>JBCEDN010000008.1:0-600000 GCA_039880775.1 Diaporthe vaccinii
CAAGCTTCAATCCCTAACCCTAACCCTAACCCTAACCCTCACCCTAACCCTAACCCTAACCCTAACCCTAACCCTAACCCTAACCCTAACCCTAACCCTAACCCTAACCCTAACCCTAACCCTAACCCTAACCCTAACCCTAACCCTAACCCTAACCCTAACCCTAACCCTAACCCTAACCCTAACCCTGGGTGGACGGGTCGACAGGCGGGGCGGGCGGGGTGAGCGGGTAAGGTGGGGTGGGGTGAGTAGGGTGAGTGGGTGAGGTGGGGTGGGCGAGCGGGTTGGTGGCTAGGTAGGCGTGACGGGCAGGTGAGCGCAATAGGCGTAATAATTAGGTGAGTGCAATGGGCACGGCGGGTGGGTGGGCGTGATGAGCGCAGCGAGTTAACGGGCGCAGCAGGTTGACGGGCATAACGGGTCAGCGGACGTGCAGATGTATAGATGGGCGGGTGTATTGATGTCGCTGGCGTGTGGATGTTGTGATCGTGTGGATGTCGCGATCGTGTGGATGTCGCGAGCTGTGGATGTCGCGATCGTGTGGATGTTGCTGGCGGGCGGATGTGGCGATTGTGTGGATGTCGCGAGTGGGCGTGATAAGCAGGCGTGGTAAATGAGCATGATGAGCTGGCACGGCGCGGTAGGTATGATGGGTGTGGTAGGTGGGCATGGCGGGTGTAATGAGCGCGACAGGTGCGGTAAACACGGCGGGTGTTGATGATGGTATTAGCATGGTGGGCGTGAGATGGCATGAGATTACGTGGTTGGCGTAGGATGGCATGGGACGTTGTGGGCATAAAACAGCATAACGGGCGTGGTGGGCATGGCATGAGTCTTTTCAAGCATATCTAGAAACTACCTTCCTTCTCCTTGAAATCAAGAAGCCCATTCCATGCCGTCCACAACTGGATCTGCTTATCCTGCTCCTTCTCGATCTCCTTCATTCTCTCGTGCCCCTTCATGAACTCCGCCTCCGCCTTGTTGAGCTGCATGACCTGCAGATCCAGCTCACTCTCCTTCGCCTGAAGCTTCGTGACCTCGGCCTCGAGGGCATCGAGATTAACCTGGCTTAGGTTCTTGATGATGGCAATCTTGTTGCGCATCTCCTGCATCCTTTGCAAGGTCGCGGACAAGTTGCTCTTGAGGAAGTCCCGGGCGTAGCAGACATTCTTCTCCTCCGCCTTGCCACGATCGCCGGAGTGGCTGTCTGACTTGCCACCACCCTGGATGATGTTAAACCCGTCCTGCCATACAAATGACCGTGCCAGCGTCGTGAGTAAGATCTCGGTCCGCGGCAGGTCGGCCGAGTACATAAACGGCAGCGCCGCCACGTGGACGATCTCCGGCTTCATGCCCATGTAATAAAGCAGACTCACGGTCAAACCCCACGTCTTTGTGGTCAGCGTAAGGCTGCTGGCAGCCGGGACCAAAGGATTCACAGCTGTCATCTGCGGGTAGTGAGACTTGGTCCGCTTTGCGATCGTCTCACCAGTGCATCCGACCATCATCGGCGCCTGGATCTGGTGGGTTTGGCCTTGGTTTTGAATGTCGAGGCTCGTGACCGCGCGTCGGCGGAACATCTTCACAAGCTCCTCACACTTCTCCACGGCAGCGCGGTTGGTACCAAAGAGCGGTATGCCACCGGCGTCTGCCCGGCTGGCCATGTTGTCAACCTTCACGATGAAGTTCCTCTTCATTACGTCGCTGGGATCCTGCATGTTCCAGGTCTGACGGTTCGAGACCCACGTCTGCACAGCCCCGGCATACCTCTCCACCAGGCCCGCAAGGCGTCGGAGCTCGCCAATGTTGAGGAACTTGCCCTGTCTGCCCTGGATCGACAGGGACACAACATACGTCCCGGCACTGCTGTTGTCGTTATACTGACAGTTGGCGCCCAGGTCAGGATCTTGGAACAGATCATATGCCAGGGTGCCTGCGACGATCGACCTCAAAAGCTTCCTGTTCACATAGTGCAGGAGGCTGACCATCTGCATCATCGGAGCGCCTTCTTTGAAGCTGTCCAGCGTGTTGGCGATCGAGACGCCCTGCACCTGGCTGAGGTCCTCGACCACGTCCTCCATCATCAACATGATCTCAAACAGGCTCTCGTTCTCGTCGAGAGCCCGAACCAACTTGGCCCTCATGCCCTCCATCAGCGGCTTCTCGGCCGACGGCGTGTACTGGGGAGCCATCTGAGCAGCCATCTTCAACGATTGTCGTGAGCGTAAGTTGGGTGGTTGGCAGTCGCTTCTTGAGTCTCGTGGGTTGCTCGCGTTGAAAGGTTTTCAAGTTTGTATCACCGTCGCAGGGCTTTTATGTCTGCACATGCAATCAATTGTTCCATTGTGCCACTCTATTGTTCTGCGATCTCAAGGTCTGACAACCAATTGGAGCTCCCAAGTCTGCGTGAGATCATTTGAGCCATCTGTAAAGTTTTGCTCCGAAGCCAGGACCCTTCGCTTTGCTGACATGGGATGAAACCACACGCGTAGGTTCCACTCCCAAGGTCTCTCGGCCACTTGGACCTTAGAAGGAACGTGTGGGATCATTTGAATCCATTGGAGAAGCTTGCTTCAAATGTCAACCGCCGCGCCTTCTCACATGAGGTGAGTATACAGTCCAAACAATCCCATGCCATCCCCAGCCTCCCAGAAACTGTTCCACCATCACTTTCAAGACCACTCCGACACTTAATCAATGGCAACCTAGACCTAAAAAAGGGCTGATGTCCTTAAGTCAAATTTGGTCTGGTGGGTGTGAATTGCAGACTGCGATTCACACTAAATCTAGTGTGAATCGCAGTCTGCAATTCACATACATTAAGAAACTTGGGTGTGTAGAAAGATTTGGTGTGAATTGCAGAGAGCAACTCACACCAGATTTGGTGTGAATTGCAGACTGCGATTCACATACAGTGAGAAAATTAAGGTGTGCGGGGAAATTGACTTGATGCGGGGAAAATCGATTTGGTGTGAATTGCAGAGAGCAACTCACACCAGATTTAGTGTGAATTGCAGACTGCGATTCACATACAGTGAGAAAATTGAGGTGTGCGGGGAAATTGACTTGATGTGGGGAAAATCGATTTGGTGTGAATCGCAAGCAATGCAGCACGCCTCTCCAAAGCTAATAATCAACAAGCCGTTGCAAAGCTACATTTAAGCAGGCAGTTAATATTGCCATTAGAGATTCCTTGAGCTGAACTTATATAACAAGGCCTGATAAAGCGGTGGATAATTGCGGTTGAAGCGGGCATATATCAGGCTGACCACCATATCCTTATAAGATTCTGCAAGGTAAATAGCAAGCTGCTCGGCCGCAAGGCCCAGCATGTCAAAGGCAGGGACGGCGTGGCGTTTATGCTTAAGTCGCTGCTTAATAACGCTAAGAACCTGTTCAGGCTGCTGGTGGGCAAAGACCACTCACACGATCAACCCCAGCAATGAGAAGCAGATGTAAACTTCTATATAAATCATGAAATCAGTGCAGTGATGGTAAGTGAGGATACAAGAAATCAATTCTGAACTCTCACGGCCAGCCGTTCAGGACTTGAACAAGTCATGACGTCCACAGGTGCGGGAGCCGAGTCGAGACGGCTGGGTTCACGTTTCATAGCCATGTGGACATCTAAGAGTGTTTAACCAGTTCACTCGGGGAAGACACAAACAACCACGTTAGCATGTCAAGACGGGTGGCAATTACGTCGAAACTGGGCACACAATCATTCAAGGTCACAACATTCAGATCAATCACAACGCATGGGATTCAAATAGACTTGGACGTAACGAGATGCATTACCATTCAATGACCCATCTATGTCAGCCCGTCAGACCTTTCCGGCCACGGGTTGCATCCACGGGCCCAGAGTTGTGACTCCAGGACGGTGATCAAGTCTCCCGGAGGTCTACTCCTCATCAGAGAAATAGTCCCCCACGCCACCACCGCCGAGCTTCCGCTTGTCCCATTCTCCGGCAGAGCGGGTTCCCTTGTCCTGTGGCTCGCTGTCGGAGTCGTCGCCCTTGTCCGAGCGCACATAGAGGTCTAACTCGAGGTACTCCTCCGACCCGGACTCCTCAACCGGTGCGGGACTGGCCGCCGACGCGTTTCCCGCGTCAGCACTGCCCTGCACGTCGGCCATATCCACGTCCGGCCTCTCTGCAGGTCCCTCCTCCCTTGCCTGGCGGCCCTGAAGTCGCTGTAACCTTTGCCTGTACAAGCCAACGCGGGCGTAGGCCTCCAGCTTCTCGACAAGCTGCTCCTGGGTATCACACACCCAGTGCAGGTCACGAAAGCGGGCGCATGACACAGCCAGATCTCGGTGGCTGAATAGCTGCCACGACAGCTCATTGCTCCTGGCCCGGCGGTCCACCTCGGCACGCCTGACGGGCAGCTGGCAGGCATTGATGCCGTCCAGCCCGTTGGCCCTGATGTGGCGGGCAACACACATCGCCCAGTGGTTGTGGATGCGCTCACAACGGGGCTCGGGTCTTCCGCCACGGTTTGCCCGCACGAAGTCGGTGACGACGCGGTCGACATCGGCACGGGCTATTGGCCTCCCGTCGCTGTCCACCACCTCCGCGAAGCACCGGTCCACCGACGTGTGGCACTTGGAATCGGCGTGCTGCTCGACTCCAGCCACGGTCATGTGGTAGGGGCAGTAAGTATTGTCGCCAGCCTTGGTCGGCTTGGCGCATCCTGCCGCCGTGTGATCCGTCCCGTGACAGATCGTGCACCCGAAGCCGGGAGGGTGATCCGTGTGGACCGACCTCACCCCCTTCGACCGACTCGCACCAGGCTTCTCGACCCGGTGGTGCCCCAGCAAGCCGGCACCCGCGCGGCTGGGCTGCTCATCGCGGGCGCCCGGCAGCGCTCCCCGCCCAGCTTGTCCTTGGGGGCGGACAGGGCGGCTCGTGCCAGGCCTGCCTAGGACCGGGAGGGTCCCAATGTCCACATGCCGCCCGCTCTTTGGGTCCTGGAACCTCTTCTTTGCCGCGGCCCTGGCCTCGAGGAACGCCGCTATCTCGCGGCCAGTCTCTTCGGGCACGTACACACAGGACGCGTTCGTGACCCCAGTGCTCTTCTTGTAGACTTCGAGGCCCTCCCCCGCGGTCCTCTGGTCGGCGTTGCGCAGCACCCCGATGTCGACGGGGCCGCCCGCTGCCACCGGCATGCCATCGAGGAACCCAGGCGCCATCTGCCCGTGATACTGCTGCTGCTGCTGCTGTGGCTGCTGCTGGTTCGCAAAGCGGCCACCAAAACCAGCAAACGGATCCTCCTGTCGCTCGTTGAAGAGCTCCTCACGCTGGCGCCGTCCGTACGCGGGAGGCTGCCTGTACACCGACTCGTCAACCGAACCGGTGTTTCGCCTCAGATTCGGGCAGTCGGCCTTTGTGTGGCCATAGCCGCCGCACTCCCAACACTTTCCCTCGAATCTTCCTGACATCTTGAGTTTTGAATTGTTTGTTTTGATGTAGAAAGAAGTTTGAAGATGGTGCGTGTTGCGGTGTCGAGGAAGTGTTGCTTGCCTGTGGCGCGCGTTGGGGTTTTCCTTTGTTTTCTTTCTTTTGGTGGGTCCACTGGCCTTTACAGCTTGAAGGGAGTCTCTGAGAGCTGCAAGGTCAGAGAGACTGCAAGGGCCCCACTATTTGTAGGCAGCTTTCGCAACTTGTGTTTGCTGTTTTTTTTTCCTTCCCTCCACACCCAACCTCTTCGACTTCCCTTCTACTCCCAACGAGACAACTCTCCTTTCAAAGCTACAAGACCACCTACTTTGAACTAGGTATTCGCCGAGTCTTACTATTCGAGAAGAGGAATAGGAAGAACAAGATGCCTCCCAAGGTTGCGGTCGGAGGCGATGAGAATGCTGTTGTCTGTGAGCAGATGCTGACAAGCCTGCGAGAGCTTTTCGAGAACGATAAGCTCCCTCTGTCAGCGGACGAGTACGAGGCGCTGATCCCTCGTCATACGGTGGGCCCTCGCTGGTCAGCAGAGGATGAGGAGGAGCTGCAGGCGAAGGCCAAGTACGCGCACATCATACAGATGAGCAGCGCGCTGTGGACTGATACGAGAGGGGTCAGATACCTGTGGAGGCTGTTCCCACAGGTGTATCGCTGTCTGCCCACGGACCTGTTCTCTTGGGAAAACCAAGTGGACGTGGACACGTCCAGCAACACCGCCTGGCCCGCCGACAGCGGCCCTGATGCTGGTCGACCAAAGCCAGTCTGGTCGGGGAACTTCTGCACCAAGCTGAAGGCGTTCGCGATGCACGCCTTCTGGACCTACAAGAAGGAGTGGGACTTCCCCGTCATGGTGCAGTTGATGCAGCTCGCAGTCATCTGCCGCACGAATGACTGCAGGCCCTGGCGGCTGGTCAACCACACCGAGGACACGTTCTTCACCGAGCTGGCTACCGAGATCCAGCGCGAGGACGCCGGTGTCAGGTCGATCAGGGACTTGATGGACTCGGTGGACGCCCGGATGGACGCAAGAAATCTTCGTCCCAGTCAGTTTCGTGTGCTCTGCCGTGCCATCGTCAACAAGTGCTTTAGGCCGGCCGCAGGGCCTATTGTTGCTGGGACTCCCGGCCCTTACAAGGTCAAATATAGTGACCTTGAGGCTCTCATCGAGGTTTTGGACCTCGCCTCGCCAGTCGTTGGCAGGTCTGGGTACAATTTGTCCTCAGGCGTGTGGATGAGATTGGTAGAGATGGCTCGGGGTCACAGTGGCAAGGACCAACGCCGGGCCCAGCCCACCTCGGATGACATGCTCGCTCGAGCCATCGCGTTTGGTCTCATGGCGAGGGAGAGGGACGAGATCATCGCGGGCCGAGAGCTTCAGGCCTCATCGTCGTCGGACCCTTTCGAGGACCAACAGGAGATGGAGGTGGACGAGGACGACGGAGCGTTCCCGCCCATGGCAGATCCCGCCGAGGACGAGGACGATGGAGCGTTCCCGCCTATGGCAGATCCCACAGAGGACGAGGACGAGGACGAGGACGAGGACATGGAGATGGAGGACGCAGAGGATGACGAGCAGGCAAAGCTCGCGGAGAAGAGGGCAAAGCTCGCGGAGAAGCAAAGACTTGACCGCGAGGCTGCGGACCGCTGGATCGAGCAGTCCAATGCCCGAATTGCAGACAAGGAGACCTGGATACCCAGCCCAACTCGGGGCCGCGGTTCTCGGGGTCCTCTCATTCACATACCCGCGGAGTTCCCTGATGCCAACAGGATCGAGACCCCGGAGGAGATCCAGGCCCGAGTCCAGGCATCGGTGGATGCGGGTGAGGAGAGGGAGATGGGCCTTGCCATTCTTCGGGCAAAAGTGGAGGCGACGAGGGCGGAGAGGGAGAGGGTGGAGAGAGGGGAGTGACTGAAGGGCGGAGGCCCTCCGAGTCCAATCGTGAGATAAAATTGAATTGACGCCGTTTCAACTGTGCCCGCTTACGTGATGCTTTGTGACATGTGTATTTAAAACTAAGAGTACAACTGAACTTGACCTCCCCCTTCCTCTTTTCCTAGACCCAAGAGTTTCCCTCCTTCTATAGACAAATCCCTCGCGTCTTCGGAGCTTCTTCGAAGTGCTAAAGCAGCGCCCCGCCGTGATCGGTTGGCAATACTGAGTAGGTGACGTTGTGGTATGGCGATCCCTGACAGAAGCGTCGAGTATGGGTCAAGCTGCGGCATGCCATTTCCACTGTAGTTGTGTGTTGCCACGGTTGTCACTATAGCCACTGTGTTCAGGGGGACCGTAGCTCAATCCAAGCCATTCGGATGGCTTCCCAAGGGAGGGAGGAGAAGCTGGACGTAGGCCAACCATGCCTGAACGCAGTGGCTATAGTGACAACCTAGAGCGAGGACTTCGCTTTGTTCCCATTGATCTAGCCACTGCTAGACTCGTGGTATTCGTTGGTAGCTCCTTCGCCAACAACCATAATCGCTCTCGTTTTGTCTGGTCTTCAAGGGTTCTATAGGGATCACAGGCCCTGGGGTTGTCGCATGGGTGCCCTGGGAGGTCTTGGGGCTGTGCGATTCTCGGAGGAGGGTGTCGCGAGGAAGGCTTTCGACGTGGAGGGTATGAGGGTGTCGCGAGGGAGGCTGTTCAACGTGGAGGGTGTCGCGAGGGAGGCTTTTCGACGTGGAGGGTGTCGCGAGGGAGGCTTTTCGACGTGGAGGGTGTCGCGAGGGAGGCTTTTCGACGTGGAGGGTGTCGCGAGGGAGGCTTTTCAACGTGGAGGGTGTCGCGAGGGAGGCTTTTCAACGTGGAGGGTGTCGCGAGGAAGGCTTTCGACGTGGAGGGTATCGCGAGGGCTTTTCTTGAAGGTGTTGTTGTTGTGGTCGCAAGGGTCTTATGCGATCGAGCTTGCTCGTGGAGGTCGCGGTGGTTTTGTGGTGTTGCGATGAAGGCTCCTTGCTGTGCGTGCTTCCAGCTACGCCCGTCGCAAACGAGCTTCTCGTGGTGCCGTGCGGCTGTGGCCATCCACAGACGGACAGAGAGCGAGAAATCAATGATGAAGGCTCTCGAGGGGAGGGTATCTAGAAGGGTTGCGTAAGCCTGAGTCGTCGCAAACGAGTGGGTTTCGATCATGCTCAACGAAGGGGTCGAGATTTGACGTATTGAGATTGATGCGATCATTGCGAGGGCTGCTGATAATCCTGGGCATCCACGATCAATTGATCTTCCGAAAGACTGTGACGCCCAAGCAGCACCTTAGACGATTTCCTTCCTTGCTGTCAGAATGCCTATCGGGATCTCAGCTCACAGATGGCATGTTTGCAAGTGGTGTTTATGCTCCTTGCCTGCACCGTGCCAGGCGTTCGACGTCACTAAAGGCTTTTGGTGTGGGTTGCAGACTGCAACTCACACCAAATTAGGTGTGGGATGCAGTTTGCGACTCACACCAGGATTGGGTGTAGGATGCAGTTTGCATCCCACACCAGGATTGGGTGTGGGCTGCAGCCTGGAACTCATACCAGATTGGGTATGGGCTGCAGCCTGGAACTCATACCAGATTGGGTGTGGGCTGCAGCCTGGAACTCACACCAGATTGGGTGTGGGCTGCAGCCTGGAACTCACACTAGATTGGGTGTGGGCTGCAGCCTGGAACTCATACCAGATTGGGTGTGGGCTGCAGCCTGGAACTCACACCAGATTGGGTGTGGGCTGCAGCCTGGAACTCACACCAGATTAGGTGTGGGATCCAATCTGCAGCCCACACCAGATTAGCAGATTAGGTGTGGGCTGCAGTCTGGAACTCACACTAGATTGGGTGTGGGATCCAATCTGCAGCCCACCCCAGATTAGGTGTAGGATCTAATCTGCAGCCCACACCAGATTGGCAGATTGGGTATAGGCTGCAGCCTGCAACCCACACTAGATTGAATGTGGGATCCAGTCTGCAGCCCACCCCAGATTAGGTGTAGGATCCAATCTGCAGCCCACACCAGATTGGCAGATTAGGTGTGGGCTGCAGCCTGGAACCCACACCAGATTGAGTGTGGGATCCAGTCTGCAGCCTACACCAGATTGGCAGACTTGGCAGATTGAGTGTAGGATCCAGTCTGCGACTCACACCAGATTAGGTGTGGGTCGCAGACTGCGACCCACACCCAATCGACCCAGATGTCCTAGATAAAAATTCTTCCCTCTGAATGCTTCCCTTTCTGCGATGCAGGCTGGTGACATCCAGGAGCACTGACTGGGCTTCGCTGTGTCTTCCGGGGCACCTTGAATTGAATGTTGATTCAAGGTGTCACCGTTGATGAGTCTTCGTTTGCGGACCGGAGTGTACCATTTGCCTAGCGACAACTCAATTGACAGAATCATTATGTTCCTTTATAAGGGCTCCTCAGCCCCTGCACTTTCAGGTTGCATGCCGTCTGATGTATCCGAACGGGTGCACTGCCGGCCTTGGTCACCGGCCGCCATTTGTGGCGAGGTCTTGCGACGGCGAGGAGGTTCGACCAGGACATGCGACCACTGCCGAGATGGCCTCTGCTGCATCCTTGGAGTTCAATCCGTTTCCACTCTGAGATACAAATGACAAGCAATCTTGCTTCCATCATCGTGCATGCCTATAAGCAATGCCGGCGATCATGAGTCTTGCTTCCGACATGCTGTGCATACATGCAGTATTGCGGACATTCATGTCAAGGCCAGCCAGTCCAGGATTCAATTGGCGCGCATCCTCAAAACGGGAAATTGTCGTTTGACCAAGACCTTTGGGCATGATTTCTTCTAATCCAACCATGGAATGGTTCATTTCAAAGCATTTAGAGTTAAAGGAGAGGTGGAAGAGAGTTGCAGAATAGGAAGCCTTTGGGTGTGGGTCGCAGAGAGCAACTCACACCAAATTGGGTGTGGGATCCAATCTGCAGCCCGCACCCAATCGATTTTCCCTACACACCTAAGGAATTAATTTCTCTTAATGTATGTGGGTTGCAGAGAGCAACTCACACCAAATTGGGTGTGGGATCCAATCTGCAGCCCGCACCCAATCGATTTTCCCTACACACCTAAGGAATTAATTTCTCTTAATGTATGTGGGTTGCAGAGAGCAACTCACACCAAATTGGGTGTGGGATCCAGTTTACAACCCATACCAAATTGATTTCCTCCCCATATTGAAATTTTCTTAATATATGTGAGTTGTAGAGAGCAACTCACACCAAATTAGGTGTAGGATCCAGTCTGCAACCCACACCAAATTGATTTCCTCTCCATATTGAAATTTTCTTAATGTATGTATATTGCAGAGAGCGATCTACACCAGATTGGGTGTGAATTGCAGAGAGCGATCCACACCCAATCTCGACCCACACTAGATTAGGTGTGAATCGCAGAGAGCGATCCACACCAGATTGGGTGTGAATTGCAGTCTGCAACTCACACCCAATCTCGACCCACACGAGATTAGGTGTGAATCGCAGAGAGCAATCCACACCAGATTGGGTGTGAATTGCAGTCTGCAACTCACACCCAATCTCGACCCACACTAGATTAGGTGTGAATCGCAGAGAGCAATCCACACCAGATTGGGTGTGAATTGCAGTCTGCAATCCACACCCAATCTCGATCCACACCAGATTGGGTGTGAATCGCAGTCTGCAACTCACACCAAATCAATTTTCCCTGCATATCAATTTTTTAAAAATATATGTGAATTGCAGACTGCTACATAACTGCTGCAATTCACATACAAATGGGTGTGGATTGCGGTCTGCAATTCACATCAATAGTTACGGCTCCTGACGATGGGGGCGCCGGTGCCAGTGCGGCGGGTTTGTGGGCTACGGGCGTGTCGGGCATTGGGCCCGATGGTCCTTAGTGCGTGGTGTGCCACAGCTCGCCACGGACCGGCCGCCACAGCACGGTCGACGTCCTACTGTGTGGAGATGGGCACCTCGGCAAGCTCTACGGGAATTGATTGAAGTTCTACGAATTGTCCAACGAACATGTCACTGCAAGCATGGGATCACGTCACGGGGAAAGAAGTCAAGGCAAACAAACTCAATTCATGCGGGGAGCGTCTGCCCCAGAACCAACTAGACATTAACTTTGTCGGGCTCGTTGCCCGTACATCGCGAGTTGCATGCCTGGACCATTTGCTGGCCAGGACATGACCGAGGAGGGAGGTTCATCCAATCCCTACCAGAAGCTCAGGGCTGGATCGGGGTACTCAGGGTCCCTGACCGCCTTCGAAGCTGGTGGTTGTGCCCACGATATGCCTGTGGCCATCCTCATCCACCCGGGTTTCCGTCCACGACTGGTTGACACCAGGGGCCGCGGACGACCAGGTGCGGCCTTCGGCCTCCAGCTTCTGCTCCTGCTCCCTCTCCTCCTCCACTCGCCGCTGGCGAATGACCTCGTCATCGTCGAGCACGGTCTTGGCCCAACCGTACCTCGACGACTGCGCCTCGGGAGTGTTGTTGGTCCTCCACTGCGACGGGGATGGCGCGCCTCCTCGTCCACCACGAGGGTTGCCGCCACGCTGACCACCTCGTTGGCCACCACCAAGTCCGCCACGGGGCTGACCAGGCTGTTGACCAGCGTGGCCATCACCCTGCCCACGGCCATATCCTCCACGCTGCTCACCAGCATGGCCACGGCCTTGTCCGCGACCTTGTCCGCCGCGCTGTTCACCGCCACGTCCACCACGGTTCCCGCCACGGGTGCCACCACGGGGGTCACCGCGGCTGCCACGAGAGGACTGCCCACGTGATGCCTGAGGGGCAGGGCGCGCCTCAGGCTCTGGCTCAGGCTCGGGCTCAGGCTCAGGCTCTGGCTCTGGCTCAGGCTCGGGCTCAGGCTCGGGCTCAGGCTCGGGCTCAGGCTCTGGCTCCAAGGGCGCGGGGAGAGTCGGCCGCGGGACAACCGGAACCTCGCCCTCGACAAAACCTTCGGCGTCGGGGGAGGCCGGACGCTCGTAGCCCGACACAAACAGGCGCCTCAGCTGGTCGGTGTCCTTGGCATATGCATGGACAAAGAAGTCCTCCAGGGGCGTTTGCCCGGACTCATGGAGCACCGCGGCCCATAGCCGAACGACCAAGAAACACCGGACAAGCTCGTTCTTCATGCGGGCCACCCGCACCTTGGACCATCTCTGCCTCTCCATCTCGGAAGGGGCGGGCAGGCTGACGGCCAGGGTCCAAAGCCCAGCCGGTTTCTCCTCGTCGATGGCCTTGGCCGCCATCTTGATGCCCGGTGGCAGGTCGGCCAGGAGGGTGTGGACGGCATTCTTGTCCACCAGAGCAGCCGCGAACCCAGGGAGCAGGACCTCAAAGGGCCCACAGTGAGCGTTGTAGGGCGCCCTGTTCATCAGCTCCGCCCAGAGCTGCTGACGGCCCTCCAGAGAGGGGTACTTGAGTTTGGGAGCCTTCTCCCAGAACCACCGCGCGTACCCCCGGTGGGGCACCGACGGCGGCGGCTTGACCTTGCCCCAGGGGAACTCTCCGTGGGCCTTGACGTCCACGAGGCTCCTCCAAACGTGCTCGTCGACCACGAGCTGCAGCTCCTCGGTGTCGACGTCACGAGGCACGCGGATCCGCACCTCGTTCCTCATCTCCCAGACCTGGCCGAGATAAGTTGTCAGGCCTATCTGCCTGCGCTCCCCGATCTCCTCCTGCCTCAACCCCGGCCTGATCTGCTTGAGCATGGCGTCAAGCTTCGGGCGGCGCTTGGCCGCGACCTCGCCAATCTCTGGTGGAGACGTGGCCCACCTCGACGATTCTGACGCCATTTCGATTGCTTTTTTTTTGATTGTATGAATTTGTAAAGTTTGAAATTGGGCGTCTTCTGTGGCAACAACTAGTTAGTGATTGTCTTGATGGGTTCATGGTGGTGACTTACCGCGTCGTCGCTTGTGGAAAGGAAAGGGAAAAAAAAACATCCAGTGTGCTGGCGGCATGTGCTAGTATGGGTTGGAGGGGGCGCCCACTTGCAGCTGCACACACTAGCTTGACAGCGCTGGGAGCTCCCACTCGAAAACAAGATCACGGATGCACTGGAGCAGTCAGGGTCATAGTCTCAGCGCAAATTCAATCAAATTGCCAACTACTTCTCTTCCGAACTACACAGTCTAGATCATCTCGGATACTTACTTAAGCAGGTGCTCGGTTAAGGCTACGGTTAAGCATAACGGCTGCATGAAGAGCCGCACGGGACGTTCCGAACGTGGGGATCCGGGCATGCGCCAAGAAGCTTATTTTGACGACATGTGGGCACAGACAAGGGAACATGGGAATTCACATCACGGCACTACGGCAAGGGAACGAGTTTCACGGTGGTGCAAGAGGTCGAATTGTCTCATTATCCCAAGTCGTCTTGGGTTCTCGTTCTAGACAGATCCTCTGTCATTCTTCTTGGGCCCGGAGCTCCATCTGCCACGCAATTTCATGCAATGGCACGTGCTCAGGCATCCGCGTAATGACCAGGCTGGGTGCTAGGCTGGCCCTCGTCCTCGCCCTCCTGCTCGTAGTCCATGGCATCGCCAGATTCTTTCCGAACCTGGTCCTGCATGGTCGTGTCTGCCGACTGAACGGCATTCTCCGTGGGGACGCGACGGTCCATTTGGTTCAGGGTCATGTCGACCGCGAATGGGTCGCCCCTGATCATGGTTCTGAGCAGGCGGTCTCTGGCCACCTCGCTCGACGCAGGACCATCCCTCCTGTTTTCCGCCCGAAGTGCATAGCTGAACCTCGTCCCAGGCGGCTGGGTACGAACGGCACGGGCGGTCAGGGAATGGATGTCGCGTTCCTGGAGGCCGCTCCCCAAGAACAAGCCGGACTTGACATCCGCAGCCTCGAAGGCCTGCGCGTCAGACTTCATGAGCCTGTCGCGCTGAAAGCCCTCCACGGCAAGCTTCCCGTCCCGAATGGGGGAGCCGTTCCCGCAATCGTTCAGCTTGGCGTCAAAGTTGACCCCCTCAATCTGCTGCCGGGGGCCCGTCTCCCGCTGGGCATAGGTCCTCCCAGCATTCCAAGTGTGGAGGTCGTTGGCCTTGCCGCCTGGGCCGACGCCTCCCTCCTGACCACCGCGGCCTCCGCCACCGCGGCCTCTTCCACCACGGCCTCTTCCACCACGGCCTCGGCCACGGTCCGTGTTCTTTTGAACGCGGGCGTCACGCCGCGGATCCTCATATCGATGACCCATCGGGCCACCACCACGCTTCCAGGGGCGTCTTCCACCGCCTCCGCCACCGCCACGCCCAGCAGCACCGGCGAAGCCTCCATGGCCACTCCGCCCGATGTCGACGGGATACCAATCGGAACCGCCTCCGCGGTGTCCACCGCGCCCACCACGCCAGCCACCACCTCCCCGACCAGACATCTTGTTATGTCGAGGGAAAAAAAAGAAAAAGTTCTTGTAGAATGAGCCCTGTAGGCTTCTCTTGCTCGTAGGGTTGAGCTTGGGCTTGTTGGGTGGTGTGGTGTGTGTGTGTGTGTGCGCGTGTGATAGGTTGTGTTTGGGAGTTGTGGTTTTTTTTTTCAAGAGTTTTATACTGGTTTAGCTAGCTGGGCTGAACAGGCAACCTTCAGTGCTTGACACAAAGTATTCAACGACGAATTCCGCACTCAAAGTAGAAAACAAGGTTCTCTTCACGTGCAGCTGGCATCAAATGAAAGCTGATCTTCTACTCTCATCATTTCAGTTTTTCTTTTTAAATTTAGACAGTTTTCCGGTCCGCGGCGTTGAGATCAAAGCAAACGGAGGTCATTTCATCAATCCATATGCGGGGGAGCTCCAATCGCACTTGGAGCTGCAATCGCACTTGGAGCTCACATACCACCGCGCCGGGTATTTTCTCTTGTCTTCAGATGAAGTGTGAGTGACCGATCGCCCGCCGCTTACGACGACCAATCTCGAGTCCGACCGACGATCAAGCCTACCACGAGAACACCGCAAGATGCCTCTCTCACAAGACGATACAAGTGCCATCCAGGCGTGGGCGAAGGACGAGGGCTGCGCCATAGGTGGAATACACGGCCAGGATGGAGACGTGAGTGCCGAGCTGGCGGCAGCCCTCTGCGGCGACGAGAACGTGCCGAGCATCCTCTACGTGCGCACAACCCAGCTAGAGGCCGAGCTACTGGGGGAGCAGACACTTGAGGCCTTTCCCGGCGCCGGGGACGATATTGGGGTCTGGATGGGGGAAGAGAATGCGCCATATGTAGCCTTTACTACATACTCTACCCTCCGTGACTACCTAGTACGGTACAATGGCAAGGAGCAGCCCCTATTCACAGCACCGGCAGTTGTGGTGTTTGAGCATGAGATGGGCATGTCTGTGGAGGGGCTCATCACGCGGGACATGCTTGCCAAGGTGGCCTCCTTGCTCGCAGAGGATCAGGACGGCCCGCAGGTCAAGATTCTTGGTCTTTCGTACTCTTCAGGCCCGCAAGAGTGGCTGCAACACCCGTGTCGGCTCCTAGGAGGGTCACATGGGCATGCCGCCATGTCTCTCAACATCCGGGTCGAGGCCGAGCCTCACGCCAGCCCCGGCAGCTTCAAGAGCATGACATGTGGCGAAGAAGGCTTCAGGACATGCGCCGTCGACATTGCCCGGACAGTGAAGAAGGGGCAAAACGTCGTCGTCTTCTCCACGAGGGCAAGCTTCGGCAATCTCCGGGATGCGGTTCAAGACGTGTACCCTTGGGACCTGAAGAGCATGAAAGACGTCTTCTGGGAATGGCCCCAGGTTCAGCTTACCCGCGAGACCCGCCCAGTCTTCACGTCAGAAGAGGGGCCCGGGTATATGATCAGCATGCCCCATGACAGATACCCGTGTGCGCTGCCTTTTGAGCGCGTTGGCATGGTCTTGATGATGCCTCCTGGGCCGAGGCGCGTGTACGACGAAACGGCCCGGGTCTGCCTGAGGACAGAGATCTCACTCACCGAGGCCCAGTTCAGGATTGAGTCAGGCCTGCGCAGCCCTGGCCAGGCCGCGCCCTCGGTGGTTTGTTTTCTCGCGGAGTCGGAATTCCTCCCGAGATGCCCTGACCACTTTATCAACCGGGAGGACGATCCGCTGGCGGGCTGGCTCTCAGCCGTCTCGTCATTTCCGGGCTGTCCCGTTGACCAGCTTCCTTTCTCTGGGGCCCTTGGAAGCCCCACGTACTCGCGCGACTGCCTGGCTCAGCTGCAGGTGATGGGGCTTGTCACGGTCGGAAGGGATGCCGTGGGGTATGAGCTCACGCAGAAGGGGCAGAGAGTCATGGACGCCGACGGATGGCTGAAGGAAATTAGCTTGTCCGGCCTGTCTGCACTGGCAGATGTGGTGATGAGTCTTGGAGGAAATCTCGCCCGCTCCGCTGTCCGCCTGATACTTCTCCTGGAGTATTACCCAGCCATGGTGGAGCCAACCGCCGGACACGGCGACATTGTCTCTGGCGGCCAGTTCAGGTCAGTGCTTCAAGACATGGCATCATCCTCGACCCATGGAGGGCCAGGGAGGAGGCACGTTGACCGGGGCTCGCTGTGGGCAGCATGGGTGGTTTTCGAGGAGGCGGCTTTCGGTGTGGACATGTCGCTGGTCAACTTCGGAGAGATATTTACCCACGCTGAAATCCTGCCAAAGACCAGCACGCCTCCGTTTCTGCTTCGAAGAAAGGCGGTGCGTGATTTCGTCGAGGACCTCGCTCGGTGGGAACAGCTTGTCGGTCTGCCGCCTCTTCGAGGGAACGACTGGACTGGGTTCCGTCTCGACGATCATGGGGCAGACAGGATCCAGGAGATCATGGCCAGGTCATACTACCCATATCTCATGGATGTTCCTGTCCGAGCGGGTGCTGTGCGCACCCTCGAGCACCCTGGACACTCGCTGTACCGGTCCAAGGCCGCGGCCCGGGGAACCGATCCCATGTCCAACCTGTACAAGTGCATGTGGGCCGAGAATATCGGAGATGCGGCGCAGTCGGCTCACCTCTACGCCGGCTTGTCAAGCTCTGCTCTGGGAATGGCAGACATTGGGAGGGAGATCACTGCCAACATCGTCATGATCATGCCCCATGCCACAGCAGTGGGTGTTGACGAAGACGAGGTGGACCACTGGGCGAGGAGGAACGCCGGCCTGTGAGGTGGCTGGCCGGCCGGCCTGCATTCCGAATGCTGATGTACATAGATAGACACAATCTCACTCGTGCATGATCAATCCCTGTCTCGATTTCTATTTGCGTGACCTTGCTGCTCTGTGCTGCGACGAGCTCGAATGACTGACGCCGCCCCTGTGCCCACGTGAATCTGAAGGGTGCTGTCACTGGACTGTAGAAAACGAGCCCTGGTTGGGTTCATCGCAGCTGGGTGGGGCACAAGCTCCAATCGCAGCACCTACCTAAATCGCAAGGTCGCTCGCCAGTGCGAGATTGGAGCTTGGAGCTTGGTTTTTCAAGCTCACCTACCTGCCCTGCAGCACCACCTTGCAAAAACCGCGTTCTTGCCCAAACAAACATCTTGCATCACTTTACTAGACCACGCGATTTCTCTTGCGCGCGACTTCTCGAGCCAAGACATACGAAGACCACGCGAACTCTCTTGCGCGCGACTTCTTAAGTCAAGACATACAAAGACCACTCGAGAAGCACGAATCTACCTATTCACGCGCGCACGCGAAGATTCGCGAGCTCCAACAAGACGCGAGCTCCAGCAAGACGCGAGCTCCAGCAAGATGGACATTCGCTCTCGCCCGAGGGCGGAGTGGGGAAGATTGCTGAGGGAGAAGTGGCCGCAGCCGATGGACGAGAGCCTCGGCTGGACGCCAGAAGAAGGCTCTGCCGTTGTCTGCGTGGTCATCGTGATGAGGATGGTCATCAGCTACACGGACAGTATCCTCCAGCCTGGTAAGGATGAGCTGGAATGGGTCAAGGCCGAGAAGGCAGCGGAGGGACAGAACGTCCTCCTCAGATACGCTTGGCACGACACCTCGGAGGGTGCAGAGGCGGCTGCCGTCCGTGCCCTGCAGGAGGAGGTTTATACGGAGCTGATGAGGGCCGGGGGTCAGTGGGCACGAGCAGTCTCAGGAGGTGTCACTTTTGAGAACATAATGGAGAGCTTGCCAATGTGGAAGCACTTCTGGTCTCGCCCCGAGCTCACCCTCTGGACGGGGTTGGAACTCGAGCAGACGGACGACTGGGCGCCCCTGGAGCGTGTCCTGAAGAGTGATGGCACCGAGGCGTCGGCTACCATGCTCGCCAGGCAGAGTCTGATCCCCTGGCGCCCCGAGGACATGACGCTGGAGCAGCGAGTCTCGCGGCCGTCCGTGACTCAGAGGTTCGACGACGAACAGCAAGAGCGGACGCTGCGACACGTCCAGAGATGGTGTCATGGAGCCCTCGAGTGCATCCGAGTCGAATACGACCAGGACGCGCGGGGCGAGCTGACTGCATGTGGCTTCGAGGATCTCGTGCGGCTCTCCATCTCCCCTGAGGTGCTGGAGGTGCAAGGCGGGAAGGCCAAGTGGGTGGATGGGACTGAGCTCAGCTACCGCCTCGTTGCTGTTGTCAAGCTGGGCTCTCCGGCTCACATCAGGACCTATGACAAGGCAGGACAGGACCTTGTTCCCAGGGCCCTGTCCCCGCGGGACGTCGTGTGTTTGAACAACGACTGGAAACTGGGACAGCTCGGGACCAAGTACATGCTGTACTATGTTCTTGCCAAACCGTGGGATCCCCGTGAGGTCCCGACGGCGCTGGAGCGTGGACATGAGGGCGCTGTTGACCTTCGGCAGCAGCAAGGCAGGCCTCGGAGGATCGAGCGCTCTTCTCCGCCGAGAGATGCGCCCACGGGGCCAAGGGCACAGCGTGAGCAGGCTGAGCAAGCGCCTTCTGCGCCAAGAGAGCACGCAAAGGTCTTCGGTGCCAATGCCGTCCCGCTGGGGAGGACTCGACAGCTTGGCCAAGAGGCACTGGCGGAGCCTTCTAGCCGCCGCAGCGACTCTCCCAGGGACCCTCAAGGCCCAGGAGCACCTGCGATACAGTTCCCGTCTCGGCGGAGGCGTCAGTCGGTCGACCCTCCCGGCCCCCCTCCAGCGCCTCCACCACCTGCGCCGTACTTCGCGCCTGGACCACCTGCGGTGTACGGGCCGCACTTCCCGCCTCGGAGGAGGCGTCGGTCGCCAGATCCTC
Organism: Diaporthe vaccinii; assembly: GCA_039880775.1. Lineage (NCBI taxonomy): Eukaryota > Fungi > Ascomycota > Sordariomycetes > Diaporthales > Diaporthaceae > Diaporthe > Diaporthe vaccinii. Next base: position 19,614 of record JBCEDN010000008.1, read on the forward strand.
CGGGCCCAGGGCCACGTGCGATACAGTTCCCGTCTCGGCGGAGGCGTCAGTCGGTCGAACCTCCCGGCCCAGGGCCACGTGCGATACAGTTCCCGTCTCGGCGGAGGCGTCAGTCGGTCGAACCTCCCGGCCCCCCTCCAGCGCCTCCACCACCTGCGATGCAGTCCCCGCCTCAGGGGAGGACGCTCTCGGGTGAGGATGACAGCCAGAGAGCGGAAGCATCTGGTGTGCCTCGACAGGGCGCAAACCCCAGCACGACATGGAGGAGGCCCCCGCGCGATCTTGTGCCCCGGAAAAGGAGGCATTCAGACGACGATAAGGAATAGCTGCATGTAGGATCAAATCCGAGAGACATGTTGCTGTCGATCAAACTTGCTCATGACATGGTGACCGTGACTTGTATGTTGAATCCACTCTTCTTCTTCGTAGAGACGTAGACTTTGTAGGCCTGATCGCCCAGCCATTGTAAAAGGACCCGGATTCTCGATCGCCGGAGGTGACATGCTTACATAAGCCGACATGGGAGTCAAGCCATGTCGCGTGCGGCCAGGCCATCGCACGCTGATTTCGCCCTTCTCACAACCACGCGCCTACCACCCATCAAGGACATTGATTTGACCCGAGAAATACCTCAAAACTCTTTTAATCAATACCAATCAAAATGGCGCACAAGTTTATTCAGTCCAAGCTGCCCTACAGCAACAAGGATGCCGAGGACGCCATCAAGGAGATGACCAAGGGCCTTGCCAAGCTGGACAAGGAGTTTGACGCGGTCAAGACCGATGCGAGAAGCATTGGTCAAAAGATGACTGTCAGGAGGGCCGGGGCATACCCAGGGGCTCATAGCAGTGACCCTGCTGCCGACGGCGCCCTCAAGAAGAGCGTCGACGTGTTGGAAGAGCACCAGAGGCTCGCCGCCGACATCCCGGCCAAGGCCCTCGAGCTGGAGCAACTGCGGAACAAGGCAGCGAAGAGGATGGAATTCATGGCCGATGTCTCGGCAGATGTCTCCTCAAACGACATTGATATCGCTGACAAGTTCCCAGCTGACCTGATGCTGATCATGATGCAGGCAGTCACTAACCAACAGGCCAGCCTCGACTTCCTGCGCGGTCTTTCAAGCGAGCACCGGAGACTCCTCCTGACCAAAGAGGAGGTGGTCGCCGAGCACAGGAAGGCCCAACAGGCCAGCCTGGTCTCGGAGTCTGACTATGGCGACAGTCAGAAGGTGATCCCTGCCACGCAAGCGCAAGAGGAGGAAGCCCCTGTGGCAACCAAGTCTGAATGTCTGGAGCTTCAGCGCCAGGTGGCTGACATGAAGGAGAAGCTCGCCAGCGAGGAACGAGCGAGTGCGCGTGCCCAGCAGGAACTGCAGAACAGGCTCTCCGAAGCCAAGCAGGCCCTGGAGGACAGTGAGGTCCAGCAGAAGAAGCTCCTTGACTCTTCGGAAGACAATGTGGCCAGGCTGAAGAGTGAAGCCCTAGAGCTGAGGGACAGGATCTCCGAGCTGGAGGCTGGTGTCATCAACCAAGATGACCTGAAGTCCGAGCTCGACGCGTCTCGTGATGAGGTGGACGAGCTGAAAGCACGGGCCAAGAAGATGGAGGAGGACCTCGCTGACAAGCCCGTGCTCGAGAAGGAGTGTGCGCGGCTGGAAGAGCAGGTTGGCGCCTTGGAGACGGAGAAGGCAGATCTCGGCCAAGACCTGCAGGGCAAGACGGCCTTGCTCCGAGCCAACGTTGCTGCCAAGGAATCTGCTCAAAGGCTGGCTGACCAATGCAAGACAGATCTGGACCACAAGACTGGTGAGCTGGATCGAACCCGGACCCTGCTGGGCAAAACACAGGACTTGCTTGACCTGGCCACCGAGAGGGAGCATCATCTCCGGGATGAATACCTCACCGAGCACGATCTATATGGGGAAACGCTCAACCAGCTCAAAAAGGTGCAGGACAAGTGCGCGGGGATGGAGGCCGAGGTTGAGAAACTTGAGGCTGTCGTCGCATCGAGGGACCAGGAGGTCACGGCCCTCAACGACTCGATCCGATCGAAAGACGAGGAGATTGGGTTGAAGGATGAGCAGATCCGGGACCAGGAAACTAAGCTGTTTAATCTGACACACACGCTCGGTGTCATGAAAGAGGAACTGGAGGAAGAGAAGAAGTCTCTGGCCCGCTCAAAAGCAGACGGAGAAGACACCCGCAAAGGTAAGGAGAGCGCCGAGCTGGACCTGGGGCTTGCGCTCAGCCTGGGCATCGGCGCCGGGGATGTGCTCGTCCAAGATTGGATCCCCTTCCTCGGTTCTTTGAGGGATGGTGTCCCTGCCCGGGTCAGCCCTGAGCATACGCCGGCACCGGTCTGGGCAGTTCTTCCCTCGTGGACCGACTCTTCCTCAGACGAAGAGGCCGGCTCGGGGTCTTTTGAGCTGTCCGCCGTGCCGTCCACCCCGGATGCCCTGCTCTTCGAGCTGTTCGGGCATGCCATGGCCGAGGGTGACATTCGCTGCAATGCGTGTCTGCGGGCCCTTGCCACTCTTTCGGCCCAGGTTGGGCGTCATGGACCCACCAAGGTAGGCTCCTTTGTGATCGTCCTCGGGGGGCTCGTGGCTCGGGTCCAAGCACTTGAGGCTATCACGGGGTATCACCGCATGCTCCTGCTGGGCATGAAATACCTTGCGGCGCTGCTGAGATTCCTCGTATCGGAGACAGACGCTACTGGTCTGGCTTCTGTTGAGGACAGCCTAGATGGCTTGATGGGAAGGGCGGATACATCTCTCGGGGTTATCCGCCATGTGTCTGACGCTCTATGTGGTTCTGGGGACGTCCAGGCCTGCGAGCCCCAATGCTTCCGGCGCCTGGACTCGAGCGAGGGCCGGAGCCTGTTGTTCTTCGCAGAACCTCGTCAGCCAGACGGGCTGTTCCTCTTGGCCGACCCAGAGCAGAGGACAATCCGGGCTGTGTCCACCAGCAGGTATGCCATAACGATCGCAGTTAGCGACGGCAACCTCGTCAACAGCGGCGTCATAAAGGCGCCAGCCGGCCAGCCAGATATCAGTCTGGTCCATACAGACGAGGATTATGACTGGGCTGTAGAGAATTTCTACTAGATAGCCTGTCTTCCTGAATGCAAACAATGTGACATTGTACTCTACTTAAAAATGACCCCGTGAAATATGATGACGCCGCGGCCGTAATGACATGTCGGCCATGTAGTATCTGAAGCAGACAGAGGCAGATGAATGTCAACCTCGAATTCGTACGGCCTTTTTGTATTCTCTGACTTGTTCTATTAGACCGCCGCATCGAGTACCGTGCCACTGCCACACCTTCAAATAAAAATACTTCAGGTGAGTGCCTGTGGCTTAACTAGTCCTATCACCTTCACTGAAGAGATGCCGTGGCAGCGTAGGAGACGACCGAGTAGAGCTTGAAACCATGTAAGCAGCCTTCACTATAGTGAGAGCTCCTAGGGCTTGCGATCCAAGAGTGCACCCTTGTAGTATCCAGTGTTCCATAGCTACCTGGCTCGAAGCTCCGAGGAGCTCCAGCTGGTGGGCTACGGGGCATTTGGCCGAGTGCAAGTGGGTCCTGGGCCTCAAGCCCCTAGGTAAACAAACGCTCTAAACACAACAGCCTGCAGGCCAACACCAACCAATGCGAAAACCTCGAAACCACACAAAATCTCGACAACCAACACAAAGAACCTCAAGATGGCGTCTAATTTAATCATTCCCGTCTCCTCTCCCGCGTCGAGCCATGAACTGGCACATTTCCTGTCCGCGGACGGATTCGGTGCCGGGTTTGTCCGACATCGAGACATCTGGTCCAACAACGACGAGTTTTTGGACATGGTCTGGACTCTGACCAGGGCACCACGGAAGGATGGCAGCCTGATGAAGCTGCTATACATCAGGCACACCGTCATCGAGACTGAGAAGGTCGTCGAGTGCTTCGATAAGCGATGGAAGGCCAAGGCACGGTGCGGCGGACTCCCCGACGACGAGTTCCGAGTCAGCGCCATGACCTTTGGAAAGGCCAGGCGACTCTTCGCCGATGGCAAGGCCCTGTGTGAGAACATGGTGATCTTGGTGGACGGCACATACGTGGATACAACCGACACGGAGATGGCTATGGGCTTGATGAACCAGAGCATCAACCCGGCCTCGTGCGTCAAGATCCTGGGCCTGTACAATGGCGGCTGGGATGACCAGGAGGCTGAGGAGGCCGTCCCTCTGTGCTCGCCACTGCTCAGGGATGTCGGGGTCCAGAAGCTCTCGGTGAGCTTCGCTCGGGCCGGCACCGTGGGGCATGGCCCGCAACCCACCCTCGTTGGCCACCGCGGCCTGATCGACGCCATGGTGGGATGTGTCAACCAGGGCAGGCACATCGCCTTTTTCCTACCACGTGGTATTTCCATGCAGTGTGTGACTGAGATCGAGGAGTCACCCCAAAAGATCAAGAACATACTCCTCAGGACGATCTCTCTCACGGGCGAGACTTCAATGACGGCCGACTTTGACGACACTGTCGATATGGGTCAGATATTCCACTCGGATTCCTATCTATTCGGGCGCTATTTGGACCAAAGCGTCAGGGTCTGCTCGTTGCTCGTGGCCGTAGACCCAGATGCCGAGTTCACGACAATTCCATTCAAGCGCGTGGGGCTGGTCGTGTACTCTCACATGACGGAACAAGGGCGCAAGGTCGTTTTCAACAGTGCTGCAGGTGTCCTTGTATATTCCAGTATCTCGGGGCCATTGGATCACCGCCAGATGGTATCGCAGCTCCAGTCGTGCAGTGGGGTCGGCGAGGGCGCGAAGCACGTACGGCTGTCCGATGGTCGGCTGGCCAACGACCTCCTCGCTGTTGATTATAGCAAGGAGTTCGCCTTCGAGCTCATCCGGACCTGGCCTGGGAAGCGCATGGCCGACATCCCCTTGAACCTGGGGAAGAGGAACAAGCAGCTTCTGAGGCGGACCATGAGGCACCTTACTGTAGCGGACATGGTTGCGCCCTACGAGAACGGGTTTCGGCTGACCAAGGGCAAGGGGGCCGAGATGGCCAAGCTGCTACCTGACGCTGGCAACTATGGTCTCTCGTTTGAGCTCGCCGGTCTCGTAGCCAGCATCAGGCAAGGCGTCCCGCTCGTGAGATCAAAGCGGCTGCTCATCAGGTTGGCAGTCATGAGCGCGCGTCTGGACGAGTTCTTGGCCGAGTTGACACCAGAGTTCGACGGGAACTCCAATGTGTCTTGGCCTTGGATGGAGGAGGCTCGGAAGCACATGGCCGGGCCAGCCCGAGGCCAGATGGCAATGGGACGGCTCTGGATTGCACTCGGAATCTGGGACAAGTTGAGGAATGACACGGAAGGCTTCAGCAACCTTCCCGAGGGGGATTACTCGTCGGGTGATCTGGAGGCTTGTGCTACCTTCGAGGGCATCGGTCAGTTCCGTTTCCGGGTGGCGGTGGAGATCTGGACGCACGTTCTGGAGCTGGAGGATCGGGCCGGTCTGCCTCTGCTCGGATCTTCCGATCCCGAGTGGGAAGAGCCCCTTACAGCTGGAGAGCTGCATGACGTTCAGTTTCAGCTCGTACTTGCATTCATCTCCAACTTGGCCGTGTGGGATCTCGGCACTGACCGGATCTCGCTCGTGAGCAGTGGACATGCGGTCACGCTGGCTCCAACCAGCCTCGTGGTGCGCCCACACATGGCGAGGCTTGAGAGCAGGCCAAAGGACGCCTATCTTGTACTCCCTGATCGCATCCACGCCGGCGGGGCCAAGGGTGATAAACTCATGGCCGAGTCCGTGGTGTGCGTGGAGGCGAGTCTCCTGGGGGTGGTCACGATGGTCTTGGGGGAGTCCGCTGTGGATTGGCTGAAATGGCCATGAATCTGCCGAGCAACTGGGCAATCCCAATCCCTTTGGTCATCAGCCTCGTCCCAGTCTCAGAAGTCCGTCTGCGACCTCCTGCAGCCCTGCGGGGGAAGGGGCGTGACTGGGGCCGAGCCGCTGCGTCACTCCGAGGCTTTGTTGGAAGTGATCTTGCCGGTGGCGGCCCTTGTCGTCCATCTCGCCCACCATCCTCGAGTATCGTCTGCGCATCACGTAGAAAACTAGTTGATCATTAATCCAGTCACGAATCCATCTTTCTGCCTTCATGTCACCAACCTAGTCATTGCACCTGTGATCAGTCATGTCCAAATACGTAGACCTTACTTAACATGTCACAGCACGAGTAGAAAAAGGAGACGGGTCAAGATGGGTATCTCATTGTTATGGAAGAAAGGAAGGAAAAAACAAGTCGAGCCGGTCCACACCCAGATCAGTTTCTCTGACCGGGTTAGTTTCCCTTGGAGGCTCTGGCGGCCCGCTTCTTCAAGAGACTCGGCGCCACGTGCATCTGGTCTGGCCTCATCTTCTGAGCAATGATGCCAAGCTTCTCCTCGCCAGTGACTGACTCGCAGTACTTGCACATCGCCTCGATGGCAAGATAGGCACGGCTCCGGGAGCCTCCGCCAAGCTTCTCGGTATCGGAACCGGCCCAGTCCACGATGCCACAGGCACGAGCCTCGTCATCCTGCCCGCGCGACGAGGCGAGCTCCTTCGAGACAGCGTCAAACAGACGCTCGCTCGCCTCCTCGCTCTCGAGGTCGGCCATATCATCCCGGACGTTGCGGGCCCAGACCCTACCACAGAGGGACAAACCGGCTAGCTTTTTACCAGCCCGCCGTGTCCATTCTTCCATGACGGAGTGCATGCCATCGTAAATTGATGGCACCTTCTCCCTGTCCTCCTGTCTCAACAGGTTCTCCTTCCACTGCACCAAAAGACACCAAGTCCAGGCCAGATGGTACAGCCGCACGGGGAAGTCATCTCGGCCCGGCTCCACATGCGAGCCGAACCGCAGGCAAAGCTTAAAGCGGTCCCAGCCGAGACTCACCGGCTTAAGCTCGATAGATCCCGGTAACAGCGTGGCTGCCCTCTTGATGGCCTCCGGGCCCACCACCTCCGCAACGCCGGCCTCCAATGGCAGGTCGAACCCACCCATGCCTTCAAAGCGGGCCTCCGCCCCGAAGATCTCATCAAAGATCAGAGTCATGATCTCCGGGCTCCACGTCGTGGTCCCAGTCTTCCCAGCAGCCCGTATCTTGGCCGCCTCGGCCTTGAAAATCTCGACTAGGTCCGGCCCAGCCTTGGCCGCCCCAGCATTGGCCGCCCCAGCCTTGGCCGCCTCAGCCTTGGCAGGCTGCGGCTCGGACGCCGTTGTCTTGACCGGCTCTATCTTGGCCGAGTCTTCCTTGGCCGTCTCGGCGACCGAGGGCTTGAGGCGAATGGCCAGTTCTGGCTCATTCACGGGGGCTTTCGACTTGACGAAATCGGCATACCCCTCGTCCTGCTGGAAGATCTCTGGCCTCTTCCAAGGGAACTCCTTCTTTGTACGGCTCTGGACTGTGACAGATGACACGTCAGTAAGGGTCAGTGTAGCAGGCAGTAAGAGCGGCCGACTCACCATGATCCCTCCAGAGCTGGGCGTCGGTATAATACTCGACGTTGATGGCAGAAGCTGCAGTATCGTTGATGCAGCAGCCGTTGGTGTACATGTCCTCGTACACCTTGCTCCTCGCATTCCTCTCCTCCAAGGCCATCTTGTGAGGACTGAGGGTCTTGACGCGCGCCAAAACCTTGATCTCCTCAAACACCTTACCACGGGTGGTCTCTAAGGACCATTCCAGGTCATCTCCGTCGCTCCATCGCGATTGTCCCAGCCCAGCGTTCCTGGCCTTCCACCTGGCCTCCTCTGCGACCCTGCTGGGGTCCTTCTCGTCATTCACATCCCCGATGATGCGATTCTTCTTTGGCTCCATGCTGACCACGCGTTGATCTCGAAAATTTGATTGTGTTGTTGTTTTCGTGGCTTGAAACGTGGTCGAGACTTCGTGGTTGGCAGAGGTCAAAGTTTGGGTGCCACAGGTGGGACTTGGAGCTTCGAAGTCTTTAGGTGCGCTGGGCAGCTAGTGGCCCACTGTGGGAGAGCTCAAGAGCTCCAAGACCCCTGTGTTGGTTGAAATCACAGCTACGAAGCGCCTGGACAATACTCTAACCTCAAAGTCCCCTGTCTTTGTATTGCCCTGGACCACCACTCCCCACGCAGACCCAAAGCTTCTCTATCGCCGACTGGGCAAGGCGCCACAAGATCCCCGACCCCTCTTTCTCTACAGACCATCTCGAACCAGTAAGATGGCTAGCACAGGCCTTGTCGACCTGCTCGAGCTCCCCCTCGAGAAGCGCAGCGAGGCTCTCAGAGAGACTTGGCCTCCCTCGCTCGACGCCAGTCTCACAGGCCACGGCGAGACCAGGTGGAAGGTGGAGGACAAGGCCGCAGTAGACATCGCGGTGCTGATCATCAGGGCAATCAACGCGCATTGTGACCCTCTAGATCCCGCCCACGGCCTGGACGAGCCCACCATAAGCACACGGCGCAAGACTGAGAGGAGGGTTCAGCTTCTTCGCTACTCGTGGTACGGCGGCGGCAGCAGGATCACTGACCAGCTCCTGGGGCTTCAGGCGAAGATGTGTACCAGGGTTTTGTCTTCGAACACCAGGGTCACCTTCTCAAACCTCATCGAGGGCCACGTCCTTACGAGGTCGTTATGGGCCCGTCAGGAGCTCCTGGCATGGTCTCTGATGGAGAATGTCCAAGAGCAGGGTGCTGGAGAGTGGAAAGAGCAGAAGATTACCTCCATTCTGAACAGCAAGAATCAAACGGTGGTCGAGGGGCTAGCCATTCTTGAACAGCTGGCCGAACGAAGCTTGGTCAGGTGGAAATGGGATGGGGAGACCCCTCTGGTGGACTTCCTGACATCCGAGGTCAAGCTTGAGTGGTCGACCGCCGACGGCAAAGCCCACCAGGGCATTCAGGTCTGGCCACGCTGCCTCCGGATCAGGTACGATTCAAGGGGACGTGAGAATGCACCAGGGTTTCAGGACCTGGCACGGCTAGCCCTGAGCGAGGATGGCGAGGTGAAGATGGTGAGCTGTCGTCTACTGGCCACTGTCAAGCTGGGTGGAGAGGCTGGTTGTGATTTCGTTCGGATCTACGACAGCGACTGCCGAGATTGTCGCCCTTTGGCGACCCAGGCTCTGGACCTGCCGCATGTCAATGATGAGTGGAAGCTGGGCCGGCCTGGCTCCAGATACATGCTGTACTACCTCAGATGTGACTCTGAGCCGGCATCTGGCCTGTGTCCCAGGGAGGTGACCACATATCCGTGGCTGCAGACGGAGCTGGTGGAGCAGCTCAGACAAATGCCGGGGTCTGCCGGTGGGGGCGAGAAGACGCCTTTGCCGTACGGAAGCATCACGCTGGGAGACTCACCTGGTAGGTAGGCGGTTCTCTCATGGGCGGGCAAAGGTCATGGGCAGCGGCGTGGCCAGCAGGCAAAGATGCGTGGGAATCAGCATCTATTGAGTAGTCTAGCTGGTGTCGAATGAGAAGAAGTTTTCTTGGCTCTCTGTGATGTATTGACTCTGTGCCACTGAACTTGACTTGTCTGGCAGCCGTAGCATAACCGCACGTGAAGCAAAGAAGAGTATCCATTCAGGAAAGCAAGTGGCCGCTTTGATACGTGACAACCATTCGCCAACACGATAAATCTAATTTGTAGCAAGTCAGGAGAGTCAAGGAGGGTTCGAAAATCGGATGGGTAATTTACTCGAGGCTGCGTGCTCTCACATCCGGATCGCGACAATCGGGCAGTAGAGACTCTGTAAGCATTTTATGACATTCACGAGGCACTTATTAAACGACACAAGGAATCAATGAACAGAATGTGGTCACCCAAGAATGAATTCTCGACATCTACACCTTCTCAGAGAGCAAATGATCCCTCAGAGAGCAACTGAGCAACCCGCGAGGGGTTGGTCTACCCAAAGAATTTCTCTTCTGCCAACGCAAACTCCGGAGCAATGTTCTTCGCAAGGGCTTCCTCAGCTTCCATCGAGAGGGGGGTGAGACCATTGTCCGGGCTGCGGTCGAACGCCTTGAGCCCCTCACGAAACTTCTGGTCGTCAGTGAGCTGCGGCTCTTCCTCGCTCTGTCCGTTATCAGACATGGACACGTCGTCTGTGTCTTCATGAGGCGGGAACGGTACATAGTACAGCATGCCCTCCTTCACCATGATGTCGCCATCATCTGGTTTCTGGTGTGCGGCGCGACCAAGATGGGAATCCTCGGCAAGGGGACATGTCTCCATGCCCCTCCCAGACCCGGTGACCACAACATCACTTCCTTGAGGGGATGACCTCATGGCCACAGCGGCAGCCAAGTAATACCTGTTCTCGGTCTGAGCCAACCTGTACTTGCCGTCGTCTCCTGGGACAGCCAACAGCCCGAAGCCTTCGAGCTTCAGGCATTGCTGCTCCATCATTGCATTCATCGTCATGGGGGCGGCAGTGGTCATCTTGACGCGCAGGCACGTGGGCCAGTTTGGCAGCAACATCGAGGTATTGCCGCCACCGACCGCTCTGAGGCAGAGCATGTTGTTGATCTTGGCCTCGAGATCTGGCTCCTGGTCTCTCTTCCAGGTGATCGGGCCTGGGGTGGCATCCCGTTGCTTGGTCTGCCACTCAGCCGTTCCCTTGTCCTGCCAACCGGTAACATCTCGGAATGGCTGGAACTCGGCCCTCCCCCAGAAGGCAGTCTGCATACACCCAGACTCCATCAAAGCCTCGAATGAGATGCGAGACTGGTCCACCCGTCGGTCAGGGAGGAGGACGTTCAACAGGCTTCGCTGTCGGTCCATGACCTCGAGTGGCACCAGCGTGTTGCTGGGGTCGCATTGGGCCAGGTCGGGAAGGTAGTGCCATGCGTATCGGAACAGAGCTCGAAAGCGGTCGAGTTCCTCCCCTTGCGCCCTGTATATATTTATGTGTTCTCCCTGTATGTATGCAAGCTCCTCCCCTTGCGCCCTGTATGTATTCTTATCCTCTTTCGCGAAGACGAACTGTCGGCAGTGGCTGTCTGCCGGCAGCTCAGCAAAGATTCGTCGCAGCACCACGACTGCGCTGTCAACACCACTCAGGTTGCAGTGGGGAAGCCTGAGCGGGAACGGCCAGGCCCTCAGCAGCATGCGCTGCGTGGCCTCATCCAGTCCTCGTATGTCCTCCAAGGCACGGGACAAATAAACCTTGTCGAACTCGCGGTTGTATGTCGAACCGTTGCTTGTGTCAGCCATGGCGAGATCGATCGAGGGTGCCTGCGGGTGGTTTGTCGTTTCGGTGGGGGAATGAGATCGATTACTGACAGCTGTGGGCAACCAAAGTCAGGCAGCAGCCCAGAGCTCAGCCCAGAGCTCAGAGCTCCCAAGGTCCCCACAACTTTTGTCTCCCCCAAGTCGATCGAGTCTCTTCCTTTGTAAACGAACAACAACTGCCCTCCTCACTACGAACACCTGCACTTCAACCTGCACTTATTTGATACAAACACAAAGAAAAGAGTATCAAGATGCCTTTCACGAATCAAGCGACACGGACGGAAATCCAGGAGTGGATAAAGGAGGATGGGCCTGGGGTGGGAAGAGTCACCACGGAAACCCCTCTGGCACTTGGCAAAGACCTGCTGGAGGTGGTCTGGGCGGGAATACAGGCGATGGAGATGAAATTGCTCATCATCTACGTCTGTAACACGACGCTGGAGGCCGAGCTGCTGGACCGCGCGCTGAAGGACCGATCCTTCCATGCTGGAAGCATCGGTGAGCAGTCTGGCGTGGGCAGCACGGGGGACATCGCGCTGCTATCTTATGCGCAGCTCAGGTCGATGCTGGACCGCCAGGTCAGGCGTCCGGGGACTTCTCTTCCCTGCCGCCTGGTTGTCATTTGCGAGCAAGAGCCAGGAAGCAACATGGATGGAGTGATCGCGAGAGGGCATCTCGCACTGGTCTTCAAGAACCATCTCCTCGGCCAGCCAGGTTGCAACGTGAAGCTTCTTGGGCTGTCTTACCGGCGAGACGGAGGAGGAAACTGGCTCAGGCATGCAGCTTGTGTCATGACGACCACGATCTCGCTGGACCACACCGTTCGTGACCCAGCCGGCGCGTCCCAGCCCACGGGGAGAAGGCGTGGCAAGGACGAGGCAGACATGGAAGAGACTGCTGGAGAAGCTGCTGATTTCCTGAAGCAACGGAGGGACGTCGTGGTGTATGGAAGCACCCACGATACCAATGAGTTTGGCAAGCTGGTTGGGCTGGCGTTGGGTAAAGTCCCGGAATATTTTGACCAGTTCTCCACGGGCATCCCGCGAGATGTCAAGCTCGATTTGGCCACCAAACCGCTGTTCTCTCCCCCGGTGATCGGGATGCCACCTAGCCTGGTGCTCGTTGAGCCGGCGGCCTTCCCTACGGCCTTGCCATTCAGCCACGTGGGAATGACTGTCTCTATCGTCGGAAGCCTACAGCGAAGGGTATATGACGAGAAGCTGCACCTGGTGACTTCCTCGCCTGTGAGCCAGTCCGACCGGTCCGTCGAGTCTCAGCGATGGACTGGTCAGGTGCGTGAACCACAGCGCCATCCACAGACAGAGTACTTTGTTGAGATCATCGGCCTGGACCTCCGCGATAGGCTTCCAAGAGAAGATGCTCACATCCAGGCCGGCACCCATGATCCTCTGCGAGGGTGCTTTGATATGGTGGCTGCATATCCGGGCACGGCCTTCAATCTCCTCCCGGTCTTTGGCACGGTCGACGAGCCTTTGGACCTAGCCGTCCGACTCCGATTCATGGGTCTGGTGGAAAGCCAAACCCGTGGATACAGTCAAAGGGATGTGTTCGTGTTGACCAGTCGCGGCAAGAGGGCAGACTTAATGATGGAAATGGAGGCCACTCTCACCCTCGAGGCGGCAGCGGCCCTGGCAGCCATTGACATGAGTCCTATGAGCAGGAAGCTGGCCAGATCCCTCCTGCGGCTGTCTTTCATGAAGGACATGTCTGGTTCCTTCGTCCGGGCGTGTCCGATGGGGCTCGAGGACAACGACGCATTCGCGTCATTTATGCGCGGCGTTCCACAAGACGCTGTACATGGTGGCCCTGGGAGGCATTCAGTGAGCCGGGGCCTGCTCTGGCTGATCTGGACCGCCTTTGAGATGTTCTCCTTTGAGACCGGCGTGATGGGGTCTGAGCTGGGGCCAAGCGTGATGCCTGGCGACAACTGGCCGTTCTTCGTGCTCACAGAGGAGCTGCAAGAGGCCATGAGCCAACTGGCGGCCTGGGAGTGCTTGGTGGGACTCGGGCCCATAGAGGACGCCGAGCGAGATGCTTGGAACAGGCCTCTGGACGCTGCGGAGATGGAGTTCGTGGAGCGTGAGATGGCCCGGGCGAATTACTCGGCGCTACTCACCATCCCGCGGAAGAGGGTTGGTCAGCGGGAGGATTTCCACGCCGTCTGGCTCCGGACCAACGAGCAAGCCGAGATCCAGGGCGAGTTTGACAGGTACTTGCATGCCACCAGGCGTGAGGGTATACTCTCTGGTGCTGTGCCTCTGTCTGTTTCCACCCATGAGGATGGGCGCGCGTCCGTCGACGGCCTGATGCTGCTCGACTACAGCGTGAGCCAAGAGCTCATCGGTGACCTCGAGGCCGAGGGTGTGGATCCCTGGGTGCGGGCGGTGGCCATGCAGGACAGATAGCCCACCTTGCGTAGGAAATGGAATTACAGGTCTACTGAGTCTGTGATATATGCGTGTTTGTAAGGAGTCTCCAGTACTTCTCGGCCGTGATGACATGCCAGCCTTTGCTATAGGCTGAAAGTATTACACTCGAAGCACACAGTCAAACCTTCTATCCGTATAGACATTGTATTCTCTCGGTTCTTCTATTAGGCTCAAACGGCAACGGGTCTTTGTAAGAATACGGCATCTTTTAACCTTCCATTTCCCTTGACATGTTTGTTGCCGGCATTCAGTAAATCTCACTTCTAGCGGGCTCGTCTCAAATAAAATTATTATGCCATGGATTGAAGTGTGTTTCCTAATCGAGCCCAAAAAACTACAAGAAGGCCGGGACCATTAGTGACTGACGAGGCTCAAGTGTCTTCAAAGGGAAGCTGTCACTCAAACTACGATGTCACTCTACTCACAACGGCAACAGGAGACGTGTAACAAGGGGAGGGAGTATATGGTTCATCAATTGCGCATGATTTAGTATTGCATTGGCTAGTAAAATTAAACTCAACCATCAATCATCTTCTCTAGATGCAAATCGTAAACAGAAATATTCTCGGCCTCAGCCAAGCCCCATATACAAAGCCTAGGGCTCAAAGTCAACCAGGCTAAACTCTACCTCTGTCGTAGAGTTGTCCAACACACGGAAGGACATGCATTGGCTAGCCGGTGCACCTTGCAGCTGGATACACTGACACTCGTCTGCTGATGGCTCATCAGAGAGAGCAACGGACCAAAAACAGAAGGACCTGCCTGTCTGGTCGCCCTTGATGAACTGCATCAGGCGCTGCTTGCGGTCAGCAGAGGCAAGAGCCCGGGTCATGTTAACAATGATCTCTGCGACCGGGAGGTCGGGCCGTTCCGGTTGCTCCATCCTGATCTCGTCCATGGCCTTGCAGATGGCTGAAGACACGGACTTGAACGTGGACTTGTCAGCCCCCTCGGACGAGCTGCTTTCATCTTGCTGCAGCCGGGATCGCTTGCGGCCCCGGTTGCCACTCCCATCCTGAGCCGCCGCCTCAAGTGCAGCGACCTTCTGTTCCGCATCAGAAGCCCTCCTGACTGACGCCTGCAGGTCCTTCTCAAGCTCAGCGATCCTCGCGGCTTGGTCATCTCGCACGGACAATTTCTTGAACATCTTGTCCATGGCGTCGTCGAGATCGGTCTTGCACACCATCTTCTCGGCCGACTTGGCCCTCGACAGCTCCGACTGGCGAAGCTCTTCCTCCAGATCCCGGATCCTGTCCTGGAGATCCGTCACAGCGGGTGCCCCTAGCCCAGAGACGACCACATCTCGGTCAACCGAATTGACAAGGTTGGTCATCTCCTGTTCCTCCTCCGAGCTCACGTCAAAGCTCGGCTCGTCTGACCCTGAGTCATGGTCGGATCGACGAGGGGTCTGGGGAAGCTTGGCCTTGAGCTGATCCAACTCCGCCTGGACTTGGTCTCGCTCCCCTTGTGACTTCTCAAGGTCGGCACTCACCGATTCTATCTTCTTGTTGGCGTCTGCCAACTGCTTCCCCAACTCGCCTTCCCGGCGTGACGTGTCTTGGAGCATCTGCTTGAGCTCGGACACAGCCTCAGCCACACTAGTGTCTAGCTGCGGAATCACCGTCTGCACCTCGCGAAGACGTTCTAGGACCTCATCGTCCCGGGAGATTTCCGCGAAAACCGACTTCAGACGGTCTTGTCCCAAGAGATTTTCCAATTCAGTTTGGCAGCGACCCAGCTCTACGGAGAGTTTCGCAATGCCCTGGTCCAAGGCCGTCTTCACCTCGGTAATTGATCCCTTGGACTTGGTATCAAGTACCGAGTCTATGTGGGCTTGAAGCCCAGCCAGCGCCTGGTTGTTCTGTTCCTGAAACAGAGCCGACTGGTCGTCTAGCAAGGCGGCGATGGTCTCACCCATGCCCCGGACAAGGCCCTTCACCTCGGCCCCGGATGACCTCACTTGCCCCATGACGTCTTGTACGCCCGACGACGCGAGCCGAGCCATCTCTCGCTTCTGGCCTTCAAGCTCGCAAGACAAAGAAGTAAGTTTGTTCTCGAGGGCCTTCCCCGAGGAAGATACTTCTTCGCGGGTCTGGCTTCCGTCTGCCAGCAGCGTCCCCTCACAGGAAGACACAGCATCTCTCACCGCACCTTCGGAGCTGGATACGGCACCCATCGTGTCATCCAGCCTCAGTGCGAGACTGTTCTCACACGTCGTCAAGGCCACAGTGCCCTGGTTTATACAACGCATGCCGAAGTCCAGGGAGATCTTGACCCCAGCTGCCACACCAGCCGCGACCCCAATGCTGATCTTGCCATCACGCGAAGAGATGGCATCCACACAGGCCTGGTGGTTTGCCTGCATCTTGTCAGTAAGTCTTCTTTCAGACTCGGTCACTTTGGTGCCGGTCTTCCCGATCTCCTCCAACGCCTTCTCGTTCCGAGACAACAAGCTGCTCATGAACTTGTCATCCCGGGCGTTGATCTCGCCAACGTCCCCGCTGAGCTTCGCCAAAGCCTCTTGGGACTTGAGCGAAGGCTTCGCTGCCTCGATCGAGGTCTTCTCCCTCTCCAGGTTGGCCTGAATGGCTCTGACGGCCTCTTCCCGCCGTTCCAGGTCCTCGTTGCACTGGTTGAACACCAGTACAAACTGCTCCGCCAGACAACCGATCTTCTTGACCTTGTCAGGGCCGCTGTCTGCCCCCATCTGGCTTGCCAGCTTCTTGAGGCACTGCAGGCTCTTGCCGGGGATGGTTGGAGCTGCATCTGCCATCTTGAAGGTGTCTTCAGGCGGTTTGTCAGCGGGCGGTGCAGGATGGGGGTCATTGGGCGTGCATTGCTCACAAGAAAGAATACCAAGTAAACTTGAGGTTATAGATAGATTTTCACACGTTGGATAGTGATTCGGAGGTTAAATTGAGGTGCAGATGGTCTCTGTGTGCCTTTTTCCGGATTTCAAAAATTTGCCTTGGGAGAAGGGCAGTCGCGGAGCTGACCCGGCATGCTGCGCAGATGAGGAAGGAGTACGGGGGAAGGAGCGTCGTGGCGCCCCTTCCCACCCAGACATGACCGCAACCTCACGAAAATTGAGTTTGGATGTAGAGGTTGACTGGCTCCTCCCTTTGTAGGAGCTTGACGGTCCACTTGGCAACACCTTTCACTTGGGGACGTGCAATTGTTTTAATCGGCGGCGACATCGTAGAGTAGTAAAGGAGCAAGCTTCTCGCAAAGAGGCTCATAAAGCGAGAAGCACAATGCTACCAGCAACTAAACTTAGAGCTACCATGCTCATGTACTAGGCCCAATGGTTAAAGGCCACATAAGTTTTCCTGTGCAGAAGTTG
The DNA here is from genome assembly GCA_039880775.1 of Diaporthe vaccinii. NCBI lineage: Eukaryota > Fungi > Ascomycota > Sordariomycetes > Diaporthales > Diaporthaceae > Diaporthe > Diaporthe vaccinii. Next base: position 36,660 of record JBCEDN010000008.1, read on the forward strand.
TCGAGTCGAGTTTAGTCCATCGAAAAGCCACTCAGATGAAAACACTGATAAGTCCATTTCATCTTGATATCGAGGTAACCCTAAAGCCATCAGCTGGATGCCGGTGCCAGGTACCGTATGGACTCCGCAGTTGCGTGTACAAGTGCAGTGATGCAGGCAGTTCAATTCGCATTCACTCAACTCAAGTTGACATCGGCCTTGTTAAGATCACTGCAGGGAAACTCGTCGTCTGGGTGTGTAGTTCTATACACAAGAAGGAGGCGGAGCGGGCGGTCCAAATTGCCGTGACGCTGACGCTGACGCCAATGCGCTCCCGCGCGCGCACTGGGCGACCTCGACGGGCTCCGCGATTGCCGTGGCGGTCGAGCAGGTCAAGGTCATGCGGCTCGTGGTGACGCTGGCGAGCGCGACGAGGGTGTGCCGCAGCGGGAAGGACGTACGCTTCGATGTGGTCTATGGCGCGGACGATGAGCCTTCGCAGCGTGCGGTGGAGGGGTTGGGGCAGCAGTTGGATGAGAACGGGGGTTTTCGGGGTGGGCCGATGGGGGCGATGCGGGATGTGTAATGAAAGGGTCTTTATTGACAAATAGCTTGATGGGCTTGCTTTAAGAACTGCCTTGTTTGACTTCGGCGTGCAGAGAAGGACTTGAGTTAAAGAGACTTTGGAGAGCTGACAGGCGCGACCACTCTCTCTGCTGCTCTATCTGAAACTGCTATGTATGTAAGTGGGAATTAATGGCAACTAGTTGTAAGTTGAAACGTCATGGAGAGCAAAGAATCGACGGGTCGTGGCGGACTCTACAATAGTAGGCAATGGAAGTTGAAATGAACTCAGTCATTAGGCTACCGATGAGCATGCTTGTTACATAGAAGACTTTCCGGTTTGATTTGCGCGAATGTTATTCCGGCAGAGTCTTCGCGTTTAGATGAAGCAACATAGGCCACCCTTCAGTATGTTGACTTCACACCAGAATCCCTTGACGTCGATTTCGGCATCAAATTTCCCGTGTTGGCTTGGAGGCAGTCCCACAGGAGGTTGTCCCATAGGAGGTTGTCCCATAGGATGTCATCCCATAGGAGATTATTTTCATAAATTTGGGTCGTGGGCTATTCTGTATACTAGGGACTATACCTTGCCCTGTACTCCTCGGCTTTAGCCCTGCGAATCTTTGATATCATAATGAATACGTGAGCAAACAATCACAGTCCAGGTTCATTAACTTCAACGCCCCATTTCTGACGACAGGAGTCTTGGTCCAAGCCAGTATGGACTCTGGACGTAAGTACGTGTGTTGCCGCGGTCTGGCAGTGAGTTTTCAGCCTCAGCAGCTTTGAAATACAACACCATCCAACGGACATACGACTCGAAGTTTCTGCGAACAGCCGACATACCCAGAAATCAGGATCAGAAGTGTAATGAGATGGTTTTAAAATTTCCCAGCTCCAAACGTGTGCTAGAATTGCCATTGAATGTGCAGCAGCTGCGCAGATGCCTTCTCTAACCTACCCTTTTGCATGCGTAGCATCGTCTGATGTGGACTTGAGGCGATTAATTTTGGTCTGGTGCCTCTGCAGATAAACTAACCTACCGCCGCAGAAGTTTCTCCACTATCATAATGAAAACGTCGGCCTTTAGAGCAAAACCAACAAGGTCTATAGAGTATGCAGTCCCGCTTCGTCGAAGGAACGGTATTTGCCCGTTCGTTTGTGTGATCATTGGCCTACTGACGTCGGCACAGGTCTGCTACTCTTACATATTCTCCGGTAGCTCACGATTGTTCTGTAAAATACCCAGCAATTTAGTATATAGAGAAGTAAAGGGGGTTGGATAAAAAGAAATAGGGTGAGTCTCTGGGTAGAGCTGAAGAGTCCCAATTACATACCCCTATTTGCTGCCGAAGCTCGGGCGGGATGTAACCCTGCCCGTCAGTAATGACGATATAGACGGCATTCTGGTATCGCTCATCGTCGGCAAGAGACTCGGCCCCGTCATACGACAGGATCTCCCTTCGCAGGTCCTCGAAGCCGGGGGGCGGGGCGTTTGCAAAGTCCTCGGGGCCCAGCCTGCGCTGCACAAGGACTACTGTCCAGTCATAGGCAATGTAGGCGGAGGTTGCAAAGTCGAAGCTGGCACGTGACGGGACAAAGACGCGTGTCTTGGTATCTCCGTTACCGAGTTTATTGCGCAGGAGCGTAGTGACCTGGTCGGGCTTATGGTAAAGGGGTGGGATACCAAAACAGATCATCTTAGATTCGTTGATATTGTTGGCAAGTAGGAAGGCGTTGAGTATAGGGAGCGGGACTTTGAAGCCGCGCAGAAACGTTGTGACACTCATTGTTGGGGTCCGGGTCGAATGATGGTGGATGCAGAGAGAATGGGTATAATTGATGAGTCTGGGTGAAAACCAAACGGAGTGATGATGGGGCTTGGAATACTGAGTGGGAAGATCTCAGCCTGATCGACTTTATACTACGGCGGGGGCCGGTGCTGCCTTGGTCGCCCCACAGCTCTGTGATTACTTAAGCAGCACCAACCAATGGAGACAAAATAGGGCGCCTATAATTAGCATAGAACCAACCTGCAGGAAGGGACCCTCCCAACACCAATATTCCTGCTGTCCAGCCACCAGCTCGGCCTATGGACAGACCACATAACCAACAGGCTTGTTAGTAGGGAGAGCAGACCTGAACTGCGCCCTTGGTCTTTGATACCAAGCAAGCAGGTCCGGATTGTAGCCCGACGTGTTGTGCTAATTTTCACTCACAACGTCTGCCAGTGGGGAGCAACTGACAACTACCGGTACCTTCATTGCCAAAGTGACGATATTACAAGATCTACTTCTATACGTTGGGCGCCCAACACCACCTCTTGAACAAAAAGAGTGAATCCACGTAAGGGGTCATTGCGTTTACCTATCAAGATAATGTGGAAAAGCACAAACTGTTCAATAGTTTTAGATGCGGCTGGTGCATACTATCCTGCAGTATTCTTTCGTAACTATCTAATGTAGGTACCAGACGAAAGCAACCTAATCCTAAACAAGACGGCCTGCATCTATTGATTAACAGCTCTTATATTGTTGTCTCCATGAAAATGTTTTACTTCCGGCGCTTTTCTCGGTGTTTAGTGTGCTTGGCTAGGTGTTCAGTAAGACCTTTATCACCCTTTCTGTCATCAAAGCCCTTGCCACAGTCACAGTTGTACTTATAGTTGCCCCTCGACGCCGGCGTTGAAGATACGTGGGACGACGATGAAGGGCGCGCTGGTGCCTTGCTTTTCAGCTTAGAAGGGTGCAGATTCAGCGTCGGGTAGTGGACATAGAATTTAGGGGCCTTCACTGCTTTCAGCATCGCCTCTATCTTGTCGTCGAGCTTCCCCTTCTTTAGGGCTGGGGCCCACGAGTCGAGGTTAAGCTTGCGCATGGCGTCGGTCACATCCTCGGTGCGACCCTTGCCTGTGGCAGACCTGGAGGACCCAGGGGTGCTGCTCTCCTCTAGGTTGCTATTAGCTGGGCTCGAATATGTGCTGTGCAGGATGTAAAAATGGCGTTGCGGATTTTGACGCGGTGTCTTTCGTGGAACGTGCTGCATCCCACAAGGTATGGCTCACTCACTCTTTCGGCCAGCCGTGAAAGGGATGCATCTTGGGTCGCGACGACCATCCGACATTTTCAAAGCTCTTATAGATGATGCGTGTAGCTCGGCGTTGAATTATGCAAATCTTCGCTGAGATTGTCTGTAGAAGACAGGCTGCAAAAAAAGGGAACTGTCTCGTATGCGGACTATAAGATGGTATGAGATGCTGAGAAAAACAAAATTCACGGCGAATTCTGGAGGGACATCTGAAACCCTTATGAAGAAAACCCCAGGCTAATATTCAAGAGCTGTAGGTCTTTGGACATATGTTTCCACACGTCATTTCTTGACAGCTGTTGGCTTCGTCTGCAGATGGTTCATAGACAGTTGGTTCATAAAGTGGAACCGGTCTTCCGCATTGCAAGGCCTCTCTTCCCGGTCTTAGTTTCACAAATGGCCGTGGCCGTGTCTCAATACTCACACACAGACAAAATTGGCTCCCCGTGTACTCCACCGAAAGCATCATGATGTGGCAGATGAACCAGAGCTGGCCATTGACCCGTTCTGCGCGGTCAAGGCTTGAACAACTCTTTGAGGCTTAAAATAGAAGCCTGCATTGGGAATAATACAGTTGGTTGAACAGAAGTCTCCATTTGGTTGAAAGGAAATTTGCAATTGGCCGAACAGAAGTTTGCTGTGGGGATAGAAGGTGCTTCTACCAGGGTTTCAGCCAGAAGGCAGCAGCAGGATTCCACCAACACCATGCAATCAATCGTGGCCCGGTTATGGGCGCGGCACGGACATGGCCGCAACCTGGGCATGGCCGCGGCCTGTTCTCTTTACACATCACCGAGGCCGCAAGAAACCACAGGAGATCGTGAGGCTCTGATGCAAAGCAGAGAATCAAGACTGTGCCCCAATGCTAAAAATAGGATCAACACTCAACAATGTAAAAGAAGACCGCCTCGCATCTCAATCTACAGGAGAATGTATAGATTCCAAAGATCATTTAAACATCAGTGATATTATACACAATTTCCAGAACAGAACCGGATTCTCTGTCTCTATTTACTTCTTTATAACTACTCTAGTCATTACTGAGAATGGCTCAAAATATCCCGTGAGTAACACTATACTTTACTTATATCTGCTGATGGAGGTTTAGGAGGTACGTAATGAGGACTAACCTATTTCAGGCACTTCTGGGTTCCCGGCCAGGCTCCCTATTCTGCCATTGTCACCCTCAAGGACTTTGGGACTCAATATGCAGAAGAGGATGTTACTTGGCAAGCCTGGGAAGCCCTATGTCATAAGTACTTCCCAGAGAGTGCCCCCGCCCAAGGCCTTCCCTTTTACATGACACGCCGCGACCCGTACCGGGGGTTGTTTCCTGACACACCATCCACGCACAAGCCGGACGTTGTTGTTGTGAAGCTCTCGACGCCTGTGCAGGGGGCAAATAACCTGTGGCGGGATTTGAAGCGTGACGTTCTTTGGGTGGAGTAAGGCGCCCTGTCATGACAGTCCTAATATGTGGAAGAGGGTTATCGAAGAGGCAACGGAACGCCTCAAAAGCGCCCATCCCAACCGCAACGTCTGGTTGATCGTAGCGATCGGCCTCAAGTGGATGGTCTTTTACTGGGACCCGATAAACAGCCGAACCCACCAATTCCACATGGCTGTCATGATGCACGATGGTTCAAATGGTTGGAGTGTCGACCCGGAGATCCGCCTTCCGCCCCCGCCCAATCCCAATGTCAATGGGTCCCCTGTCATTGATGTCCTCCAGCGGTATGTTGATCATTCAACCGGGACTATCTTCACTGAGAATGCTTGCTCGCTGGACTTCTGGACGACCCATCCCAACCAACCTGGTCAGCCTTTGAATCTGCAAAACTCCCTGTTGTTCCTCGAAAACGTTTTCCATGCAATTCAGACCGATATCTATTCTGGCCCTCCTAACCCGCCGAACATGAGCTAATCCTGTTCGGTGGTGGTGAGGTCTCCCTGTGCCCGCCTAATGAAAAGTCGACATAGACTGTTACTTTTTATGTATGGGCAAACTGGGAGGAGGAGCTATATATGGTGACGGCGCTATAGAAGGATACTGAGTTGCTGGAACAACTCTACTCACACTTCACATTAAAATACATGCATGTTCTACACTACGAGACGTGGATGAAGAGATTATAGATGGGAATGGCTCTAATGTAGGGGCCCAAGCTAGAATCGACTACCATTTCTGGTTGCTAGACTATCAGCTCATATCAAAGCATTGACTTTGCTAAAGGCAGGCCTGCATGTAATGATGATCTTGCCATTACCTCCCTCTATAGAATACAGGCGAACTGGAACCGCGAAATTACAGGATGTGAGATTTCTAAAAGCTTTGGTAGTAAGTAACGCTTGCTTACCTAGGTAGGCTAGAGGTAAGGAATGGAGAGTAAAAAGGAGCGTCGTGGCGCCCCTTCCCACCCAGACATGACCGCAACCTCACGAAAATGACCGACGAGAAATAAACTCGATTCACTGGAATAAAACAGCTTTAGAGTCTTCAAATTAGACAAGATTCGCTGGAATCACATTGCTGGCTATTTGTCTGGGTCTCTATATACCTGCACCCATTGATGCATGTATTGCAGGCCGACGATCGCCTCCGGTTCAGAAAGGCCAGCACTCCCTATTTGAACTGATCCTGATAAGCATTTCCAATCCATAACAGAATTTAGCTCCTTGCTTCAAATGCCCTTAGAGACCCTGACATTCATATCTGTCTGTCTCCAGAGGACATATGAATCTTCCTTGAACGGCGTCGACGGATTCACGAGCTGGAAATCAAAGTCCCGTAAAAGCTGAGTAATTTGGACTGATCAGAGACTATCAGGCCACGAGAGAACCAGGCAGACTTACCTCGAAGTATATCTTGTGGAGCTCAGTATACGCCACCATCTTTCCCGCACACATCCATCGACCCCCTCCGAAGTGGATGTCGATCGTCCGGTCCATTTGCTGTCTCTGGGCATCACTGCACTCCAGCCAACGGTCCGGCCGAAATACTTCCACGTCTGCACCGAAAATGTCCTTTCTTCTCATCATCGAGAAGGAATTGTGCCCCACGGCCGTGCCCTCGGGGATGAACAAGCCGTTGATAGTGTCACCGCCAGGGGGGACGGACTTGTAGTGACCATAGGGCGCTGGAGGGCGCATCCTAATACCTTCGGCGATAACAGCCTAAGCTTGTGTGAGCACAACTCATCATCTGCCGTTGCGCCTTTGGCCTAAAGCGTTCCAACTTACCTGCAGAAGTGGCAGCTTCTTGGCTTCCTCCACGGTTATGGGCGACGATGCCACACCGGCCTGGATTGCATCTTGGATGTGCTCCTTGAGCTTTTGGTAAGTTCGAGGAGAGGTCATTAGATAGCACATTGTGCTTCTAATGACGGTCGAGCTGGTCTCCGCCCCGGCGACCAGTTGGAGCGGCACTTCGGCTATGGCCGGCCCCTTTTCAATTCCATGGCGCATGAAAGATCCCTGTGCTCTTTGTTAGCCTGTTACAATCTGAAATTGCTAGGATTGTACACCGAACAGAAACGGAAGCGGTTGAAACTGAGCCTACTAGGGGATGGGGCTGCACTCGAAGTACTCACCAACATGTCTCCATGGTTCTGCTCGCCGCTCTCGAATCTCTTCTCGATGATATCGCGGGCAATTCTGCAACAAGCTTGATCAGACGGAAATTGGAGATGACCTGTCGTAAAGTATATTTGGGACGTACCTCATCAGCCGTCCCATGCCTGACTTGTCTGAGAATTTGGGTTTGAACGCAGCTCCCACGAAGGTATTGGAGAGTTTGCGCAGAAGAGGAATCTCCGCGAAGAGACCCGTTACCAGTAATAATTGATCAAGAGAGCTGGTATAATTGTATAAGTCACCCTCAGCGTCCAAGAATCCAAATGCCTCACCGTAAGCCAGGTCGGTAATGACGTCCAGAGTGAAGTAGTAAGCAACACGGGCGAGATCCATGGGAATGAGGTCTTCGCCTTCGGACAAATATCGTTGGCGTAGAACATCCTTTAGATGTGCAATCTTTGCCTCGACCCTCTTCTCCACTGCAGGATTCCGAGTCAATTAACAAGGCACAGAGCAAGACGTTCCGCACAAATTTGAGGAGGGATATGCCACAGTGTAGCCATGGAATATCTCAAAGACTGGAGCCTGATGATGCATTGGGGTATGGGCTACAGGGAGGAGATGTTCACTTTTGAGATAGTTAAGAATGAATCCGGGGGCTGCTTACTGTCCATGTTGTCACGGCCAGCATAAGCGGCAGCCATTTTAGCCTTGACCTTATCATGTGGTTCTGCTTCCAGAATGGTTGCGAGATTGGAAGACCCAGGAGTCAAGCTGAGGCTGACCCACCACTCATCTCTGTTATACTGGCTCCTGGCAGTTGAGATCTGGCGGAGGGTCTCTGGGTCATCTGTCAGGAGGTAGTTTGGTCCCACCCTCACCAGACGCCCATGCTCTTGTAATCCCAACAATGCGGGGGCCGTGCGTGCTTTGAGGAGATGCTTGACAATCCATAGGGATGAGAAGGAGGCTATGAAGGGACCAGGGACATGGGAAAGTCGGTGCCACGCCTTGAATGTGGAAATGAAGAACCAAGAAATAGCAAGAGTAACCACAAGGCCGAGCAACGTGGTTCCACGCAGGCTTGATAAACCCACGTCCAATAATTCCATGTTTGGGAACGAATCAAGAAACGATCGGTAGTAGAAATATTGAAGTAAAGTCACCTCAACTGAAGAGAGATGATGAGGAGCGCCGCCACTCTGAAGTAGAGGCAAAATGAGCGGAAGCGGGGTTATTATCTCTGAGTTGGATTTGCAAGGGGAGTACAGTATGTTCCCTGAGTACTTTGGCAGGACTTCGAGCGGCCTTCTCCCGCACCTGCAGGAGACTAGTCAGCTTGATCAACAACACGCAACAGTAGCAATAGGTGGGCCAAGGGTCCACTCTGGATAGAGAGGTAGTAGCGCATATGTAGGGAAGAGGAGGCATCTTGCATTAGGCTCATTGCCCAACCCACACATGCAACCATGGCAACACCTCGCGAGTTGGAGATATGGTGAGTGGCCAGCCTGCCGAACATGCCATGGTAATTAATCTAAAGGTCGGCATGTCACAACCCTATCAGAGCAGCCACAATGCGCCTTCCAGCATCATGATATTGTCAGCGAATCAATACTACGGACTGCCGTAGTCTTAGGCACTCGGTGTTTTCGTTTGGGTTGCCCGCGTCATTGTCTAAACGGAGGCTCGGTAGGGGATTTCCGGGCATGTGTTTAGAGTCCTGGCATCTCAAGCAAAATTTTGCTTTCAAGTGAGACATGTGCAACCGACTTGATAAAGCAGGCATGTAAAACATTCCTAGTATCTTAACAGAGACAGATGCGTTCCGCCTGCAGGCCCCAGTCCTCCCAGTCTCTGCTTTTCTCTGACCGTGCCAGCGGCAAAGGATGGCCAGTCTGAGTCGGAGAACATCTCTTGCTCTGAACATATGCACGTCCAACCACTAGATAATGATTCTCTTTGCTGACGACTTTTCGAAGGATCAACGGGAATCGAGCTCCGGGGATGACGGCGCATGTATCGCCGCTATGGGTGGTTCTCGTTGCAATGCCGCAGTGGCCACGACTCAGCAGGATGAACCACCGACTTTGGGAAGACTTGATCGCAAATTTCGAGATGTCGGGCCTCTTTGTTCTTGGGATATGCGTCGATGGAACTCGTTGGCTGGTCGTCTTGGAGAAGCCGTGCAAATCCCTTTAGCGACTCCCAGAACTCGCCATACTCACCGTCGAAAAAGCTCCGACAAAGTCCGGTTAGGAAGGCCAGGGCTTTATTCAAGGCGGTATCCTGATGCGGTCCGGGATACCTGGGCATGTTCGGCGTCAATATGCCCCTGCTATACGGCGAAGGCGGCACGGCAGCTTTTCACCGGCTGCAGGTGGAGATCGTGGGGTCGTCGCCCGACCAGTCGCTGCTTGCGTGGGGCTTTGACCGTGCCGAGTCTGGGGCGTCGCCCTGGGGCGTGTCGAATGCCCTCGCCACGTCGCCAGCCGACTTTTCGCAGTGCGGCACCATGCTCGGGCGAGGCGTAGCTCGGCCGGGCGACGTCTTCGCCATGACGCAGCGCGGACTGCGGCTTAAGCTGCCTGTCGTGATGAGCCTCGACGACGACAATCTGATCTACTGCGCACTGAACTGCACGGTGACGGGGCGCGTGCCCGCAGATGGCGATGAGCGCGCTGCTCGGGTTCTGGCGGTGCCATTCCTACGACCGCAAACGCGTGCGGACGGGCTTCGACCGCACGCCGACGAGTACTACCGGCTCCTGGCCCGAGTGCCGCTGTGGGTGGAGCGCACAGTCCTTGCAGATGCGCCCAGAATGGAGTTGTATATGCCGCGAGTGTTCAGGCATGGAGATCCGGCGTACCAGAGACTGCAGGTCAACATTGGTCTCGGGCCGTTGCCAGCAGAATGGTACGTGGCGGGCATGTTTCCCCCGGAGAAGTCTCAGTACGACTGCGTTGTGGTCCGGCCACGGGCATCTGAATCAGCCGCTGCTGTCCTTGTCCATCTTGCCAGCTCCTCAACAGACCGGCAACTGTCTGACTTTGTCTTGGTCGTTGAGTTGCAGCAGTCTATGATGCAGCACGCGAGCTCTGAACTGACACCCCAGAACGCCCCGGCACTTGACCTTCTCGTGCAACGTCCCCTGACCTTGTCTACACTGAAGGAGAGTGTGTTTAGCGTTGTAGCCAACGTCACACAGGTGGACATCAAGACATTGTCGGAAGACATACGCCTAAGTGAACTGGGGGTTGACTCACTCAGCAGCATGGACATCGCGAGTGAGCTGGCCCGCATGCTGAGCATCGACGGCCTTCACTGGTACATGTTGATGGGAGTGGCGTCCATCGGAGACATTCTGAAGTCACTGCGCTTCGTCACACGGCCCAGCTTTGCACTGGTGGGTAATAGCTTCACGGGCCACCAGGTTGCAGCACGACATGGCCTTGGGCTGTCAGCTCGACGGTTCAATGCAGGCGAGGCCAGGTACTGCTTTGTGGATGTGCCTGGCCATTTTTCGCTGGCGGATTTGGGAGTTGGCGGCGATGCATTCTGGAATAACCTTGACGGGCGTTGGAAGAAGCTGGAAAGATCCAACACGCACTCGGTCATTCAGACACCTTTAGAAGGATATTGCATTAGATTTAGATTTTGATGTGGTGCTCATAACCGTTACACTTTAACAAGGTGGAAACAAGTATAGAAACCAAAAAAGCCAGGTAGAACTTGAACTTCCACCCATGCTGAAGGGAGTCCTCGTGGTACCACAGTAGACTAGCAAGTCTAGATCGTGGTTGCTGCACGTCCAAGTGACGTAACGGTCGGCACCGTCTCTTTCACTAGCGCCAGGAGCTCATGCTTAACCCGCCACTGAAACCTTTGCATCACCGTCCACCCTACCGTGGCCATTGGGCCTCTTCGCCCTCGGACGACACAATTCTCCACAAGCATCACAGGCAGCGCATGCAAGGCCACTTGGGTGCTTTTGCTGCCGATGCTGGGCCATTAATCTGTGCATCAACCAGAGTCTGACCCGGATCGCCACCGACACAAATAACTTGGAGCATCTTGATGCGTGTGGCATTGCGCAGCCGTCAGCATTGATCAGACCCATCAGCAGCAGCCATCCCACAGGCCCTTCGCTGGAGTACTGTGCAACACCGTGCCGAGGCCGTGCGACCCTGGCCCAGGCAGCTCTTCGTTCAGGCACACCCACCTCCGAGACGAGGCGAAGCGATTCCCACACCGGGCAAAGACAACCTCAACGTTCGACGCGGCTGCAGGGCAGACAGCTGGCCAAGGTGGCTCCCTTCAGGCCTTTCCGACGCTTGTTCGGCCAGCCTCATCCCCAACACAGGCAGAGCCTGCTGCGATACCTCTTCCCCCACGCCGCACGCGAAAGATACCGCGAGCGCCTGCTCGACTTCCGCCTCGACACCCTCCCGTACTATAAACACCGCCTGCAGTCGCGCATCTATCGCTACATCCTCGGTCGCCAACAACGTCGCCTCTCCAAGACCCGCTGGGTTGACCACATCAGCAGGGCCGCCCAGAACAGCCGGCGCCTGCTCTTTGGGCCGCAGCCTGGGCCCGCGCGCCAGGGGCATCACCAGCTTCGAAAGACCCAGGGCTGGCGGGGGAATGCGCTCGGCAAGACAATAGGCCCCGGCGACAAAACCAGAGGCGGCAACATGGCACAGTCGGGCACTGGTGGGAGCGGCTACGGCTACGGCTACGGCTACGGATATGGTGGCAGCGATGCCGGCCAGTATGCCGACAGGGAGCCCGGCGCCCGGCGCAAGAAGCTGGCGGGTTTTGCCAAGAGTGTCTACCAGGCCGGCGTGGCCACGGCGTCCGAAATCCGTAACCAGTATGACAACACGAGGATACGTGGCGTCGTCGACATTGACGACATGACCCACAAGATGTCTATTCCCGGCTCCTTCCCCGACGTTTCCATCGTCAGCAAAGGGGATGAGCAGATGGTCCTGTTCCCCTCGTACGCGGCCAGGCATGTGCGGCAGTTCAGGGACGACGAGAGGCAGCCGTCGGCCCACGTCGACGGCGAGCGCAGGGAGGCCGACCTCAGCGAGGAGGACTACTGGCGCAACGAGTGGGCGAGGATGGAGGACAAGAAGGCCGTCGTCGACGTCGACGTGCGAGGATGGGTGTATGCGCCGCACAAGGGGCCAATGACCAGGAAGAACAGGGTCCTAATCGGCCTAGCAAGAAGGCTCAGCGGCGTGCCGCAGCAGACGCATCAGCCGTCCGGGCAGCCCGACTTCCTCAGGACGGGGCATGAGGCGCGCGAGGATACCAGGGAGCAGCAGAAGATCGACAAGGAGGCCGACATGATCGAGCGGCGAGGCCAGGCCGAGAAGGATACTGCCGTCAAGGGAGGGTACAGCGAGACCCCCAGGGAAGAGGACTCGGCAGGGGAAGGCCCGGGGACTTCAATACGGAGCCGTAGCGCAAGCGGAAGCGCCACGCCCATGTCTGAGTCCTCGTCTCCGAGGCTCTCTGCACGGCCTGCCAACAACGGCGGTGTCCCCGTGGAGCTGACCGAGGCCGAACTGGCCGTGGCCAACGCCAACCTGATGGCTCGGCTCGGCCCATTCCTGACGACGCCCCTGATCGAGCTCCCAGTGACGCTGTTCTTCTACAACGACGACCAATCCGTGTCCAGGACGGTCATGACCAACGACGCCGGTCACTTCTACATCAGGGCAGCCCTGGACTTTGTGCCCACCCACGTGCGCGTCTTGGCCAACGAGAAGCTGTCAGCAGTCGAACCTGTCGACATCATCAGCGATGACGGCGTGAGTCTGATCAGCGACATAGACGACACGATCAAAAAGTCTAGCATCTCCATGGGTGCCAGGGAGATCTTCCGAAACACCTTCATCCGCGACCTCAAAGACCTCACCGTCGCCGGCGTCAGGGAATGGTACGGCGAACTCCACAAGATGGGCGTGCGATTCCACTACTGCTCCAACAGCCCCTGGCAGCTCTTCCCCGTCATTGCCACCTTCTTTGGCATGGCCGGCCTTCCTCCCGGGTCGCTTCATTTGAAACAATACAGTGGCATGCTACAGGGTATCTTCGAGCCTGTCGCCGAGAGGAAGAAAGGAACATTGGAAAAGATCCTCCGTGACTTCCCCAGGCGGAGATTCATACTCGTGGGCGACAGTGGCGAGGCTGATCTGGAGGTGTATACTGATCTAGCGCTTGCACACCCGGGCCGGATCCTCGCCATCTTCATACGCGACGTCACAAGTCCGGAGCAGACCGGCTACTTCGACTCTGCTTTCAACGGCCCTGCCTCAGCAGGCCCGCCAAGACGACAACAGCCAGCTAATGCGCACTCGAGGAAGGACTCGGGCAGCGACCATCCCGACCGGAGGCCGGCCCTGCCATCGCGGGCTACTACCTCGGCTGCGAGACAAGAAGCGCCGGCCGAGGAAGATTTGATCGACTTCTCTGAGGAGCCCTCCAGCATGACTGCGAAGGAAGAGCACAATCTGGATAAGTTGAGCGGTAGCCCCTCGCCGTCGGCCCCTTCTCAGGATCAGGCACCACGCAAGAAGCCGCCTCCCCCACGGCCGAGCAAGCCCGCCGCACTGAGGGGCGAATCCTCGGGCTCTCTCAAAACCACAGCTCCTGTGAATGAGGGCAGCCCAGTTACTTTGGGCAAGAAGCCATCTCCATCCCAACCCAGGAGTGCAACTGCACATCCCCTCGCACAGACGCAGAATTCCTCGTCTCAGTCCTTGGGGAAGAGCCCGACCCTGCCACCTCGGAAACCAAGCAACGGGAGTAATAGTAATGCCGGCTCTATAAAATCTAACAACAATTCCCCCAACGCCCCATCGCCTCCCGCTTCATACCCTGCATCATCAACCAAACAACCGCCGCCCCCGCCGCCGCCCCGCCGCCGCGGTACCCCTTCTCTGATCAGCTCCAGTCCCAGGCAGCAGGCCCTCAGGCGTGCTACGTCCAACTCAGACATCGACAGCCTTAACCTAGATTCATCTGCCGCCATGTCTACGCCCAGACCTGGCCCACCGAGCCGGACAGGGACGGCCTCCACTTTCGATTCTATCCTGGGGTCTACTACAGGACACACTATGCAACAAGGCGGCCAGAATATGCCAGCCAACAAGAAGCTAGAGCTGTGGGTGAGGAGGTTGGAAAGGGCACACGAAACTCTGGAGAGGGAGGGCGTGAGATTGTACACTTGGCGCAAGGGGGACGACGTTGTGTCAGAGGCAGTGGGGATCGTCAAGGAAGCCACTGAGAATACGAAAGGGACAAATAACGCCCGGAGATAGATGGGAGCCACTCTTTTTCTTAGTATACCAAGCTTCAAGGGGTTAATTCTGCGTGCAAGAATTATGCGGCATGAGCATGGCGTTGGCAGGGGCTAAAATACAAGCATGGATACCACAACAGGACTGACATTATTCGTAGAGACGATACACGGCTGGTTGCCTGCTGTCAGGTGTTTCATGCCATCCGACGTCCGGCCTGGGCAGTCTACCAGCGTTCATGAGTCCGATTTCTTAAGCTCCGCGGGAGATCGGCAACCAAGCTTTGACTAAGTCATCTTGCATCATGAGAGAGTTGCCGGATTCGATGCACCTTAGCTGCCATTCCCTTCTCCACCTGATCGACGACTGACTGTAGACTCGAGCGCTTGCCTGGTCGATGGCTTCGCCGGATGACTCACACATCTACCGTCGGCAACATTTGTTACAAAGGCCTGGCGTCCACCTTGCGGGGGGCGAAGATGCGTCTTCATCAAGTGCAAACCTAAACTCATTCCTTCCAGCCGCACACGAGTGCTCAGCCACCGTCTCTGTCGTCCGTTGGTAGGATGGACTCCGAGGCCCTCCTCGATGCCATCACGGCCGATACTCAGGCACACATCAGTTTCCTGCAGCGTCTTGTCCAGGCTGCCTCTCCTAACCCGCCGGGCGACACCCGCGCGGCGGCGGCTGTGATCCGCGACTACCTGTCCTCACGGCACAACATCGAGAGCCACGTCATCGCGCCCGGCGGAGAGCATCTGCCCAATGTGGTCGCCGAGTTTGCCTGCGGTGTGGCCCAAGGTCCGAGACTTGCCATGAACGGACACATGGATGTTTTCCCCGCCGGGGATGGGGAGGACTGGGAACGCAGCCCGTGGTCCGGGGACATTGTCGATGGGATGTTGTGCGGCAGGGGCACGGTGGACATGAAAGCAGGAACCGCGGCCAGCGTGATCGCGTTTGCCTGTCTGCATCGCCACAGGGAGCACCTGAGGGGCAGTGTCGCACTTTGTGCTGTCAGCGACGAGGAGACGGGCGGCAAGTTCGGGACAAGATGGTTGCTGGGCCACGACGAGAACGGCAAGGAGCTGGCCGACGGAGAGAGGAGCAAGTGGGCTGGTGATGTGGCCATCGACGCCGAGCCGGGTGGATTGAACACGATTCGCTTCGCAGAAAAGGGGACGCTGAGGCTGAGCTTCACTGTTGACACGGGCCCAGGAGCCCATGGAGCTTATACGCACCTGAGTAAGAGCGCGACAAGGATCGCCGCCCACTTGATCTCTGACTTGGCTGCCGTGGAGGCGATTGTGCCTGACTTGGACCCCGGGCTCAAGGAATACTTGGAGAGGGAGGATGTGAGAGAGGCCATTGACAAGAGTATGGGGAAGGGTGCGGCTGATGTTGCCATGAAGTGCACTCTGAACATTGGCACAGTCCACGGCGGCCTCAAGGTCAACATGATACCCGGGCACTGTGTCTTCGAAGCGGACATCAGGATGCCCTTGGGTCTCAAGGCCGATCAAGTCATGGCTGTGATCCACCAGATCCTGGCAAACTACCCAGAGGCCAAGGTCGACATCCAAACAGCGGCCAGTAACCCAGCTGCCGCATGTGCACACGACCACCCAATGGTGGATATATTGGCGCGGCATGCGAAGAGGGTTACAGGACGAAAGCCATTGGCAATACCGAGCATGGGAGCGACGGACTGCAAGTTTTATCGCTACCGCGATATTCCGGCATACATTTTTGGTGTATCACCGGATACAATGGGCGCGAAGGACGAGAGTGTGTCAATTGACGACTTCCTGGCTGTCCTCAAGACTCATGCTCTCGCAGGCTGGGAGTATCTCGGTGGCTCGATATAAGCCACAGGAGATCTGATCCATATTACACAGAGCCATACTATGCACCGAGGATGATGGCACATTCTTGTTTGATGGGTTTTGGTGACGTTTGTTGGACCATGGGCCTAAGATATGAATATGGTTTTGCGAGTAGATGTGCCTTTCATTTCGGCACACACACATTTATATATACGGAACATTAGCATTAGCATCACTTCCTTGGTCTCAAACTGCTCTTCGGTCTACTTCAGCGGAACCGTTCCTATAGAATGAGCTCCACACTATGGCCTGATACGGAATATTTCCTATTAGAATTAGCGCTCTTGAGACGGGTTCCGTCAGACCTGCTAAATCCCGAAAGCAGTTCTGGGATCTGTCCAGGCTGTCCAGCAGTGTCTTGCCGCAATATACCAATAATTTGCATTCACCAGACGTGCAGCATTTATCACACATCTCGCACGATAACCGTGCGGTGCAATTGCCACCACTCCTGCAAATAATGCTGCTGATACTCGTGAAGAAACTGGCCATAGAATCTTGTGGTTTCTTATTTTGGATACCATTTCCCTTCCACGCGCAACAATACAAATGTAAGTTGCCCATTTAATTCCTACTACAAATGGGAGGGCACTTGCCAGCTCAGGCAGGGAGTTTGGTTGGGTGATTTCGCATCCAGTCACAAGTATCAGCAGTGAGCATGACACCCGCCCATCAACGGATTTAATAGATAAAGCGATCCCTTTCACTCTCCGCGCGATACCAGCATTGGCACTAGATGAACGGACTGTCTGTTGCATTGGCAAGGGCCCCTTACACTTGCACAACTCACATCAGGCCGCGGACTTCCGGCCTCCCACCTGGATATACTTGCATTACGCGTCGCCGCATGACTTAGACCACTTCCCGATGGGGGAGGTCGGCTAGATGAAGGAGGTCTCATTTTCTCGCCTAGGTGCTTTGTCTCTAGAGTGTCATCTGAGCATTTCTGGGCAGCGCTTGGCAAAATCGCTTGTTCGACTGGGGCCGACTGTTGTTGGCGGCGAGGGAGTCTGGGCGCGTGTATATGCAGGCACCTCGGCGAAACCAGCCAACCAGACGTGGGTGATCGACGGGCCGCCGGCAGACGCTGGGCCACTCCCAAGGACATATTCACGAAACGGGCGCAATAACTCAGATGCCCCAGGGCTTATCGGAACGGGCTCATGCCAAGGCGGTCTGGGCGAACCAAGAACAAGATAAAGCAGCCCCAATGCTCCTCTATCTATGCGCGTGAGGCAGCATCATTGTTCTGGTGACCTGTCAGGCCTCCATCCCCGCAATTTCGCTCCTGGCCTGCAGCCAATGCTGGTCTCCATGCCGAACGACGGCCGAACGCATCTTGACATCGCCAAGCACTCAACAGCTACCTGGCTACTCGAAAGATACGGCGATGCAGCCAAGCGATAGGTGGTCCTTGCTGCGCCTGCCACCATGTAGAGTCACTACCCGGTCATTGTCGCGGTGGCACTCGGCCGGTGATATGAGAAAGGAAGGTCTGGAGACTTGCCACGCAATCTCGAAAGATGGCTGATGGGAGAGATTAGGTTGAAGGGTGTCTTGCAGATAGGGCGCGGCCATGTATGCGTTGCATAGCTTGACACCCATGACCAGCGGCGGCCAGCTTGAATGGTAGCGACTATTAAAATAGACAGGCTCTGTCCTCGAGGAGTGACAATGATCGTCGCATCGCAATCGCTACTGTCACCGATATAATATTCGCTGGTTAAGCTCACCTCGACCATATAATTACCATCGTTCTTAGCCCGGATACACACAGGATGTTGTTCAAAGCCGTACTTCTCACTGCCCTTGCGGCTTCCCACGCTGTCGCACAGCGCGCGTGCGGTGCCCCTGAGCCCACCGAGGAGGAGATTGCTATCGCCAAATCATTCTACCAGGTCGAGAAGGCGGCCCGTCTCGCAGGCAACGCCACCTCGGCTGCGGCTACTATCGAGGTCAACACCTACTTCCACGTTCTGGCCACCTCGACTTCCGCTTCTGGGGGTTATCTCACTGTGCGTTGCGTGTCGTGACTTGCCTTGGTCCAGCCTTTCCCCCTTTCACCTCCTTCATAGTGGCTGATCATCGTGAGGCGGGTAGGCAGCCCAGATCAGCTCCCAGTTGAGCGCCATGAACACGGCTTTTGCACCGCATGGAATATCCTTCGTCAATGCTGGAACTGACTGGACTGTTAACTCGAACTGGGCCAACGACGGTGCTGAGACTACCATGAAGAGGTCCCTCCGTAAAGGAACTTACGCAGATCTGAACCTGTACTTCGTCTATTCCATGGACTACCTCGGCTACTGCTACTTCCCAGCCAGCACCAGCGGCTCTGACAGCACGTTCTACCTCGATGGGTGCACCATCCTATCCTCCACGGTTCCCGGAGGCTCCGAGACCAACTACAACCTAGGACTCACGGCTGTGCATGAGATTGGCCACTATTTCGGTCTTTACCATACGTTCCAGGGCGGCTGCTCTGGAACGGGTGACAGTGTGGATGACACGCCGGCTGAGGCCAGTTCTGCTTCAGGCTGCCCGGAGGGTCGGGATACTTGCACGGCGGCTGGCGTAGATCCTATCCACAATTATATGGACTACACCTACGACACATGCTACGAGGAGTTCACCGCCGGCCAGGAGGACCGCATCTACTCCTTCTGGAACGAGTACCGCGCGTCATTCCAGTGAGAGCTTCAGTAAAACAGGACAGGGTTTTGTGACCAGGAATGCGCACAAGATATCAGTCTCGATCAGGGCCATTGGTCGCTGGGCTTATGTAACTATTGGAGCGGCTGTTGCGTTGACGGACTCGTGGGATAGGTTGTATATACTCAAGGCGACTTTACCGACGTTGGAAACGACGCGATGGAGTTGCTTAGCCCGCATTATACCGCTGTCTTTCAGCCGAATACAATTGGCTGATAAGGGACAAAGCTACTCCGATCCACTCGAATAATAGTCGGATAGTGTTATACCTCAGATATTTTGTGCGTACAAAACTATTGAATGCTACAGCTGCATAGTCAAAGCACATTATAGCGGCATTTCCAGTATCGTGTATGCAAATGAGCTTGTAGAATATATACACTGCATTATCATATAATAGCTACACGTGCTACCGCTCCACCATCTCAAAGGCTTCACGTCTTCAACGACTCAGAATTCCTCCACTGTAGACACTGATAGCCTCGCTGAAGGCCTCGCTAATCTGTGCGGCGAGCTGTTGTCCTGTGGAGGCAAACGTGGCCGGCAGCTTGCTCACAACAGCGTCACTGAAGTCGGCCGACGCGGATTTCTCCTGCTCCAGGTTTAGGAGCACGACGGGCGTCAACAGGTCACGGTCGAACTTCGGCTTGGCGTCGACGATGGTGTCCAGGGAGGCGTTGACGTTGCCGACCAGTGTGATGGTTGCCAAGCCGACGGTCACTGCCTCGAGGTCGGCGAGAGCGGCAGACTCCTCGGCGGTCTGGGTGCCCTTCTTGATTGTGTTGAGGAGCTCGGTTGATTGCACGATGATGGGAAGCGCCCCGAGAATATTTCCGTTCCAGTTGCTGACTGTCGTGGTAAGTTCATTGGTGGCGTTTTGAATAGCTGTGATGGCATTGACAATCGAGGTGCCGTCGGCGAGGACGCTTCCAACGCCGAGGACGAGAGTGGGTAGGACTCTGGCGATGAGCATGGTGTCTGGTCTGCTGTGGCTCTATAGGGACACTGGTGCTGCTGTCAAGCAAGGTAGTGACTGGAGGTGTAAGATGATCTGCGGAGACGAGGACAAACACTGGTACTGGCGCACTGGGCTTTATACATCGAGGCGCGGCGCAGGACAGGCATTTCCAGAGGTATCTAGGCAGGGTATCCACGGGCGTAAAGCTGGCAGGGTGGCAGAGGTTGAGGCTACCCCGCAAATCTGACGGAATATTCGACGACATGGGGTGTCTTTTGTCGATGGATTTCCTCATCCAGCCATAACATCTCGGGATTTCTCCCGCCGTTGCATCATCGAGTGATTTTCTTGCGCGCAGGCAAGGGGCAGAATCCAACGGTGATTGTGATGAATCGTGGAAAGGCGAACTAGATTTAGAGGTGGCGTCGGCCGAGTCACGGACATTTGGATTGATCGGGACAAGCTTCCAGCGGTTCGTGCCCCGAGATCGGTTTGCGGGGAAGGACATGCCACGGTGATTGGGCACACGGTGAAATATGCAGCATCGCGGGATATTTGGGCCAGCATGCCGGCCCTTGCAAGCCGCGGCATCTCCAAGATTGGGCATGTGAAGGCACAGGGCCGCTAATTATTCGTGCAAGCACCGACGCAGCTGAACTGTACGAGGGGCTCTCCACATGCCATAATGTGGTCATGAGGGAAGAGTAGACAGTCATAAAGAGCTGGAACAAGAAACATTATCCATGATCTATGATTAGGGTTCAATTGCTCACGGTTCGGACGAACCGCTGTACTGACACAGCTCGGATGATGAGCATAATCATTATGCTATATGACCAGGAGGTTGCCGTAGATCGTCGTACAACGTTCATCCGAACTCTGTACCAACTTCTGAAAGTATAGTATAGCCGAAAATCATATGTTAGATACCCTGATGCTCATACTTGATGGCCGATCCCTCTCGGTTGATCTACATCTTACATGGTGTACTCGCATGTCCGATGACTATACCCATACTGCTAGCCAAATGAAATAAAGATGATGAGCCAAGAGATAGATACAATATATCACAGTAATGAATAACAAATATTGAGAGATGCATGTTTGGCTGTATTGCAGGGCCTTATTCCCGGACAAAAACAAGGGCGCTGTTCCAATAATACCATAAGCTACAAAACAAAGAGAGCCCTGTGCATGCCACCCCTGAGAGCCATGGATTTTAGAGACTGCAAAGAGATGCAGACTTACCCTAGCAGCTCTAATCTATTCAGGAATGCAGGGTTGATGACTGGATTGTGCAATTCCGCGATTGTAGACATGCAGGCTGCCGCCGGGTCTCCGCTTGCTTGTAGCGAGTTCATCCAGTACTCGTTTCCAGGGAAGCTGTTTGAATCCCAGGCGTAACTCAGCACCAGGAGCTGGCCGGCCTTGTCTCCATTTAGCTTTGTGGCCGGGTTCCTCTTGGAGAACAGTACGTCGATCCCATGTTCCTGTGCAGCGTTTCTCATCTGTCCTCGTTCTTTACCAGGTACATCGATCCAGGCAAATTCAAGGGTTGCGAGCTCAGTCAACGCAGCACCTTTCTCTCTTATGACCTGTTCAAAGGCTTCGACGTAGAGCCGCTCTTGGTCGCGAGTTATCTGCCACACGCCGAGGCCGAGACCGACGATGTACACGTAGGCCTTGTTGCCCGCGATCTCCGCACGTCTGTTGGCCTCGAATAAGAGCATCTCTGCAGTAAGACGAATGCGGGCCTGGTATGCCACGTCGTTGAAGGCGGTGCGTGGGGTTGTGGGGCTGATTCCAAAGAACTCGTTCCATATTCGACGTAAATCCGGGTGCATCCTTGAATTTGCAACTGGCGGCAGGATGTATGTTGATTCCATGTGATCCGCCCTTTCAAAGCGGGCTCCGACAAGTCCGATGATGACTCCTCGTTCCTCAAAGGTACCGCTCGGCCCAGGGACAGCTCTATTGAACCTGTTGCCATCGTTCACAAAGTAGGATGGGCCCGAAACCCCAACCAGCGCACTCAGCATCATCTCGTCATAGCTCAAATAGTCCCTGAGCTTGAGGCTCTCGTTGCGTGTCTCTTCCTCCGTGCCGACACGGTCCCAGGATTTGGCGGCGTTGCCAACATTCCTGCCGTTTCGGAGTACGGTGAGGTCTCCAGAGTTCATGAAGACCAGAGGCCGCTTGGAGACAAGACGAGAAATCTCCTCGTGTCGAGACAAAGACATGTAGAGAAACTGCTCAACGCGAGTGCCATACTTTACCTTGTGCTCTAGGAACTGCTGAACGAGGTCGGGAAAGCGCGAATGCGCAATGATGGTTGTGGTCTTGGCATCGTTCGTGACGGTGGCGGGGTCGAATTGAGGGTTGACGATGCTGCTTTTTGTGTTGGGTAGGTGCTGGCGCATCTCTTTGACGAGGGCAACGCTCTGCCCCGTGATGGCTGCTACTTGTTCGTCCTCGGACATGGTGTCGAACAGCAAGGCGGCTTCCTTTGGTGGGCTCTGACGTTGATGCCGTGCGAGACAAGCTCGTGCTATATGAAGGATTCTGAGGTCGCTGGTCGCCTGTGGTCAAACGACTGCCTCGGGGTGTACGTATTGCCTGTGGTGAAGAGGTGCTAGGTAGCGTTTGCTTTATGGCAGCTTTGTGCTTTGAATGATTGATGGGCAAATCTGGACCTGCCTTTCTGCCATTCAATTGACTCCGGAAGGGGAAGGATGGAGTGACTCAAAGGACACATTACATCATCAGCCACGATTGCAGCCTAAACCCCTCAACGACAAATCAAATGGCTAGAACGCCCGAGGATGACAAGTAAGCAAAATAAACCACAAGATCAAAAAAATAAATCGAACATATATCCAGGTGACAGGCTCTTCCAGCTTTACTATCTTGTAAAGTGTTTTTACTTCCTTGGCACCAGAAATAACCCTCCTAGGCACCGTTTGACGGGTGGAATCGGCGACCTTCCGGCAAGCATCACTGGTTCAGGAGGACACGACAGAAAAGTCAAAAGTCAGCACCCTTCTATTTGCACGAACCCAAAGGGATTAAGGATATGTTTAGGTCAGCTGCACCTTGTTGAGGGAGCGTTGCTGCGTGTGCTGAGAGAAAGTTACTGGATTAAACCCAACCTCCATCACATGCATCTCGGTGGAATTTCTTGCATTAGTTATCTCTTCAGGTACGGAATGCCTAAGACGATTCAACATGGCTTGTTTGGTCTGCCCATTGGCTGGGTCCTTGAGAATGAATGATTGATGAGAGAAAACATTGGCCAAGGTCTTCAAAATGTCTTGGTCCTTGCTGGAGACCTTTATGCTCAAAATGTCATGCTCGAGGGTCACTCGCGGCTTTGTGCCTTTCCTTTGGGGTCATAGACATTACCAGTAACACCACCATCGCTCTCAGTGGCACCTGGTCCCAACGCCGCCACGTGAGTCAGGCTGCCAGCCTGACATCTTGCTCACCTGGGTACGCCTTCCTCCTTCCTGAATTTCATCCCGAACTAAGTAGCTGCCAAGAACGCTTCCGGGAAGAATAATTAGGTGGCGTGGCAAGCACGGGTACTGGATATGCGAAAGAGATATCAGTGTTATTCAAGGCGGAAGACAATCAGCTGATCTTCTATTGTGATAATATTCGAGATGTTTCTGAACAAATCACTTTAGTACATATGTACTGTTTATATTTCCATGTTAATTATATACATATTATTATGGTTGTTCTATAAAACTTGCGAGCAATTCATTCTCCGAACATGTCCAGGTATCCCTTCTCTGCTGGTCGCTCTTTGACAGTACCAGGCTGGTGATCCTTCTTCATCGTCCTGACAAACTTCTTCATGTCGATCCTGTTCTCGTTTCGCCATTGGGTGATCCTATCAAACTCAACACATTGCCTGTTTGTGCTCATGTCAGGGAACGGGTACTGCTGTCGCTCCATCCAGTGCATCGTGACCAACTCTATAGACTGTTAGCAATTTTTCATTTCTGTTACGGGCCACATTCATAAACTGTGCTCTTGAGATCAGGATATGGGTCCACTCACGCAGGTTCCCGGAACATTGTATAGCCTGCAACAGAATATCCACACAATGATTCGTATGCACCTCATGTGTGGTCAGGGCCTCCGGGTCCGCGTTGGCGATTTTCATATGGTAGTAATCCGCGTAGGCAAACTTGCGCAGCTGGTTCAGGCAGTGTATCTGGTGGAAGACGTCGAGCACCGCCGCGTATGCGTCGTCGCCCAGCCCCCACACATCGTCCTCCAGCTTTGCGGCGGTCGATATGTCCTTGCCCAGCTCGCGGATGCCAGCGGCTGTCACGGGCACGACGGTGGTCAGTTCCCAGTCGTCCCAGACGGCCTCGTCGGCCGGGTTGGGCATTTTCCGGGCTACGCTGCCGCCGTCGGGCCTGTTGGCCGGCCAGAAGGTGCCGTTGGTGGTTGTCTTGTATGGGTTGAGAGATACCTCGTCATAAAGAGGAGATGGCCCGTTCACCTGCCGATATACTTCATTGGGACTAGCCGACGGGCCTTCGTGTCCGAAGTGCCATGAGGTCAGGAAGGTGACAGTGAGTCCCAATGCCAGAAAGTTGAAAACGCTGAGGAGGATGAAAGAACGAGAAAGGCCTCTCCATGAATTTTGTTTCTGATCACGATACAGACGAGTTGGTGGCTCAATGAACGCTGTCCTTTCTTCTTCATCTGACGAGGATGGTCTTATCGGGATCATTTTTTTCAGGGGTAAGAGAGGGTGAAAAGTGTAACGTCTGTTGTAGGATATGTGGTGGTAATCGTGTCGCTAGTGGAAAACTTAAAATTGCAGAGCTTCAGGACGATATCTGATGCGAGGTCGTGAACTTGACTCCCAACGTCAGAAGACTAATTGAAGGTGTGTCTCTTCCAAGGAATCGGGTGTGGACGCGTCTTTTCGAAACGATCCTATATAGTATCTCAGCTGAGTCACCCTTTCCTCTATTCGAGTCCAAAGGTTCAAGCCGGCAGGAAGGGGCTCGTGGCCAGTAAGAGCCAGAGGGATGGAAACCATAATCTTGGTTCTCATTTCATCGCAAGGAACCAACACAACGTCATACACAGCCCCAAGGCGCCTTTTTCACAGACCTATTGGTGATACTAGAAGGCCGCGCAGGCATCCGTATACTTCGGGAATACCTCGAGGGACAAGTCCTCGCAGAGAGGACACACATGGCCACGTGTGACAGGACATGGCTCCACTATCAGGGCTGAGGTGATCGCCGGAACGTGGATGCTAAGCCCCCCCTGGGAGGAAGTGGCTTGCCTTGGAAACGCTTGCTTAGTAGATGCCGCCATAGGATCGAAACTAACGCCCCGTAGGGCTGAACATGTGACTCAAGATGTGTGTGTGTGCCTTGCTTGTGGCCGTAAGCGAACCGCCGAATGGATATTCTTATCAGTTGCCAGGTCGTCCATTCCAGAATGGAATATGCATTGCCCTCTGATGGAAATAGCGCGGTGCGCTGGATCCACAATCACGGACGCTGTCATAATGCGCGCACAGTTGAGCTATATCTCTACTGTATGACTCAGATTGAGGCGGGAGGATTGGATTCTGGAACGACTTACTTGGTGGGACAGTCGAGCATGAACGCCAGATAATGTTGACGTGAGCATGCGCTTCTTGGCCCCCACGAGTCCGGTCCAACCAGAAAAGAAAGCAAAAGTCCCATTTATGGCCCACGCGATCCTGCGCAGTCGCACGCATGAAGCATCAACTGACATCCGAGACGATAAGAAACAATTGGCCCAATTATTTTGCGGGATCGTGCGATCAAAACGTGGATGGTGTGGCCGGTCGAAGTCAGCCTAAAGTTTGAAGGGGCTCCGCTTTACCTCGGACTGTAAGCCGCATCGACCCACAGAAGGATGCGAAATGCAGCTCAAGCGGAGCCCTTGATAGGCCCAAGTACCGCGTCATGTGCTGGACTTTGAATTATATGTTCATTTCCGAGCTGCTGGGTCCGGGATAAGCAGTCTCGGCCCGGCATAGTATGCGTGGTCGAAGGACCACAGAGTCTAGTCGGATGACATGCCTAGCATTTTCTTGGAATTAGAAAGAGGGCGGGGGAATCTCTGACATCTTGCTGACAACCATAACCCTCCGGAGCCAGGCTTCGTGCTCTACAATCCTGCGAGATGTCTTGACACCTCCACAGCATTGCCTCATTGCTGGTGACCGTTCGGTGAGGTGACCGAGATTCCTTAGGCTCCAGTCACTGTTGCCTACCTTCCAAGGGTGTGACTAGCCCCCAAAAAAGTCACTGCCTCGGATACATGACTGTGACGGTTGACTTGGCTGCGTTCCGTATACCCCCCACCGACTACATCGCAGGTACGGAGAATCCCTGCAGGCTTCGTGCGGATGACTTCAGTACAGCTCCGATACCAAGAATTCCTGGCTCCGGGCGCTGAGCAGAGGCACATTTAAGCCCACGAGTTCCCGAGTCTTGAGTCATGAGAAGACATCTACTCATCATCCTCTTTAACAGCGTCAGAAAGACTCGCAGCAATTCAAGTCATCCTCCCCAGGCAACGTTCCGAAACAACACATCAAAACTCCTATCATACCACTTAAATGCTCTTCCCAACCCTCCTCACTCTTCTGACTATTAGCGCCATGGGTGTCCAACCTGGCTCTGCGCATGGTAAGTTGTAAATCTCAGACAACCGCAAAGAGAATCGGACTGACTAAGACAACCTGACCAGGTGTCATAACCTCAACCGACTCAGACGACTGTTACATGCCATGCGACGAACAAGGCGTTTGGATCGGGCCTCGCAGCGACGTCTCGGGCACTGTCGATGATACTGCCGCAGCACTCAAGCGGTTCGAGGATGAGCTGGCCGAATTTGAGAGGTTAGGCGAAGAAAGGTGGGCGGCTGGCGGCAATAAAGCGATCATCAAGGTAAGCGAGCCGGAGAGTCACAATATTGAGTAGCTGCGGATGCTGACTTGTCCCAACAGAAGAGCGGAGATTTCCAGACCCGTGGCTCAAAAGCAAGAACGGCGAAGGCAGCGAGACGCGCTGAACGGCGTGCCCGAGCAGCTTGAACAGGATAGGGAATCGTTTCTCGAAGGCCGTCTTCAATGAGTCCTGCGGGTTCTTCTCGTCACCACCGTGCCAGAGGGTAACAACACCACCCTCGGCAAGTGCGGCCTGGTGAATTTTCATCCAGGGTACGAGTCTCGACTCCAAGGGTTATGGAGAATTGCAAAAGAGTGTCGTAGGCGGCCACCACGGTAGCCACGAGGGCGGCCGAGGTAGCAATCTTGGGCAGAACCATTTTGAGGATGAACGAGAGAAGAATGGTCGGCTGACTCCGAGAATGACTGACATTCGGCTTGCTTGTTTGGATGGTTCATCTGATGAGCCGGACAAAGAGCTGATATTTGGAACCTTATTAACGACATGAAAAGAAATCCAAGCAATTGTTTTCGGGCCTTGATTACTCAATCATGGGCACGGCACAGCAGGCGCGCGCCCTCCTATCCATCAACAAGTTCACCAGTCCTGATTCATGCCCCAAGACTCCATGATGCTGCGCCGCTGACCTGTCGAGAGAATGATGGGAGTGTTGAGAATACTGGGGGTAATTGCAATTAAACCCCCTGTGGAGCCCACCCGCCTTGGTTGCCCCTTGGACGCTTGTATGCCGGAATAGGCAAGAAAAGTGCGTGGGCGGAAAACTTATACGTAACGGATCCCTACCCAACCTGCCTGGACAGATATGTCGTCCTCAGTAATGCTTCTCAATCATAGAGGCTGGCCATTAAAGGCCAACTCCTAAGTCATGGCACTCATGATGCGATGCGATGAACATGCAGCGCAGCAGGGTAGAGAATACGCCGGAATCAACCCAATTGGGTGCTGTTTCAACGTTGGCTCCCTGCGCAGCGATCCCCACGGGGCTCGCCGTCCTCACCATCGGCCAGAGCCAAGCCGTTAACTCTAAGCTTATACAGGAGTCTAAGGTCGGGTGCCACAATCTATGCATAACTTCCTGTCCAGACGTTCCAGAATGCGGCTCATTTACAAACCCAAAGATGCGGACAGGGATCGGGACCATGTGAAAAGGTCGGAGCAAAATGAGGCAGGAAACGCTCGCATGTCCTAGCAGGGACCATTGATCAGAGGAGAGCTGCCAGATGCACTTCTTTCCAAGCGATTGCGTGACTGGATGCTTCGGTCGGGTTCCGGAGCGGAAGCAAGACCGAATGGCCGAGTATAGAAAAAATCGGAGCAGGTGGAAAAGTACGGGTACACCCAGAGACAAAACCGCTTCACCGTTTCGTTTATTGGAGGTCATCTCAGCGAGGTGAGGATTTCTCAATGAATTGCTACAGGAAGCTGCTCAACGGCCAAGCTTTGTTGACGTACACTCCACGATTAAACAGACTTCAACCTATGTTTCAACCTTACCATCAGCCACTCCGGAACAAGTTGAAGCTCGATCACATGTCATGACTGTATGTCTACAAAACATACGACTGTCCATAAAATGGAGGCTCGAGCTTGATTAAATGATGGACGTGTCTCCATAGGTTTGTCACCCAGCGGGCGTAACTACTTGATCTCCATCTTCACCTCCCAGCACGGGCACCCACACCTCCTCCAAGCGACAGTCCCAGTCCAAGACGGAATCCCCAGCCCTGGCTCTTTTTTGGCGGCTCTGGGTCCCTCTGAGGTGCCAGGCCGTTGGCCTGTGACTGCTGGGACTCTAGCCCCGAGCCCCATTGCCCAGCCACCTGCGTGCCGTCCTCGTCAGCAAGAGCCGGCACCAAAACACTCAAGCTCTTTTCACACCCTGCACACTCAAGTATCATCTCAAAGTCCTCCTCGCTGTCGTCTTCGATTTCGTCCTCTCTCAAGCTGAACCCGCGGGCCTTGCCACAGCCATCGCAGGCGCGGTAGTACAACCGCCGCTTGCCGTCCCATTTCATATCATCATCCAAGACAACCGTGTCTTCCCCTGAGGATCCGGACTTTTGTCTCCTCTTGGTCTTTGTGTGAGCACTACTCGATGATGTCGTCTTGGTCTGTGACCGCAGTGTGCGCGTATACTCGCGCCGCTTCTTTGCGTCACCAAGTACGGTGTAGGCCTCTGTGATCTGGTCTACGGTGAAATGCTGCGAGGAGCTTTCATTTGAGGCCGATGACGAGTCCGATGTTGCAGCGGCGTTTTCGTCGCTGTTCTGAACCTGGCGATCAGGGTGGTGTTTGAGCAGCGCACGGCGGTACGCTTGCCTCGCGATCTTGGCTTGCGATGTTTGGTCCTGACCGTCCAGACTCCGTGGAGAGATGGCGAGGACCTCGAAGAGCGTTGGCTCGCGATTGGGGTTTCCGGGTGCCATGGTGTGCGTGGCTCCCTCTCCTGTGAACTCGGCCGTGGAATATCCGATCAGTCGTTTGGTGGAGTATATCTTTGAAGATCAGAGGGACTGGGCCTTGCCACAGGCTGAGGAATTATGTGGGAATTGCCCTCTTACTACATAAATCGGTCTAACTGAAATGGTCATGTCGGCGGTGATGTCATTGCTGAGCCGGATCTTGATTTGGCCCAGCGTGCCAAGCTACGCACCTATTAAGAGCATGGATCTGAGTTCCCTATTAATAGGAATACACGGACTCTCCAAAATATTAATACCTGGAGATAATTTTCTTCCTGCACGGACTCTATAGAATCATTCTACTTACTGCCAAGTATTTCGTGGAAGCCGGAAGGTATGGCCTGTCCTTTGCTGAGTGATGCCGGGACGCAGCAATCCGGGATTGGTTGCCAAGTCTCACTCGTTCATAATATGGCTGGTGACAAGGACCCGGCATGTAACTCTCAGGAGAATGTGGCGGGGACGAACCAGGGAGTTTGCTCCACGAGATCTGGTGAGGGACATAAATAACAGGATGAGTCCACAAAAGAAACTGGCCTGTGGTCGAAGTCCCCTGCCACCAGCAGCTGCAGAGAGGAGGCGGATGAATTGACCACCAAAGCCTGAGAAACATATTACCAACGTGGAATAGTGCAGTGTTTGGTGCTTTCATGAAGAACATGCTAGTGGCTTTTGGCTGCAAGACCGTACATAAACAGAGTGGTTCTCTGCACCGGCTGGTGGTACGTGTAGCTGAGGCGTACGATGGCTTGAGAAACAAGAGAATTCAGTATGTGATTAACAGCCACAGTTTGTAGCGACCGAGGAGAATACCAAAATGCTTCAGCCTTCAGCCTACGATTTTCCTCTGCCCTTTCCTCTCGCACCCTTGGGCCCCTTTGGACCCTTTGACCCCTTTGGCCCTGCATCCGCAGCCTTGAATGCCGGCCCGTCTTTCACCTTGCTCGAGCTGGATTTTGCTCCCCCTTTGCCCGGCTTCCGCAGGTTCAGGACCGCTCCCTTGCCTGCGCGCTCGGCGGCTCCCTTCTTCCACAGCCTTCCATTCTGCCTCTCGGCCTTGTTGTCCAGCTTCTTCATGTCCTTGTTGCTCAGCTTGCCGTTGGCATGCTTTTTCTTTAAGCTCTCCCTCAGGGCGCTGACCTTCGACGGCGCGGGCTCCTTCGCCTTCTTCTTCTCGTGTTCCGTCTCAAACCATGTCCGCTTGGGCCGTGACTTAATCTCGGCCGCATGTTTGATCAGGTTCTCACCCTTCTGAAGCTCCATGTCCGCCTGCTGCAGCTGTTTCAGCTCCTTCTCCTCCGCGAGGATTTCATCCACCTCGGTTTCGAGGTCGTCCACCTTGGACTGCCATTCCTTGGCGAAGGCGGTTTCGATCGTGATACTCCGGGTCTTAGTCCCTTGGACCTTGCCCGCTTTGACGGCCGCCTTGACGAGCTTACGATCAGAATCCGCAACGAGTGTGATGGCAGTTCCCTTGCGGCCCGCACGGGCTGTTCGTCCGACCCTGTGCAGGTAGACGCTGATGTCCTTTGGTGCGTCAAAGTTGATGACCGTTTCGACGCCGCGGATGTCAAGACCACGAGAAGCAAGGTTGGTTGCCAGCAAGAACGCAACCTCGCCGGTCCGAAAGGCCTCAATGTTGGCAACACGCTCTGTCTGGTTCAGGTTTCCGTGGAGCTCCCTGGCCGACAGCCCCAGGAGGCCCAAGATGACGCGTGCACGGTGTGCATCCTGCTTCCTGGAGAAAAAGATAATCGCCCTGTTTGTATAAAGGCTGTTGCAGATATGAAGAAGGTAGCCAAGGCGCAGGTGCTCGTTGCTTCGTAGACGCAAGAATTCCTGAACGAGCGTGGTGACCGTGGTCTTTTGCGAATCCACCATGATCCGAGCAGGCTTGTTCATGCCGAGGCGGATAAGGTTGTCAACTGAGGAGTTCATGGTGGCGGAGAAGAGCATGGACTGGCGGGATTTGGGAATCTCTTGAAGGATCTCGTTCAGCTCATTCGCGAAGCCGTCCTCGAGCATGCGGTCAGCCTCATCCAATACCAAAATCTCGACCCCCTCGACGCTGAAGCTAGCCGAGTTGCGCATGTGGTCGATGAAACGACCCGGTGTGGCAATCACGACATCAGGGCGGTGCCGCAGTTCCGCCTCCTGGACCTTGAGGCTCAGACCTCCGACGGCCAGACAGAAGGTGATGTCGGTATAGCTGGCGAGCCTCGTAGCCACGGCATGACACTGGATCGCCAACTCACGGGTCGGGGTGAGGACGACTACGCGGGTGGTCGGGACCTTCTTTGGCCTGTAGAGCAGTCGCTCCAGAATGGGGACGACGAAAGCTGCCGTCTTGCCCGAACCAGTGGCAGCACCACCGACGAGATCCTTGCCCATGAGCGCGATCGGGATTGCCTTTGACTGGATGGGCGTGGGGTTGGAGAAGCCCACGGCTGCGAGGCCCCGGAGAATTGGGCGTGATAGCGACATGGCCGTGAAGGGGCCAGCAGTGTCCTTCTTGCCCGGCTTGGCCTTCTCCTCGGGTGCAAAGAAAGCGTCCCTCTTGGCAATCTCCTCGGCATCGTCACGATCGTCGTCGTCGTCCGAATCGGAGCCCTCGCCATCGTCATCGGGATGCTCGACGGGCGTGGCAACAGAGTCCCCGTCCGACGCGGCGTCGCCATCTTGCCCATCCTCGCCATCGCCATCGCCCTCTTCGCCCTCAACCTTGTGTACTCCATCCTCGTCTTCCGACTCTTCAACGTCAGAGCCTACGTTCATGCCGAATGCGTCCTCGGCGAGTACTTCCTCATCATCATCGTCGATCTGGTCGTCCTCGCTGTTCTCTGCGCTGGATCCAGCCTCCTGTGTGTCGTCGCCATCGAGGCTTCCTTGTTTCTTGCTGGTTCTCCTCCGTATTATGCTTTCTAGAATTTGTTTCGGGCCTGCTGTCGTGGACTTTGCTGCTCCGTCGAAGGTCCACTCCTCGATGTCGTCGGCTAGGTATTTTGTTTCGCCGCCGAGGTCGAAATCGAAGTCCGGGTCCATGGCGCCGTCGTCTCCATCATTGCCGCCTGCGCCGTCAGTTCCGGCATCGGCGTCGGCGTCGGTCGAGGCATTCGTCTTTGTTGGTTTCTTGCTGGACCTCGCGGGCTTCTTTGCCTTCTTCTGCGGCGGCGGGGCTATTTCTTCCTCGTAAGGTATTTCTTCGTTGTCGGATATAGTGAGGATGAAGTCATCCTCGGCCTTGCGCTTGGGAGGGGCCATGGTCGCCCGTGAGATGGCAACGACGTGGTTGTCTGGTGTCAAAAGTACAACAAGGAGCGAACTTTTGTCACAGCTGGACGTGTTGAATGTACCCGCGCATGGCAACTTTTCTACCGGGCGGTGAAGCGATCGGCTGGTGGAGGCAGGGATGCCTAGCGCTGACCGGGTTAGTGTGGGACCTGAGGTGGGGGTCCAAACTACCCAGGTACCGCCATAGGATGTCCTCCCGTGGCGAATTGACTCCCTGTTTGGAGCGACATCCTATGGGATAACCTGCTACAGTACCTGAGCACAACCTCCTATGGGTCAACATCCTATGGGTCAACCTCCTCCACCTCTTCAACTCGGGCCTTCTCTGCAATAATGCACCAAGTGAATATGAGCTCAAATTTCTCTGCGACGTCGATGAGAGCAGACATCCTCTAGCGCAAAGGACATTGCTTCTGGCCGAGCCCGAGCAGAAAATGGCGCCGAGAACCTCCAGGGATGAATTCGGAGATTAAAAGTTTATGTTACGTGATGTCTAAACAATACTGTTACAAAACCTTTAAGGATGCGGGATTAGAGATCAAAGCCGGGAGAAGACTTGGGCATGAACGAGACGTACGGGCTCCTGCATTGTTAAAGAGAATGTTGAGGGTGCCTCCAGTAACCCGCGTTATCTCATCTTTCAACGCCGCAATGCTTTCTGGCTTCGTGACGTCGAGTATGAAGGTCTCGATGCCCTTCTCTTCCAAGTTGGACACGGCGTTTCTTGTCCGGCCGGTGGCAAATGTGCGAAAGCCTCGGGCTGCGAATTTCAAAGCCAGAGCGTTGCCTGCACTGCCTTTTGAGCAGCTGTTGTGGAGAAAGAAGATCTTAGCCAAGCACAGTCATGCCAAGGGGTTGAGAGGACAACAACAGTGTATTACCCTGTAATACCTTTGATGCGGTCCGCGCTTCCGCTTTGGTGATTGGCTATATCTGCCGCGCCGCACTGGTAGCCTCGTAGGTCCTGAAAGGTACCTGGTTGACAAGCCTCATGGTACCTTTCCTAAATGCCGAATAGTAATTACCTAGTTAACTAGCCGGAGGGCCTTGGAGATAGGGGGGCTGCAAAGCGCCTGAGATTTGCGACACGGCTCAAACTGGTGATGAGTGTGAAAAATGAGGATTGTGATGGTCATAGATGTCTCTCCTGCAAAGAAGTCGTAGCTACCACCCGGAGGAGCGTTCGGTGTGGTCAGAAACTGGCCTCTGATTCTCGGTCCGTCACAGACCGAGTAACAGAGGCAGCATAGCTTTAGTACCTCAGGCAGCCACTCACCAGAGCATGCTGACATAAGATGATGCTTCACGATAAAACAACCAACTGGGCAGTTCTGGATGGCTCCCTCCAAACAAAGTCAGTCAGTCTCCTTCAAAATGTCCCCCGGTTTGATTCGTAGTGCACCAAAGCCTACGACACTGTGCATCAGATTCATAAGGAATCAACGCGCAGCATTTTCCTCGTCCACCATGACGTCTTTCCAGTACAGCTTCGACCCGCACGGGTATACCAGCGGTTGTTGGCTACGCGCCGACGCTGCTCAGCGCGATGCTCGTCGCGTCAGGTTCGACTTTGCGACTCTTTGCCAAAAGGCAATCGACTCCTCTCCTGGCGCCAAAAAGGTCTTGCAGGGGGTGAAAGTGGAAGGTAACTTCAACCGCGCATTCATTCTTGACCTCGATAATGGGTCTAGAGTCGTCGCCCGCATTCCCTTCCCCGTTGCAGGGCCTTCTCGACTGGTGACCAACTCAGAAGTCGCAACCATTGCTTACGGTAAGAGAGTACCTCTATCCGTGGGTCTTTGAATGCGTGGTTCATTTTTGTATTGATTCATCATGCTAGTCCGGGAAAACACAAGCATCCCAGTGCCGAAAGTCCTCGATTGGAGTGATGATCCCACGAACCCAAGCGGGACCGAGTATATCATCATGGAGTATGCTCCCGGTGTACAGCTGCACGAGATATGGCCGCAGATGGACTCTCTCCAACACATGCAATGCGTCCAAGATCTCACACTTCTAGTCAAGGAATTACACGATTTGACCTTTCCTGCATACGGCAGCATCTATTTCGACAACGACTTCATTGACACCACTCATCGGATCCCCCTGAATAGCAACTTCTTCATCGGACCGCATTGCTCATCACGGTACTTCCCTTGCTACCCAGGAGATCAACGAAGCTATGGCAGAAGGCCACCAAATCAGGGTCCTTGTACGTCAGCTTTTTACATTAAAATATCCTACCCAATCCATTCTAACATTTGCGTACTTTACAGGGAACACATTCGACGAATTTAGACGCGGCTTGGTCGATGCGGGCATTTCGCGCGTGCCCTGCGAGGACCCACCTGCAAGAGCTGATTTCCGCGGCTCAGTTGAGGCCAACCTGGAACTCATAGCGAGGGGCGCAGCTGTTCTTGAGTCTCTCAGCCGCGATCCTCGTATCGAGAATATCTCGACGCCACTCCTGCTGCACCCTGACCTCCATAAGCGAAATATATTTGTGAACCCAGAAAATCCTACAAGTATCACCGCAGTGATTGATTGGCAATCAACCTGCCTCGACCCCGCTTTATTTTATTTTCAAGACATACCGGACCTTTGCAGTGGGTTCGAAGCATTTGAACAGGAGTCTGAGTCTGACGGAGATCAAAGCCCAGAGGAGACGGCAAGGCGAGACACATCAGCTAAGGATATGGCTATCTGTCGGCAGACTTGGGATGTCGGCCTGAAAGGCTGGGCGCCACGTCTATATGCGGCACAGAATTCCGACGAAACCCTTACTCGCCCATTTCGATACTGCTACTCCTGTTGGAAGGACGGCGTGGCTGGCTTCCGCAACGAGCTTGTGGAGCTGTGTCAGAAGTGGAGTGAACTCGGTCTGGACGGGTCTCCTCCGTATCAGCTCACGGCCGAAGAACTGGCCGAACATACTCGGCAGTGGAGCGACTTTCAGGACGCCGTCAACCTGAGAAACGGGATCTCTCAGGGATTGAACACCAATGAAGAAGGATGGGTCCCTGTGGAGAAATGCGAGACGGCCAAGGAGGCCGCGGCCGAGCTCCTGGAGCAATGGTTAGCCACAGCACGCGATGATGGCATGGAGATGGAGAAGGCGAAGCAGCTCTGGCCCTTTGATTGCTAGAACGTTACTATTATTCGAAGTGTATTTTTGTGCTTTTTTCTGGGTCTCGCGGCCACTTCTTCGGGCCCCTGCTCTTGTTTCTCCACAATGAGGATTTGTAGGTCTCTTGATGGTCTTATGAGCCAGCCTTGCAGAGTCTGCTGAGCCGCAGTGCAGCGACGGTCAACGTTGCGCGGGCATTCTATTCTTAGCTGTACTACGATGACCTCGTCCTGCCTCCCGATATAGAGTCATTTGGCTTCTCACTTGGTGAGGGCACGACTTATCTTTCAGCATCCAGAATCAACAACCATCCTCTTCACACCAAAGTATCAAAGCGTCCTACACACATCTCAAAGATATTCTTTCCAAATTTTCATCTCAATTATTTGTACTCCCCACAGTCTCCTCACAATAAGATACTCAAATAAATTATCAATATGTCCGGAAAGACCGTCACCAGTTTCCTGAGCACCGCCTTTGGAGCCAACAAGTCCAAGGTCGTGAAGAAGCTCACGTCGACTGCCACGCAAAGCGGACACGCCCGGGTGTTCCCATCGCAGAGCAAAGACGTCGCCTTCGACCTCCGCATCGACGCCGGCAACAAGAGCGGCGGCAAGCAGCCGGTACACCTCCAGGTCAACGCCCAGGCCAAGTCGCAGGGACTCAAGACCTGGGTCAGCGCCATGTAGTGTAGAGTCATCTTTCTCGTTGAGTCGAACGATTCTTATGTAGCGTCTTCCCGTGCGCTTCTTCACAGTGGTCAACACCGCCGGGATGTCAGGACTATTGCAGCCTGGTCTCTGAGTGGAAATGCTTTGAAATCATGAAAGTCGCCGAGATGAGAACGCAGTTGAATTTCCACATATCCCATGTCAATTACAACATGACAGAACTGATTCGAGCCCAGTTCGCTCGCTCCCAGGGCTATTCATTCATCCGTCACGCCGGCCTAGGTGGCTAAACTCTCCACTTCGGCAGGACTGTTGCTCCGATCTTGAATTGCCGTGTACAGGCGGGCTGTGTTGGACGTTGTGTTGTCTTTGTGGGTTTGGCAGTTGAGAAGTCTACTTAAATGAGCTTCTTCACTGGCACGGAGTAGCAGCAAGCTCATGAGCATTGACTATATGTGTCGAAGCAGCTCGAGCTACGCATTATATTCCGTCACACACCTCCTATCCAAAAAGCATCCGAAATCATGGCGACGACTCGCACCTACCTGGTCACCGGAGCCAACCGTGGGCCCGGCAAGGGTCTAGTGGCTTAACTCTTTCAACGATCATCCACAACTGTCGTGGCCACAGTCCGTGACCCAATTCACGCTGCCCCTGCTTCGAACGAGCTTCCCAAGGCCGACGGAGCCAGATTAATGGTCGTCAAGCTCGACTCCCGCGACGCATCCGGAGCGAAGACGGCAATCGAGCAACTTCGATCTGAACACAACGTTGATCATCTGGACGTTGTTATAGCCAACGCAGCTATCTACAACCATCCCGGATCGGTCGCCGAGATCTCGACCGAGACCATGGAAGACCACTTCAAGACCCGTCGGTCCCATCACGCTTTTCCAGGCAGTGAGGCCTCTTCTGGAGGCCAGCAAGACTGGTCACCCAGTCTTCGTTCCGGTAACCTCTGGGCTTGGTAGCATTGCCGGGCAGGACCAACTACGTGTGCTTCCCCCTGCTTTCAGTCCCTATGGCGCAACCAAGGCAGCACTGAATTGGTTCACCCAAAGAATTCACTTCGAGGAACCTTGGCTTATTTCGTTCGTTATCCACCCAGGCGTGGTGGAAACCGACATGATGACGTCCATCCCGGCACTTGTCCAGAATGCGGACCTATTGGGGGTTATCACTGTGGAAAAAAGTGTGAGCAACATGCTAATTGTTATTGATTCCGCCTCTTTGGACATTAGGGGGACTTTGAAGAGTTATGATGGAGTTGACTTGCCTTGGTAATCAAGCCGCGTCACCACACCGCAGAATTGCAAAGACCACATGTAATATATCTGGAAAGTAGCGAGATACAAACCACTGGCTCAACGAGCGCTATACATAAAAAAGGATGTTGGACCTCCCTCGATATTATCATGATCAAGTTGAAAATCTTTGTGTCTGCCTCAAGCTCTCTTCTCCTGCGTGTGTGAGCATCCACAATGAATGCCATTAACAGATGGTGATGAATAGCTCCGCTCCACGAGAGTCTACAATTAAAACTGCAATTCGGAGACGATTTGAAGTACGTCTCAGGATCTTCATTTTGCCTGATTACAAGAGCGACACTGTATGCGCAACACGATTCAGATAAACACCCATCGCGTGACAGCCACCCAGATTAAGGAGTGGATGGAGCTTTGGACATCATTAAACATCTGAGACAGCAAGAGCAAATTAGGCGTATGCTTTTCCAAAAATCGTCTGTTAGGCATTCAACGTCCTTTGATCACAGGGCCGGAACCTTCGCGAGTAAGAGCGTGATAATATCCATTTATCTTTTCAATGTTTACAGAGTTACAACTAGCTTTTTCCCCTAAAAGCTTTCCCAGCCTCAGCTTCTCCAATCCAGTCAATATTGCTTCAAATCCCTTTCCCTCTAACTGAATGGGAGGTGGCCTGAT
This sequence comes from Diaporthe vaccinii, assembly GCA_039880775.1. NCBI lineage: Eukaryota > Fungi > Ascomycota > Sordariomycetes > Diaporthales > Diaporthaceae > Diaporthe > Diaporthe vaccinii. The sequence goes on from JBCEDN010000008.1 coordinate 75,215, forward strand.
TGTTTTCGTTAGGTTGGGCAGTGTGGCGTAGAAGCTGGCGAGTGCCTGGCGATCAGATGGGATCGCTGAAAACTTGGGCCCGATGGGTGGCAACCACTGAAATGGGAGGCCAAAGAGAGTATAAGACATGATCAATTCATGCTCCACTCCTTCATTCTTTGACTTTGCCGTAGGTAAGAGCACTACAACCTTCCCGCCTTGACCTGCGATGATTGCATCACAAACGTCGGTCGATTTCCCAGCCGAGAAGCAATCAAGAGCAACGGAGATGTTTGGGTACACCTTAACAACATTTTCGACGACTTGCGGGCCGTGATAGTCGAAAATCACGTCCGCGCCGTAGCTTCTCACCAAGTCGAACGAGTGCGGTGATGCTGTGGTCACGACCGTATACCCAGCAGCCTTGGCCAGCCGCACGGCAAAGAGACCAGCCGCTGTAGACCCGGAATAGATGAAGATGGCGGGAGCTGGTGTTGCCGGCTGTTTTTTCTCCTTTAGTTGCTCGCCTGGCCGTGGAAGACCGTGGCGGGCATGGAGGGCTTGCATTGCAGTGACGGCGGAGATTCCGTAGGTGCTTGCCGTGGCAGCGTCCATGTCGTCGGGAATCCTCCACACAAGATCGGTGTCGGTCCGTAGATACTCGGCAAAAGCTCCACGATCAGGTCAGAGGCCTCCATGAACGGCTCCAGCCACACGGTCACCAACATTTCAAGAGCTGGCAGCAGTCTTTCCCACCCTGGCGGTCTCTCCCGCGAAGTTACATCCTATGGTGCACCCAGGAGGTGATATGGCGTCGATATGCTTGAAGTCTGTTGGGTTCAGAGCGACGGCATGGACTTTGACGAGAATTTCATTGTCGGAGATGGCTGGGACAGATATTTTTCTCAAGTCGACCCCCTTGGAGAAAGACTTCCCGACGCTGAGGCTAGCCAGTCCCGAGAGGAGGTGTCGGTTTGATACAAGGGCTTCTATGGTATCTGCAAATGAGGATTCTAGGAAGGGTGTCGGCATGAGGACGGTGCGAAGACGGCTGTCTCCTTGTCACCTTTCCTAGAGACGTGAGTTCCAAGAGTATTATGTGGTGCTCGTGCCAACTAATAGTAACCGCGGTGTTCCCCAGGTGGTTAAAACCGTAATGCTGTTAATTAAGAGACGGGGCATTTGCCATTTCAGCCTCTAAAATTGCATGATTCACGGAGGGATTGTGGTGCCGACGGATAGTAGCAAGAATAATAATCAAGTTTCCCAGTCCGATGACAAATGGCCGAACTAGATACTACTCCAACACATCATTGGCCACACCGTCGTCCACTCCAGTAATTTACAAGATTGATAAACGAAGAGCGAGCTGAGGAGAGCGGCAACTCAACCATCGGCCTTGAACCACCCACAGATGCCTCTGAAGGCAAGGGGTCTGCCTTCAGCATGTATCGCCGCCGCCCTCCTTGCGGACCAGCCCATTGTGATTTGAGACTGCTATCGGTGTGAGAATCGAGGCATTCCTTCTGCCCGGCGTTGAGACGAGTAGCTACTCAGCACATGGCTTCGAGGTCTCCCAGGCGGTCAATATGGAGGTTGGAAGTGGCAATAGGAGTGAACTGAAGTAGTTCTTGCAGCAGTGTCCTCATTTTCAATGCAGCAGAAACATGCAAGATATCTTGGGTCTAAAAGAGGAAGATGTGGTTGATTGGACCACTCACTCTTTAAACCGGGCTTCTTCGATTGGCTCAGGCTCCTACACTTTTCTGCAGCAAGGAATTGATGACAGTTTTTGTGGGAACACACTGTGTGTTTGACACAGTCTGACTGACCCGGGCTTCTTCTTTTCCTCGTCTTTCCTACTTTCTTATTCTTCTTTTTGTGTTGTTGTTGTGCCGCTGTCTTCCTACGTCTCGTCCACCACGCTTAGGATTGCAACGACCAGTCTCGTTGAAAAGATGCTCAAGAATACCTTGACGGGATCATTGCACTTGTCTTGGCACGGGTCAAGGAAGACGATGCTTTTGCAATTGTTGCCTTGTGTCGTATGTATAAGAAAAACAATGCAATTAATTGAAATAAATATGTACATACATGAAGTGGCTCGAATCGCATGACTGGTGGGTGTATTGCTGTTGAGGCAGGTGATCGCTCAAGCTTTGGGGCATTTCATTTGCCAGGTGCATCCGATTGGGGGTAGATGGGGCGAGGGGCAGGTGCTGAGGCCAGGCTGCCACCCAAGCTTGAGCACCATGACCTTCTTCTGGAATCCCTTGGGCAGCGTGGCAGGCCCCACACTTGGGATCCGATGCTCCGAACCCTGTTGGCCCGCTCCCCTCCGAGCCCCCAAAAAGTCCCCCTTCTGTGTTGTTTTGCTGGCGTTGATTGGGCGACCACGGGCTGGTTTTCAGATTGCGTTTTCTTGCCGTATTCAGATCCACGGCGGCGTCGCCGGTCTTGTTCTCGTTTCCTCAGTGTCCAGCTTCAGCCTCTGCTTCTGCTTCTGCCTCGACCAAGAACCACCCTCACACACACCTACACACACGCGCGCGCGCCCCCGTCTGTTGCAGCCTAGCTAGACTTTTGATTTGTTTTGTGCCTGGTCCAAACAGCCTGCTCTCTTTTGTTTCTCCTTCCCCTCCTCCCCACCCCGCCGTTCTTCGAGATACCCACACGTCATTCCGATCCGTCACGCCGCGTCGCTGCTCGCGACAGCCTCGAGACGACCACGCCACCGACCGACTCCCGCTTCTAGACCTTTAACTGCAACCACAACAAGATGGGTGAATCACGGTTAGCATGAACGGCCCCTCCTCCTCCCCCTCGGCACGCGACTGCCAGCGCAGTGGCGTGCTTCCTCCTCCTTTGCGCCGTGGATGTGGACGTGGACACTGACCATCTTCGCAACCTCGCAGCCAAGAACTCATCGCATGGCTCAACAGCCTCCTCCAGCTCAACATGACTAAGGTTGAGCAATGTGGTACTGGGTGCGTACACCATGGGACACGGGCAGCAACCCCACCCCGCCATTCCCCAGGCCTTCACCTTCATGCGTGCCGGTCGCCGGCGCATTTCTGCGCGGAATGTCGACACGTACGGGACAGCTCCCATAGCTAACCGGTAGTTTCCTGCCCCAGTGCTGCTCTTTGCCAGGTGTTCGACAGCATCTTCGGCGATCTCCCCATGGCTCGCGTCAAGTTCAACGTCAACACCGAGTACGCCTACATCTCGAACTTCAAGATCTTGCAGAGTTAGTACAAGTCCGCAGTGTTGACACAGGCCTCACTCCCGTCTCGGCCCCGGGCCAGTCCAGTTTCCTCCTGCTGACACCACGCGGCTCGGTCCAGATTCGTTCGCCAAGCACCAGGTCGACAAGTCGGTCCCCGTCGAGGCCCTTGTGAAGTGCAAGATGCAGGACAACCTCGAGTTCCTGCAGTGGACGAAGCGGTTCTGGGACCAATACTACCCGGGCGGTGACTACGATGCCGTCGCCCGACGCAAGGGCCAGGGCATGTCAGCCGGCGCGGCCGGCGGGGCACCTCGTGCCGCGGCGGCCGGGGGTGCACGGCGGGCGGCCGGAGGCACCACCCCCTCGGGCGGCCCCCGTCTCGGAGCCAAGGCGGCCCCGGCGTCGGCGGCGCTGCAGGCGGAGAACACGCAGCTCAAGGAGACGGTGGTGGGCCTCGAGCGCGAGCGCGACTTCTACTTCTCGAAGCTGAGGGACATAGAGCTTCTCGTCCAGCAGGCGTGTGAGGAAGACCCGGAGCTGGACAAGGAGGAGGGCGGCCTGATCAAGAACATCCAGACGATCCTGTACTCGACAGAAGAGGGCTTCGAGATCCCCGAGGGCGAGGGCGAGGATCAGGAGACGTTTTGAAGGGCCAAACGCGGTTGATAGCGAACTAACGCATGGGACTGCTGAGACGTCTAGGGGCTTAGAAGGTGGAAGATGTAATGTGCTCAGGGGGGCGCGGCAAGCATGGCGGCTTGCGAGGGCTGGGTGCACTGGTGGCCTGGTTCTGCCTACAGGCTGCTGCCTCTTCGCCCTCACCGTGGGTTGCAGCTGGCGGACATACGCGCAGACCTGGGCCCTCTTGACTGGGAGTATACTGGGAGGCTTCACCGTGATAGACGAGAGAACAGAGCTCCTTGGTTCCTATTTGCTTTCCTCCAGATCTGTGTTTGCCTTGCTGTCCTGCTTCAGGTCTTCTCCGTGTGCATGCGACGCTGGGTTGCTGTGGCTGTTACGGTCAGCGCACAATGTGGCGCAAATCATCGCAGTCTGTATAGTCGGCACCAGACTGTGCCCCCTGCCCTTGGAGTCTTTTTTTTGGTTTGGCGATGCGACCTGGTCGCAGATGCTACGGAGTTACTACTGTACTGTACAATAAAAGCTTTCAGGCAACCTTAGTAAGCAGCTCTACTGTAATGGGGCCGTGGTAGCCCTCGTATCTCGGCCTGCAACACCTGGTTGGGGTGCTATTGGTGTTGTGTTGTTGATTACTATGTAGACTACACGGTTCATCCGGAAAAGAAATCTGGGTAACATCAACTGAGTGGGCCGAGTGGACTGACCAGACTGACTGGTCAGCTCCATTTGTTGCGTTGGCAAGGTGGTTGTGCTCCCCCCAAAATGCGGGCCTGCTGTCATTGTGGAGAAGGCGGCTGCAATCGACAGCGCATGACAAGCTCCAGCTCTCTGCGACTCTTCTCTCCAACCCTGCAGCGCCCTTGCAGCCCCAGGAAAGAGGGCCGGCGAGTTGCTAGCCAGCAGCAGCAGCACGCACCAGCATTTCTCCATTCAACGCCGTCGCCCAACAAACGACCCGGTGCTGCTGCTGCTGCCACCCTGGCATCTATCTACCTTTATTCCTCTGGGACTCTTTAAAAGGGCTCTGCGCAAGCTCATTGTTGGCTGACCACTGCCGCGTGCTCACTGACCGGGATAGGCAGTCTAGTCGTTGCCACTGCCGTCTGGGCACCCAAAGCTTCCAAGGCGTCGCGGCCAGACCGCACCCCTTCCTTCAGACAACCTGCGAACCGACATACAGAAGACAGGCAGACAGACGCCATCGCATTTCTCTTCCTCCAAGAACAACCTCGAGCACCCCTACCTCCGTCGAACCCCCGTCTGCCTCGATACACGATTATGGCACCACCGGTCGAGATCTCCATCCCAACCACCTCGGTCAACTCTCCGTCCGACTCAAAGCCCTTCACACAATACAACATCACCCTGCGCCTGCCCCTGCGCTCGTTTGTCGTGCAAAAGCGTTACTCGGAGTTCGCGACACTACATGACGAGCTCGTCAGGACGGCCGGCGCCGCCCCACCCCAACCGCTGCCCGCAAAGCACTGGTTCAAGTCGACCCTCTCCTCGCCCGAGCTCACCGAGGACCGCCGCCGCGCGCTCGAGACATACCTCCGCGCCATCGCAGAGTCGCCCGACCGCCGATGGCGTGACACACAGGCGTGGAGGCAGTTCTTGAACCTGCCGTCCACGGGCGGCGGCAGCGCTGCCAGCTCCAGCGGCATCGGCGTCGAGGGGAGGGTGCCGGCCATTAACCTGCACGGGGCCAATGCCGCCGCCGCCAACGACCCAACGACGTGGACCGACCTACACCGCGAGATGAAGGGCCACCTGCATGAGGCGAGGCTACAACTAGCCCGCAGGGACGCCGCCAACGACCCGGGAGCCGGATCCGGCCCCGCGTCGAAGCAAGGCTCAACGGCGGCGGTGGAGGCCGGCGCGTCGGCCAAGAGGGCCCTGGTGAGGGCAGGCAGCCTTTTGACCGCGCTCGAGGGCGGGCTGAGGGCCATGGGCGAGGCCAAGAGGCTGGGCGAGGGCGAGCTGAGGCGCAGGAGGGACCTGCTGGCCGCCGCGCGCGCCGAGAGGGACGGCCTCGAGAAGCTGAGCTCCAGCCTCGCCTCGGCGCGGGGCGCCAGGGAGGGCACGCCCAGCTCTGGCGACAAGGCGACCCTGCTCTCGGGCGCGGGGGAGTCGTCGTCGAGGGCCAGGATGGGCGGCAGGGTGCTGGGGGCGCCGCTGCCCGAGACGGAGAGGACTAGGGAGCTGGACAACGTCGGGGTGGTGCAGCTCCAGCGGCAGCAGATGCAGGAGCAGGACCAGGACGTGGAGGAGCTGGCCAAGATCATCCGGCGGCAGAAGGAGATGGGGCTCGCGATCAAGGGCGAGGTCGAGGTGCAGAACGAGATGCTAGACCAGATGGATAAAGACGCGGACCGGCTCGAGGCCAAGATGAAGGTGGCGAACAGCAAGGCGCGGAAGCTGGGCAAGTGAGCAGCCGCCGGTGCGGGTTGGAGGTCGTGTCCGTGTGCATGCAGGCTGTCGGGGACTTGTCTCCCGGTGCGATGAACGCGGCTGTAGCAACGCAAATCATGACAATAATGGCAATGACGGTGGACGGGCCAGGAGTACGGAGTCTGGTCGAGCTGCTTTGGGTTTCAGGCTCGTCAAGGAGCAGTTGAATGGAAATTCTCAGAGGTAATAGTATACTGCATAGTCTACCAAGCAATTGGCACCTGTATTGATGAATGGGAAGCCAAATGGTTACACTAATCTGCTGTCTCCAGCACCACTACTTGCTCCCTCTTCATGTCCCCATCTATACAAGCTTTTTGGTGTTGATGTTCCGCTCCGTCCCTCGTTGCTTTGCAAAGGGTGAACAGCTCCGATACCAGTCCGGGCGAGGACACGGGACAGAAAAGAATATGTCTGTGCGGAGAGTTCGTCGGCGCAATGCGATGCCATGCGATGCTATGCTATGCCATGCAGATGATGAGACACGACGCAGTCAGGCCAGGCTGATCAGTCCAGGCCTGCATGCAGCCTCGTTCGCTTGCCGCCTCCCACCGACGGCCTGGCATCCTCCAACGGCTGCTACCACCGTCACAGTACATGCACATGGAATACGCCCAGACACCACAGGGCGGGATGTAACAGGAGCAACGGTCTGCCCGCCAAGACGAAGAGGTCAACTGTCAGAGGTGCCCGCCAACCCACTCTCCTCCGAAATTTTGGTTGGATCATCAGGACGCAGTGAGGGACAACACATTGGGATCAGGATACAAATAAGTCCAGCATTCAGATCAAGCCAGGCAGTTCAGAATTCGAGCTGGCCGGTGTGATGCCGCCCTTCACAGGCGGCGGCTGCAGGGCAGGTACGTACCGGTGGTGGTGGTGGTGGTGGTACCTTGACATTTGTCCAAACGGAGCAGGGCTAAGTTTGTAATGCGTCCGTACGTCATAGCAGCCAAGCGATTGGGGCAGGGGATGATCCTGGATGGGACAAACCGTTGGAAAGGAACCAGCCGCGGTTTGTGCGACGGTGTTGCTCCGTCAACGGTCCGCGCTACTATGGTAGAGACGGCGGGAACGCAGCAGATATCTGCAGGTGACGGGCACACCTTACTTGCCTGAGAAAGATGGTGTGCTGCGCTGTGTTTGGTGGGTTCCCCCTCCCCTCATCTGTTGTTATACAAATAATGCACATATCGTAGTGGTGTCGCAGTGGTGTTATTCTCTTGCCCACCTGATTGGACTGGACTTGCGTGGACTTGCATGATACCCAAGGTCAATTGACGCCCAATGTCCGTATTGGGCCGTCTGGCTGCTGCAGTCAGGAGTCTTGATGTGCATTTTCCTCTGCCCTTTGGTGAGGCTTGGGTCTTTGACAGGCAGGCTTGCAGTGCAGGCCATGGCTAATATGACAAGTCGGCCTGCTGTTACGGTTGCAACCCCACGCGAGATTGGTAATACTGTAGATGGGTTATCAGACTACAGGCTGCAGCGTGCAGCCTGTCACAGTGGAGACACGGGAGACGGTCCTGTGGGCAGCATGGCTGCATGGCTTATTGAAAGTAGGGGACTGGAGCAGATGTGGTTCAGCAAATGGATTTATCCGTCCCATCGACCGCGCAGTGATTGGCGGCAACGAGCAAAAGAGAAGGCTGGGGACAAGCTCAGGCTAGTCCACTTGTGGTCTTTGTGTCGTGTCTGTTCTCAGGTGCTGAAGAAAAAAGCAATTCCATCCAGATGATCATTACGGTGAGATGAAAGCCAGCACAGCGATGTCTACAACTCTATAAAGCCGTTCAGAAAGAGAAAAAGGAAGGGGAAGGTTGATAATAACAAGAGCAGCACAAACAAACACGCATACTGTAATAATAATGTGGGCAAGAGATGGACATGTACCGTAGAAAATCCCTAGCAAAAGTGCAGGGTGCCCAGGACGGCCCAGGCGATCCGGGAATCCCCCTGTTGGTTTTCTCCCCCACCCTCGACGAAATCTTTTGGTTCCCCCAAGTAAACACACACGCCCGGCCCAATTGGACACGACACCACACCACCACAAACCATAAACCACAAACGGGCCCGGGACAATCAATAAATAAAATCACGGCAAGCATCAGTCTCGTGCTGGGGCGGACTAGACTACCAGGTATTGCAGTCGAACAGTCCATCCACGCCTCCAGCCTGGTCGGTCTGTCTCCCGACTGACTGACTGACTGCTCGCTCCGTCCCCGCCCCTGCCAGCTCCAGCTCCAGCTCCCCACAGGGTCCTCCCCGTTTCCTGCCCACCCGGCATCTACGGATTACCTGCCATCCAACCTCGACCGCCCACTTGAGCTCTGCCTGACCTTGTCATCCTCGACCTTGTTGTCCTCGACCTCGTCCTCGACCTAGTGCTCGAACTCGACCTGAGGACACCACCACCACCTGGCGCCTTGCATGGTCCATCCCAACCTCACTTCTTTAGCAGCAGCCTCTAGCTTCTGCCTGCCTGCCTGTCTGACTGCCCTGACCGACCTGGCTGTACCGAGAAGGGACTGCCCCCTCCTGGTCGGTTCCTCGAAAAACCATTCCAAGGGTCTTCTTCCCCGGACTTCTGCATAGGCCGGCGTTTGTTTGTGCTTGCTTCACATCTCTTCTTTCTGGTGAGTCAGAACCCGCTGCATTCGCGCCCACCTCCTGCCCAACCGTGGCCTTTACCTGACTTCCTTCCTCGACCCTCGAGCTGGTGGCCCTTTTCCATTGCACCCGAACCTCGGTGCTGCAAACAGGTGTTTGGATGGGATACTGACCGCCGTCTTCCGTAAACAGTGCACGTCTGAGCGACTCGAGCGTCTGCTTTCCAATGGCTTCTTCGAGATACCACTAGACTTTGATTCCGACCACAACCATAGCGCTCTTGCTTTCCCAGGCTTCCTGCCCGGGCCTACGTCGTTCGTCTTGCCGCACCGTTCCGCGATACCCTTCAGCCCATCTTCGACCTGTCCCACAAGATGAGCGGCCCGCCGCCGCCTCCGCCGCCGCCGCCTCACGGCGAGTCGCCAAAGACGACATCTGGTTCTGGATCGGGCCTGCCGCCCGGCAAGTACGATGTCTTCATCATACCCGAGCACTCGGCCGGGTCCGGCTTCCTCTACCTGCCCTCGCTGCGCACAAACACAAACAGCTTCATCGCCGGCTTCGCCTCGGCCCTCATCATGGTCGTCCTCGGCCAGAGCATGGCACCTGCCTTCCAGGCGTGGTGGGCCAACTTCCAGGGCATGGGCAACGCCGGCATGCTCCTGCTTGTCATAGCAGTCGGTCTCGGAGCTTGGTCTCTCGGCCGGCAATCCACAGACGGCACCGGACGCGACGGAGCGGGAGGGGGAGGGGGTTTCTATTCCGGTGGATCTTCGATGCCCGGTGGCGGTGGCTTCAGTAGTGCTGGATCCAGCCCCCACAGCGCTCATCACGGGTCTCCCCCCGGCACCGGCCCACATCCAGATGCCCACTCCCCCCCGCCTCCACCAGGTGGGTCGAAACCCAGTGCGAAACAGTCCAATGGATCGTATCAGCGACCGCCCCAACCACCCCCTCAACCCGCGTCGTCAACTAAACCACAGGCAGAGACACCCAAGAATGCATGGCAGAAGGCGAGGGACGAGGTCCGCCGCAAGGAGGAGGAGCGCAAGGCCAAGGAGGCCGAGGAGAAGCGCCGCGCCGAAGCTGCTCAGAGGCTGAAGGAGCTTAGGGAGAAGGAAGCACGAGAGCGGGCCCACCGAGAGGCCGAGAGGACGCGTCGAGAACAAGAGGCCAAAGACAAGCTAGCCCAGGAGCAGGCGGCAAGAGACAAGGAAGCCAAGGAGAAGGAAGACAAGGAGCGCAGGGAGAAGGAGCAGAGGGAGGCTCGTGAGAAGGAGCTCAGAGAGCGACTCGCAAGGGAACGGGAAGAGCGGCGCAAGAAGCTCGAAGAGGACAGGAGGCGGAGGGAGGAGGCGGGCAGCCAGGCTCGCAGCACATCTTCGTACGCCTACTCGGGCGTTGGCGAGAAGACGAGCCCCTGGCCCAACGGAAAACCACCCACGCCATCATCCCCTACTAAAAAGCCCCCTCCCCCAACAGCAAAGACATTTGTCGGCGACGACTCTGACGCCTACTCCTACCGGCCGTACGACCAACCGAAGCGCCCGGCCCGCCGCGCGTCCAAGTCCGACATGTCTGAGTCTTCGTGGGCTCCGTCTCAGTCGACGGCTCGTACGTCGCCGCCGCCGTCTGTCCGCGGCCCCTACTCAACCAAGGACCCTGACAAGATCGTCATCAAGGCGGTCTACTGCTTCATGAACCAGTTCGCCAAGACTCCGGCCTCGCAGCTCGTCTCTGGGGTCGGCACCGTGACGGATGGCCTCATTCTCCGGATAACTACAGAGGGCCTGTTCATCGACGACGACATCCGCGGCGTTGCCCAGCGTGAGTGGGACGTCAAGGCGTGGACCCTCAAGATGGTAGAGGTATGGTGTCCCGTGCACTTTTTGACTGGTGCGATTGCTGCGAATTCTCCATCCCCGACCGGTTCGAAGTCCTCGTCCAACCCTGCTTTGAGTTCGAATCACATCAGTACTGCTTTCTTTGCCAAGGTGGTGGGGGGAGGGGCCAGGCTCCGTGCTGCGGAGAGGGGCTCGCCAAAGTCGCTGTCGGGCGACGAGGCGGATGCCTACCTCGCCGACGTGCTGCGCTCGTGCAAGGACTCCTGCCGCCTAGGCGACTGCGCGTCCAAGTTTGCTGCTTCGAATCTGCCCGGCTCTTCGGGTTGCAACGACGACGCCTCCAGCGTGACGTCCGGCTCGACCCGCGTGACTAACAGCACGGCACAGACTGGGGACTGGAAGGCCAAGGGGCTCCATCTCCTCCGAGCGACGATCCGAGACCAGGAGGGCAAGAGGTACATGTTTGTCATCGGCGAGGAGGACGGCTGGAAGGTCGCCGTGGGGCTGCAGCGCCTGAGGCGCGGCACCCAGGTCCGGGCCCTGGGGGTTGCGGGACTGAGCGGCCTCGAGACGAAGAGCACGCTCGAGATGCTTGGCTGGGGCTGAGGAACCTCTGGTCACATGTTCGAGGGCCTAGGGTTCTCCTTCCTCGAGCCCAGTCACCATTTCCCTGCGGCGGCCGCGAGGAGGGCTGCCACGGACGGCATGGGGTCCCATCGGAGCATCAAACAAAGACGGGCGCGCTCCGACTCGGAGGCGCTGTGCGCAAAGATGCGGAGGGCTGCCACACGACGATCTGATGGAAACGACGGAAACGATAACGAAGCAGACGACTTGATGCTGTAAATGAAGAAGGCAGAAGCAAGCCGTGTCGGGGCCTAGCTAGGGTGCGAGGGGCGCTATGTTGAGTTGAAATACCACAACATAGGGTTGTGGACAGAGGGTGAGGAATGTGTGAGGGCGCTATTGGATGGCCGGCATAGGTGCAAAATTCCAGGTTTCTGTTGTTCCTGACCCCTACGCTCGATTGGGTTGGGCAGGCATTCCACACGGATTTGGGCCAACGATAGGGTCAATGGCCAATGAGAATGTGTCTTTGTTTTCTCATCAAGGCTGTAATTATCATATACTTGAGGTCCGGTCCCCCTAGTCAACCGTCTCGGTGCAAGCGGCACACCCCAGCCAGAGACATGATTTAGACTCTGTGCGGACCTTTTATCCTTCTCCAGGGCTGCCGCCACAACACACGACTCTTAGTTTTATGACAACTTTGACGCCACAAAGTCTGCAGCGGCAGGTACATATTGCGTTGAATACGAGTAATGGAACGCCGTGATTAGATATCCGTTCTGGCAGATGTTGTCTAGGGGGTGACAGTAGATTTTGGCGTTTCCAGCGGGGATGTTGGCAAAGGACTGGCCATTGTCTTGAGGAATTCTCGTGGTCAGCAAGCCTGCCAGTTGATTGATGACATGGGTTATGGGGTGAAGAGGAAAAGCAAGAGCAAGGGGTATTTATGTACCTGGATCCCCGAACGTGACGGCAGCCGCGATTTTCTGTGCAGTATCGGCTGGCAGCAGCTTAGCCGCGTTGTGGACAAGCTGTCCGCCCTGGCTGTAGCCTGACAGGACAACCTTGGTGTTGGGGCACTTGGACAGCGCCTGCTGAGCGAGTTCAGCCCTGATAGTTCACCTTCCAGTTAGCCGTCGTCCTTGTGGAGGTGATGCAGTGCCACAGCCAAGTGATGACCCTTGGCACAGGGTATCTGCTCTGGGGTATTATGAGAGGACCTACATCTTGGCACTGCCAGCTGCATCGCCACCGCTCAACACACTCAAGAATGCGGCCCCGTATTCCACGCCTTGCACCGCAAGGTTTGCGGCGCCAACTCGTTTCGCGACCGCCTGGAAGAAGGGCGGGCCCGTCGCGGTGCCGACGTTCCCTGTCTCGCCGGAGCCGCGGGCAAAGATGATGGTCATGGGCTTACACGCCCCGGACAGCCCATTCTGGGTGTCACCTGTGAAATCGCCATCCGAGGCCCCGGTGAGTAGGTTGGATATGGCGCTAGGTATGGACAGTGGCAAGGAGAGAGTGGTGGTGGCGACTACGGAAGTCATGAGAAGGGATTTGAGTGAAACCATCGTGGCGAGGGAGCGTTGGATATGTTTAAAAAAAAAACCGGGCGGAGCAAGTGAAAACTGAAGACTACAACGGCATCACTGAAGCACGGAATGGCGAGAGACTGCCGTATTTGTATCAATGCTCTGCACGTCCCATGTGGTGAACGTACAAAGCTCTTCTCGAATAAGTGCCGTACGCGCTTGTCATCTCAAATACGCATATATCCGCCCGTACCTGAATAAACCAAGTTGAAAGCGAGAATTACATCAATAGATCGCCTCTGCTTCTTTGACGGGAACCCCTAGCGCTCGAACTCCCCATTGACACTGACTATGAGACTAGCGCCGGAAGAGAGGCGTGTTTTCCAGGTGGTCCCAAGTCTGATCCTCATCCGCAGGACGCAAACCACTGGTTTGGTACTTTCATCGAGCGGGCCGCATGCTCGGGCCCTTCCACAGTCCACAGGTCGGTGCGCGGAATCAGCGCCTGGCTATAATAGCTCATCCCAAGTGCCTGGGAGAGCGGCACCGAGATGAACTAGACTACCAAGCGGCACAACATCAGGTCATGGATGCATTAGAGCAGGCACCATCTGGGCACGCCGTCTGTTGGACTGTTTAGTGTGTGGTCCAGCCCTCGTGGACTTGAAGCAACGTTCCGCGTACAGGTATCAAATCAAAATCATGGCGCAGGAGTCTCTGGTCCTCGCGCGCGGTGGTGATGAGTTGATTGAGAAACGCAAACATAGCCGAAGAATTCTCTCTCTACAGTAAAAAGATGAGCACATAAGATTCCAATCACCTTCACGGTCTAAAGAAATACATGCGACAGTCATGACAAATCACTGAGTTGACAGTTGAGGACCGAGGACAAATAAAATTATGAGGCACGATTCTCTATGGTGTCATACAAATATGTACAAATTGCATGAATTGATAGTCGTAACAGCGATATGCTTCAAATCTGCAAAGACGATCCGAGAAGGCTATTTACCGAGACGTGGCCAGACTTGATGGCCAGCACAAGAATAATAATTATGTACGATTCAAAGTAGCGCCAATATGTGTGAATCTCAGCCGAGACTCGACATTTCCCTAATACGAGGCTGGTCCTGCAAGGAACCTGCAAAGTCTTGCTTAAGAATCAGCTCAGCTTTCCGAAGCCAGCACTGCTTGGTACTGTGTCCTGAATCGTCGAAGGACTTTCCGCAGATGCAACCGTCAGTCCGGTGAAGTTTGAGAAGAAGCTAGTGTCGTCCTTGGAGAATTCGCTTGAGTCGGTGATGATGTTCTCAACGCAGTTGCGGCCCAGATAGAGCTTGCAGTAATTCCTCGTAGCCTTCAGCACCGGCAGTCAGTAAATGATTGGCACAAAAAAGGCGTGTCTTGCATAGAACTTCGGTAGAGGGATTATTCTGTGCCCATGGTCACGTACGGAAGTTGAGCCAACCGAAAACAGATGGCCCTTGAAATCATCCACCACAGTTTGCTTCACGTCTTTGAACACGCAACCCTCAAACAAGCCTTGGCCATTTGTGTCGCCCTCGATCGCATGGCCATTGTTGTCCTCCCCTTCACAGTTCATGATCAGCTAGTATTCAATTTTCGAAGGAATCGGACCAGAAAGAGTCATCGAAGCCAGGCCGGACCGGTTCATCGGAGTTGGGAGTCACTCACAGACGCTGTTGACCGCGTGGAAGAGGGTGCTGCCCGATAGAGCTGGAGAGCGGCCGGCAGTATGGCGGACGTAGTTGTTCTTGAAGGTGATCTGGTCGTCCGTCCCCACCAGCTCGATAGTCCAGTAGTGATACGTGTCACAACCGGCGGAATAGTTGGTGTTTCCGTTGATGTCATTGTTGGATAGGGTAATCCGGTGACTGGGGGTTTGCCCGAACACGTAGTGCTGACGGCCCAAGTCTTGGGTTGTGACATGGTCGACCCAGATCAGGTCGGCGCCCGAGAATGTGAGAGCATCACCACCCCAGACATATTGAGGGTTCCTGCCGCACGGTGGGTTAGTCGCTGACCGAAAAGGAGTGTATTGCTTACAGGAGTCGGTGATTCATGGGGCATTTACAGGTTCTCGATCTTGATGTTCTGGATGACTGTGGTTGGCTCAAGTCAGTAAACAATGCACATGGAATGTCTTCGAAGTCGGACAGCAACACCATGGCTACACAATCCGACCTTGGCTTGCGAGGATAGTGTCACAATGGAGAAAGTAACTCACTGATGTTGGATGCACCGTTGGTCATTCGGAACCCCTTGCCAATGATGACACCCTTGTCGTCCACACCAATTATGGTCTTGTTCGAGCCAAGCTCTATTCCCTCCGTAGCAGCAACATCATATGTGACCTCAACCGAAGGGACATCGGAACTGCACCAAGTTCCCGTTGCATCGATGGCTTGCTGGCATCCAGCCTCGGTGGTGTAGGGCGCACATCCCGTCTCGGTCTTGGTGCCTTCACTGTTCAGGAAGTCGAAGGTCTTGTCGAGCACCACGACTTGCGGCTCGTCAGACGTGAGGTACGTCTTGAGCTCCTCGATGTCGGCAGGGTAGACAGGTGTTGCATCGCCTCCTCCTGTCACACCTGACGCGAACCCTTCGGCTTCGCCTGAGACGCTGACCGTTGCAGTATTCACAGCGCCTGCTACCAAGGTGGCAAGCACCGCTGTCGCGATACCCGTGGACCTCATCTTGCTTCTGACGGTTTTAGTTGGATGCACCTGTTGAACGAATGACTTATGCAAGAATAGCAAGTTCAAGATGAAAAGAATGGGAAGAATGCAACGTTGATCCAGGACGATTAATGAACAACCGGCTGAAGAGACGACGTTCCCTGGATCGCCCCATTGATAAGGCAAAAGAGCCTCATCAATATGGTATAAAGGAGTGAAACGGGTCCTTGAATACGCGATATAGACGACCCTCTAATGAAACGAGGGCCGAAGGTGATTGGTCAATTGGATTGAAAACCACGAAAAGGCCCACAATGCTGTCTCAGACAGCCTGTAAAGTTACCAGTCTACTAGAATGGCAACCGAGTCCCCATCAGGCGTCCTGTATTTAGGGCATAAGATTGATTCCACGCCTAAGCACGGCCCGGTCATTCATTAAGACCGGATTGATTCCGAGGGAATAGAATATATCAACGCCATATCTCTTTCATGATTGACCTGCTGCCGTGCGAAATGGGTAGAAGCCAGCCATCACGAGAGCTGATTCGGTCAGCTGCCTAGCCTGCGGATAAGCAACCGGCTTCGTGATGTACCTTGGCACAATGTCGTGGCATTGCAGATCAGTACCGAGGGAGAGCGGCACCATTCCGGTTTTCCTGGATGAATAGTAACCTCAGGTCAGCTTGTTTGCTTGTCTAGTACAATTAGGCAATGCGTACTTGGGCTGTCTTTGCAACTGATCAAGTTCTTGAACCCAGACTCAGAGTGACGAGATTGACGTTCCAACAGACACACGAGCGAAGATCCTGAGATATTTACAGCGGGCGTTAGACAAAAATAATCCTTGGCTCTGAGTTGAGGAATTTCATGACATCCAGAAAGTTCAAAAGCGCGTCCATGGGTCTCCGTAGAAGAAAAAGACGGAATGGCTGCGAACTGTCTTGAGCGTTAGATTTCGTGAGACAACCAGGCGACCTTGACGTGCCACACAAAAACAGAAGCAAGAAAAAGTATGCAGTAGAGGTGGAATGATTACTGCATTTCACCAGATAAGTGGCTATTCAAAGCATCAGGAGTGTTTACATATGCGACCACAACCTTCATGCGTGGAATGTGCTCTGTCAACCAGTGGATGGTTATAACGAGATGGTTAGTGACACAGATAGTATATAGGAATCGCTGAGAGTGACTGGGCTCCCGGGTAACCATAGCCTAGAATAGTCGCCTATCCGCAAACGTGTTTGTGTACTGTAAATCAAGTACGAAGCCGGGCTAATCCACACTTGAGCACACCATGTTCCGACATCAGCGGACATTAAAGCACCAAATTCCCGCACCGTTGCAGGACGAGGGACAAGGTAGCGTCACTTTTGCTTCACGGTGGTATTTTTTCCCAATCTGACCAGGGAAGGTGGAAAAAGGATTTGGCCGAGGCCAACGTGACTAACCCGCCGTTTGCTGTACTCGGCCCTTCTCGAAGACTTTCTAGAACGTAGAGTAGAATCCGAACATCAATCTTGAGATCACATTACGAGAGATCGATAATCATGCGAAGGCTCGCTACTCCCGGACACCTCCTCAAACTAACTCGCTTTTATGCGCTTCGCAATAAGAACGTCGGCCAGAGGGGAAATAAAACCGCTGACGATAAAATCCATCCGCCAAGCGTGAGTAGTGACAACAGACAGTCAAGTGTCCAGTTGATTCCCGTGTGTGAAGGCATCTTTCTTCTGTATAGAAGCTGGCCAAAATAGGCAGTGTATAGTTCCAGCACTCATTTTACCCCGCTCCTAAATCTTCCGTTTGTCAGGGCGGTCTAAGTTAGTGAATTGATCGCCCGGCGTTCTCTGGTTCCCCGCCCTGGGGTCAACTCATGACGCTGCTTACACAGAACACTATAGCAAAGTCCTCTGCAGCCTCGTTTGCTATGGTCTCCGGGTGAGAATCCATCTTATCCCTTTTCACGATGTCACTTGAGCTGTCTGCCTTCCCTCCTAGGAAGTTTGGTTGAGACAGTTCTTATAAGTACATGTCGTGCTCCCGGTGCGACCGTGCCATATTCACACTCACCAGCCTGAATCGGCAGGTCGACTCCTCAGTGCCGCCCGTCCTATTGGCTCTGGAAAACAGGCGCATGGAGTGACCATGATATCACTTGATGAAAACACCATCCCGGCACCTGGAAGAATTTCCCGTGGAACAGGCCCAACCTTGTTATCACGAACAGCACCCTGCATTGGCCATGAGCTTGGCGTTCATCCTTTCGGCAGGTCCCTAGCTGGGGGTCACATCGTGTGCCGAGCCTTGTACCGGTCGAGGCACTCGGTTTCTCTTGGCACGCGCCACCGTAAGCCAAGCTCTGTCCCCAATCTCACATGAGCAGACGAGCATGAACCAAGCATCCACCCGCAGGCAAATAGAGGGGCAGGGGGGCAACGGCGACAAGTAGACGTCTTGGTGAAAGACATTCGTTGGACAGCCTGTACTCCACCCTCCTCTGGAGTTCTTTCCAAGAGCTCCATCTGGCACTGTTGCAGTTGATCAAGGCCCATGGAATGCACGTCGTACCTGCTTAGATCCCTGCTGATGATTAGCCGGGGCGGCCCAGATGACGACGGGATAGGTGGTCGCGATGCCCCGAGACCAAAGGGCCAAGGCCAAAAGAGGAAGGTCTCAATGAGAAAATTAACCATAAACTTAGAGTTCAGTATGGCAGTGCGCGAGGCGCAAGAGAGGCAGCTGGGCAGGCTTGACATGGGGGGGGGGCAATCAACAACCGCATCCAATACCTCGTCCCCTCAGTGGCACACACACCTCGGCAACGGGCCCAATATCTGCAATACACTAGATCTATAAACAGCAAGCCCTGCCCCCCCTCCTATTTTATAAAGAAGCTTGTCTGGACGACACACCTCCTCGACTGGCCTTGGCTCACTCTCTCTGCCTCTTTCTCAACCGGCTGCGTCCTCATTGCTCAAGGCCGCCCGTCCAGCATCTCTTGACTGACAGCATCTGGGAGAGGTCGGAATCGAGTCGCCAACTGAAGACATCTCAGCCCAAGATGAAGCACCTCACGCTCCTTCTCTCTGCCTTCTCACTGGCCACCGCCAGCCCTTACATTCAACCTCGGCAGGTTTCCTACGATGGGTACCAAGTCTTCCGCGTGCCCGTCGGCCTTGACGCGTCCAAGGTCACCGACATCGTTGAGAAGCTGGGGCTAGACACCTGGAAGGCCCCCAATAAGGCTGGGGCCTTCGCCGACATTGTCGTTTCCCCTGAGAAGTTGCAGGCGTTCAATGACGAGGTTGCCGGCATCGAGGGCATCGAGGTGATGCACGAGGATCTTGGTGCTTCCATCGCGGCCGAGCAAGAGCCCGCAACCGACGTGCTGCTGGACAGGGCCGCCGCCGCCATCAACTCGACCTGGTTCACAGCATACCACACCTATGCAGACCACCTGTCGTTCCTCAGCGGTCTCCAGGCGCAGTACCCGGCCAACTCGGAAATTGTCACCTCGGGCAACTCGCTCCAGGGGAACGCCATCACCGGCATCCACATCTACGGAAGTGCAGGCAAGAATGTGAAGCCCGCCGTCATCTTCCACGGCACTGTCCATGCCCGGGAGTGGATCACCACCTTGGTACGTCAGCTTCCCTGTCAATCTCGTGTCTTGAGGAACGTCCCACTTACCGCGCAAAGACCGTTGAATACTTTGCCAACATCCTACTGAGCAACTACGCCACCGACGCCGAGACCAAGACGTTTGTCGACAAGTACGACTTCTACCTCTTCCCGGTCGTCAACCCTGATGGTAGGCTTTTCACCCAGAGAGAGCTCGCTCTTCACTGCCAGTGAAATCGTTGCTAACACGCTACAGGCTTCATCTACACGCAGACCGATCGCTTGTGGCGCAAGAATAGGCAGTCGACCTCGGGGAGCACCTGCCTTG
This sequence comes from Diaporthe vaccinii, assembly GCA_039880775.1. Lineage (NCBI taxonomy): Eukaryota > Fungi > Ascomycota > Sordariomycetes > Diaporthales > Diaporthaceae > Diaporthe > Diaporthe vaccinii. Next base: position 94,720 of record JBCEDN010000008.1, read on the forward strand.
GCCACGATATCAACCGCAACTGGCCCTACCAGTGGAACGTCGCCGGTGGCGCCTCAACTAACCCGTGCGCTGAAGACTTCAAGGGCCTTGCGGCCGGTGACGCCCCCGAGAACAAGTCACTGAGGGACAAGATCGACGCGATCAAGACCCAACAGGGGGTGAAGCTGTACATCGACTGGCACTCGTACTCGCAGCTGTTCATGACGCCGTATGGATACAGCTGCTCGGCCACTGCCACCAACAACAACGAGCTGCAGTCTCTGGCGAGCGGTGCCTCCAAGGCCATCGCCTCGCTCTATGGCACGCAGTACACGTATGGGCCCATCTGCACAACCATCTACCAGGCCACTGGCTCGAGCGTGGACTATGTCAATGATGTGACCGATGCAGACTATGTCTTTACGGTGGAATTGCGTGACACCGGTCGCAACGGATTTGTCCTGCCGGCGAGCCAGATTCTTCCCACTGGGCAAGAGTCGTACGAGGCCGTCAAGTACCTGCTCCGGAACATGAAGTAAAGGCTGGGACCGGCAAGTTGAAATAGCCATAGGCGCACTCACGATGTCTCTTTTCCGAGACAGCACCAACCTAAGATCAAACATCGTACATAGTTTCATGCGTATACATGCATTTGTAGTCAGTACAATACAGCAGAAGACTCACAAACGCGGAAGACTAGGTCACACTCTGTCTAGGCAGTAATCAATATCTCCCAACGTCCCCTCAGTGTGAACAGTTCCGAGTGGCGCTCTCTGCATAATATAGGTGAATATACATGCAGCGCACTTCGGAGATCCAATCAATTGGTCAGCTTCAATGTGAGCATAATAAGTAGCTGTGAGCGGTTCATGAATTCGGCTTAGTATTCAACGCGATGTGCCATGGACTCCCACCTGGGTTTTGTGAGAGACCTGCAGAAACAGCGAGTTCCCTGCGGAGGCCATTATTATGCGGAATTGCTCTCTGAATACGCGAACCTTGAACAAGATGAGTTGGAAATTCTAATCGCGGGGGTTGCTTTCTGCAGCGAATTTGCCGCTATAGGGCATGAAACGTAACAAGCAGGCCACCCAAGGTCGCCTTGAATGCTGCCCTACACTCCGATCTTGACAGGCAGACTGGCAGGTCGTCGAATACGACCCCAGTCCTGTCGAGTTGCACTGAGGAGACCGACGTTATGCAATGCACAGACGGTGAGAGGGCGGCCCCTGAAAGGACGACTGTCGAAGAGGTGCAGCATCTGTGCGTTGTTCACGCCGCGCCCAAGTAGCATTCGCCAATAACCATCGGACGGCGGGGGACAATGGCTTGCACTTGTTACCGTGTAACAGTGACAGACCGTACCAGTGACTGGATCGCCCATCTGCTCCCCCCTGCGACCGGACTCTTCACAATCACCTAGGTTTCTGTGATATGCAGTACGCGATGGGCTCCAGGTGGGCCAGGCTCCATCCAAATAGATAGACCAGAGCAAGGACAAGGGCGGGGCACATGAGCTTGAAAAGGGCAGTTCCGCGGGGTTTTGATGCATGTATAACTTCATCCACGTGTGCATGACAACGGATGACGGTCCTGATGAAGCACAAAGGACCGCCAGGAGGATCCGCCCCCCCCCCCAGGGACGTCGCACGGAAGCCAAAACTGCACGTGTGGGCTCGGCATTGTGGGCGGCCGATATCCAAGCTCTAGATGAGGGGCGACCCCGAGGCGACAACCGGTTGACGACACGGGGGCGGCGGATGCCAACGTGTGTCCGGGACCCCCAGGCCGTCAGGGCAGATTGGTCTTGGATGCGCACTGACTCGCCAGTGTGGGAAAGCCTGCCTACCACGGTACCAAGAGAGTTTGTTGGATCACCTGGCTCCCAGCACTCCCACATGGCATACCCGAAGTTGTGGTTCCTGGAGAAGGTTCATAAAACGGGGGTGAAAATGCGAGCTTATGGGATTGCCGACCACAGAGACGGAATGCTAGCGCCCAACCGAGCAAGAAGCCGGACCGCGCGCACAGAGACTCCCGGTCCCTTGGGCCAAACACATCAAATAGCAATCGTTCGTCTTATGGTCTCATGGGCGGCCCTGTGACCGCTAGTGAGGCGTCCGTGGTCCGGCTAGATAGCCTAGGGCACCACAGGTCGGGTAGATCGATCCGGAGGAGGCGTCGAGCTTGGAGCTTGGAGCTGCTGGGGGCTTCGAGCCAGGAACCGGACGGGCGGACGGAGAAACAGGCACAGGAAACCTCAGGGCTGCTGCTGCTGCTGCTGCTGCTGCTGCTGCTGCTGCTGCTCTTGCTTTGCGCTTATTTTCGTCTCTCCCCATCTTTGCGCAAGTGGAAACAAAGAAAAGAACCTTGCTCACCCCGGGACCTTGGCGAGGATTGCCTGGGCGTCGAGGGTCTGGCATTGGCTCGACTCCCCGTATTATGGCCGGGGTCGAGGCAGATATGCCTCTGTCCCAATGCCCAATTTACGTAGTACGAAGGTTCATGAGTCGGCGCGGTACCAAGAGGACCCAAGCGAGGGGCCCAGTGATGAGGCTGAGGTAGATTTGGGTCGCCGATGGAGAACGTGGGAAAGGCGGGACTGATGCTTGCCTTGCTCAACGTCGCGGTCCACATGCAGAGATCCACATACGAGCCCACATCGGAGGCGGGGAGCCCCTCGTCGGCCTGACGCAGGCAGCAGATAACAGACATGCAAATGCAAATAGTCGAGCGAGTGCTGGGAGCAGCCTTGATTGGGCTTCGTGCGAGGACGACTTGCAGCCTGGGAGTCTCCATTTGTGTAGATAAGCGCCCCGAGCGCGGCCTGCGAGTCCTGCGAGTGTTGGCCGGCAGCGGCAGCTCCGCGCACGACGACGCAGCATCAGGATGAGCGGCGAGGATGCAGGTCGGAAGCCCGCGATGTGGTCTGCATATGATTTTCCAAACAAGTGGGCGGGCAAGCGAGATAGCCCTACTTGTACTCCGTACTCCGTAATGTGGGCTGCTAGCACACTACGGCAGTCCTAAGCCGTCCCAGGGCCCGAACCTAGGCCGTTATAGGCAGTAGAGCAGCCCCTTTTTGCGAAGATCCGAAGATCCCCCAGACTCCTCCGTGGGCTTTCTGCACGTCGGTCCAGAAAGTGCCCAACCTCAGCAGTCGTGCGCAGTCTCGCAGCTCTCTTCACTGCGGCCAACAGTTGCCTTGTGCGACCACAGCCGTGCCTTGGTCGGTAGCACGACACCCTCATGGGATCTCGACGGATTCGCGAGCTGCACGATGGCGCCAGTGATGCTCATCACGGTTGGCTGCTCCCCCCCAGGTCCCGAGAACTGAGCTGAGCATCCATCCATCCATCCATCCATCTCATCTCATCTGTCAACCCTGCGGCCGGTATGTACCGTCTTTGCGATCCAAGATTTGGATTTGATGCGTGATCTCATGCGGCCTCGGGAGAGGGACATGGCTAGTCCAGATGGCCCCGGAAGCTTGTACGTACAGTACATTGACTTTTTCACCGTAGTAGCTGGCCGCTTAGGTTAGCCTTTCGATTTCCATTTCCTGTCTGCACAGACGCTCGCTGGCTCGCGCACATGAACGGCCGGCCCGCCCACGAACCACGCATTTCCCCCTTCGCGCCGTTTCCTGGCTCCAGCTGTCCTGTCCCCTCCTCCTGGCCTACCTGCCTGCTGGCCATGTTGGCTTGCAGATGCAACAAGGTGGCCCGCCATGCAAGGACGGAGGGGCCACCGGGGGCCGCACAGGGGTCAAGGCTCGAGGCGGGTTGCGTTGGGTGATTGCGGTGCCCATGAGGTTTTGTCGTCGCTTGCGAGTCGCGACTCACGCACGTACACACACGCCCACCCACCCACACTGCCATGGCTCCGGGAGAGAGGGCACCCACGCTCCACACGGAGGCAGATTTATACATGCTGCCCCCCTCCTTCCGCCGTGCGACCCTGCCCTACAGCAGCCGTACACATCCCCGTACATATTCTCGTTGTGTACATATGAGACAGACAGGTCTCTCTGGTTTCATCACTGCCCTCTGCTGCTCGTCCGACTGTCTTTGTCAGTTGCTGCTCCTTGGCACTTGATACCCTTTTTGCACAACACAACAATATCTAGCCCAGCCTAGTGCATCTATTTGTGCATCTATATCTGCCTGTACGGGCAAAGGACCGTCAAGATGAAGATCCTCTTCATCTGCACAGCACACAACTCCCTCTCCCAGAGGCTATACCTCGCCCTCTCACAGCTCCATGCCGTCACCATCGAGTATGCCCTCTCCGACGAGAGCATGCGGGAAGCCGCCCGCCTGGCCAAGCCGGACCTCATCATCTGCCCGTTCCTGACCTCCCGCGTGCCCAATGACTTGTACGAGGAATACCTGACCCTCATCGTCCACCCAGGCCCACCAGGCGACGCCGGCCCGTCTTCCCTCGACTGGGTGCTCATGGGCGACGACGGTTCCGAGCCTGATCCTGCAGAGCTGCTCAAGAAGGATACCCTGAGCGAGAAGGGCAGGCCCTACTGGGGCGTCACCGTCCTGCAGGCCGAGGCCGAGCTCGACGCCGGCCCCGTCTGGGCATATGAGCAGTTCCCCGTCAACATCGACGAGCCGGGCCTGACCAAGTCGGGCCTGTACCGTGGGCCGGTCACACGCGCGGCCGTCTCTGCATGTCTCGCTGCCGTGGACAGGATCAACGCAACCGCCTACACCTCGGCCCCCATCACACCTCCGCTCACGCCCGGATCAAGCGCCTGCCCCAGCCCTGTGTACCGTGCCATTCATCCCGGCCTGAAGGCGAAGCCCCAGTACAAGGAGCTGTCCGTCGGGCTCCAGAAGCCCTTCCTGGGGGGCGTGACGCACCACCGCCCGCTCCTCAAGGCCGGCCAGCGAGACTTCAACATCAAATCCCACGGCGCCAGGGAGATCTCCAGGAGGGTGCGGTGCGCCGACTCGCAGCCCGGCTGCCAGAGCTCCGTCCTTGGCCAGGGCATGTACATCTATGGTGGAGTCGTCGACGAAGGGTCTTGGGTCTCGGCTGTCAATGCTCTGCCCGGTGCCATCATTGCCGTCCGCGACGAGGCTGTCTGCATCAAGACGGCGGACCAGCACGGCATCTGGATCACCCACATCCGGCGTATCAAGAAGAAGACGGACGCCAAGCTGTGGCCCAAGGTCCCCGCCGTCTCTGGCCTGCGCCAGCTCGGGCTGCTGACGGACGACGCCGTGGCCAAGATGTCCCGCCCGACTGCCTCGCAGGCCTGGTCCAAATGCCCACACGGTACCTTCCAGGAGGTCTGGGTCGACTTTGCGACCGTCGATGACATCGGCTCGTCGCGCGTGGCCTATGTCTACTCGGACTTCTACAACGGTGCCATGTCGACCGCCCAGTGCGCCAAGCTCGTCGAGGCCTTGGGCTTCGTGCTCAGCACCCACACCTCCCAGCACCCGCTGTCTGCCGTCGTCATGATGGGCGGCAACGGCTATTTCAGCAATGGTATCCATCTGAACGTGATCGAGTCAGCAGCCGACCCGGCCATGGAGTCCTGGGACAACATCAACCGTATCAACGACGTGGTATACTACCTTCTGCACGAGTTCCCCTCCCGAAATATCCTGACCATTGCCGGCATCCGTGGAAATGCCGCTGCCGGCGGCGTCGCCTTGGCTGCTGCTTGTGATTCCGTAGTTGCTGGGGCGGATGTCGTCTTGAACCCAGCCTATCGCGCCCTGGGGCTGCATGGCTCCGAATACCACAGCATCAGCTACTTCGGACGCTGCGGGCCCACGGGCGGCAGGCGGATCCTGAGGGACATGACTCCCATCTCGGCCTATGACGCGCGATCCATTGGCCTTGTGGACCATGTTCTTCCAGGCTACGGCGCCCTGCTCGACACGAGGATCAGGAACCACGTCAAGGCCGTGGTGCGCTCGTCGGCCCCGTCCAGCCCCGGCGCCAGCCCCAACACCAGCCCGACCCCCAGGACCAACAGCAGGAACCCGCTCAGGAACAGGAGCAGCACGCCAAGCCTCAAGAAGAAGACCAGCGTCGCCAGCCTCAACGGCGCCTCCAGCGGGCCGCGGTACGCCCCCGGCGCGTGGAAGGCGAACGCCGACATCACCCCGCAGGGCCTGAACCTCGCGCGGGCGACGGAGCTCGGCGAGATGTCGCGGGACTTCTGGAGCCCCAGGGCCGAGAGGTACCACTCGCGGCGGGAGGCGTTCGTGCGCAAGATGAAGGCCACCTCGACCCCGCTGAGGTTTGCCAAGCACCGGAGGAGCGAGGCGGACTCGGGCAAGCTCGACGAGGAGGAGACGGACGAGTATGACTCGGTCGAGTACTTTGCAAAGAAACAGGCGAGGCAGCTTGAGGCGAGGATGGCCAGGCTGGCCGTGCAAAACGCCACCCAGGAGGGCGAGATCGGCGTCGCTGTCAGTGGGGACGCACCCGCTCAGCCTAAAGACCAAGGCCCGGTGTTTGCTTGTTATTACAACCCACAAGCATAAGTGCGTCTGGAACAGTCAAGAAACGTGTGAAACGTGGCCGTCGTTTTTGATCTATCACATAATGTCCATAGGTGGTGGCTCGGGGTGGCTGTAGGCTGCATGAGTTGATTGTTTTTTCTGAGACAATGTCGTCCGGGTCTGAACATATGAATGGAACTGCTTTAAATTAGCGTCTCGTCTACGCTTGATAACCCTCACTGGCATATAGCATAAAAATATAAGCAAAGCTCTTTCATTACACTGGTGGCCTCGGCTCGCAGAAGGCAAGCAAGCACTCTATCAGAAATCGGCTGCAACAAAAGCTATCACGTACAATCTCAATAGCACTTTGCACACAAAGGACCGAGCCATCTCCGCCACAAGCTGCATCTGACGATAAGAGCCGCCAGGCAAAGCGAAAGTGCTATATACAAGAGGACTGAAGAGTATAGCCATTTGTCAGAACTCAGGCCAATGCCAGTCACCATCTGCTCGCTCTCCTCGACATCCACCATGACCAACGTATTGCACCAGAGGTCATCGCAATCATCGTGAACCTCAGAGGGAACAAACGTCTCCACCGACTCACTCACGCCAATCACATGCCCTCGGGTGTCGAGAGCTTCGGCGTAGACCGAGTGCAGGAACCGTGGCAATGGCCCCAGTAGAGTTTCAAAGCCGGATTTTCGCACAACCAGAACTTCTTCCCAGATGATATCAGGGACCCTACCAGCTTCACTTCCAAAGATCCTCCAACTGTGTATTTCCGTGGCGCCATTCCAGCTCATATACGCAGCTGTCATCTCTCCTGACTTCGAGTACGAAAAAACCGATGGCTTCCCCGAAGGGCGACCTATCCACCTGTCCGACTTGTGGACGCGATAAAGGGCAGGACGCCCTTCGTCAAGCAGGCATGCTTCAAAAACAGGCCTGATTTGCCTGTCATACTCGGTGATGCAGCCCGTCTTACCCCATCCCACAAGGTTATTGCCATTAGGTAGAGCCCTCATGCTTCCTGCAAGCGTAGAATTTTGTGGCCGGGCCTCGGTAAAGTACTCAGCCTCTATCGTGGCAAGCCGACGGTTTGAATCGAGTCTCATGACCACGCCGCGGCTGAACGGTGAATCAAGGACTTGTTGCGGGGTGCGTCCATTGTCGAAAAGGGAAATTACCTCATTGTCCCCTTCGGAATACAACGTCATGGCGTCATGCTGGAAATGGAACCATCTCCCGAAGCTTTCTCTTCCTCTCTCGAGAGAAGCCTCAGGCGCGAGGGTGAAGTCTGAGTGCGAGCCCCCCAGCCGCCATTTGACGGATCCATCTCTACCGGATATCTTGTAAACCGCGGACGTATGTCTCGCTGACACGAGATAGTCGCCAGAGCCATCATCAGCCTTGTGGATGGAATTGATGTGGAAATAGTCCCAAGGCGACTGGCCAGTTCCTCCGAAGAACGTCACGTTTGACTCTACCAGCGCAATGTGGTCCGATGACCTCCATTCAAATAGAATCTCCCCATCGGAGAGTCTTGACTCCTGGAACACTGAGTCGTATATGTATCCGATTCCTGGCATACCATACTCAGATAGATCGGCTGGAATAGGGCGATATTGTGTCATTATCGCAGCAGTACCGTTGTCAACCAGTGTGAATTCGTGAATGTCAACCGACGAGGACGTTCCATTGAAGTGAACCCCTCGCACGACCTGATAGTCTGAGCCGAGTATGAGACCCTCGCCGCGACTGGTGCCGATATCCTGAAGGCCACGGTTCATGCATAAATGCCTAGTCTCACCGGCTGTCCCCGTGTCTGAGTAGTCGCAAGGATAGAAGTTGTAGACATGTGGCCCACGGTTGTCCTCAGCGGCATAAGCGTCGCCACCGGCCCAGATAAGGCCGCCATGGCTGTCGTATATAAGTGGCCCAGAAAGACTACTACCGAATGGCGCGAGGAATAAGAAACCAGGAGCGACACGGTCTTGTTGGTCAACAGTTACGTTCAGGTATGGTACGCTAATGTCCGGTCGCTACTCGTTCGAGTGGGCCATGTCAGCAAGCACAAAATCCTGGGGGGGGGGGCGGTACTCTCAGGTTGTGGTGCTAGGGGCATGGGGGGAGGGGGTTGGCAAGAAAAGTTTCCATACAGATTTGAAAGGACGTCTGAACCTAGGAAGCCAGTACCAATCCCATGGTCGGCTGTCATCGACATCGGGATGCATGTCTCCGGGAAAGAGGACGAAGAACAAAGGTCCAATTGGGCTTGATCACGATTCACGTTGACTGGCCAAGGATGATGATCTACTTTAGTGGCTCGCTCAGATTCTCAAATGAATCGTATCTTGTGTGTTCGTACATGCGACCCCCGGAACTCGCTGGAGCTCAAATCTAAATTGGTCGTTCCTGGCATCTCGACGCAGATCGTTTTGCTCGTGTAATGCCACACGTGTCAGGAACGGGGTTCGTCTCATTTTCCAAAAGAGAACCGTGCTGTCTTATTTCGGCATCACGCAAAGTTTCAAACTCCGAGATACAATATCCCGAGTCGTGTCATTTTCTGCCGCCCGTGTCACCAAGCTTAGCTACTGTTTGCGCTCACTTCGAGTGTTTGATATTCCCAGGGAAAACTCCTGGATCTTGGGTTATTGGGCACTAAATTGTGATCGTGTGATCAACCAAGACGCATGTTCGCTCAAAGCTAAAATAGGCGCAGAGATGCGACCCTCACATGAAGTACAACAGGCACGGGCATGCGTACAAATCACACCAAGACCATCATTCGCGGACTCCACCATTTCAATAATTTATGCTGTGGATTTAAATCATTTCGTGGCAAAAGTATGTTAAAACTAATTCCGCATCAAAAACCATTCCACCCACGATTGTGACCCCCTTTCGCCCCTGCTTACCCTCATGGCTCCCTGTTGTTCTACTGTGTGTAGATGTATTCAACATTGGCATCTGCTCTTTTCTTTTCCTTTTGGGTGTATATGTAGTCTATCTCAGCACGCTTGCCTGGCTCAGCCACAAGATCTAAGATGATGTTGTCAATGAATTGAACATATGGTGACGAAACAATCACTAGCGACGAACCTCCAGAGACGGGGACGGCGAGGGCTGAAACGGAGCATGTAGCCATCGCGAGAGCGACAACAGTCTGTATAATCCGCATGATGATGTGATTAAGCGGCGGTGTAATAGTTGACGTGGGAGTTTCGGTGATCAGATTGATCTATATTGATTCGGTATATCAAGCTCAGAGGGTGCACAAGTTGACATCAGTGCAGGACGAGTCGAGGGTGCCGCGCATTGTATATATATACAATGAATCTGCCCGTAAAGAGAAGGGTCTTGGGAGCCCCCACAGTGACGCAGCTTCCCCTGAGGATCCTAACGTTAATTGGGAGTCCATGACTTGACAAGTAATATCCACCCAGCGTTATGGTCTAGAAGACTGTGGGCTTGTTTGAAGGTACCAAGTTCACCTGAAACAAGGTCCTCAGTGTGGGCATACGCTTCCATATCAGGCCAGGTTTGACAAGGTAAGCAAGGAGACCTGGCTTTCACAATGTAAAGGCCGTGAACATGGCACGTGAGTGAAAGACGCCGGGATGAATACGCACGTCCCAATATGGCTGGAGTCGAGTGGAAATTGCCCATCGGAGAACGAGTTAGCACGTTCTGACTCGGTAAGGTTCATCTTGAGGTGGTCCAAGATGAGAAACCAAGTGGGCGCATGTTTCCGTCTCTGACGAAAAGTGTACAGACACTGAGAGACACCTCAGCCAACATTCACAAATACCGAGTCTGGTTGACCAGGATTTTGAGGGTGTCTGAATTCTGTCATGCACCTCACATACTGTACCATTCCCGGTTGCATGCATGGAGCGCAACTAGATTGGTTCTGTGGATAGCGTTCATAATCTTCAATTGACATGTTATCACTGGATTGTCGCAGCGTAGTGTTAGTCTTGCCTGGCACATCTCGCACAAGACGTCACGGGAGAGTTACAGCAAGAAGCATTTCTAGGATTCTAGAGTGCCCAAGCAATGTTCTCCGCTCTTTTCGCCTGAGAGAATTGATGTTTTATTTCGAACCCTCTCTGTAAGTTCTTGATTGTGAAATTCACTGTGGAGATGACCATTCAAAAAGTCAACCATACGGGAAGAAGAATCTGGCTGTGGCTTTCCTCGTCTGGCATAACAACAAGAACAGCTACTACTGATCGTGACTTATAGTTTTGATGTCGTTGGGGGGACCGCTCGAAGACTGGGCCAATAGTTCTTTAATAGACGACCGCATGAGAGTTGGACGAATTGGGGACAGAGTTGGCTCACGCTCGTAACCAAGGGTAAGGCAAGTGCGTTGTGGGGCTGTGGTGCCATGGCTGGAGTGGTGTTGAATTCCTGTTACAATACACACTTCAAAGTGAAACTATTCTGGCGTCGTCACGTTTTGTGCTTGACGGGATTTGAACATATTTACTAGTTAATTACCAGCGGTTGTATGGTCAACCCTCTCGACGAACCGTGTGTGATAACTAGCTGCAGCCACACGTACGCATCTGATAAGTCAAGATGAGAGCACCAAGGTACACAGAGGATGCCAGCTGCTGAAGCAGACGGGGATACGGTCACATTGACTGACCGCAACTTTAGCTGCGTCTGGCATTGCGACGGCTCCTTGGAAGCCCCTCGCTTGGAATCGCGTTGTTCTCTTGTGCGACCTACCTAAATTGACAGAGCAGGATCGGGCGAGGGAGCATGCTGGATGTGAAGGTCAGGTGAAGGACCAGGAGACATTAACCATACTTTCTAATTAGATGTGAGCCATGTCAGCCACATGGCATGAAGGAACTAGTCTTGCTATGTACATAGCAGTAGTCCCTGTTTCGTGTACGAGGTTGCGCGTGAGGAAGGTGCGACGACGTCCCGACGATAAGCGAGAGGTCAAACCTTGGAGAAGCGGCACATGATTGCTTGCCGGGGAGGCAGGACAGGAGAGAGAGGGGCAGATTCCCCGATACCCCGCACACGCCTCGACTGGGAGAAGGTGGGAACAAAAGTGGAAGGGACTGCACGCAGACGGGCAGGTGAGTTGGAAGGCAGCTATCGTAGCCATGTTGCCAGATGCATAGCGAGTAATTGAACGGCAGACAACAACGGAGATGGACAATGCGACATATAAGACTGCCCATTGAACAGATGCCGAGCAGATCTACCCAGGTAGCCGGCCTACCCAGTTTGGTAATATTTGTGAGATCTCCAAGTTTGCCAGATCGCTGTCTGGACCAGGGGTGTATCCAAGTACCTTTGTACTCATCGACCAGAAACGGATGCGGGGAAGCTGGGGACTTGCAGCGTGTACGTACCCTCACCATGCGTGGATCAATGTACTGTGTAGGCCAGAGTAAATACTGAACGAGCAGACCCCATGGATCAATTGATCAATTACTATTAAAGTTCTAGTGGAGGTTATTGTGGACAGAGGGACAGTCACTAAGGTCTACATGTAATCTATATAGTGTATGGGAAGGATGGAAACACACCTGCAAGTGGCTTGAGCACACGTGGGCCTCCAGTGCTGTGCTGCATGCAGGTCTATTATTCTGACGGTAAGAAGCCATGTCACAAACAGGTTGTACTGTAGTACCGTAGCAGGCCGCACGAGATAACATCGTGCCCGCCCAGGTGTAAGCAGTCTACAGCATCTATCATGATTCCGTTATGTAACTATCAAGGGCCTTCTCCACGCGGGCTGGTCCTGGCGCGTGCTTAAACCTGGGGAAGCCGAGCCTCAAGAGTCCCTCCCTTTGCTGTTGCTATTCCTGTTAATCCCTAGACTCCTTCCTCCGCTCACGGATTGGACTTTCCATGGATTTGACTGACTGGAGTGACTGGCTTGACTCTGACCACCCGCACCCCACGCACGCACGCGCACACACATGCTTTCACACAGCTTCACCTTGTGCTTGACAAGACGGCTCCTCACACAACCACGACATCTGGGAGACCATTGAATTGCTCGGCATCGGCAGTGCAACACAGCACAGCAGAAGCTCCTTCTCTCCTTCTCACTGCATCTCCCCCATACTCCACTTGCACTCCTTCTAGCCCATCAGCTCCCCGTCCTCGTCCTCATCCCTACTCTGGTTCTCCCAATATAATCGTCCCCACACCCCGGGACAGCCCGTCGAACAGCAACCTACTGTGACCCTCCCTCCCCCAGCTTCAAGGTTGCTTGCGAGCTCGTGCATTGGCCGGTGAAGGACCCAACCCCCGGAAGATGCTCCTGCGCAGGACCCCGCTCCCCAGCCCGTGCAGGTGCAGGTGCAGGGGCAACTCTGTGCCACTGGCCTCCGTCTCGTCCTCCTCGGCCACTCGCACTCTGGGCCAGGCCTGCCTGCCAGCAGCGTCCATTGGCCCCCGCCAGGTCCACCACGATGCCGGAATATCATCCCGAGCACGTCCTCGCGCCCTGCAGCTCCGGCCGAACCCCGAGGCGGCCCCTCCTGGCTCTTGTGGCCCCAGGAACCCCCCGCGGAACGGCATCATCACCGGCTGTCAACTTACACCACTTGTACCACTCTCACAACAACACCTGAGGCTCTCATCGTCGCTTGCTATATCCAGGTCCTCGCCCACAAAGACTACAGTGAACAAAAGCCGGCAGGGCCCGTCACATGCACTAGACTCACCCAGTGTGACAGCGATCCCACCAACACACTCACCAACACCAACTGCCAGAGCACTTCACTCGTCAGCCTCTCCGCCCGGCATGTACACGACCTCGTTCGCCTTCTTCGAGTCCCTCGGGGAGGCCGGCATCAGCCATGTCTTTGTCAACCTGGGGTCTGACCACCCCAGCATCATCGAGGCCATGGTCAAGGGCCAGCGTGAGAAGAGTGCAAACTTCCCCCGGATCATCACATGTCCAAACGAGGTATGTAAAAAAGCCTTCTCATGCCTTGCTCGTGCTCACGCCTGTCTCCAGATGGTGGCCATGTCCATGGCAGACGGCTACGCCCGCCTGACCAACAAGCCGCAGGCTGTCATCGTGCATGTTGATGTCGGCACGCAAGGTCTCGGTGCCGCCGTGCACAACGCCAGCACCGGCCGCGCCCCAATTCTGCTGTTCGCGGGCCTGTCGCCCTTCACCATTGAGGGCGAGATGCGCGGCTCGCGCACCGAGTACATCCACTGGGTCCAGGACGTGCCCGACCAGAAGGCCATCGTCTCCCAGTACTGCCGCTACTCGGCCGAGCTCAAGACGGGCAAGAACGTCAAGCAGATGGTCAACCGCGCCCTGCAGTTCGCCCGCTCCGCGCCCCAGGGCCCCGTCTACCTGTGCGGCGCCCGCGAGGTCATGGAGGAGGACATCGAGCCCTACAGCGTCGACCCCAGGTTCTGGGAGCCCGTAGAGCTGGGCGGACTCCCGCCCCGCGGTCTGAAGGACATCGCCGAGGCCCTCGCCGGCGCCAAGCAGCCCCTCATCATCACGGGCTACGCTGGCCGCAACCACGCGTTCCCGGAGAAGCTGGTGGAGCTGGCCGACACGGTGCCGGGCCTGCGCGTGCTGGACACGGGCGGCAGCGACATGTGCTTCCCGGCGTCGCACCCGGCGTGGCTGGGCCTGCGGTTCGGGCGCGAGGACTACATCAAGTCGGCCGACGTGATCCTGGTGCTGGACTGCGATGTGCCGTGGATCCCCACCGGCTGCAAGCCCAGCGCCGACGCCAGGATCTTCCACATTGATTGCGACCCGCTCAAGCAGCTGATGCCCGTCTTCTACATCGACGCCCTGCAGCGCTACCGCGCCGACAGCCTCCTGTCGGTCGACCAGATCACGCAGTACCTCAGGACCAACGAGGGCACCAAGGCCCAGATCTCGGGTGGCGAGGCCAGCGCGCGCGGTGAGGCGCTGAAGAAGAGCCACGCGCAGCGCCTGCAGGAGATCGAGGCCAAGGCGAGGCCGGCCGACGACGGCCAGTTCGGCACGGGCTACCTGTGCCGCAGGCTGAGAGAGCTGTGTCCCAAGGACACGATCTGGGCGATCGAGGCGGTCACCAACACGGCGTTCGTGCACGATAACCTGCAGCCCGAGGAGCCCGGGTCGTGGATCAACTGCGGCGGCGGCGGGCTGGGCTGGTCCGGAGGCGGCACGCTCGGCATCAAGCTGGCCACGGACGTCGAGAGCGGCGGCGCCGGCAAGGGCAAGTTCGTCGTGCAGATCGTCGGCGACGGCACCTTCCTGTTCAGCGTCCCCGGGTCCGTGTACTGGATCGCCCAGAGGTACAACATCCCGGTGCTGACCATTGTGCTCAACAACAAGGGTAAGTAACGTCCACACAGCTTCTTCTTCTTCTTCCTCACATAACTATTACTATGATATGAATGGCATGCTGACGCTGTCAACGCTCTCCACCAGGATGGAACGCCCCTCGCAACTCCCTCCTGCTGGTGCACCCCAACGGGCTGGGCTCCACGGCGACCAACGAGGAGATCAACATTTCTTTCGATCCGGTGCCGGACTACTCGGGCATCGCAAAGGCTGCAGCGGGCGGCAAGCTGCACGCCGCGAGGGTGGACAGCGCCAACAACCTGGACGCGGTGTTGAAGGAGGCCATAGAGAGCGTCAAGAACGGCCAGGCCGCGGTGGTGGACGCAAAGGTGCTCAAGGGCTGCTAGACGGTGGCGATGGGGAAAATGAAGAAGAAATAGATGTTTGTTTAGCCATTCCATATTGTCTACGTAGATGACCTGGCTCTCTCCTTCTCTGTGCACCCGGGAAAAATGTGCAGCTGCATGTAAGATTTGTATTACATATGCAGTAAGATTTGTAGCCGGGTGGTTACACTGTGCCTGGGCAGTCTGCCCGTGTAAACTACCTACGTACGGCTACGCAACTGGCAGTGGACACTGGGGGCCAAATGACATTAAATCTCTACCTCATACAACTGACGCCCATGGATGACCATTATCTCTACGCAAGACGCATAGGCTGCGACGTGGCTTACTAGCAAGCGAGGTCCAAAGCTTGCGTTATTTAATATATCCAGGCCGGCGAACACCGCAACTTCACAGAGTAAGTACTATTCGATGTCAATAATCCTGGTCTACTGGTGCCACGATCTGGCCGTCCAGTACACCTATCCACAGGGGACAACAGCCACTCGTCAGCACGGCAGCCACTGCACGTGGTCACAGGGGCCTGTTTGCCTGTGGCTTAGATATGTAAGTAAGTAAGCAGACTCCATATACGACAGCAGCAAGCGTGTCCAGGATTCAATTGATATGATGGCGAAGTTCCACACACCACATGCATGCCAGTTGGCACTTGGGAGGCTGTGCCGAAAGCGTGCATCGTCACCGTCTCAAGGAGAACTGAGTGGCGCAACAAAAGTCAGAATCGGGATCGATAAATGCGTTGCGAATATTTGTTTTCATAATGAGTCCTATTTCTGCGCTGCTGCTGCCTCCATATCATTTTCAAGGTTTAGAACGGCTCATCGTGCGGTCCCCTATTTACTCAAATGTCCAGCTCCGATCATCTGTCTGAAGACTTGAAAACTCTCGCCAACTGGCGCTCCATTCTGACACTCGTTACCTTCTTGCTTGCCAGTGAGTTGAGAGATGACTTCATACTTGGTCGGCGACTTGAATTTACCTAGGTATGCTAATGTCTCCAGACCTTGTCATCACCTTCCCCTTCCGGCTACCAATCTTTGTCTATCGACCGCTGCTCGAGCCGTGCGGTTATCGCCCGATGAGATCTCTTCTGGCTTAGCTGGCCGATGGCATTTCGTGACAATCCGCGTGCCTGTTGATCTGAATACGGCACCATTGATCGCCGTCCTCTTCCTGCTCTCCACTGCCGCTACTGATCGCAAGGAACTTCGTGAAGGAACGCTGGGAGCCAACAACATCGTACCGATCGATATCGTTCTCTTTGACCTCACCGTGGGATACATAGCCATCAAGCATTCAAGATAAATTTCGCCCGGTACACGGCCAGCGTGGTTGTGCCTGTCGTAGTCACGGCTGTGCTACTCTTTCCCTTGCTCTTATATGTCGTGTTCGCCTCTGAATCGTTGATACCTCCGCGAATCGAGGTATATGAGTTGATGGAAGAATTACGTATGAGACGACCCGTCGACCCACATATTCCAAGTGCTAGAGGCATAGAAGACACGACCGAAGACGGGACCGAAGAACGAATCGGGCAATTTGAGCTGATGCAGTCAATGAGCCCTTTTCTCAACAAAGGGACCGCCGTTATGGGCGTATTTCTGATGTTTACCTCCCTCACCGTCCTTTTGGCCTTGACTGCCCTCGGCTACAATGATATCCAGGTGTTTTGGGTCACATTGCCCGCTTCCTTCGTCATGTTCTGTTGGGATACCGTCTTCGGATGGTTGCATCGGTGGGAAACGCGAGAAATTGCACGCCAGGGCATGGAAGAAGTACAACGCAGCAAGGCTGAGGCTGAATGGAGACAGCGCGAGAGGATAGGCCAAGATCTGGCCTGCTGTGACAGTACGAACGCATCTCAGCGGGATGTATTACCGTCTGCTGTAATGGACGAAAATGACGGAGCAGAGCTCAAGACAGCTTCGCCAGCTGCACTTTCTCAGCTTGCGACATTCGCGACGCCCGTCAATGTCAGACGGCGGATCAGCTGGCCGTACAAGGTATGACATGTTGCGAACATGGCGGCCCGAGACGGGGATGGTATGGTCGCCAAAGTGCAAGGATTTGACGACAACGCTATGGCAGACTCTTCATGTTCCGCCTCACCAACTCCAATCCCGCCAACCCCGCCGGAGACAGGTACGCAAGAGTCAAAATTAGGTCTGCCGGAGAAGAGGACGGCGAAGCCTATGAATGATATTCCAGGAGGCCTTGACTCTCAAGTGAGCACGAAAACTGCCCCACAACTACCTGGGCACGAAAAGGGAACTTCCTGACCAAGTTCGAGTCCGTTTTCAGCTCACTAGGACTGTGGTTCAAACATACGCTTCCAACCGTGGCTTACACAGCCAGGCACATCCCCTTTTCAAACATCCCCTTTGCGCTTCCTCTGTTCATACTCGTGCAAGCACTGGCCTCTACCGGCTGGGTTACGATCATGGCCCGCGGCTGGGGTGCCTGGGTGGACAAGACCGGGGTGGTTGGCGGCATATGCGGGATGGCCTTTTTGTCGATGATACTGTGTAATGTAAGTCTTCTGCTACACCTTATAAACATCCCATCAAAAGAGAGGACTGGGTCTAGTCACACAAGCTTTACAGTTCGCTGGCACAAACATCGGAGCTGCTATCCTCTGTTCACGCATCGTGCAAGACTGGCAGGCCCTCCGAGCCAGGCAGGCCGACAGGTTTCTGAGCGGCTTCTTTGGGGGACGGTCTACGCCATGGCCATTGGTGTCAATTATGGCGCATTTTCCTTCTCCTTTGCTGCGTCGCTTGCGGGCATAGGATGGCGGGATGACCCCCGGGGTCTGGGTATTCATGTCCGTAGATTGGAGTTCGCACGGGTGAATCTGCCACTGATTTTCTTTTCGATGCTGATCAGGTGTGGTGTACTCATTGGTCAAACGTACATCGTATGGGATGCTTGAATCCCGCTGTTGATTCGGTTGGTAGAATCTAAGGTTTCAAGGGAACATATAACGTGCCGGTGGTCGAAGTGGAACAGATTAGAGAGAGGCGCGGACACAGGAGAGGGAGGTTGTGCATCTGGCGACGACGTGGTGCATTAGGAAACATAGATGGCTCGCAAACATACCCGTAGATTTTACTCTAGAACATTAATACATGAGAGCATGACCAGGTATCCGCTTGTCTGCATTTATCTCACAAGCTTTGCTGTGTTTTGGGGCGGGGGACGGAAGAGGGATGCTCCTCAAGTCGTACTGCCCGGTGTCCCATGTGGGCGCTGCGACGTGGCTTACGCTGGGCCACGAGGAAGAGGAATCTCTCTCGTATTAGATATCATCTGATGCGTCGGGGTGTCTGATGAAGTGTTGTCTTCCTATTTGGTGCAGGCCGGGAAGGACCAGAGACAAAGGTCTAGACCCCTTCTCAGCCTCTCAGATGATGCGACCCTGCATATTGCGACGTTGAGAAGTAAGCGCTCACTTGAGCACAGCTCGACTCCGCTACCCAGGCTCGAGCCAGGTTAGACAAATGTGCCTGCTCGACCTGTGTCCGTGTGGTGCTGCATCTAGGCATTTGTCAACGCTTGATATCGAGGCATGGGGAAAAAGCATAGTAACCACACAGCCAGTTGGAAACTGCAGAGATACGAGGTTGACACGTCTCTGAGCAGCCTGTTACATAGCTGCGCAGATCCCCTCTCAACAAATATGCACAGCAACAGTCTCTATAGATACCCGATCAGTCAAAACATGCACAGCAATCTACACGTAGCACGACGGCGTGGGATGGCGGGAATTCCGGGACAGCCCCAAATGTCTGGAATGTCTGAAATGTGCCTAGGGCTGTTATCGGACGGGCGACAGTTGGTTCGCCACCATAGACCGAACCTGCAGCTCCGTCAGGACTAACAACAGTAGGCCTGGTGATCTCTGCAAGTGTGCGTCGCAGGCGTGCGTTGTGTCTCCGTGTCGGGTGTCTTGCCCTTGCAAGCCTTGTCCTGCATTTCTGCATTTCTGCATGTTCCATGTAGGGGCGGCGGGGGGTCGCCTGCAAGGAGCTTGGGCCAACTGCGGAGAACAGAAGAGGAGAAGAGCATCCACCCCCCAAAGGTGAGGGGCAGGTGCCAGATTTGAACCGCGTCTGGCCATATCTAGATACGTGTCGTGTTAATGTCTTGTGTGTGAGAGAGAAAGAGAGCACAAGATGCTGTAGATATAGCAGCAGTGGACTAGGTGTAGTCTAGGCTGTCTAGACACTTGGTCTCTGGAACCAGCATGTCAGGTCAGTCGGTCGGTTCTCGATCTCTTTTTCTCGATGCCCGGTGCTGCTGGATCCTTGATCCTCGCGATCATCGACCTGCAGCCCCGGCTCCGATCGCTGTCGTGTTGTTTTGATTATTACGGTACTGTTAGGCCATAGATTGAGATGATCAAACCACTCGATAATAAAGTGCAGAACAAATCACGCCAGGGCAAAGCAAATTGCCAATTTGCCCCGTCGCAACGACCAGCAGCAAGCGTAGCAACAGCGGCGAAACCCCCGATCCCGTTCTCGTCGAACGGCGCATGTGGCCGCCTTTTGCCGTGGCCCCGGGCATGGTCCTAGAGCGGACAAAGGGAAAAAAAGGCAAGGAAGGCATGGGTAGGTAGAGAAGGGAGCGAGCAGTTAGTCCCTCGGTTCTCTGACTGTCTTGTCCATCGACCATTGATTATTGTCTTTTCATCTCCGTCCATGTTTCTCTTTCCTCCATACGATAACGTATCATTACTGATCATCGAGCCATCCGGGTCGACAGCAGACAGCAGCCATTGCGATCCTCATTGATTCATCCGATACTTTCCATCGTGTTATTTCGCCGACTCGGCAGGTACCCCCCAGCTTGGCCACCTGCCCACCTGCCCACAGCCCACCCCCACCCCACACATCCACCACACTAGCTGTACCGCCAGGTGCACCAGCAAACTGCAACTGCACCCTGCACATGCGCCTGCTTCTGCTCCTCGTCCAACCTCCACCCGCCCCCGGCCCTGCAACTGCTGCACATGCACATGCACCTTGCCCTGGCCCCGGCCCCTGCCCGCCTCGGCTTCGTTTTTCCAGCCCATCCCAAACAATCAGGGTCTCGACTCTACTAGACCCGCTTGCCTGTCGTATCTTTCTCTCTCGTGACGCTCGACTCTTTTCAATTATACTCAGTCTCTTCTCGCTCCATCCGCCCTCGACTGCAAATCACTGCGCTCCCTCGCCCGCCCAGCCATAGGCCAGCCTCCAGGAAGCAGCCCGGTACATCAAAAGGAGGGGAGGACGACGACACCACGAGACCATGAGCAGTCCTGCTTTGAAATACTTATCAAGAAGCAGGAAAAGAGACCAACCGCCCTGGCCCTCCTAATTCACGCCGCGACACGACACAGCAGAGCCGTTTTTTCTTTAAGCGACGCCGTCGACGACTACGACGCACGAGCCTGCGCTGCACAATCACAGGGTTACGAGGTGGTAGACTGGTAGACGAGGGAAGACGGAGCAACCAGGAAGGGAAAGGAAAAGGTGGGAACAGGAGAACCCAAGACACCACGGCCGGCCCTCACCACGATCTAGACCCGGCCGCACATCGTATACCAATTCGCGCAGACAAAACGAAAAGTCTGACGAATCTACCCCAGCCCGTGGACTGCAAAATAAAAGGTCCGCAGCTGTTGCCGCCCTTCGCCGACACGACACGAGACCCCGGCGCTGAGGAGGAAGAACAAACCCCCCAACCATGTCGCCAAACCCGCAAGATGGCGGAAACCCAGACCACGAGTCCAGCGACAGCTCCGTGCCGCAGTCCCCTCCGCCGCCGCCCAAGCCCTCGACTGACCCCGTCCTGACCATTCAGCCGCCCCAGCCCGACCTCCAGCCCATCACCTCCCCACAGCTCAACGCCCAGCCCGATGACATCTTCAAGGTCCCTGCCCTCGCCGCCCTGAAGCTGCTCAGCGCCGGCGTCGAGGCCCTCGTGCGCATCACCGGTGACATCCCGCCCACACCGCCTCCCATGACGCCCCACATCCCCAACATGAGGAGCATGCA
This sequence comes from Diaporthe vaccinii, assembly GCA_039880775.1. Lineage (NCBI taxonomy): Eukaryota > Fungi > Ascomycota > Sordariomycetes > Diaporthales > Diaporthaceae > Diaporthe > Diaporthe vaccinii. The sequence continues at coordinate 115,925 of JBCEDN010000008.1, forward strand.
GGCCGAGAAGGAGAGCATCGTGCGCAACTACTCCGAGAAGAGCCTGACGCGCCTGCGCGAGCAGGAGCTGGCCCACCAGACCCAGGACGCCGGCCACACCCCCGGCCCGGCAGCCACCCTGCCCGACGACCAGGGCACCATATCGCCGCCCTCGTCCCAGCAGAGCCCGGCCGGGCTTGTGCTGGCCGTCCCGAAGCCCACGCGCACGGCGAGCCTCTCGGTGCCCGGCCTGCACCCTCCGGCGCCGCAGCCCATCGACGGCGTGCACCTCAGGCCGACGCCCAGCCCCGAACCCAGCAGCTCTGTGCCGCCCCCGCCGCCGTCCTCGACGCCCGAGCCCTACGTGGTCATCGGCGCCAACAGCCAGCCCCTCAACATGCAGCACAATGCCATCACGCGCAAGTTCTACAGCAAGAAGCCGCCGCCCATAGGCATCAGCGACTACCTGCTGCGCATCCACCGCTTCTGCCCCATGAGCACGGCCGTCTACCTCGCGACGAGCCTCTACATCCACAGGCTGGCGGTGGACGAGCGGGCGGTGGCGGTGACCAAGAGGAACGCGCACAGGCTGCTCCTGGCCGGGCTGAGGGTGGCCATGAAGGCGCTCGAGGACCTGAGCTACCCGCACGCCAAGGTGGCCAAGGTGGGCGGCGTAAGCGAGCTGGAGCTGGCCAGGCTCGAGATCAGCTTCTGCTTCCTCTGCGGCTTCGAGCTCGTCGTCGGCGCCGGGCTGCTGCAGGACCACTGGGCAAACATGAAGAACGGGGCCGACCTGAGCAGCATCGGCGCGGGTGGTGGAGGTGGTGCGCAGGGGAGGATGCCGTTGCCCGGTCTGAGTCTCGCAAACCTGCCCAAGCCAAGAAACCCGCCGCCCCAGGCGGTAGTCGAAGGGTGAGGAGGCAATGGCCCAGCTTGAGAGCTCAAGCTGATGAGGGCTGTGTCTCAGGCGGGAGGCTCCGGGCCGAGATGGGCCAGGTTGGAGGAGAGCAAATATGGATGGAAGTGTCATCATCTGCTTACATATATCATTGCATTGGGCATCACTTCTTGGAGCAAAGCGTCACGCACATGTTTCGTGCCTTATGGTGTTTGTTGGTTCAGGTCACATCTACTCGGGCGGCAAGATAATTTTTGCATTGCCACGAGGAGGGGCACATGAGAGCATATTTCTTACACATATATGCATATATACGTATCCAAACACATATATATACACACAATTCTATGGACAAGCAAGTCAGTGTGGACGTAGCGGTGCTGAGGTCAAGATAGTCTATTCTCAAGGGACCCGGACCTTGTTCTCAGGCGGTTACCTTGCCCTTTGAAAGCTCACCTGGCCGCAGCTGAGGATATGAGATCTGAGTTATGATGAATTCTGAGATGATCAGCCCCCCTAGCTATCTACCAAGATACCCAGGTAGTTTGCGATGAAATCTAGATCTACATGTACTACGGTAGTCTACATTCAAGTGCCACCATGCTCGCAGATCACTCTGCAGCGGTAGAGGGCAAGGAGGGGCAAGGGCGACACTGGGACAGACCCTGGATCTCGGCTGGCTCCGAACCCCAGCTGTGTGCCCTTGTGCCCTGTGCCGATCAACCGCAGAGATTGGCTGCTTACAGGGCTGGTGCTGAGGGGCAAGACCACCTGTGGGCAAAAGGCGGGGAGCTCGCCCAGTGCGGGGCACGAGAGCTTGATGGCCTGTTTCTTCCCGACGATAACCACACTCGGCGTTGCATTATCTACCATTGCCTGGTGATTGGGCTATTTACGGTCTACAGTACTAAAGTATACAATTATCCTTGGCTGCTCCGCCTCACCTCAGCTGGGCGCATCATTCTCTTCCTTGCCTTCATGCGAACCCTTCTTCCTCTGCGGCTACCATCACGCATTCAAGCGCCCAACCAAGCCGCCACAGCGCACACAATCCGTCCGGCTCTCGCCCTCGTCCTTAACAGTGCTGGCCGACATCCATTGTGCGCCCGCCGTCCAGCCTCTTCGTCCTCGGCCCTCAATTCTTGCTTGGTTGCTCAAAACCAGCCGCTGCCGCCCCTCCAGGCCCGTGGCCTCACAACCTCAGCGCGGCTCCTTCGGCCACTGGTGGGAAGAACCGAGTCTCAGCCTGTCAAGATGGCGCCCTACGAAGAGACCTTGAAGGGCAAGTACCCTGGAAAGCTCCATGCCAAACGCGTCGCCGAGTACATCCGCTCCAAGCTACCAAACGCCACGAGCGGTGTCATCTATCTCGAGGGCGGCAAGACGAGGATGATCGAGAACTGTGATCAGGAGGAACACTTCCGGTAACAAATGCCCCCGCACCCCACCCTCTTCTGTTTGATAGGAACTAACGAGGCAGGTCGCAGGCAGCGCCGATACTTCTACTATCTGACCGGCTGTGACCTGCCCGACTGCCACTATACCTACGACATCGCCTCGGGCGAGTCGACCCTCTTCGTTCCTCCCGTCGATGCCGAGTCCGTCGTCTGGTCCGGCCTGCCACTGAGCACCGCCGAGGCCCTCGACCAGTACGATGTCCACCACGCCGCCCTCACCACCGACGTCAACTCCGCTCTTGCCCACCTGGCCAAAAACAGCTCCAAGACAGTCTACGCGATACCCGGCCAGGTATCAGACCATATCACCTTCCTCGAGTTCGAGGACAAGAACCTGAGTATCCTCAAAGAAGCCATCGAATACTCCCGTGTCATCAAGTCCGACTACGAGGTGGCCCTGATCCAAAAGGCCAGTGACATCTCATCCGCCGCCCACAGGGCCGTCATGGAGAAGGTCCGGCACGCAAAGAACGAGACGGAGCTGGAGGCCGTGCTCTTGTCGCAATTTGTGTCCAAGGGCTCCAAGAACCAGGCCTACAGCACCATCGTGGCCAGTGGCCGCTCGGCCGCCACTCTGCATTACGTCCGCAACGACCAGCCCCTTGACGGAAAGCTGAACCTCCTGCTGGACGCTGGGTGTGAGATCAACTGCTACGCCTCAGACATCACGCGCACCTTCCCCATCAGCGGCAAGTTCACCCCCGAGAGCCGTGCCATCTACGACATTGTCCTCAAGATGCAGCTCGAGAGCATCGCCATGCTCAAGGAGGGCGTCAGCTGGGACGACGTGCATGCCAACGCACACCGGATCGCCATCGACGGTCTGCTCCAATTGGGGATACTGAAGGGCGACAGGGAGGACATCTTCAAGAGCAAGGCGAGCGTCGCCTTCTTCCCCCACGGCCTCGGGCACTACATGGGCATGGATACTCATGACACCGGCGGTGACCCCAACTATGCCGACTCCGACCCCATGTTCAGGTATCTGCGGAAGCGCGGGACCCTGCCCGCCGGCAGCGTCATCACCGTCGAGCCCGGCATCTACTTCTGCAAGTTCATCATCGACCCGGCCCTCAAGGACCCAGCCACGGCGAAACATATTGATGTCGGCGTGCTAGACCGGTACTGGGACGTCGGCGGGGTGAGGATCGAGGACAATGTGCTCATCACCAAGGACGGGTGCGAGAACTTCACCACCGTCGTCAAGGACCCGGAGGAGCTGGAGAAGATCATCTCTTCGAGTTAGAGCAGCATCCAATTCCACATTGAGTTTAATTCGACAATGCCGTTATCCTCTGCTGGACTGCTACCCGGCGTGAGTTTTGTACAGCGTTGCCGGGCTCGATTCGTGTATCAGATGAAATCCTGAGATTGGACTCTGTCACGTTTCTCATGGCATCAGTGGATAGATCTGTGTTTGTGACAAGCCAGTGTAGCAATTTGAGTCAGCACTCACGTGGTCCCAGGTCACCCTCATTTTCAGTTCGGAACCATGTGGTACTCGCCTTGTTGACAGTGAACGAACCATGCCAAGCTACTCAGTCTCTGCAAGATAGATGGGAGTTGGCTTCATAAGCATTGGCTGTGACTTGATGCTTCTGTTGGTAAGTTGAACTACCTTATCACAAGCCGCTCATTTATATGGGGAACGGGACCGGGGGGGGAGGGGGGTGAGACTGTAATCACCATTGGGAAAGTGTATGCCTGCGACTCTTTCTCTGTGCACAGAAGAACGCATCATGGCCTTGAAATATGGGATCACTGCGTGCAAGTCGTTACAGCGGTTGGGCAGCCAGGCTAAGCTGTCACTCAATGTTCGGAATTACATCGAGACCGTGACGCTTGATAGAGCTCCAATTCCAAAATAGAGACCACCACTGGTGCTGTCAGTATAACTTAAGTTATTTTGCCATCTTTATTAGAGATGATGATCGTTGGACGGGCCATTCGGAGACGGCTACATCCTCGGATGGCGAATATATTTTGTTGGCAACATCATCCGCAGGGGATGCCATTGACTCTGAAGATTCTGCATACTTTGACAGAAGCACCATGTCTCTTGCCCTGTCCCTCTCTTTCTGTATGTGTGTGTGTGTGTGAGGTCCCTATAGGTTAACCTGGTGTGAAACTCCCGACAGTTGATCCCTATGGGATAACTCCCTATAAGAAACCTTATTCCCTGTAGAATAATCTCATACGGGAAATATATTTATTGCTTGAGCTCTGTTCCTTCATCCTTCTTATATATTTATTCCCAGGAATGCCACATGCTATAGATCTGGTAGGGCATGCGTGGTTAATTCTAAGTTCCATCAGCAAACTCTTCGGGCCCTCCTTGGTAGTTAATGCCTGTTACGCTGGAGGCAAATGGATTACGACTACTTCCGCGTACTTTGCCCCTACGTACCATTCGGCTTGACCGAACTCGTATCATTGGATTCTTCAGAAAGCGACCCTAGGCTGACGGCTCCTTAGGACCGGCTCGGGTCCTATCAAGGGTGCAACAGATTGGGATCGGGAATCGAAAGATTTTGAAAGCAAGAATGGAAATACAATAGCAGGTAGAAGGATGATTATTCGGAAAGACCCGCGATAAGACGCTGCCACTGCCTTATCATCACCGAGGTCTTGCATACAAGAATGCGACATAGATGTGGTCGTGTTAGCTAACCGATTTCACCATTTCTGCGCCATCTGCCGTGACAGGTCGAATCCCGCGCGCGCAACCCACCCGAGTAAGTGATAAGTCCTTTTTATAGCCACCTCGGGACCATGTAATTCGGTAGTCCCTCATTGGAGACGATCCAACGCATACACAATCTCATTAGGTGCGACCCCTGCTGCGTTTATTCCGTCTCAATGCAGCAACAGAAGGGAGATGGCGTGCTCCCGCGTGCAGCGCCAAACCGGGGCAGTTGTATCATCCTCCCACCGGATGCCGACATTGATATCGTGCTTTTTTGGCTGCATTCTACCGAGCGTCCGGACATGGTGTCCAGGCGGAGATGGGCCTAGCTGCGTATCCTGCTTCGGGCTTTCTACGGCAAAATGTAGACGGCATGGGCCCGAGAGTCAATCCGAGGGGATTTCCATAAGAACAAACTGCGTGGGCTCATAATGAAGCATGGACGAAAAATCTCTCAGCTCTCCTGTCACCTGTCCGGGCAGCGCCATCGAGTCTCTACAGAGTCCCTGTCTTATCCGCCTTGGTCTGTGCCTGTGTGTTGTCTCTTGTCCGCACAGCTGCACCTTAAGCCATGGTGTCCTGGAGAAAGCCGTTCAGCGGGCGCAGTGGCGCAGACGTTGCCACGGCGGATAACGCGAGCCAGATTTCCGATGGCAGCATAACCTACGTCGGGGAGAAGGGAGGCAACAATGCGGGTGCGACGTACCAGGAGGCGTCTGGGGCTCCAGTCGAGAGCGACTCTCCCCTGGGCTACGCTGTTGGGCCAGTCACCATCCTGCTTATGAACATCAGCATGATGATCGGCACAGGTATATACTCGACGCGTAAGATTTCCCTTCCCGTCCAAGCTGCTGCACTAAATCGCTAACATACTTGAAGCCTCTGCTATATTGGGAGGTACTGGATCTGTCGGCCTAAGTTTCATCTATTGGACCATAGGCTTCCTGGTATGTTCCTTTATGTCACTCTGTCACCGTCGGTCGATGCTGATGCGCCTGTCTGTCCCGGTCTGCGTCGCCTCGGGTTCACTATATCTCGAATACACCGCGTATTTCCCCAGTCGCTCTGGATCCGAAGTGGTCTTCCTCGAACAAGCCTATCCACGCCCGACGTGGTTCTCCCCAACAACCTTCGCTGTACAGAATGTCATACTCTCGTTTGCCAGCAGCAATGCCATTGGTAAATTCCTCCGCGCGAGCATCGAGCATAATTATCCGCAGCTAATCATCAATACTTGCAGTGTTGGCTAATTACTTGTTTGCCATTTCCGGTACCGAAGGCACCGATTGGCAAGTGAAGGGTGTAGCGTTGGCTGGCTATACGGTTGCCACACTAAGTAAGAACTTCTTGTCGCTTCGCTACGCTCCGTCATTGGTCCCGTGTAAGCTGACAGGTCCGCCAACATAAGCCCTGATCTTCAATACCAAGTTCTCATACTACATGTCCAATGCGATTGGGCTTGTCAAGATCGCAACCCTACTCTTCGTCATCGTGACTGGGTTCGTCGTCTTGGGCGGCAATACCAAGATCGAGAACCCCACACTTAACTTTCAGAACTCCTTTAACGGCACTGAAGCGGCGTCAGCGTACGGCTTGACCAACGCGCTCTACAGGATCATATTCTCATATGGTGGATATAACAACGCCTTCAATGTCGTGAATGAGGTCAAGGTATGGTGCCCAGCCACCAAGCATCTAACCAACACGGAAGCTAATTTACTGCTGCATCTAGAACCCTGTCAAGTCCCTCCGGAAGTATGCGTTCCTGGCCCTTTTTATTGTCTATGTCCTTTATATGTTTGCAAACGTGGCATTCTTCGCCGCAGGTGTGTGCACACTAAATTATAACCCATGATCTTGTCTGCTTTGGAGAAAAGCTTTCTGACCATGGAAACACCCCAGTGACCAAATATGACCTTGTCAACTCGGGTACCACAGTCGCGACCCTGTTTTTCAGAAGCGTGTTTGGAGACGGCGGGGCCGTCCGCGGACTCAACTTCTTGATAGCCCTGAGTGCCTTCGGGAACATCGTGGCAGGCGCCTTGGGCTCGTCGCGGATGATCCGCGAGTGCGGCAGGTAAGCACGGCCATCGTCCACATGCTTCTGTTCCCCTGGCGACCTGACATGTGATTGCAGGCAAGGAGTCCTTCCGTGGACCAATTTTTGGGTGACGACCAGGCCGTTCGGGACCCCGATCGGACCTTACTTTGTGAAGTGGGCCCTGACTGCTTTGATGATCCTCGCCTTGCCGTCGGGCGACGCATTTAACTTTGGTGAGTTTCAACTGCCTGCTCAAGATGACACTGAAGCTTCACCGGAAAAGTTGCTAAATGGTGCTTAGTGAGCGATCTCTCGATCCTTCCATCAGCCGCCTTCAACCTGGCGATGGCTGTTGGTCTGTATGTGGTGCGTTGGCGACGCAGGCGAGCAAATCTGCCGCCTCCCGAGTTTAAGGCTTGGCAACCGGTTGTTGTCTCCAACATTCTGGTGCAGCTCTATCTGCTCGTCATGCCATGGTACCCTCCGGAGGGAGGCCAATATGCCGGCGACGTGAGCTTCTGGTACGGCACTTACGTGGTCGCTGGAGTTGGAATGTAAGCATGAACCCTGATAACTACCGAGGTTCATCATATCACGTCCGTTGACTAACTTCCCCGGTCAGTCTCATTGCTTGCGGAGCTTACTATCGGGTCTGGGCCAAGTTGATTCCCAAGTGGAAGGGATACCAGCTCCGACAAGAAGTCATCAAGCTAGACAACGGCGCGCAGACTCACTTAATCAAGAAGATACCAAACGAGGAGCTGGCCGAGTTCGACGCCACGCACGATGCTACCGGTCGTTTGCGGGTTGCCTCTAGCGTTCTGCATGATCAGGAGAAGGCCGGCAACGCTTCTGATGACAGCGAGGTTGGGAAGATCACCACGACGCAGACTTCTGTGCTCATTTGAAGAGTGATGGAGCTCTTGGTGTGGCGTACGCCAGATAGGGGTACAACAAGGGAAGCAACAGGTTCGACGGGCAGTAGAGTAGAAGTAGGTGAATCATGAGAATTAAAAAAAGTGCCATGGCTGCCCTATCTATCTTCAGAGTCTGTCTTAGGTTGATCTTCCTTGATTGCACGTCATTCTGTCAAGTCTTTACCAGCTTCCTTTACTCTGTTAGCGCCAGTTCTTAGTGATCTGAACTTCCTCAGAGCGTTAGGCCGTGATTACGCCTTGTCCTGACGAGGACTTAATTCGATGTCGAGCACTCATCAGGCAGTGGCGAACGTGGTCCGGGCAGAGTGATCTAAAGCGCTGTCAGCTGCGAAGGCGATGTAAATGGTATTGTGAGAGCCTCGTGATTGACACATGAAGGAGATCAAATCCGTTCTAATAGTTTGACCCTCGTGCAGTTCCGTGTCAGCTGTCTGGGCTGTCGACGGACGAGACAGGTCAGTCTTGAGGCTTCTTGACGGACTGATGAGTGTGATGGCTCCGTGTCTTCGTGCATCTGAGCGAGACGAGCAACCCTTTCCCGTTCAGGACAAGTGCAATTCGAGTCGATCGAGTCTAATAAGTGGTTGCTGGCAAAGGCGTTCGCGGTTTGTATGGGAGCGTTCGAGCGGTATGTGGGTACAGTCGTAGCAACTCCATTGGATACTACCTAGTTAGAATAATCCATTGAAGTTATTAGCGATCCTTCCAGGATCATGGAAAGTTTGGGCACGGTATGCGAGAAATCGACAGTCCTGTTGTCGGACCGGGGGCGGAGGGCCGTCCGGAGGAGACATCCCGGAACGAGGCCGACTGCAGGTCGGAGATGGGCTTGCTGGGCACGTAGACAGCCAACCACCAGGCCCTGTCGGAGAGGTTCGGTTGAGCCGAGGTTGCAAGAACCCCGCAAAGTACCGAGGAAGGTTGCCGGACCTGGGCGAGACCGTTGCGAGGTGTCAGGCTTGGCTCCTCGTCCGATGGCGTCGTGTGTCGTCCAGGAGTAAGAGGCCGGTGGTGGGTGTCGGGGAGAAAAGGTCAGATGAGACCCTGACAGTGCTCAATCTGTTAGTCGTCCGTAGTTTACGACGAAGATCTTTGGACGACCTCGTGATGAAACACCCTTTCAGGACGTCCGTCCGGGATCAGGACATGCTAGCTCCAAGCTAATGCCTGTTCTATAGCTCGTCGGTATAAGAACCCAGATCTTGAAGCTTAAGTGTATGGCTTGGTACGTTTGTTACTGTACGCTGATATCACCCTGCTCGCCCAGTCCAATGAACAATCTCCGAAGGGTCAGACATTTGAACACCAGTTCACTATCAAAAATAGAAAGAGAACTTTAAATGTTGAACACATGCAGATCAGGAGCCAGCACAACAGCCAAGTTCCGAGAAGGAGCTGATCTGCAACCGACCATGGGCTTGAGGCGTTTCCTTCCTCGGGATCGGTTTCTTTTTCGCGAGAGAATAGGTTGCATCGACCCAGACAAGACGGCGGACGCCACCCGCGCTCGGCTCCAAGTGACGGGGAGCGCAGGCTAAGACATTGTGGCCCTACCGCAGAATCGGGGTCCCTGTCTAGCTCCTAGTGCTGCATGGCTCCAGCATCCTCTTCGATCCGTGTAACCAATCGCAACTACTCGCCTTCATCTCGGACCCTCACCCACCCAACAACACGGCTTCGCTGCGCGCAGGTTCGAAGACATATCACACAGATCGATGATGCTTCCAGCGTGCTGTCCCCAGGCCTTTGCCTTCAAACAGCCATGACAAAGGTCTTGCTCAGCCAAGCCATGTAATTTGAGGGGCTTGTCTACAAGATGGCTGGCACACCCACGCAATGCAGCTCGGCATGGGATAGCCAGTTCCGTTCGGGATACAGCTCTTATTATCCTAATCACCGTGGTATATGAGTGGTATCGCGGACACTTTGTGTGTTTCTGAATCCCACTCCATGACCCCAGGTGATTGTACTGCAAGTTATTCGAGACCCAAGATGAGGACGGCCACTCTCCTCGCTTTCCTCGCCGGCCGAGCTGTCGTCGTGACCGCGCAAGATGCACCGACTGTCAAGACCGTCAACGGCACGTTGCAAGGGGCCAAGTGTCCTGCCAACGATGTGAACTCATTCCTGGGTATCCCCTATGCCCAACCACCCGTGGGCGACCTGCGCTTTGCACCACCGCAGCCATACAATCAGACCTTCGATAATCGTCCGGCAACGCAACCACCACCTGCCTGTGCACAGTTCAACGTGGCTTTCTCTGAGCGTGGCAGACAGTCAGAAGACTGGTAGGCTCCATATCCTGGACGGAGGTATCCTTGGCCTGGACTAACTCGAATTTGTACAGCCTCTTCATAGATGTCTGGGCCCCCGTCAGCGCCAAGTCAGACTCGAAATTGCCGGTCAAAGTGTGGCTCTATGGGGGAGGCAACCTGGCGGGCGGGATCTCAAACCCAACATATGACGGCTGCACAGCAAGTGAGAAAGTGATCCAGGTGTCTATCAACTATCGCGTTGGGCCCCTGGGTTTCCTCGCTCTGGACAGCCTCGGCTTCCAAGGCAATCAGGGCATCCAAGACCAGCTGCTTGGACTGCAGTGGGTTCAGGAGAACATCGCAGCGTTTGGTGGTGACTCGAAGAAGGTGATGCTATTTGGACAGTCAGCTGGTGCCTCCGACACGTTCATCATCAGCAGCCTCCCACGAGCATCTTCGCTCATCGGCGCGGCGATCCTGCAGTCCGGAGCAGGGAGCGTGTTGGACACAACAGCGGATGCGCAGAATGCGACCCAGGCCTTCGTGAAAGCCTTGGGCTGTGGCCTGGATGATGTTGCCTGTGTTCGCGGTGCTTCAGTCTCGGCCCTCAACTCGTCCATGACCGCCAGCGGATCATCCTCTCCAGGCCCCATAGTCGACGGTGCTATCATCCCTGCGCAGCCTCTCGAAGCGGGCCTCAAGGTCCCTGCTGTAGCCGGCTCAACCACGGACGAAGGCACCTTGTTCATTCTGAGCCAATATCAGGCCACCGTGCTGACGCTCAACTCTACGGACTACGATGGCTTCCTGACCACGACGTTCGGACCGCTGGCACAGAAGGTCAATGAGACGTACCCGCTGTCAAACTACAATGGCTCATCCGGCGGTCCTGTGCTGGCAGCCATGTCGGCTGTCATCACACACCGCCAGTTCAGATGCCCAACAAGACGGTTCATTAGCCAGGCAAACCAAGACGGTGTGCCAGTCTGGACATACTCATTCAACCACACTCTCAGTTGTCCGTGGTACAGCATCATCCCGAGTTATGCCCTGGACCTGCTTGCTTCGACCCACACCGCCGAGATCCCGTTCGTGTTCAACGGAACCACCGACATGCCGAAGCCGAATGGGACTTGCAGCCTCTCCGCTGGGGAGGTGGCCCTCGCGGCGAAGATGCTGGGCGCGTGGGACAGCATGGCGGCGAACGCGAACCCGGGCAGTGACTGGCCTCAGTACAACACATCCAGCTCGGCCGGGGTCAATGTCGTTGGGGATGACTTCACGATAGGGACTGTTGACTACAGCATGTGTGACTTCTGGGATGGGATCCAGGCTGCCGCTACGAACGGAACATCGAGCGGAGGCGCAAACGGAACGACTCCCGGCACAGGGTCTACACAAACATCGGTCGCCGCCTGGCCTTGGTTCGAAGGCATCGTTGGTTCTCTAGCAATTGTTGCTGGGCTATACCTCGTACCTTTATAGACACTGTAGCATCTGGTCAGTGTCTGCGACTGCTGGTTGATAATTGGCGTGCACAGTATGGCTCCAGCTCGTCCAGGGCTGGCCACATTGCTCGGACAGTAAATATAACACGAGCGTAATAGTACATATTGATGAGAAAACCAGTTTTGGATATCCAAGTCCAAATATACATGCATTCGAACCGTGGTACTACGGTGTGAGAGAGGTGTGCGGCAGATCTTGGAGACCGTCCCTTACACCGTTGAGCCAAGAGCCCACCCCCGAAACACTACCCCCGTGGGAAGTCAGCGACAGCGAGGTTTCGCTTGATTTGCCATAGCGGGTGACAAAAAGCGAAGAGTTCCGTGGAGGAACATTCTTAGCGTCCGTCTGAGTCGACTTTGGTCTTCAGAGTAAATCACTCGGGTCGATCTTGAAGGCGTAAAGGCCTCACAACGACGGAAAATTTCTATCCGTAGTTTGTAGCTACTTCGCTGAATATTGACTGAATGAAAGTCCTTATGAGGACACATTTACGTGCGAATTGTTGTGGTATCCAATAACCTTCTTCCCCCTTTCATGGTTGCGGCGGACACGCGGGACCGTGCAGCCTCTGAAACACTATGTACAAAGTCTTTTTTCCAAGGGCCATATTTTCTTTGATTTTGGGGCATTCTAACAAGTATGATGGCATATACCCAAAATGCCGTAACAGGAAATATCCAATCAACCCGTTTTCATTGTCCCATCACACTACTGGCACGACTTTCTGCTTTGAGTGCTTCAAGTTGTTTGGTAGGCCGCCTGAAGGATCTAGAGGACCAGATACAGTGAATGGGTGATTCATCCTCACATTTACACGCATGCAGGTGCACCGCTACCAGTGTTCACACCGTTGCGGTCGCAGCAGTGTTCAGCGACCTGCCGTGGGAAATGGTTAGCGTCTCGAGTGTATTCTCTGGCCTTGTCTCTTTGAACACCCAGCAGAACAAGAAAATAATATGCCTAGAACTTACGTTGTTGCCGCTAGGGCCCTCGTAATCACAGCAGAGAAAGTAGCCCCCCCAGTTGGTGTCGTGGGGCAGTGTGCCCGCTGACTGGTAACCAGCGCAAGCAGGGCTTTGTCGGGCCTCTACTGGCGCAGATAGAACGCCAGTAGAGAGTGCCAGAAGGGCAGCAGCGGAGATTGTGAACTTCATAGTGAGAAGAATTAAAAAGAGTGTCTTGCAGTGTAATGGTTGCTTGGCATTGGAGTGAGGGTTGGTACACACGTTGCTAGAGCAGGAAGACAGAAATGGTTCATTGTATTTATATTCGTGGCAATATTCTGACTTAAACAGGGCGTCCTTATTCCTCCTCGCATGACCGCACGCTCCGTGCGGAGATGATAGCCGGACGAACCCCTGGTTGTGCTGGAAACAAGCATTCTAGCGTTGGCCGAAACTACTTTATATTACACGCGTAAATCGTGTATGGAGAAGGACCGCTCGTATCAACCCAAGACCGCTGGGTCCGCGCAAGGAACTGCCCATGAAAGTTCCGCAGTGCTCCTCACAAATGACCGGCGTCGCTTATGCAACCATTCACAGCACACCGAAGAATCCACAGCATATTGCTAAGGTCCGTCATAAACAGCCCATGTAGGAGCGGATTGATGGGAGATCTACGACAAGGCTCCAAAGACCGGTCCCATACGTAAGCCAAATAGCACTATGTTATTCCATCAACTAATATGTCACCGCTTTTCTTGTTCAAAAAACCTGTAGCTGTCCACGACCCAGTCCTGGCAATTAATTTTCCGGTACCATTGTGAACGTCTCCATCATGGATGCACCACCCACAAGACTCCTGGGTACGACTCAGATGGATTCTGAACACCTCGTGGCACTTGACTGGGCATACTCACCTGCCAACTTCGGATAGTCTCCACCAGAAATTAAGCTTGATTTGTGGATGACGATTCAGATGCTCAGAAGGTATGATGCGATAGTTACCGAGGAAGATGGGTCTAGGCTGGAACCTCCCCAAATATACTACCATCCCTCCCCTTACTGTATGAGAAAGGATATTGATCATAAGAGCAGGGGATTCGCGAAGAAGATCAAGCCGGGTGGTGTTTACCAGAAGAACTACTTTGCCTTCAAGTGTCTATTGGCGCCTCTGTATTTATAACATCGCTATCTTCGTAATGCATTGTTGAATTGTCTTGTGACAGATCTTCGGACTTTGGTTTGGTCACAAGTAGGATTAAATGAAGTGGACTGTTAAGCTCTTCAGATCTCAAACATCTATTTGCTTTAACAGCATTTGGGCTGCGACGTCAATTCGGCTGCCGGGTTGGCTCGGCTGCCGGGAGATTTACCCTATTCGCAGTACGGAGTACATACCCGTCCGGATGCCCTGTTGCGGGCAGGCGCAGTCAGCCATACCTGGGACACCGTCAAAGATGCTGAGGTGTAGATACTAGCGCTGGGTACCTGCATAAACAGCTAAGCATACTGCTGACTATTGTGCCCATCACTCAGAGCAAAGGCCGCAAGATCAGTTGTCACTGCGCGGCCAGAAGCCACTGGGCGGTTGTCTTTCGGTCAAGAACAGGGGTATTTCTCCGAGATTCCTCCAATGGGAATCATTGTCACATACAGAGGTATGCTCCTTGACAAGATCGACAAGGAGACGATCCGAGCGTATGCGATCTGCGTGTTGTCAAATCAGACGAGGCACGTCTTCAACCCTGTCGTATATTCATGAAGACAACCGCATGCCACAAAAGCACGCTTGCACGGCCTTGGATTGCAACTCTGGAGATTTACTGCATCTGCACCAATCAGGAGTGTGCCGAAGAGAGTTGATTGCAGTTGGCGCATGATGGCCGATGCGAATAGCATGTCTCTCTCTCTCACCTCATCTATCGTGGACCACAAGACAGCAAAGGCTATACGCAAGCCGTGGCCAACTTTGCTGTGAACTTGAGCACTAATCTGTATGAGGAATTCCATAGTCAAGACTTCTCTCGGTCGCCCGGTAGCTTCGCGTTCCAAGACCCAAGCGAACCCCCGTTTTGGGCCTCATCTCGGCACAAGAGCTTGTCCTCATCGGGACAATATGTCATTATTCCAGACTCGTGTCGTCGCCTACTGGTGCGGTTGTCTGTGGGTCCGTCCGCGGATGCTCCGGTATATATGTGCATCATGGGGCAATTCGACCATCTCCCGTCTTGAGGTGCTCCGTAGCTTGAGACCCTTCTAGTTATAGCCCAAAATTACCAAGTTCACCTGTAAACTGTTAAGGTAATCTGTGTCATTGCACGCCTATTACTTAATATGTGGTCTCGTTTTTAATCTGTACACATATGCTTCCTAAGCAGTATGCATTCAGCCCGCTTATCTTATCAACATATTGAATGATGTTGTCAAACCATATCAACAATTGGCCAATCAAAGGTATATATGTATTTTCAAGATGGGTCATATAATCAGTATGGATGATTACAAAAGTAGTATATTTATCGTGGCTATCCATGTCATTCATTACTACTACATCTGCCGAGTCTATCTCGCAGAGATGTCGAGCACGATCGTGTCTTAAAGGGGCGGCTTGTCCGTGTTCGGATCTACCCATCCGCCTGACGAATACTCAGGTGGCGTTGATATTCTGTTAGGGTCGCTTGTGCTCTCTGGCAATGCCATTATTGGATTCGAGTCCGCTTCCACGGGGCTCCGGGCCTCCATGCCCGGCAGCTCGTATAGCTCCTCCTGGTGCGGCCTGTTGTGCGCCCAGCTGGACCGCGAAGTATTCGTCCCTTGCCTCGCTATTGGTGACGATATTGCTGAACCTGGGCCGGACCCGGATGTGCCAGACGGGCCATGGTTGTACATCCCCAACGCATTCGATGACGCGAAGGCGGACGCTGGCGACGGGGCCCATGACGATTCGCTGCGGAGTGTCGTGGCCCTCGACAGGCCCTGGGAGAAGCCCCTGCCGGGCAGTGTGAGTGGTGATGGCCATGCCGACGGACTTCGTTGTGGATGGCCGTCGTATAGCTGATATACGGCACTGTCGCCGGTGAGCTCGCTCGGCGAGTCTGCCATTCCGTGTCCGCCCCCTCTCCACGCCTGAGCCTCTGCTGGGCCCGGATACGCAGGCGTGGGCGGCACAACGCTTGCTCCAAACACCTGTGCCTCATATCCCCCGTTCACTCCTCCCTGTCCTGCTGGGCTGGGCAGCCCTGGCGTCACGGCCCCTGGGCCGAGAAGGCTCCGGTTCTGGTCCTTGTGCTTGTCCTGGGCTCGTGCTGCGGCTGCTCGTGCCTCGGCCAGGAGTTGCTTGTCCTTCTTTCGCTTGGTGAAGAAAATGATCATGCATGCGATACACGCAAGTGTCATGGCGCCTGCGATGCTGGAAGTGATCACCCCTATCTTGGCGCTCAGCGACAAGTCCTCGTCGTCTTCATCTGTGCTCCCGTTGTCGTCTTCGTCCTCGTCACTCTCTGCGCGCGCTGTTGATGTTGTATATGATGATGTCGATGTGGGTGTGGGGGTTATAGTCGTCGAGAATGTCAATACCATCGTCCCTATTGTTGTTGTGACTGTGGAGGTGACTGCATCGCCTTTCTTTCCTTCTGCGAGCCATTGGGCTTCTGATACGCTCAGTGGCGTCTTGGTTTCTGAACAAGATTGCTGCATAGTATCATACACCTTGCTCATTGTTTCGGCACTCCCCAAACTCCCTAAGCACCTCGCCGAGTCGAGAACAAAGTCCCCGCTATTGCCACAGAGGCAGTCGTTCATCTCGGACACTGTGCTCTGGGAGGAGCAGCCCGAAGTGTCGACTGCCTGTGTAAGGCATGACTGTGCCGAGGCGGGATATGCCGAGAAGTCGACGTCGACGGCGGCCCGAGCCGGGGAGGTGAGCAGGAGGACGTAGAGAATAACCGTCGACGGCAACGTGTCGAGCCTCATCTTCCCTGCTTGCTACCGTCGAGCAGCTCCACCTCTCTCGTATGTACTGATTTATGCGCCAATATGTGCTGAGGTCCTGGAATGTGCGGCGGCGGCGGGTTGCGGCGCGGTGGCTGGAAGCGGTCGACTTGTGAGAAGCCTGGTGAGCCTATCTCCACCCGTGAATGTCTCGGTTCCAGCTTCTCCCTCCTCCGCATAACCATCAGGGCACGCCAACGGTGGACTGAAAACGAACGTGCGGTACCGCTAACACGGTTCAAGAGCAAATAAAAACGGGCTTGGAGTTGAAAATGGCAAGAGGACCAGATGGGACGAGGACTCGGGAGTCATCTGGATCCTGGAGACACTGACAGCTCGAGGAACGTGGGCAATGGTCCGAAATACAGCCCATCGAGCACCCCAGTTCGTTGCATCGGCAAACACATGCTAAAAAGAGGCCCCCGTCCCACGGAGATATTGACGTCAGGGCCTTTTTCCTTTTTTTCCCATGGGCTTCCCAGGGCCCTTTTCCCAGTCCCGCGGGCGTGGTAAGCTCGCTTGTGCAGGCTGGCGAGCTCTCGTCAGGGCACCTCAGGGCACCTCAGGGCACCTTCAGGCATTCCAGCACCTTGGCGGCTGGCGTTTGAAACAGGCCCTTTTTTCGTGTTGCGCGCGGTCACGAGTCATCATGCCGGGAGACGATGCCTGGTGGCCCCTGAGCCGCAGGGTACCATTGAATTGCTCTTGATTGTTTCAGGGATAACAGCTCTGGGCTGCCGCGTGAATGGCGTCCCACTGCTGTGGGGAGGCTTATTATGTTCATGCACACGCACTGCCCGGAAGCCTGCGGCACTGCGCCGCAGAGATCAACGTCAATAGAAGCGCAGCACAGAAGCCCTGGAGCCCACGAGACCGGCTTTGTTCATGACGGTGCATCCTGGAGACGGGCATGTGCGACTCAGGGGACCACGGGACCACGGGCTTGTCCCCAGTAACTGGACGAGATCTCCGACGCAGACAGCAGTCCTGACAGCCATTTTGGAGAAAAGCCCCCGTGTGCTTGATCCCGAACGCGAGCGATCGGCGGTCGGCGAGTCTTTATTCTCCGAGAGAGAGACATTGGCTGAGGATATTGCTCCCACACCGTTGGCGACGAAGGGAGCGGCACTGTCGGCACCACCGGCCAGCGGCCGTGATCACCACTGATTGACCGGTCCGCGGCTATCTTGGCCGAGGCGAGCCGAATGCACTAGAGGCCCCATTGGCGGCTATGAGGGAGGACAAGATTT
This sequence comes from Diaporthe vaccinii, assembly GCA_039880775.1. Taxonomy (NCBI): domain Eukaryota; kingdom Fungi; phylum Ascomycota; class Sordariomycetes; order Diaporthales; family Diaporthaceae; genus Diaporthe; species Diaporthe vaccinii. The sequence goes on from JBCEDN010000008.1 coordinate 133,872, forward strand.
GATATTGAAGGACGGAGATCGCTCGCGGTCAAGTTTAACCTCGTCCAAGGTTGCGTCGGCATGTGGGCATGCCAACCCCTTGGAACCCACAGGTTTATTCACGTCGCCGTGGCCATGACTCGCCCCCAGCCCCGACTTGGCAGCAGCTTGTCTGCCAGCTGGAAATGAAACAATTATGCCGCTCGTTAGCACCTGCCCAAGAAAAGAACACACAGCCTGGCATGCAGAGTGATCCCTGATGATTGCGAGGCAAAGGGCTGAAAATTGGCTTAAGAATGCGGGTGAAGGTTGAACAATCCACGTGGGTGTGTGACGATCTGTCTATGTACAAGCAAATAGACCAACTAGTCTGCCAACATCGCGGTCGAGCACGGACCCAGCGCAGCCGACGCGATCCGCCCTCAATCAAATATGTGGAGGCGAGGGGCCCGCCGATGGGGAATCTCGGACCGGAGTTGTGGAGTGAGTGCTTCAGTCTTGGGCCATCAAGACAAGGCCTTCATTATCCCTCGCGGACCCTCTATCACCCTTCTGCTTCGGGAGATTTGGCGGGATTTTCTGTGCTTGTAAATACTCGAATATCCCGTCGCCTTTAGTGTGACACCCCATGGGCTACCGTCAGGTCGCCACGGTTGAAACATGTCCAGCTGAGATCGGGCCTTTGCGGGGGTCCGTCTGGCTTCCGAGATCACGTTAGGACGTTACTCGAGTCCACTCAACGTGCCGAGGCCAAGGAGAGGCCGGGCCTCGGAAGGGGATACTACGGTATATCGACGTTACGCACGGCCAATGGCCTGTGTTGGTCTAACAGCAGCGTGTTCGCGGACGCTCGGTGCCGGGTTTGTACATGTGTCCAGTGTGGTGGATGGAATGATTGACCTAGACGAACCTCTGCTGGCTTGGTAAAGGCCCGAAGAAGCAACTCGGCGAGGAATTCTAGAATGTAAAGCATCAAGCACGATAATCACGGTCGATCAATTTCGTATTTCCATCCGGGAAAAAGATCAGGATAACATGGTTGGTCTTCAGAAAACCACAACCACGAGGGTACTAACATCAAACAAAATACATAGGTACTTGGATGACTTAGCTACCGGATGTGTAGTTAGCGGTCCTAGGGAGTAAACGAACAGAAGAGGCCAATGCCGAAGCCGAGGCGTGGTTGCCATCAGAACGAGTCTTCTTGCTCATCCATTTTTGGCATCATGCCCTGGAGGTTTCGCTAAGTTATTAGGAGCAGTATTAGAACAGAAGATCGACAGTTTAGTGTCGGCAGCTGCCTATGAATTTGCTTGGGCTAGGCGCAGAATGCGATTGCCCCTGCCTTAGAGTCCGCGCACAACACGCGCCGTCGACGGGCGGACCGACAGGCTCCCGCAGCGGCGCAACACTCGGACGAAGACAAGCCTTAGCCTGGCCTACTCCTGAGTCCAGAGAACAGAGACCAAGATTCACAGATCGGGAGGCGTCCGCTAGATTTGCAATGCCACGCGTCATACCTCGGGGCGCGTTCGGACGGCAACTTGGAACTCCGGACATGGCTCAATATGGCTTGCGAAGATTGACGCGATGTCTCTGTATAAGAGAGGCAATCTCCCTGTGAGATGTGGTCAGCCTAGAGATTTACTTGCCTTTCACCGACATTTTCCCCTTCAATCTTTCACTTCGTTTTATAGGACTTTCGTTATAACTTGATCAACATTCGCTTCTTTTTTTACATTCTCTTGACGATACCATGTTGACCAAGGCATCTCTCTTTTTGCTGCCTTTGGCCCCTACCATCGTCTCGGCCGGGCTTTTGCCACGCTGGCTGGCCCTGGACCGGCGTACCGATATCTGTGGCGTGAACGGATATGACCGGAACGTGGGCAATTACTTTTGGAGTGCGAGCAAGCAGTTGGCATCATATTCTGGTTGCTCAGCCCAATGCGCCAGGAGTGACCGCTGTGAGAGCTTTGGCTTCAATGATGAAGTCTGCATGCTTTTCAACCTGTCCCTCGCCGAAAACTTCGACGAGGACGAGGACAGTGATGTCGAATACTTTGACGTCGGCTGCATTGAAGAGGAGACCTCAACACCACCCACGAAAAACACATCGTCTCCCCTCACTCGTACTACCACGGTATCAACAGCGACGCGCACCATCACTCGCAGCATCGCGCTGGCCACTGGGACTGGGGCCCCATTGCGACCGATCAACGGCACAGGCTTCTTCCCCGTGCACAGGACCGCCACGGCTCATAGGGTTCCACATGCTCCGACACGCGTGAGCAGCAAAGAGACTGCTACGCCTACGGCTACCACGGATGCCTCTGCCACCGAGTCACCCGCCGCGGACACCAGTGACACTAGCACGAGCACACAGGATAATGACTTTCCACAAATCAACGACGGGATCCTGCCACCGAACAGGAATATCACATTCGCAAACAACGGCACCAGGCCCCAATGATGAGAATCACTCCCACCACGTCAAGCTCCCTTATTACAGGTCGATCTTCTGGGCGCCAATCCTCTTGCATGCCTGCCTGTATTTTCGGGCACATTCACATAAACAAAAGTCGACCCATGCGAGCATCAAAAGTGAATGGACATGGTTGAATTGGCTGGGGATGTACTGAAAAACACAGAGAGTTGGGCGGTGTTGTTGCTAGACTTCACCATTAATGGATCTGTATCTTGTATATTATGTGTTGCACCACTCGCTTAATGGTCTAATTAAACCGTCCTCTATAATATTACCGGAAAGCCCTTTCGATTCTATCGTCTCACGTGGATTTTGTCGCTGGGGCACCAACGGGCTAGTTCTGCTCTAGAAATGTTCTAAGTTTCTTTCGAGCGATGCAGCGCGAATGGACAATAGCGTCACCTTGAAGTTGTAGCGCGATCACTGGGCACATCAGAGTCACCAAAGGATTAGTGATCAAATATTGTAGCCACATTACATGCTCCTTCGCCATCGTCGGAATAGCTTTATTACAGAATCCGGTCAGTCCGGCACGTCCCGTGAAGGGTTGGGATCACCATGTGCGCTACGCTAATTCACCTTAATGTAATAGACTGGGGCTTACAGAACACGCAACTCAGACGACAGTTATGGTATTCCAAAAATTGCTACTACTAGAAACTAACAACCTGTCACATTCTCCAGACTCCGCGTTCGAGCCTAGTACCGAATCGACTGTGGTATTTCACAAATTGGATTTTGTCAGCGGACTTAATACCCAATCTCCACAACCAAGAAATCTCAAAATGCATGGGCCCGAGCAATGGGGTGTGGTGATATTCGCCCTTGACAATATCCAGATCAAGGAGCAGAGTGAGCGACATGAATGGGGAGATCAATCGAGTCAGGACCACTTTTTAAAACTCACCGGCGAGCTGACATTGGCCGTCACCGAGCCCCGGAACAGACTCCCAACCAACATCTGGGATCGCCAAAGATATGCCGGTCATCTTTCAGACGGACAGACACGGGTGTGGTGGATTATACACGACAACAACATCCCAGGCCGCCCATGTGTGCGCAGGTTCGACGTTGTCTTCGCCACGCAGATTTACGCCGTAACTGCAGCCGAGAGAACACGGTCCCACCATGCATGGCTTAACTTCGTCAGGCGAGAGTGGTTGGAATACCTTCTTTATGGCTTGCTTCAATTCAACAGGCTGCTGGAGTCGGATTCCCCGAGATCTAGAAGGCTGTCACGTTTGAGAGCCGTCTTACGGTGTGTTAGACCACAACAATATCCGGGTCGAGCACGGGGCTGATAACTTGGGCAGCATGAGAGGCATCCCAAATGCTCGTCCAATGAATGAAATGCCGGCCTCTTCCAGGCAAGCCCCTCGACGAGCACTTCCAGCACGTCGGGTGCAAGATAACATAGGGGAGCAAAGACTTCACCTGCGATGACGAACGCCAATTGAGTGCATCGCCAGGAACACTTTTCTACGGCTCAGGATACGCCACCGCAGCCGAGATCTGGGGCATGGCAACTAGATCCGTCCGGTATTTTGCGTGTAGTTCAAAGCTGCTGATGAGTAACTGTGTTTGGGAATTCTGTTTTGGGAGAAGAGCGTGGTTACTTCGATTAGACTACCCAGGTAGCCCTAATAGCGTTCGTCACTTCAACCATGGGACAGGCTTGGCACAATGACGAAGCATAATTACGGAAATTGTGAAGAGGACGTGATCTCAAGTCAGGGTGCCATCTACACTTCTCCGACTTCGCCGAGTAAATGACGATGCCTAATCAAAATAAAACAACACATTAGAGATGATACTTGATCGCCTCGTCCCCAAGCTGGCCATAGACACCGTCGAGGACCTCCACCACCTCCTGCGGCAGCGGGCCTTGGTCAATGATGTCCATATTTGTGGCCAGCTGTGCCGTGCTAGATGCGCCGATGATCACCGCATCACCCTTTGCACGGTCGAGCACGCCATGGTACGTGGTCCACCTGAGAGCAGCCGCGTGGCCATTGATGCCGTGCTTGGCTGCCACTTCCGTCGCGTTGTCCGCAGCAATTGCGATCTTGGGCTTGGAGTAGTTGGCTGCATAGAGCTTGCCCACTTGGTGCTGGCCGCACACAACTTGGTCAGCTCCACCTGTGCATATAAAGAAGGGGGTGCGCTGCTACTCACCGACGAGTCAAACCGACTGCCAGACTGGGCTGTCTTCTGGTTCCCCACAAAGACACCTGCCGCGGCGGGGCTGTACGCGTAGAACGCGATGCCGTGCTTCCTCAGCACTGGGAACAGAATGTCCTCTCCGCTCCTCACGAGCGGGTTGTATTGTCCCTGGTAGACGGCTGGGGCGACGTAGCCCTTGTCCTTGCAGATGGCCACGATCTGTTCGACCTCGTCGGCGGTGTAGTTTGATATCCCGAACCGCTTGAACTTGCCTTCCTGATATGCCTGATTCATGGCCTCACACGTCTCCTCCAACGGGGTGTCACGGTCAGGCAGATGCAGATACATGATGTCGATCTTGACGCCGTCCGGGAGCTTCAGGTCCGCGATGGATGCGTCAACGCTTGACTTGACTTGCTGGGCGGTGTGAAAGGGCCCATCGCCAGGGAGGCCAAGAATCTTGGTGTCGATATTAAACCTTGACCCGGCGCTTGCGGCTCCGAGACGGGGCTCCGACGAGCCCCGCGCACTGGGCGAGTAGTTGCGGGACGTGTCGAGGTGGCGGCCGCCATGCTCGTAGAAGGTGTCGAGAAAGGCCTTCACCTCGTCGGGCGTATCATATTTAACCAATTTATCGACCTTGGAGTCGCCGACCTGACCAAGTCGTTGGTAAGCTGCAGACGACAGATTGTTTCTCAACATTACGCACATTTGCGGCGCCTAGGACGATGATAGGACGTTGGCTCTGCGACATATTTGCGATTTATGTATCAGAGGCAATCTTTTGATGTTGGGCTCTGGTGCTTGGATATTAGGGATGGTTATCTAATGGAATGATGGCGGTTGACAACTGGTATTATTGTCTGGCCCAAGTAGTCTTCGAACATGTTGCTCTCCAAATTTATAGATCGTGACGTGGGATCAAATTATGATTCCAAATGCTGTTGATGTCGATTGAGCTTAACTCCGGGTCCGAGATCGTCGGCCAAGGATGACAAATCCTCTGTTTCGATCCACCTTCAAGCACTAAAGTCAACAAGCTTACTGTTGACTAAACAGAGCGTTTACTGATCAAGGCCTAGTTCTAGTTACGCCACGCCATTATGCGATGGAATCGAGGACATGGGTAAATAGCATCAACCAAGCATTCGCGCTCAGCAGCAGCTTGGTGGCAAGAATAAGTTAATACCAGGCATACAACGTTCTGCCGAAGTGTAGCTCGCAAGGTTTCCGATCCATCTGGTATCGCTACGTATTAGCCACGCCTTTCCTACCGTGGTACAAGAAGCAACGCTTTAATAATCATGAATTGGTAAATCTGTAAGTCAATCAGGAACCTGGCGAGACCTCACCATTCGAGGCGATGTAGTGCTAGCAACAGTGCCTGTTAAGAAAGTAGGAAAAGAAGAACTTGCACAGCCCATGCTGTGGGACAAGGACAGGAGGAATGGGAAACTCTCTAACGCCGTAGACTGTCTGAGTTACTACTGCATGTTGGTCACCTCCATGCTTGGAGACGAATCACGGTTGTAGATAAGTGAAAAGACAATCACGTGCAGTGGTAGTTCTTCAAGTCGCGAACACCAAGTCACAAAATATTGAGGATCAGAAATCATGCTCCAGAATCATCATTTGTATTGGTAAATTCAGCTACCTTCTTTGCTCAAGGGCTAGAAATGCTCCCTAGGGATCTAATCATACCAATGAAGAGCATATCCAGCATTCGCAAATTTTCCTCGCGTCTTTTCATTTTTCTATCGCAAGTCGTCCGTAGCTTTGCAAGCCGTTGAGTTGGGCTCTCGAAGATAGTCTGTAGTAGAAAATGACGTTGCATAGGTGTATGAAATCGAAAGACTTCCTGTGACCAGATTGAACTCCCCTTTCATTGTGTCGGCTTGTTCATCGCTGCCTAGACAATTCGAACGCATGAGATCATCCTGATGATGGAGGCGACTGACCTTCAATACGCGGCCATTACTTCCTTGTCTCCAGATGTCTAGTGACAAAGATCCCACAGGAGCTAACGGGTCTCCGGCGGAGGGGTGGGGGGACGGGGGGGACTAGGTGGAGGGGGAGGGGGAGGAGGCTGAGGATCAGGCTCCGGTGGAGGGGTTGGGTCAGACATTGCTCTGATGTGTTGAGAATCGAAGGTTGTTGACTTTCTGGTTGATGTGTGATCGAATTTTGGTCTTAGTTCGGGTGCAGGTATTCGCCGAGGCTGAACGATATGCATGATCTTGGAGTGCCAGGAGTTAGCTTGGGAAAGTCAAGCATGGCTCATCGTTCAATTTATAGGTTGAGACAAACAGACAACTGTCAGACACGATGTTGGCTTGGTCAATTACTGTGTGTGCAGAGTGACAGAACCAGTACCCTTCGTCCCCCAAGAACTTGAGAAAGACACGCACGATGACCAGTCACCGAATACGTCCCAGACCCCGGCGAGTGACTGCTGTACTCTCGAGGCATCACCAAAGGAGTGTGTTCCTGGCCTAGGACACACACTCGAAAATCATCAGACTGGTAAAGACCCGGCATCACTAAAAAACCAGAGTGGCGAAGCTGATGAGCTTGAACCTGATGAGCTTGAACCAGTCCATAATCACAGCTGTTTGGATGTTTAACTTATGCCAAAAATGTATCAAATGTCTACACAGAACTGATTCAAACGTTCTAGTATTTTTTAAATCTATGAATGAGGTGTGTCTACTATGCGACCATCGGTCACCTCCGCCTGCCCCCCCCCCCTTCCTTTTCTCACCCATCTTTCTCTCTCTCTCTCTTTGTGCTTCTAGGTGTGTTTGTGAGTGCTCGTGGGCATTGAAAGCCTCAAAGAGCGTAAATCTACGGTTCAAACCTGCGTGGCTGTGATCTATTATACTAGTTGAAAGGTGCTCCATGTCATGTCTCCGGCAGGGACTCGCCGGCTCCACATGTATGACAAACGAGGCATGGTGACATAGCAGCATAACTGAAGTACTCGAGATGCACGCGAAAGGCCTAGCGAGTCTGGGCCCTAGGGGCGAACTCGAAACGACAGACGGCAGCACCATTACCGCCGATTTGCATTTGCATCTGGACGCTCGCCATTTGAGGTACACTCTTGACACCATGCCCACCACTCGCCGTTGTGGGCGAGGCTGTGGCTGCAGTACAACCGACGCGTTCCCCAAGTAGTCGACGTATGACCCTGTAATAACACAATCAATCGAGTGGGCGGGTCACACCTGGCAGTCTGGGTGTGTTGCATCTGGTGGTCCATCACATCTCAAGAATTGCGGTGAGGATTGACGAGGTGCCAAGTAGCATTCCAGGTCATGGCATGACATGACTCTCCTTCACATGTGTAAAGGGAGAACCAGCGCATGTACGTAGGAATGCATGGACCATGTACAATCTATGACTAGATGAAGAGACCCGAGATGCCAAATGCTAGACGCTGTTCAAACTCTGGCGTGTGCTAGATGCAGTGTGTGTGCCCTGGTTGTTGACTGTCCGACGACACAGGCGTCTTCTATTTCCATGCGCATTGCTACGGCCCAAGAATCGGCCTCAAGGCGAGTTCCAGGGGCCGGCCCACCGCCGAGCCGCGAAAGGATCGGTCTGGTAAGGGCACTGGCCGTTGGCCGGCAAGATGACGGAGGGATGGTGGCCAGGGCTTGACTCGGGCGTACGAGACTACTGCACAAATCAGGATGGAGTCATCGTCAAAACGTTTTCGTAGGTAAACCGATTAAAGGCTGCAGACAGCCTGCAGGTTGGTGCACTTTGATGCACTTTGACGATGGTTCGTGTCGTGCACCCAGAGTAAGCAATAGATCGAGTCGGGTTATTAATAAGAGAAAGGCAACGAGTGATGATGCGATCCTTCTGCTGCAGTGCTCCGGTTTAGGCGTCTTCCTCCTCGCCGGCCCTCAGCCGGCCTGCAGCCGGCCCTGCCGGATTTAGAACATTGTGGGGGAGGCTCCAGCGAGACTACATCCTGCGATGGTCGCTGTTGGGCCTGTGGATACTGACCTCCCTCCAGGAGTCAAGGGTCCTCGTGTGCATACTGTGCCATTCGTCCCTTTCATCAGCACGAATGCACCTGCGGGTTTTAGGTCGTCTGTACAGCATAGACGTGCATGACCATTTCTACACTTTCTACCTAGGTACACCATCGATAGCTGCCAGACAGTTTGGTTGGGTGTGGTTGCTGCCTGACTGTCCCTGTCTGTAGCAGCCGCTGATTGACTGACTTGACTGACTGATGTGGTCGACCTGTGCTTACATCAGTGCTTCAGTGCTCCTGTCTGATCCCCCTTTGCCCCGTCCTGGCCTCTGTCCTTGGCCTTTAATGTTTGACCTGGGTCATTGATATGAAAATGGATATGGATGCTGTAATCTTGGCCACCTGCCTGTACATCGTCACCTCCTTCTTTTCCCCGGTGCCCTGTGCTGTGTTCTAATTCTCGCTCGTCCTTCCATATGATGTCCCCTAAATACAACCACTAGGCTATAGAGCCGCCCAGCCCGGGGCCAACAGGGCCAACCCCCAAGTCTCCGCCCCATCGCAGCTGCAGCCCGTGCCACACCAGCCAGGCCTGCCGGGGATTTATTGTTTCTCAGGGACCTTTCCAGGTACCTCATCTACATACAATACAGCCTTCTCCAGGGTCCATTTTGTCGTCTGAGTGGACCGCAGCCGGGCATATGCCCAGGTCAAAATGCTGGAATCTCAGTCATGTACCAACCACAACGGGTCACGTTGCTTTCAGACACAGCCGGATACTCTGCAATCTAGAGTGCAACATCTTTCAGCCCACGCCTTATTCCCTTTGCACATGCATCTGCGTGACTTTTTCGCTGATTGACTGACTAATTCCAATGTTGCCTTACCATGGGTCGCAAGCCGGGCCAGACATGGCCGCCCGGCCTTCTCTGCCACCTCTAACTTATTTATACAACCGTCCAGCTATCCACTTGCTGACGTGCCACATGCCATTGTAGGAACTCATCAAGCTCATGCTCATCGGCCCCTGTACTGGACCTTAGGAGTAAACGGTGCTTCATGACACCCTCCTTCGTTGATTTCAGCCCCGTGTATGTGTTTCGCCTTATCTGACATCCGCATGTATCATTAAAGACCATCTCAGGACTGTACATTTTCTTCCCATCACCGACCTAGGTCTGATGATTTTCGTCACAGCCGACTTTTTTCTCCCCTGCATATAGAACCCGGATCGGTTTTTCGTTCTCTTTCCTTCACTCAAGCGTTAGTTTTTGTCTTACTTAACACCCATATCGAGCCTCTGCGCCGCTGAAAAATTGCTGAGACCCTCAAGCTGTCTCTGTGCCGTCATTACCACGCTATAAACTCAGTGCCGACAAAATATACAGGAATTCTACAATGGGCAAGAAGAACAATTTCGACAATATGGCCTCCTCGGACTCAGACTCTGAATCCTCCTCCACGCCTTCGCCCCGCCGCAATCGTCGTGAGCGGCGATCCCATAAGAGGACGCCCAGTTCCGCAGCTCGACAGCTTCAGGCTCCCGCACCACAGGCCGCTGCCGGAGGTGCTTCGGATGACAAGAAGAAGAAGCCCAAGATTCCACCACAGGAGAGCATAGACAAGATCTGGGAGAAGTTCTCGCAAAAGAAATTCAGTAAAGCCCTGGCAGTGCTTCCCTTCTCTCCCGCCCCTGCGTCAACCGCCACCGAGCGTGGTAACGAGCTTCTATGCGCCGGCTACGAGCGTGCTGCTGAGGAGTGCAGGCGCAGAGTGCGCAAGATTATTGCAGAGTGCAAGAGAATCAACAGCCGGTACCGCGACCCAGGTTGGGACATCGTAAGTATACGGACTTCCATCCTATGGATGTCTTATCCGCGGAGAACACCCTCGATTGCCTGAGGACTTGCGCCTGCGCCAAGATCTCACGTGCTCACGCCGTAGCTGACATGTTTCCATCACAGGACTGGGACTTCAAATGGGAAAAGGGCCACTGCTTGAATAGTCTGGCGTCAACCAAGTTCGACATTTCCGCTTCCAACGTGGCAAATCCTGCGGCAAACATACCAAAGGCCGTCAAGCGCGTACACGAGATCTTCAAGAAGCCTACTTTTATGGAGAACGTACTTCCCGGTGACATAAAGCAGGGCAATCTCGGGAACTGCTGGCTCATCGCAAGCTTGACGGGCTTGGCAAACGTACAGGGCGGGATCAAACGTATCTGCGTGGAGTATGACACCAGTAAGTGCCTTTCCCGGTTCATGCCCCATCATTCCAGCTTGAAGGTTGCAGGTTTTGACGCCTAGCTTTTACCTCACAGAGATAGGAATCTATGGCTTCGTCTTCCATCGTGATGGCGAGTGGATTTACTCCATTATAGACGACAAGCTCTTCCTGAAGTCTCCATGCTGGGACTCACCGTCCATGCAGCGCATCCTACTGAAGCAGATTGACCGAGAAGACGTTGAGAGTGTCTACCGCGAGACGTATCAGACCGGATCGAAGGCGCTTTTCTTCGGTCAGAACAAGGATCAAAACGAGACATGGGTCCCGCTCCTGGAAAAGGCCTACGCAAAAGCACATGGGGACTACGCTTGTCTCAACGGAGGCTGGATCGGTGAGGCCTTAGAGGACTTGTCTGGCGGCGTTACCACCGAGCTTCTCGCGAGTGACATTTTCGACACGGATGCCTTCTGGGACAACGAGATTAGTAAAGTCAACCAGGAATTCCTCTTTGGCTGCTCTACTGGTTTGCTTGATGGTGGCTACGGTGAGCGAGACGGTATCTCTGAGGGCCATGCCTATGTTCTCATGGAAGCGAGAACACTCAAGGACGGGACACGGCTCTGCAAGCTCAGGTAAGCATTTTTATGCACCAGTACAGCGTGATGGAGTGCCGCTGACGTCCCCACAGGAACCCATGGGGCCAGGTTAAGAAGGGCAACTGGGAGGGCGCATGGTCTGATGGATCCAAAGAGTGGACCACGGAGGTGAAGCAAGAACTGGACCACACCTTCGGCAGCGATTCGACCTTTTGGATCTCCTACGACGACCTCCTGCGCAAGTATCAGCACTTCGACCGCACTCGTCTGTTCCGGGACCCAGACTGGCGCTCGTGCCAGCGCTGGGCCGGAGTCGAAGTCCCCTGGAAGCCGCAGTACAACGAGAAATTCCACATCAAGCTGACCAAGGAGTCCCCGATCGTTCTCGTTCTCTCCCAGCTGGACACACGGTACTTCCGTGGCTTGCAGGGCCAGTACAACTTCCGCCTTCAATTCCGACTGCACGAGGAGGGCAGTCCCGGGGCAGAAGACTACATAGTCCGCAGCCATGGCAACTACCTCATGGACCGTAGCGTCTCGGTCGAGTTGCCGAGCATGCTTCCCGGAAATTACGTGGTCTTTATCTCTGTCATCGGGGAGCGTGACAATGACATCTACAGCACGGAGGAGGTCATCAAACGCGAGTGCAAGGACCGCACGGAGAACGAGAAGCTCGCTCAGGTCGGCGAGGCCTACGATCTCGCCCATTCCAAGGCAGCCAAGCACCTGAAGAAGTTGAGCGAGGTTCGGAAGAAGGCAGAGGGCAAGAAGGCCAGCGAGTCTCGGAGGAAAGAGCGGAGGAAGAACTGGGAGAAAAGGCAAGCTGGGCGAGATGTCAGGACGAAGCAGACAAAGAAGAACGAGGAAAAGAAACAAAAGTTGAAAGCTGAGAAGAAGGTCAAGGCTGAAGCAGAGAAGAAGGCGGCAGAGGAGAAAGCTGCAAAGGAGGCTTCCGAAAAGAAGGCCTTGGAAGAGAAATTGGCAGCGACAAAAGCTGCTGAACAGAGGCTGGCGGAGCAAGTGAAGCGCGCCCAGACGGAGGCCATGGAGGCTGACAACGCTTCGGTTACCTCGACCTCGTCCAGTTCGGGTACAGCACAGCACACGCCCCAGGATAGCCCGAGGATTGAGTCTGCCCAGCCTGTGCCAAATGGGCAAGACAAGGTCGAAGTTCCCCCAGCCACTAGCACTACCACTGCTGCTCCGGACTCCGATACAAGCAAGCCTTCTGTTGCGGGAGAACAGTCACAGGCTGCATCTGGAAACAAGCCAATGGAGCTCAAGATACACTGCTGTTCCTGCAGCCACGAGACCAGGAAGGCGCCTGAAGCAGGGGCCGAGTCGGATGGCTACTCCTCCGATTCGCCCGTGGAGGACTACGAGAACCTCTACGACCCGGACGACACTACCAGCGCCCTCATGCCGCCTTCGCCAGCCACGCCCACGTCCGCCAAGACCAAGGACAGCAAGTCCGAGGATGAAGGCGCGGGTGTCCCCGACCCGTGGAACGCCATCGCCGTCGTTGGCTTCAGGGTGTACTCCAAGGACAAGGACTTGGAACTGCGCGTCATCATGGAAGGCGGGCTCCTCGAACAAGATGGGATGGGTACCCTGGGCGAGGCCGATCTTGACAACGGGGTTGCCAACGCCGGCGGCCAGCGCGGGAAGCAGGAGGAATGGGGTGAGGGAAAAGACCACAAGACACCCGACGGGGGCCAAGGAGATGAGCCTGCGAAGGGTCAGGTCGCAGACAACGGTGGCGGTGACAAGAAACAAGCTGATGGAGACAAAGAAGGCGATGATTCGTCGGTTGATGGGGACCGTGTGGCTCACTACCGGACCATCATCGAGAGGAAGACGAGCGAGTATGGTCGGGTGATGGAGAACGAGGGCGAAGACGGCAGTGGCTTAGTCGAGACTGTCGAGAAAGTCTGAGTCACTGAAGATATCTTCAAGAATGACAGGCACATTATGACGACAGATTCGACCAACGACTCTTCTTGTAGCTTTTAGAAGTTTAATTTCTTTTTGAGAAGAACAACCTCGACTGATATCAGAATTTTGCAGCGACACCGAATAGAAAGACTGAAACCACCCACACCTTGACGACTTTGAGATTAGAGTTTTGGGCAGTACCATCGTGGAATATGTAACCTGCTGCCAACTAGACAACAGTAGTATCTTTGTCAGACCATGAGCATAAGGTTCCGTGTTTACTTGTCGCTGCGCTGCATATGGAGTAATGGTACTCGGCTACACAAACACGGATATACTGCAAACACTAGCATGTCGATCATCGCTAATCACGAGGTCCTGATGCAAAAGAACACAGATCCAACTTGAACTATCTTCAGCTTTTGTCGTCTTAATAGCCTCAACAGCCCCTGGGTATCCCGTTCGAGATTTTTCACATTTCGGCTAAGTCTCTTCAAATACAATGAGCGTTACAAAGTGTTCCCCCATCCAAAGTTGCCCCGACTTATCTGGAGAGGCTCGTCTATTTGACAAATCCCCTTGGCCCTCGCTGGTGTGATATATCAAGTTGACGGCTGTTTTTGGGGTGTTCTATACACCTTTCGCCTGGAATTGCCCGCCTGTAGTTTATCGCACTTCAAAATGTCCGTCCATTTGTCTCCCCTGATTATCTGGTGTGAGAGAAGATTTGGAAATTCTTCCAACCCTGCCTGGAGCAGTTGTGCACGAACTGCTTGATGAATGATCCAGCTCCAGCGATTCCGAAACGCAATCTTCACAGAGCACAGCTAGCCCCAAAAAGATTTGTCTTTGTTACACCGGCCGCGACCACAATCTGAAGTCGCGGGTAACAGCGGGTTCCTCGGATGGTTGAATCGAAGGTCGGGCGCAGACAAAGGCACTGTGAGGCCGTACTGCATGGATAGCTCCGCAGCACCGTTTCCGGAAAGCACACCTGAGGTGGCCACAAAGGAGGATCCCCGGTCAAGGAGAAGTATAATTCATGACTGGCCCAGTACCGCGACGACCCCGGCATTGTAGGTCTTAAAGTACTGTATGATGGGAGCTTCTGAGAGGATCTTTGATTTGTGCCCAGCCTTGTAGGAAACGTACCGAATTTCCCAAAGAGCTCTAGGACGCTGCGCAAAATGTAGGATTCTTTCCCTCGGCTTGATGTTTCGGCTGCCTTTACCTATCTGACATACGTGCTACAGGTGCATCCTTCTTAGACGTTATTATCAAGTATGCAGTCACAAACTCGAGAGGGTTGTCCGCTGCGTAAGTTCACCATCCTAAGCTTCCGAGGGGCACAGGGTCATTGGCAGATTGGAAAAATACGGTCTGTTGTCATTGGGTGCCGGGGCATGCATTTGGTCAAAACTGACAAAGTAAAAAAAAAACAGGCCTTGCCATTCTATTGGGAAAATGGTCGGGTAGATTCGAATAAACAGAACGAACCTTTTTTTGGCTGCTTCGACTGTCTCGATGAGTTTGAAGAGGAATACTCAATTGCGTGCTCGGAATGGTGCGTCTCGATGAGGATTGAACTTGCGTCCTGTCACACATCGTGTCCTCGTGTGCTGACTTGAAGCCAACCCACACAGCACAGGCCAAGGCAGCGTCCACAGCAAAGCAGACCTTGTGTCGCGAAGCTACGTCAAAGAGGGCAAGGAGAACGGGGAAGCCTACGAGTTGGCAAAGCAAAATTATCACCGATACCTTTCCGAGTTCCTGGTGTGGTATGTGTACCACAGATACAATCGTAAGTGTGCATCTGCCCTGGCCGCAGGGCCTCGTGGAGTACAAACGGCCGGAAATACGGGTTTGCTAACACACACCCGGCTATAGTATATCGGGTGCAGGAGCTAACGGCCCACGAATTAGTGGCCCGCGGCTTCTGGGAGTTCCACGAGGACGTATACAACGAGATGATGGCTGCTCACGCACCGACGTTGTGGGGGATAGGCTACTTGGGCCCGGTGCTTGATTCCCTCATTGAAAAGACTGTCGCTGAGCTCAAGTGCCGGCTCGATAAGGACCACCCACCCAAGGACCGCTTTGGAGAGTGGGAAGAGAAAGAAACACACCTGGCTGAGCACCGTCCGTTCCTCAACAACGTCACGACGTCCCTCAAGAGAGCCATCTCCGAGGGGACCTTAGATGACATGTCGAATGAGCTGAAAGTTCTATTTGACCCGATTGAGGCTGATGACGAGGCGGGTGGCGAATCGGAGCAATACAATGAGCAGCCCTTTTTTCATGAGGTGGGCGATTACGACGAGCTCATGGCAAAACTCAGTGACGACAACATTCGAGGCCCTAGGAGGCCGGACGGACTTCCGTACGAGATATTGGAATTCGTCCCGCAGTTGCCCGCAACCAATTTCAACTCTCGCATCGACCGACTCAAGATGGATTTGTTGAATGAGGTGACACAGTGCGAGATCATAGCCCCCAAAGGCGACGAGTCGGTCCGCGGGGGGCGCAACCTCCCAGAATACTGGAGGAATGAGAATTTCGTCGACAACACGCTGGGATTTATTTTCGGGTTGCTGGCCCTCGACCCGGGGCTCTCGAGGGTCCGCATGCTCGAGATTGGGAAATTGTTCCACTCCGTCCTCCTGGAGCCATGGTATTTCGAATATGGGCACGGGGAAAGGAAAGCTGGCGAGTCGGCCGAGAACAACGAGGGGTTCAACATGGAGCTCCGAGGGGCCGTCGTGGATCTGGCCAACGTTACGCATAGACTGCAACTTCACGAGGGTAATTTCGTCAACAGTTGGTGGGGCAAAACCAGCTACCACGGTGTGATCCGAAGACCTCCTCCTGACGGGCCTGGATCAATCGACACCGTCTTTAGAACGGCTTCGAACCGCTGGAGATTGTTCTACAGCCATTGGCTGCAGATACTCGCCAACGTCGAGCTGAGCCATACGAAGCTGACCCAGGAGCAACTGGACGCTGAAACGACCAAATCCTGCCCCGTATGCGCCGACGACTACGAGGTCGGTGACCCGAACAACTGCGCGGTCTGGATCGAATGCGGAAACAACCACACGCTGTGTAAAAAGTGCTACACGCAGCTCAGCCTTACGCCGACTAGGCCCTACAATGACTTGCCATCAACCAAGTACTGCCCACAATGCCGAAGCGAGTTGCAATACGAAAGCGACATTAGGGATCTCACGGACAGTCTCAACTTGATGCCCTCGCTCAACACCGACTTCCCGTATCACGAATAGCCGAGTAACCTTGATATAGATGGAGCGGGCGATGCCGCAGGCGGGGGCTTCGAAGGTCGAGTAGGGGGTGATTGAGTGCACTTTCTCAAATCGTGCAATGTACTTTCTTTTGTTTCCCCAGAATCATGTTACGAGTCTAAACTCTGAGGGAACATACTGCTTGTGCCAACGCTGTGTCTCCTGAGCAGATATCAGACATTGACGTGCTTGTGAGACCACAAACAGGGAGACAGGTGCAAAATCTGCAACCCCTTTGGCTGCGTTGAATAATATCAGTATGTCCAGGAGATTTGGCAAGTACCTACCTAGGTGGCATTAGTGGCGTGAAGACACACTTCCTTCAGATGACATCGATTGGTTGCTCTTGAAGTATGTCAAGTCCAGCTATGCTCCATGAAGTATTCCTATGTCCAAGACGGGAATGCCTGATCTGCATATTCTCGGTCTTTACGGCCAATGTTGCCGGGACACACAATTTGATATTCGACGAATGCCCCACTCCGAGTAACTCTTCCCAACCATATGTTGTCAAGAACCCATTAAGGGAGTGTGGAGCCTCTGTTTTTCATGGTCGGTGTCAACCAAAACATGCTGTCTCCCCAGATACGCTGAAAGGGTTGAATCGTGATTATGGTCGTTCGTGTAGTCTTTTCCATGTCCACTTCTCTGGCCACCACATCCTGGAGACTGTCCCTCAACCCCTTGAACAAATTCCCGTGCATTGACAATGGCAATAGTACCCCGCAGGATCCCCGGCTGGGCAAGTCAACAGGCGTGTCTGGGTTGGCCCGACAATAAAAGCGTTGTGGTCAAAGGGGGAGCCCCCAAGGTGGTGCGATTGTGGCTGAGTCGCGCAGGTGTGCACTATTGATCTTGTAATAAGATTCGATGCTCGCCGAGTCATTACCTGTCCGGGCCGGACTTGGAGCGGTCTAAGATATCAATTTCGAGGGCCAGGCTTGCCTCGTGCCCTCCTCTATCACCTGGGATATGTGGTCATCCAGCCTCATCCCAGATCTTTGGGATAAACATTGAATCTCCCAAGAACCCTCCCCAAGAGACACCACACGTTTACTCCTTGGCAATACCCCGAGGTCACCCTGTTTGTGCGTTGCCCACCACTCCAATCATGAACCGGGGACCTTTCGCCTCGATACCCAATTCCCACACACCTAAAGTAGGGAAGCCCCCGCCCCTGGGGAGATGGAAACAACAAAACACACACAGAAAATGTAAGAGTGCGATAACAGCCTGGAACCCCTATCCCAAATTCCGCCCAAATCCCTCATGATAAAGATGTCATTATATCAGTTTATTGCCGGCGTGGCCGATGATGGTTTCGGACAGGGTGGAGCGGCCCCACCGTACCCACGCGTCCCTGACACTTGTGCCAAGAGACATGTCATGGCAGCCCGTCTCGGCTTCTCCACGGGGAAAGGAAAACCCCGCCGTCAACTCGTTCAGGAACGGGGGACCGGGGGGGGAGTCAGTCGTGCCCCAGGATGCCAAGCGAACCCTCCCAGCGAAGAAAAGAATGCCATGGGATGATTTTGGAAACAGGGTTCCTTCCTTCCTTCTTTCTTTCCATACTGTACGGGTAGACGCTGCATGCAGAGTCTGTTGCAGGAGCCGTGAAATTCGCAACCGGTGGTATCATCCCGCTCCATCGTGAATGAGTCGTGCCATCGTCGACGTTTTGCCTGGCTGGCCTCAATGCCCTGCTTCCAGGGAATGCCCAGTGTCCTCCCCCCAGCCTCTTCTTCGCTTGCATGCGAGCCAGTCAAGTCGCTCGGGACTGCATTGCAGTCATGGTCATGTGCGAGATTGGTGTGATTACTTCGCCATGCCTGGGACGTGTCTTGAGGCATATTCTTTGGATACCTTTGATTCTGCTTTTGATTTACCCTTGGTCAGCATTATGTCGGGTTTCTATATCGGGGAACTGTTCACGTGACGGAAGGCTCCTGCTGGAACATGGTGCATGGCTGGGAAGTACCAGAAGTGGGGATGGTGGTGTGATGTACATGTACATGTACGTGTTGGAATGATTGCCCGGACGGATCACGGGAAGGACCCGTCGGCCTGGCCGATCGGCTTGCATCACGATCATGATGGAGATCATGATGGAGACGGGCATCCGTGGGTAGATCTCGCGGGAAAATGGGGAAAAAAGCGCCCGCAGCGCTGTGTGTGTGTGCCCGTCCGTCCGTGTGTGTGTGTGTGTGTGAAGGAGGGAGCGAGTGTGTGTGGAACTTACCGAGACTGGTAGGTGACGACAAGGGCGTGCCGTTGCTGGGGGTCAGATACCCACACACCGAGTCGAGCTTCATCTCGCCGACGCTGTACAGCTCGCACTTGACGCGCTTGCTGTCGACGCCCAGGTCGATGAGCTGCTGCATCATGGTCTTCATGAAGACCTCGGGCCCGCAGATGTAGTACTCGGTGCCGCTGTGGCCGAGGTGCAGCAGCGAGGGCGAGACCTTGGGCAGGTCGATGCGGCTGTTGTAGTCGTACGTGACGCCCTGGATGTCCCCCCTCGTGCAGACCGTCTTGAAGATGGTGGTGTTGAGGTTGGGGCAGCGGCGCTTGAGCACGGTGAGGCGCGTGTTGAAGGGCACGTCCTCGCGGCAGCCGTGGATCCACGAGATGTGCCGCGTGGGCTGCTCCTCGGTGACGGCGTTGAGGATCGAGACGAGCGGCCCGACGCCGCCCCCTGCCGAGATGAGCACGATGGGCACGCTGCTGGGCACTGTGGTGTCGAGGAAGAAGTCGCCCGACGGGTGGCTGCACTCGATGTCGTCGCCCGTCTTGACCCGGTCGATGAGGATGTTGGAGAGCATGCCCGGGTCGTGGTATGCCGTTTGCGCCTTGGCCCTCTTGACTGTGATGCGGTAGTAGTCGCCGCCCCGTGGCGAGTCCGACATGGAGTACTGTCTTGTCTGGTAGTAGCCGATCTCGGGCACGAACAGCCTGATGCTGATGTACTGGCCCGGCAGGAACTTGGGCAGCTGCATGCCGTCCTTGGGCACGAGGTAGAAGCTGAAGAGGTCGTCCGACTCGCAGACCTTGCGGTCCAGCTTGAACTTGCGCCACGACCCCCACTTGTATCTTTCAAAGTCCTTGTAGATGATCTTCTCCCTGCCAATCATCATACTTGACAGGATCCGGTAGGCCTTGAGCCAGGCGGCCTTTGCGTCCGGGGTCAGGGCCGGGCCCATGACGTCCTCAAAGGTCTCGATGAGCAGGCCGCCGAGGATCTCATAGTGTTCGGGTTTTATGCCGAGGGTGCAGTGCTTGTTGCAGATGCGCTCGAGCTTGGGGATGAGCTCTGAGATGTTGTTGACGCTGGTGGCGAAGCGGAGGATGACGACGGTCAGTGCGCGGGCCAGGCGGCCGTCCTTGAGGTGGATGACATTGAGCGTGTTGTTGAGCTCGGGATGCCTCTTGACGAGGGTGCTGTAGACGATGTCCGAGATGGACTCGCCGTGCTCCTTGAGGAAGGGTATGGTCCCCTTGACCAGCTGGGCCTCCTTATATGTCAACGCCATGGCTGCCTTTCACCTTTCGCAGGTTGCTAGTGTAGTGCCCGCCTCCGGGTGGCCGTGGACTGGACCGTGGACTGGGACTGGACCGGGGCAGATGTCGGGGATGGTGGAGGAAAGTGGGAAAGAGAAACGGACTAATGCAGATATGAAGATTTAGGATAGAGATTTGGCATGTTCTGGTTTATATCGTACGATTACACGTAGATTAGAAAACGTGGGAGCCACGTTGTAACCCACGCCGGCGGGCGATGCTTGTGCTTGTCAGCCCGGATGTAATGCTACCCCTGGACCCCCTATTCAGCGCGAAGAGACGTGACCGCCTCCCTCGGCCTTTGTTCTCTCTCCCCCAGTCCCGTCCAATCCTCCTCCTCCTCCTCCCTTCTAACCCCCCCCCCCCCGACGGCATGGCATCTCATCTCTGATCATCTCTTTTTTGACAAAGTACTGTACCTCCTCTACGTACTCGCTCCCACCCTCCCTCTCCTCAGCTCAAATTACTTTTCCTGGCTCAATGCGTCTTTTGCGTGGGCGTGGGGCTGCTGCCAGTCATGTCCGCCCGTCTGAACGCGTACCGGCCCTGTTCCAGATATATTCGGGGATTTCTGACCGCGCACAGCCGAGGATCTCCCTGGAGGCGGAATGAATGATTGAATTTGTGGTGGCAGTGCGGCCCAGTCAGTCGCTCAATCCAGTCAGTCAGTCAGGGCCAAAAAAGCCGTTGCAAAATGGACCCTTGCCTGTCACAACATGACGTCGGGGCTTGGGGTGGGTCCCTTTCGGAAACGAGGTCCTCTGCCCGGAGCATTGGGTTGCTTGGGGCCCAGCTCTGCCGCAAGCGAGTGTTACTTTGCACCTGAGGCGAGTGGCATTTCGGCGTCCAACGAGGTGCGATTGAAGCAAGACCATGCGACAGGTCATTTAAATATGCTTTGACCACCAGCCCCTCTCGATGCACACGTGGACGGAGGCTTGAAGCATTGACCTCTGCTCTGTGTGTGTGCATGTGTGTGTGTGTGTGTGTGTGTGTTTGTTTGTCTGAACTCATGCGCATCTCATCTCTGTCCCTCTCCCCCTCCCGCAGGACGACCAAAAAGAGGACCCAAAAAAGAGGAGCGGGATTGACAGACCATGCGCTACGTCTCTCTTGGGTTTCCACTCCTCCCTTGTGAAACCGCGAGCCCGTCAAGCCGTCTCCACGAGGGTCGTTCTTGACCACCACTGGGATGCAGGGTATTTGGTGGAATTCAGGAGCTGCTTGTCTCCATTGCTGCCGCTCCATCAGTGTCTGCAGATTACCGGGGTGACGCCCCATGCGAGTCATACAGACGCGCTGTCGGACGGGGTCGCTCCAGTCTCCGCGTACCTTGTAGGGATCAGATCTGGATTACCACTTGCACTTTACACTTTCGCTCCGGCTTTGGACCTGGTTCCGCCGGCTCGCTTTGATTTTTTAATTTTTCTTCTTGTCCTCTCTCTTGTTTTCTGCCCTACAGGACGGTTATTGTCCTCCGACGATCCACGGAAATGGCGGGCTTCGTGTTTGCCCTCGCTGGTACAGGCCGAGTCATTTTTCCTTGGTGACATCAAGAGCCGCAAATCCTCAAATCCCACAGAAATCTTGAGACTTGGGCACTCCTTGCCCGGCCTGTCCGGCTCAACGTTGGCCATCACAAGATTGCAACGCGAGACTACAGGATGGTTCGTACTTACGCAGGCCCAGCGGCTTACACTAAAAGTTTAGGGCCATTTGTTCCCTTAGCCTGCGTCGCGCACCGTGCCGACGCGCTATCTTTTTGATTGACCCGGACGCCCTGTCTCGTGCTGCCGGTCTTGAAGCTTGAGACGAATGCAGCGAAACAAGAGCCCTGGGCTCGACTCCTGCAGGGCAATCAACCAAGCTCAGGCGCTACACATGCAGCGCACAGCGGTGTTTGGCCAACCATATCAAGCACAGAGGGCCATTGACGGGGATTACCAATCGAGCCAAGAAAAGATCAACCTTGAGCCTCAGGGATACCGGGAGCGGCTCCCTTGCCGAACCGAGATCTTCCCACCGAGGCGACTCCCTTTAACGCGGCAGCTGCGCGGTACTCCTCTGTCCGGCTGCGCAGCTTTGAGAAGCTGGTGTGGCGCTGGTGCCCAATGCCTGGCTGAAAAGGTGCTGAAAATCAGGGGGCGTTCCCCAGTGCCGCCCCTCCCAGCCCAGCCCAGCCCTCCCCCCTCCCACGTCCCGTGTCCCGTTCCCCATACGCATCAGACTATATAAGCGTGGCCGCACAACGGTTGGCCCCAGGGGCTCCGGGGCTCTGGGGTGTCGTGCGCTCCGGGTGAAGGAGGGGCAGATCGCAACGGGGGCTTCGGGGGTCACGGGATTTCCAAGCCGGAGGCTGAACAACAATTGCAGCGACAAACGTCAGCAAATCTTCCGCCATATTATTATTGACCCCAATTTTTTCCCTTGGAGGTCTGACCGTCTGAGCTGTCGGCGATCAAGCTCAGAACGTTAGGGAACACCACCGAACTACTGGTCCCCACGCCAAAATGTACCCAGTACTTGTACACATTTGCTTGCCCCCACCCGCCAGGCATACGCATGCGAGATCTCGCCTGGGTTCGTTACTAGTCACTAGTCACTTTGAGGATCGTGATTGGATTTTGGCTCTAACACCGGTCTTCACTGCGGTGCGGCCCAATCTTGGCGCTACTACGAAGTAGGTGCTCATGCACCCTGAAAGTCAACCCGTATCGCGAGTCCGTTCTACCTGTCTGTTTCTCTCTTCAGAGAGATGACGGAGATTTGCCACAAATCGTCCCAAGCACAGACGTGATGATAGAGCAATCAGTGCTGTAATGCTATCAGCCTCACCGAGCACTTACACAGGAGCCGAGGCCTGCCCAAAACCTGCTCCTCCATGTCCTGGGGTATGTAAGCTGCGTGGTCACCTCGGCTATTGCACGGTGAAGCTCCCCACTCTGAAGCAGCCAGAATGTTTCCTGTGCTACCGAAGTCAAAGAGCCAGAGCACGGTGCTTCTGCCTGACAGTAGTCCTGAGTGGCTTTTCAGCCTTTGAAAATTCTCCCAATTGCTTTCACAACTTCTAGCCGACACCCCCCCCCCCGACCCCCTGGGCTCCACATCTTGACCCGCGAAACTGGCAGACGTACAGCGAGCATAGGTGCGATGTCCGAGCGATATGGTTGGTCCCACTATCTCATCACATGACATTTGACCTCAACATTTGGGGGGCAGCTCCGACCGTATTTATTCTTGGATTAACCCCCATTATGGAGACTGGCCGACCCCACGCAGCAGGGCCGGCAGTTGTGAGAGTCGAGCATTGACCAACAAGACTCGTGTTGCCGGACATTGCTTCTCTAGACAGTTTTCTGTTGAGTCTGCTGCAGATTCATGACACTCGCTACCAGATTAACTTGGGCCTAATAACACGTCAGCCAGTAAGTAGGCTGCAAATTCCAAGGGAACCACGTACCTCAGAATAGCAACTGATCTCGGTGCGAGAAAGCACGCTCCGAGGTGTGATCCCGCAAGGAAATTGAGCCTTATCTTCCCCAGCTGAATAGGATGACGTTGCAGCATATACCACAGCAAAGGACTGCTGCCCAACGGAGCCCGTCTAGACTAGCCGGCACCTGTCAGATATGGAATGAAACCTGCTGCCGTGCTATAAGGTAACTCATAACTGCTACTGTAGATCCGGTGATCGGCCCTGCCTAATTGTAAATCGCCATGCTGGGACCGTCTTGAGACGAGCACACGATCCGTCACGATCCCTCGATGCTCACATGTGCCGAAATGCCGTGTGCTCTTCAACGCTGGCACGTCCCTTGGGTATCCACAAACTCTGAAGTCCCTGTGAAGAATTCTTCTTATGAAGCGCCTGTATGTCTGTGCTGCACATCACGGGGGGTAGAATTGTACCCGTGTTATCAGGTTGCCTTGGTTTTTGTATGACGCATGGACCATTGTCCTGCGCGGGGACTTTCATCCATACTTCTCCTCCAATGTTCTATACTAATGATGTGATCTTCCATAGAAAGTTTCAACTTGATCCTACTCCGCTGCATCGGTGAGAGAACACTGGCTTTTGCTCACCAGTTCTCCCTCAAGCGTCCGCTTTTCTACACTATGAATACGACGCCGATCGTCCAATGCGGACGCCGATCAATGCCTGATCGATCAAGCTCTGTAAACCTTAATCGTGGAGGCTTTCGCTGTGTCCTGCAAGTGCATCCCTAAAAACCATGCTCCTCTCCAGGGTTGTACCCGCTGAACGTCAAGCCGTCCCCTCCCGGGGACGTCATCTCCCGAGTCTGTGCGGATGAACAGACGGGATGCGTGCTTGCGGATTGCCCACAAGTCAGCGCTGACTTAGGCGTGGGCGACAGGAGCATCCCTAACGAATCTCGCTTCCGCTGCGACTTCTCTTCACGTCCCGCGGGCGGAGATTTGGAATCCCACTCGAGGGCACTGCCATGTGTCGGGCTGAGGACGTGGCAGAGTGGGTGCCCCGTCATCGCCGAAGTACTCCGTACAGCATACATGACTGACCCCATGCTTGGCCCCTTGCCTGGCACTCCCGACCTATTCCCTGCATGTTCGTAGCTCATGTCATGATCAATGCACATTCTATCTTGTGCGCTGGATTACAAAAGGAACTGGCACCGAATAACTGGGGCCCGGCGATGGTTTGGGTTCACATCGACTTCACGATCAAAGTACCAGTTGACGGTTCTGCTCGCTGCTCGGAGCCCGCAAGCATTATTTCATCTCACGGATGCGCCCTGCAGCGCTAGTTGGCCGAGGAGAAGAAAAAGAACAAGAAGAGAGAAGACTTCGCTCTATTGTTCCGTGAGACGATGGCGATATGACGTCCACGAAACAGCCCGACCTGCCAGCGGCGAGTGGCCTCACTGGTCTCACCACCGATCTGCCAACGCCAGGCGAATACCCAGACCTCGATGCCCAGACGCAGAGGCCGGCCATAATCACCATCGCGGTTGTTCTTGTGATCTTTTCAGCAACATTGGTCCTGCTCCGGCTACACACGCGCTACAGGTTGATCAAAGCCGCGGGGTTGGACGACATATCGATAGCAGTCGCTCAGGTATGTCCTGGATCTTGCCAAAGGTCTCGCGCCCTGGCAAAAATAACTGACGCTCTCGTCTCCAGGTGTTATCTGTCGGCCTCTCTATTATCACAATACTGCGTGAGTGCAATGGTCGATCCGGCCCACATGCAGTTGGAAATTAACCATATCTCTAGAGGCGGTATTTGGCCTAGGATTACACATATGGATGGTGCCAATAAGTGATCGCACCAAACAACTGGAGGTAGGATCATCTATTCCTTTGCGATACCATCTGCTGACCCGCCTCAAGCTGTTGCTTGCCAACGAACTCATGTTCAATGTGTCCAAGACGGTCGCCAAGATTTCTTTACTACTTCAATACCGTCGAATCTTCAGAGGAACCCACACAGCCGCCCTCTGTCGTTGGCTCATGGCCTTCGTACCTGTTTGGTGCATCGTCTCGATCTTCCTCGTTTCATTTGC
Organism: Diaporthe vaccinii; assembly: GCA_039880775.1. Lineage (NCBI taxonomy): Eukaryota > Fungi > Ascomycota > Sordariomycetes > Diaporthales > Diaporthaceae > Diaporthe > Diaporthe vaccinii. Next base: position 159,649 of record JBCEDN010000008.1, read on the forward strand.
ATGCACGCCCATGGCACAATTGAACACGAACCTGGAAGGTATATGTCTGCCAAGCCTCACCGTCTGGCTGCTTACAACCTCGGTCAGTCTGGCCACGGACTTTGCAGTGGTCATCCTGCCCATACCTGCCACATGGGCGCTCCAGCTGGATAGGAGGCAGCGGACTGTTCTCATCGTTTTATTCGGTGTTGGATTTTGGTAGGTACCTACCTATTCATTCCTATGCTATCGCATCTCATGTCTAAACCTCATACTTCACAGTACTGCTGTCGTCGCGTTTGTACGAATATTCACACTCAAGTCCACTCTCCTGAACCTGGACACGTCCTGGAACGAAGCTCCAATGACATATCTCGGCGTCATCGAAGTCAACGTCGCCATCGCGTGTGCCTGTGTCATCACATTGCGCCCCCTGCTCGCGACATGGTTCCCTAGCGTGTTCAAGAGCTCGTACGGGAACATGGACCGCTACTTTGCGCCTGAGAACAACAATGCCTACTTCGGGACGAAGAAGTCATCGCGGGACACCGGCTCCCAGGTTGCGCCGTCGGTCGAGATATACGGTTTAGCCGACCTGGAGGTGGCTCAAGTTGTTGGGATTACCAGCAGCCAGGAAGAGCTGACGAGCCCGGCATATTTCGAGCCCGCGCACCTCGCAAGCCACCGAAACACCTCGCAGGCATCCACGCACTCTCCCACACAGCGCGCACCCTCACGGGTCATCACCGGCGGCCCATCCCCGGCAGGAAAGCTGCAGAACCCCCACGACATCATGGTCACGACCGAGACGACGGTCAAGGTGGAGACGATAGAGGAGGGCAGGAGGCTCAGGCGGGACCACCAGAGTTGGCTCACCGAGTCTTCTCACGGCGGCGACGAGCGCTCATAGTCACGGATATACTAGTAACGAATGTATGTATGCCCAGGTAAATTTTTTTTCCCGGTATCATTGGCAGGAATGGCGGCTTCGTGTCGAGGCTCGAGGAGCGACCTCTTCTGCGCTTAGAGAGATACCCAGATGAGCTTTTTGTTAGCGTCTGCAGGGTCCCGATGTACGATTGGAGGGAGCGAACGGTCTGGTCTGCGCACGGGGGGTTAATTGTAATATCAAACGGACAGCTCACGCAAGTTCAAGTCCACCGGTGCAGGCGCCTAGTCAACATTGAAATGACCAGTGTGAGGCACACCACCTCGGTGTAGTGCATTGATTGCCGTCCGCTATAGCGTATGCGAAGAGCCTGAACTGGTCACTAATTGGGGCATTTGTTGCGTGCCAGGGTTCCAAAAAAGCAAGGCAGTGCGACCTTGTCGAACAGGCATTATTATGCTCTCGTGGGGTGGTCCGAATGTGTTACATCTACGTGCATGGCTGCCGCCACGTTGCAGTAGCACAGTAGTTCCCCTTTCCCTGCCCGGGGTGTGGTAGTGGCGTTTGCTCCATTGGGCAATTCCGCCCAGTCCAGTAATTAGCGCGAACGGCATCAGCAACATTTGTTGCCCAGCCAGCCAGTCGCTCTTCAGCCCCCATGCCTCATCATCTCCTGTCGCTCTTTGCCGATACGGTCATACCGACATGTGGCGTGTGAAAGGCTTGCATTGGTGAGGAGGGATGCAGCAGCCCATCACAGAAGCGGATGCAAATTTAAGCATGCCTATATCCCGGGAGGTTGCCGCGAGCTATCGGCCAGGCCTGGCCGCAGCTGCGTCGACGTTGCATGTGAGGGTGGCGATCAGCGGGGGTTCGAAGCTCTGCATCAACAAGCTACTAAGGCAACAAAAAGTCTATTCGGGCCAGACGGAAGGACTCCTTATTAGCTTCTAGCCACACAGCATCCACCAGCTTGCATCACCCCGCACAGTGGGTGAGTGATCTTGACTTTGGCCGTGACAGAGTTTTTGCCCTCATGGACGTGCACGAGCTCATTCGCTAGCATCTGCCCTGTGGTCAGCTCTCACGAAATGTACCGAGTACATGATCTATTCCGCACTAGGCGGCAGTCGATTTTTTGACGTTGGCGTACACCGCTGGAAGGAGGTTGTGCACGGTAAAGAGATTTTCCTTACTGACGCGGGCGCCGGAATATACAGTGTTGCATCAATCATAGTTATCGTCTTTTCAAATACCTACTATTTAGCTGCAAAGTCTTCCTTCGCCTCAATGGTTACCTTTCTACCAGTGCAAGTCAGCGAGCTTGGGAATTCTGAGTCAGGTATATGAGATGCCAGATTGTTTCAAAATGTATCTTAAACGAAAGGTTCTGTAGTGTAGATGGTTATCACATCGGATTCTGATTTCCTTATCAGTGTCCTTCCGGGAACCTGAGTTCGAGTCTCAGCAGAACCTTCCTTCTTTTGGACTTTTTCCTTTTGCTTTTTCACGTCTCCGAAGTTTGTATGAGCTTTATGTTTTGTTCCGAGGTGGGTAGGATCAGTTTTCAACTTTTTTCCTTCCTCGGCTCATCCGGGATTACTTGGGGACGAGCAAGACTCACGCATCATTTGAGCCTCCACCCGCACATGCTGGGCCCTCCATACTAAGAACAACCGGCCGAGTTAAGATCCAGAACTGAGCTACTCGGAATTGTGTAAGCAGCTCCATCCATTACATCACGCTCCACTCAGAAGCCTGGCCTAACCCTGTGGCATCGTTGATGTTCCGAAGGCTGGCCGGGAATTCCGAGCAATCCCTGCCCTGCCTCACGCTGCAGGCCCGCCTGGCAGCTGTCTTTCCAGAGAACCGGGACGTCTTTTACAGATCCATATAGGGGGTTCGCAAGCGGGCCGCTGGGTCTAGATCCATCAAACTTTATTTCAACCTCATGGCATCGACGTCGTCGTTGGTGTTGGTCTTTTCTCCTTGCTGTTCCGCCTGCTCACCGTTGCAGTCCTGGGAAGGAGGTGAACTAGAGATGATGTGCTCAGCGCTCTGTTATACTCTCATGAACTCGGGCTTGAGAAAGACGTTTTTACTCTCAATAGGTGTACGAGCATGTTGTCCAATGACTATTGGACTGTTATGAGCATATTCGTGCGAGCCTAGGCGCAGCGGTCACTAAGTCCGATCTTCTGTATATCTTTGATCAGAATCCTCATTATCAAAAACGATTTACGTACGCCTTGCGGATTATGCAGTATTCACGAAATCAGGACGGTAATTGAGGAGTTTTCTATCCCATGCCGGTATTTGTCACATGATAGACTTGCGACCAGGTTTTACTATCTCTTTGCTATTCACAAAAATTTCAGCTAGTGCTCAAGAATAGCCATTGTAACCATCGTTCAGATTCCGTATGACAACCCAGAGGATCTTCCTAATACCCTCCTCCTCCTTGTCATCTTTCCGCTTATCTTTCTCGACAGACCTCATCTCTTTCTCGTATTCCTTTTGCACTTTGTGCCTTTCCTTCTCCACCTTTCTGAGTTCGGAGTCCAATTTTTTCCCTTTCTCCTTCCGTAAAATCTTTTGCTCTTCTTTGAAAAGCTCACGCGTCTTCTTGTCAAGTTCATATTGTGCTTCCTTTGAGTCCTTCTCGTAGTCTTTGCGAGCCTTACTTCGATCCTTGAGCAACTTGTTCTCCTCTTTACCCCGTTGCCTCTCGCTTGCCTTAGCATGCAGCTTGCTCCATATATTATCTGGCGCATTTATTTCTGGTAGTGGAGTGACTTCCAAAGGCTGAATCCATGGTACCATAACCTCAATACGCCTTTGCTGTACGCTAACCGGTTCTGCCTCGCAGCCTTCTGTTGCCACGATTGGTGCGAGTAGGCTCAGGTTCTTGTCCACCTTACCCGAAGCATCAAGGATTGGCATTCCCGTCAATTTTGCGACTGCATCGAGCCTTGCCACTTCAACTTTAAGGCCCTGAGGAGCGAAAAGAGTCTCGTTGGCGTTGCGGAGAAGCACCTCCGTCTGACCTTTGCTCAAGGCGTATGTAGATAGATTTGCGGCGGCGTTGACCGCACCGCCGACTATTTGGGCTGTATGAATGGGGACGAGAGACACTAGACTCCCCGCTAGCCCAAGGACTTGCACTGGTGGCGAAGCAACCGAAACTCGATTTAGTTTGTCGATGAATTCGAGGAAAATGTCGTGAGATATGCCGTATGTTGCTAGAACTGAAGGGTATGCTCGCAAAAAAGGAGAGCCAAGTTTGTGCGAGGTGGCTGGTATTGTGATTGGTTTGAGGAGGGCCCTCGGCCGTTCTTCCACAGTGAGGCCATGTGACTGCGATGCCGGATACATGAGCTGTACTGGCTGCTGCGAGAATTGAGACTGCTGATGTGGTCGATCCTGAGAATTGAATTCAATTGTGACGAACAGTCCACACGAGTTTTCGAGAAGGAGTGTATGACTTGTCCAATAGCGAGGCGTTTAATCGTATGTCAAGTAGTGGTCGTGGAGACGGTGCGTGCGATGGTAGATTAATTGAATTTGTTGCCTGGTTGCCTCTCTTAGCCATCATGTGTATAAGTATCTCGTTCTGCGTAGATCTTGCGCATATTTGGGTTCGTGCCCACAGCCTCATTACATCATACAGACTATACGGAATATCTCTTAGCATGGCCACGTTATCACTTCGTTGTTTTAGTGCTTCGTAGCATAGATCCCGTCACGGTTAGTGCGTTAGGCGTCCGTGGCGTAGCGGATCGAGGTGCGCACTAAATCCATATCCATTCTCCCGTCGGCTTCCTCAAACAAGCTTGCCGAGAGCTTGTGTTCCAAGCGCTACTTGTAGTGTTAGGAAAAAGGTACCATGCTTGGGCCTAGTCCATATCTTTTTAGGCAGGCCTGAGTTCGTCGGTGTGGCGGAAACGGTTGTGGTGATTAATCTAGAGACGGGAAAGCGCTTCCTCAAACAGTTGAGGAACGCTCATGCTGTTCTAATTTATTTTCACCGAGACGACTCAATGAATACGTATTGATTTCAACGTAATATGCGGTATCAAACAGCTTGTTACAATAGATCGGCATTGAGTTGACCAGATGTCCCTACTATATAGGTGCCTACACAGGTAGCCTCGTACAGCGAGGCAATCTGCGGCACCATGTGTCATCCCGCCTCCGAGTTTTGGGCGGAACGTCACAATAGGTGTGTTGAGGACGCGTCTGCTACGGTCAAGACATTATGAAAGCGGATATGTAGCAACCTCAGGAACGCCGACTGCGCACCTCTCCATTTACTGGTGGCGCGAATATACGCTAGGCCGCCAGTGCGCTAAGATCGAAATTCTAACAAGGATTGGGCTTGTAATGATTCAGTTCGATATCGAGCTGATAGGATGGACTCGATGGGTTGACTTCCTCTCGGGAGGCTGAGGGGGATGCTCGATAGTGCGGATCTGGGCTTTGGCTTTTTGCTCGAGACATGGTGATCAGATGGGAGCGCATCCGTTATGATGCCCAAAGCTGAGGCTATGGGCGAGCTACATACTGCCCTGAGATCTGCTTCCATCACCTACGGCCTGGTCCCAAGCGTCCCTTTCAGTGTTCTTGTAGTGTTGCCATCCTCTCTCCAAGACAGTTTTGCCGACTTCGAGACATGGTGGTACAACTGGTTGCATACTCAACGGTGTGTTGCTGGTTTCGTCTTCCACTCCCTACCTCTGATCTCCTTAACCACCACTGCCCGCCCCCATTGTTTCCATTCTTGACTGCGTGCTATTCTCAGTGGACGAAATTTCCTGAATTAGGCCATGTGACAACACCAGATCCAACTTCTCTGCATGGGCTTCGACTTGCTCGGGACAGCACACGGGAAACTTTGACATCCTCGTAAGCGAGTTGATCAACGCTACCTCGAGCATGGATAATTCTCTGCCCCGCGGGTTACAACTTGTGCAGACTTCATAGGGTCAGGGGCCGAGATCACTTCGACGAGCGGCACGGCCAGTCAAGGCGATTCGACGGGGACCAAAGCTGGTGGAGTAGTGTCTAAGACCGCATCAGCGGGGCAAGATTAAAGGGGCTCACTCCGGTTACGGCACACAGCTCCTGTTTGTGTTGTTGTGGCTAGTATTGCTGGCATTGTTGTGATCTTGTAGGGAAGAAAAGGGATGCTCGTAGCATGTTTGTGTTGTCATGAGGCGAGTCTGGCTGCATTACCTCGCGAATAGTGAGCGTAATAGCAATAAGGGAACCCCATTTATCTGTTGCTGGGATCGTGACATTAGCCTAGAATTAAGAAAGTCTTGACGAGCATGAATCAAGATGGTCTTGGGGAGAAATGTAGACTTTGCAACGGAAAGCCTCGCAATTTGTAAACACTTGCTCTGTGGTAACTAGTCCCTGAACATTAATGGCAGAGTCTGTTCTTCCATTATATTAAAGGGTAAATACTTCGAAGGCGAGAGGAGTTGAATCCGTTCTCAACAGATGTACACGAACTCATCATTCTGCTTGTCGGTCAGATCCGCAAACGCGAAATTCCCTACGTAATTCTCATTATCCACCGTAATATCCACATAGCTTTCTCCCACCGAGTGATCATGGAGTGTGGCTGGCTTTTCGTGTGCGACTCTCTTTTTCTCCTGCGCCCTGTTCAGGAGTACAAGATTGACCACCTGTATTACTACCGCCCAGAAAATGCCAATGTACACTCCAAGCGTAATCTTGAGCGCAGTATCATACTTTGGCGCATCACTGGACTTGAATAGTAAAGGTCCAAGAGCGCTGCCGATCGACGAGGCGGCACTGTAGAGGGACAGGGTTATTGACTTCTTGGTCTGGCCCGCTGTATTTGCCATTATCCAGGACAGTACCAGACTGTTGCATCCGAATATAAATGCGAAAAGGTGGTGGCCGATCAGAAGCACTGCGGTGTTCGTACTCCCTTCCGGGAGAACAAATAGAATGACGAGCCCTATGATGACTGGTACTAAGGAGCTGCCCAGCGTCAGGGACTTCCATCGGAACTTCACAGCTAACCAGGAGACTCCGAGAATAACAATGTACTGTAGCGCACCGAACGGCATGTTAAGAAGTAGGGTGGTATAGTTGTCGTAACCAAGACGTTTGAGGATCAGAGGGCCGAATGTAAAGGGGACCTGGGAGCCGAGGCTATTGCCGAGTGACATGATGAAAAAGAGACAAGTTTTTACGTCTTTGACCGCCTCTTTGACCTGGCCCCATCGCACCTCTCGTGAGTCGGAGGCTGCTTGGTTCGCTCGCAGCCGTTCGATCGCCATGGATTGCTCGTCTTCCGCGAGGAACGATGCAGTCTGTACATCGTTCTCGAGCTTGCGGTAAATGAACGGAACCGTCAGAATAGTCACCAGACCAGTCGAGAGAAACATACTCGAGGGCAATGTTAGCGACCCCGCAAATACACAGCCATCTCACCATTGACTCACATTCTCCAAGGAGCCAGATGTGGCGACTGGATTGTGCCGAACCCATACGAGAGCAAAGATGCAATGACAGTTGCCAGACCGTTCGTTCCATACCAGGCCGCAATCCGCAATGGCTGTTCCGATCGGCGGTACCATGCTCCGGTCATGATGGCGAAAAGAGGGAGGCAGCCGGCCTCGAATATTCCCAGCGCTGCCCGGGCGGTCATGAGTCCTCCAAAGCTGTGGGCAGCCGATGTACAAGTTTGCGCAATGCCCCATGCAAGTATCATCGCTGGCAATAAGGTCCTCGGCGGAACCTTTACAATCAAGAACGCGGAGACAGGCAGCGCTACCAGCTGAGCAATGAGGGTGATAGTGACTACCCAGTAGAAGCGGTTGCCCATCAGAGCTAGGTCTGCTTGGAGTCCAAGGATCGCACTATGGCCCACAACCATTTTGTCCAGGACCTGTAAGGCACGTCAGTCGCTCCTTTCGAGTATCATCCGGACTCTGAGTATAGTACCTGGAGAAAATAGACCCAGACTAGAATAACAAGGATCCTCTTGTCGATTTTGCGGCATATCCTACGACTGTCTTCATCTGTGAGTTGGACTCGGCTTTCCGAAACATGGCCTTGATATCGAGGACCCTGGATCCAATATGGTGGCTTCCCGTTGGACTTGTCGGATGCACTCCATATCGAAGTTGTCCACTGTGTATCCGGGTTTTCTTGAGCAGTGATTTCGTCTTCCGCCTCTGTCTTTGGCATCGCTTCCCCTTCCCATGTGTCATCTGGAAGGATTGGTAAAGCCATGCAGGAAAGGTAGTCGGAAAATTGAGATCACGAAACAACCATGAGATGGACAAGGATAAGTGTCAGGCCAAGAATTCAACGTCGCTCGTGGCCACAGACCCGGAAGGTTCCGTCTATATCAAGACATATTCGCATGAAATCTACGCGCGAAGTCTGTGCACGGAAGACCCTCCGCTGTCACTGAACGGCAGGCAGAATATGGAGGGCATCATGAGAGCTTAACCGGTGTCTGTGCAAAGTGACATGCGCGCATTGATAGCCGTAGTGTTGGGTGACAATGCGGGCCAAGAAAGTGAACATTGGTGACCATTTCAATTTGACGACACAAGACATCTTGATTTCGGCACTGCCGGCTCAAATTACCGATCTTCCGACACAGATTTTCTCTTTGAAGGTGTCCCAGAGGGAATCCGAGTCTTCCAAACCCGAAAGGCTGTGGAATCACCTGATCCATTTGTAGCCAGTGAGTTCTGTCGTAGTATAGTCTTTCAAAATGGAAAATAATAATGGATTCATGATATCGTGTGGTTTGTGAATACAAACGCTCCAGAGGTAAGGGTCTGAGCAAATTCGCCGTATTGTTCAATAGTTTCGCCGGAAATCAGTAAGGTAGGGTGGTATCAAACCCAGTGGGGGTGCGCATGTCATCATAACTCAATCTTGCCCAATGCTCCCGAGGTCGTAGCACCTAGGTTCATCCTAACCACAACGCACAAGCCGTCTTTGCAAACTTAGATACAGGCCAACACAGGTTGCCATGATTCGGTGCGTGAAGATCCCCAAATCTTTGGCCGGCATTTGTGCTTTGACCCAGCTTAATTGTTGGGACACTGATGTAGCTACAAAGGCTCGGCACAAGATCTAAACACTCCATCGGCGATTGTTCTGGACTGAGCAATAGAGGCTGATCAATCCATCGATGGCCATTCTCCGAAGTCATGCCCAGGAGGCTGGTGACAACTAGACACTCCATGATCCAAAACTTTCGAATTTAGAGATCTGTACAGAATCTTCCCAGGCGCCTCATTTCCCACAACGCAAGGCGTTCTACTGGTTGACTATTCTCTGGGTACTACGATGAGTGCCGCGGAAGTGAACGGAAGGGACCCGGTGTTCTGGGCGCTTCCCGTTGCATCTGTGACAGTTGATCGGGAAACGGTGACATGGAGAATGGTAGTGCCACTCTCGTCTGCAATCACGTCTCATTTGATGGGCCAGGCACATCTGTCAAATCAGATGTCGATCTACATCTGCGCAAGAACATTCCTACAGGGGAGTGTCATTTGCATTGGCTTTTAGCAGGTCGGAGTTCCCGATATGCTACAAAGGCACGGAGCTGTATCATCGACGGGGCTTGGTACTTCTCATCATAAGTGACCACGAATTGGAGAGCTGTCCATTAAGGTTTGGGCATTGTCAGATCTGAGCTCAGCTGTCACATTCAAATGTGACATCGCGATGGTGCATACGGATCTGAATGCCCAAAGCACGGGACTGCGAGAGGGGCGATGACAGGGTTGGCCTTGCCGTCTCTGCCACAAGAAGGAAATTGATGCAATCACACCTCAATGTTCAGCCGCTCGAGGCATCTTCTGTAGCAGCCACGGACTATCACAGATCTGGACCCTGGCGCCTTTGCTGCCATCCGCACGGGACTCTAGAATTCTACAATATGCGTGCAAAGAAATTGAGAGCCCAGTGCTGGACGACGAGAAAGAGGCTCGAGTGTGCCTACCTATATGACTATGCCATACTGCTGGGCTTCACCAAAGCAGACATGGACGTCTACCAACTAGATGAGGTGGCAATTAGCTTGAGTTTCATTAAACGGCCAGGCGAGCCTCTTCATGGCGTCCGAGATGTCATCGAAGCAGAAGACCATGCTAAGGAGACAGAAGAGTGATACTTGAACATTGACATATGCCCCCAGAGTACAAGGGTGAGTCCAATACGGACCATTACGACAGATCGCGCAGCACAGCACAGCAAGATATTAACAGTAACTGAGCCATTTGTGACGCGTTCATGTGGCAACATAGGATGTTGTTGTATGCATGCTGAGTCTGCATTCGCAAGTCTTGATGGAAGATATTGTGATTGTAGTTAAAGTTGCACAATCATCGTGACCAACACGCCATCATTAATGAGCGAGTGGATCCGTAGCAACCCCGTGATCTTCCTCACATAGAAATCGATCGGACTAATAACGGTGACCCACCAAGGTCCTACAGTTTGCCCGATTGCCCGTTGCGAGTAGCCTGGTAGCCCAGCCACTGCCAAATGCGAGACCGGGAGACCACACGCGGCCCAGTCTGCTCTGCTGGGTTGTGAGCTGTTCGACAGCATGCATCCTCAGCCACCGATTCGTCCGATTTCACCGGGGCTGACGTCTCGGGAGGCGCAGTCTTGGCAGGGTCGATTGGGTCCCGGCCGCTTCGGGGACTTTGTTATAGCCGTCCTGCCATGCCTGTCCTCAAAGTTTCCCCTGAAATTATGGGCCCTCCCGCCACAAACCGGGCTGTGTACTACTGAACAGCAAGGCAATCAGGGCGAGCTGTTTCGGACTCAGGGGCTTACTTGCTGACAAGTCCTTGTGAGGTCTCCCACATCCCCTGCCATAGCCGCTGCCATCGCCAGTGCCGTGTCCGAGGGCGTTGCGTAAGCTGTCTAACTGCGGCATCAAAAGTGGGCCGCCCACCACGAGTTTGGTCGTCATGTCTGCCAGACAGTCACTCAAGTTGTTCGATTAACTCGCCGTTTGCAGCTCAACGCGTGGTTTGTTTCGTTTCGTTCCTCTGTTTTCCAAGTGAATGCGTGCATCGACGACCCAAGTGCTTTTTGAATCGTGACTTCACCCTCTTTTGCTTCCTGTCTCCTACACTTTCGTTGACTTCCATACTTACACCACAAGGACGCCCTCATATACCTTCTTTATATCCAGCAAGATGCATTCTGCCTGCCTCATCACCGCTGGTCTCTCCCTGCTGTCCGCAGTGGCGGCGCAGACTTCGACGGAATGCAACCCCACAGAGAGTGAGTCTACGCTCTCCCTGATTAGCACCAACTTACTCCAAATAACATGCTAACATGATCAAACAGAGACTTGTGGTGCAGACCAAGGCCTGAGTCAGGCGTCGTACAGCGTCGACTTCACCAAGGGAGCCAGCGACGACTGGAATATCACTTACGGCACTCTGACCTACGATGACACCAACGGCGCCGTCTACACCATTTCCAAGTCGGGTGATGCCCCTACGGTCCAGTCCAACTTCTATGTCTTCTTCGGTGTCGTCTCTGTTGTGATGAAGGCCGCGCCGGGAACCGGAATCGTGTCCTCGGCCATTCTCGAGTCCGACGATCTCGACGAGATCGACTGGGAGTGGCTTGGAGGCACCGCAACCGAGGTGGAGACTAACTACTTCGGAAAGGGAAACACATCCACATACGACCGCGAGACATATGTCCAGATGGCCGACTCCCAGGCCGGCTTCCACAACTACACCATCGTGTGGACCAAGGAGAGCACGATCTGGATGATCGACGGCCAGTCCGTTCGTACCCTAGCCTACGCAGACGCCAACGGCGGCTCCAACTACCCGCAGACGCCCATGCGCGTCAAGCTGGGCATCTGGGCCGGAGGCGACCCGAGCAACCCCGAGGGCACGATCCAGTGGGCGGGCGGCGAGACCAACTACGACGACGGCCCCTTCACGGCGTACATCCAGAGCGTCTCCATCACCAACTACAACCCGGCCAACTCGTACACCTACAGCGACCTGACCGGCTCGTACGAGTCCATCGTGCTGGGCGACACCGACGTCAACACCACCACCAGCTCAAGCTCCACCGGCTCCGACTCGTCCGCCGACGACGGCTCGGCCCCCACCTCTCCCGTCTCGCCCTCGAATGCCTCCGGTACCGCGACCGTCCGCCCTTCAAGTTCGACTACGGGCGGTGCGTCCGGCATTTCGGGCTCAGCCCCGTTCAGCAACGGCTCCAGCTCGACCCGGCCTGGCGCATCATCCGCCACAAACGGCACAGGCTCACCGTCACCAACCTCTTCCTCTTCAGGGAGCTCGGACGGCTCGTCCAGCTCTTCATCTTCGTCTGCCTCGGGCTCATCCACGGCAGCCACCGAGGCCAGCGCTGCGAAGCTGACTGCCAGTAAGGCTGGCAGCTCGGTCCTTCTGGGTGTTGTTGGATGTGCTTTGGCCCTCATCTAGTAGACGCAGGGAGTTCTTACAGACCGCAACTTGTCAGCGACGGGAGTCTGACATATTCTCTTCATGGCTGGGTGGATCCCAGATGTTTTTGGGGATCCTTTCAAATCCACTTCACGGCGTTCGGAGACTTGATACCTCTATAGACATATGATGAGATCTTTATAAATAAAAGAGCCTCCACAGTATCACGTGCCAATTGCTCGCTTGCCTTCCACACTCTATGCTTCCGTGACCGCGCAAACACGGTTTGATCATTCAAAATTGGGGGGCTGAATGCCACGATATGTTGATTGGATGTATAGAATCCTTGTTGCCTCTTAACCTGAACACCACCGCCACACTGATCAAGCACTTCACGCGAAGCCGAATATTTTGCCTCAAGGCCTGCGGCGGGTCTCACGCCGTTGCCAGCAGTCTTGCCGTTGGCCCCCACATATCGCACTACCGCCAGCTTCTCACCTACACATCATGCTGTTCCCGACAGCGGTGCTGCGCACAGCGTAGATGCGGATGCAGCTGGCACTCCACAGTTTCCAAGACCGAATGACTCGGGCCGCAAACCGGCGCAGGAAACCACTTATACAGGTCGATCTTCTATTCACAGGGCAAAAAGATCGATTTTCCGGTCGTGGTGGCGGGAGATTATTGCAACAATCCTCAGTATCACAAGCACGGGCTTGGTTCTACTACTTGTCCTGAAAATCAACAATACATCATTGGAATCTTGGAACTTTCATGTCGGATCCATAGCCATCCAGCCGAATACGCTCATCTCTGTCTTGACTACCATCGGGCAAACCCTGATGATGGTCCCAGTCACGGCCTGCATCGGCCAGCTTAAGTGGAGATATTTCCGCCGCGCTCGTCACCTTCACCACATGCAGCTGATGGATGACGCTTCTCGCGGCCCTTGGGGCTCCTTGCTGCTGCTCTCTCGCTTGGCGTCCACGAGAGCTGCTACGGCTTCCCTCCTCGCTCTGGTGACAGTCGTGGCATTGGGTATCGGTCCAAGTGCACAGCAGATCTTGGAATTCAGATCTGCTCAAGTACTGCTCAATAACGCCACGGCTGAGATCGGACTGGCAACTAACTATTCCTCGAAGTCATAGGTGTCTCAATATGGCAGCGGTAATGGGCGGGCTTACTTTACGACCACATATAACAACGACATATTCAAACTTCAGTCGAGCGTTATCGACGGGCTTGCAGGCTCCGTGTTCGTTTCCAACTTCGACTGCCCGGGAAACACATGCACATGGCCGGATTTTCACTAGCCTTGGGGTTTGCGGCAACTACTATAACCTTACGGGCAGCATTGCTGTCAACTGCACCGGGGAAAGCTTTCAGCTTAATTGCACATATGAGGTGCCGCACAAGTTCACTGAGCCTGGTAACAATGAAACCGTGACAGTATCATTTTCTGACCAGACAAACGCATTGGATTCACCAACAAGAATTTTTCAGTCTTGGGTCATGGAAGCCAACTCTCCGGTCGGGATCTTCGCGGTCAAGGTTTCGAATGCAAATGAGCGTCCTACTTATAAGCCTCCAGCGACGGAGGTTTCCTTCATCGAATGGACTTGGTGTGGGAAGACATACAAAAATGCCACCGCGTCACCAGCGGGTATCACTGGTGGTACAGTTGTGTCCGAAGATCTATTCAAGAGCGGATCCTTGATCAACGAGAAGGGAGACTCTGGATCAGGGTACGATGTCTACACAACTCAATCCGGACGAAATTTCTACGTCGACAAAAATACACAACTACAATTGTTCGCTTGGCTCGGCTCATTCCTCGAACGATCTATTATCGACTATTATCCCCATGTGGGGACGCAAGGGGAGTCGAACACCTTCAACCTAGGATTTTTTCTCTACGCGTCCGACTTGAACGTTGTCACGCAGAACCTGGCGGACACTCTTACGAACCAGATCCGGAGTACAAGCCCTGGAGATAATCTCAACTCCACCAAAGTGGCAGGAAACGCATATATCACTGAAACGTATATCCGTATCCGATGGCAGTGGATAGTTGTACCGCTAGCAGAGGCGGTGCTGACATGTGTCTTGTTGACCAATTCCATTTTCACCACACGTTCTGAGCCCCTTCTGAAATCGTCGGTCCTTGCTTTTCTATTCCGTCCGTTGGAAGGCTTGAGGGCAGAGGATCTGAATATGAAAGAGATCAGCACTCCAAGTAAGCTGGAAGAAGTGTCCGAAACGATGATGGCAAAACTCGAGACAGGTAAAGATGGTCGTGTCAGGTTTTGTACTGTTTGATCGAAGAATTATTGCCTGTGAATGTTCTCTGGCCGGACTTTATCAACTTTTCTGTCCTTAAATCGACTGTTCAATAAAGTTTTATCACTGTATGAAGGGACTGAATGCATACTGCTTCAGAAGCATATGTGTACATATAAAAAACGAGTGCACTCAATAAAGTTTTCCGCTTTCCGTGACCTATTCATCGCGAGCTTGTCATCTCTGAGAATGAGAATGCCCTGAAGTTAAAGGACACTGTGAAGTAAATCTGAGAATTCGGTTGCGCAGAGCTAAAGGGTAGCTGATACCGTAATTTCAACTGAACAAAAGTCACAGGCAAGTATCAAGATTGGTTCATAATTCATCAAATTCTGTAATCGAAAACAACTCGAAAGAGTATGATTCCATCATGCACATTACAGCATAATATATACTAGGGGCAACACCTCATAGATATCATCATGTGGTCATTGCAAAATCCCATCCTGATCCTATGATCCTCCAGAAACGGCCGTGGGAGACATTTAGGCGATGGTGACGGTGTTGTCAGGGCACTTCTCGTTCCACAAGCCGCCAATGAGCTTCCTGTCAGCGGCGTCGCCGCACACGGTGGTGCTGCCGACGACGTTCTCGACGGCGGACTTCAGGTCCTTGTTGGGGCACCAGCAGGCGGTGTCTGTTTTCAGTTTGTACATGTTAGCCAATTATCCAGTCCAGGGTCCCAAAAGCCGGAGGAGGCACCAGTGAAAATGTCTAGTGTTTATGTGCACGCATGGGCTACTGAATGGAGATCAACGAACCTGTCTGGGAGGTGCAGCCGGTGGCCTCGAAAGCGGTAGTGAGCTTGCTCTTGGCGCACTCAGGGAGCAGGGAGAGAGGGTCGTCCTGGGCGATGGCGCCGACGATGGCGACGGAGATGGAGAGGAGGGTCTTGAACTGCATTTTGGCGATTGAAAGGTTTGGTGTCTGGTTGGACTGGTGGTGGTGTTGTTGCTTGGTAGATTGTTTGAGTAGATGAGTGAATGTGCTGATGGATGAGCCAGAGAAATGATGGGTGTAGTCAAGAGTGTAAGCTCATTATATATAGTTTTCATGTTCACCCTTTGTCGAACTCCCGTCACTCCAAGATGTCAAGTTTGATTGACAGACCTGGCCCCCATCCCCACAAAGAGAGGGCTTCTTCCGGGATCCACGCCAGGAAGCCCCGTGTGGTGGTGCTTGATCGTCGTGCAGATGCGTAAACCCTACCCACGTACCGCGCAGGTATTCTGATGGGTCCAGATGCCAGCGGCCCCATCATGACTGACGCCGCGAGATGAACCGCCCCCTGGGGACCACCGACTGCCGAAGAGCACCCTGGACACCCTTTTCCACCACAGGGCACTGACAAGCCGACAAGCGAATCTGGAGTGATTGATTAATTGACGTCTGTAGCCTTATCGTGTATCGAAAGTCTATTCTGACGGGTCGCAACCCGAACCTTCAATTACAACCTACACGCTAACACACACACACATTATCACCCATCCATAAATGCCCTTTTTTGTCACACAACTACTTTGAATTGCCTTGGCTGGGGATGCAACAAGTGTAAATGTGAGGATATTGAAGACAGCACCAACTATTACGGAACCCTAACCTCGTCTAACTCGCCCTTCACCAGACTTTCCCCACACAACGCGTCGCAATCTCAGGGTCTAGATCTGCCAGGAGCCGCCTCCTGAGGGAACCCGTCAACAATCAGGGGCAGAGCTCAAAAATTGCCCGCGAGATCGAGGGCGCTCCCTCCCAGAGACCCCATCATGCCTGTGCCATCAACAGCTCATCCCTGCTGATGATGTTCTCGAAAGCCTGCACGTGTGGATATCAAGTCCCTCCTGCGGGCCGCGGGCGGTGTAGAGGGACGCTCCTCAGAGCATGAGACAGTCCGTGTAGGCGTTCGATTCCCACTCGACCTAGTTTTCAGTTGCGTAATCACCTTCGACCAGGTTTACTGGGAGTGGTTCAAGTGGGGATTAATCTTTGGCATGTTGTACAGCAACTGCCCTGAGCGCTGCCGATGAGTGGGTCGCGGGTACGGGGAGTTTCCGGGAGTGGTTTTTGAGGACTTCGCCGACGACAATCAAAGACTCCAGCCTTGCTGAGAAACCTGATCAGTGATGCCATTGTAATTGGGTTCCCCGACACCAGCTGATCCTCCAAGAAATGCCGGTGTCGAGTGTTGATCTCGACCAGCTGAGTCAGGCCGGGGATGTCCATGAGTCTGCTTGTTGAGCACAAACAGTTGAAAAGGGGTGGGATAGTCACGTTCCACTACTGGCTGGCTGGCATCCGAAGGGCAGGGCCAACTTATCTCCAGGAGGTTCGAATTCTTACTGACATCATACAATGCTTAGTTATCAGTCCCGGCTGTCGCAGGAGGGAAACTCAGGGGTTGTTGCAGTAGAGAGGAATGGACGCGCCACACCTAATTTCGTCCGTGTAGCTCGAAATTCCAACTCTCCCCTTCAGGTTGTCGTAAGATGTTGAGCTGGACATCGGAGAGACCTGAATAAGGTGTCCTCTTTCACTGCAGCTCCCATTGCTCTCGCTCTTTCTCTCCAATGTAAGTCTTCTTCTGGTCTGATACTGGCTCCCAGGGAGTGTTTGAGTTTGGCAGCCGCTACAAAGGAAAATGGATATACCAATACCTCCGAGTACATGTATGGTTTCATGCTTATAGTGGGAGACGTCAGTTGTGCTGTGGCAATTTGTGGAATCAGAAGCTTGACCAGATTAAAACGACGACGGTTGATCTAGTCCCTTGGGTGAAAGACTGTTTTGGATCGTGGTGATAGGGCTGGCTGGAGATGGGCGATTTGAGAGCCAGGATGGAAGATTTTGACCTATAAGGTCTTCTTCGTAAGTAAAAAGACCCTTCCTCGCAGCCTTCAAAGCTGAGACGCTTAGTTACCATTATTGGTGTTGAAGCGACGTTGTCTTCGGCGGGATCACAGCGACTTTGTCGCTGAGAGACATTTGCAAGTTGCCTTCATATCCCGACCGACGAGACTGATGTTCATGCCGGCAGCCAGGCCCTCGACTTCACCGATCATGAGAGCATCGAAATAGAGGGTGAGATTTCAGTTCTCATGTGAAGACCTCAATCATTTCCAGCAGGTGATGCAGATCCTCGTTGCTGAGCTAGAGCATTGAAGGCTGCACTCACACTGAGGACCGGGATGTCGTCAGGCCATGATACTCCCGGCGCTGGGCAGCTGAGCCCGAAGTGTGTTGACAGGGCTGTCCCTGGCTGGGCTCACGGCAAAATCCTCCGCCGCCAAGCTGGGCATGGTGCGACACTCGGATCTCGCAACCTGCACCTCTCGCCCTCACACGTCACGCTGAAAGACGGGTGAATCGTACGCGGCCAGAGATACCTTTTCTTTGTCTCGAGATGAGAACAGGAATATCGTTTCTCCTTCGCTCAGAGAGACGGGCCCCCGAACCTAATGGCGCGTGCCTCGCCCACAGAGGATCGCCCGGGGCGTGAGGCACCGACAAGCCCCATGAACGCGCCTCCCGCAAAGCCCATAGAGGGCCGGCTGGCAGTCTGGATACCAAGAGCAGTTACGATAGGCTGCATGGGCCTGACCTACTGGCTTGCCTCCCGCAACGAGGGTCTGCGAGGAGTGCACGCACTGGTGTTCCCCTTCTTCGGCAGCGATGTGACCAGCCGCTCGCAGGCGTCGTACCTTGTCTCCAACCTGATATCGCCCGTCTTGATCTGGACGGTCGAGGCAAACCGAGAGGGTACCTCTATGGCCAAACTGGCATTGTGAGTATGTGATGAAGTGTGTCAAGGACGTGTTTACTGACAAGGGTCATCTCCGTCAGGCAATCGCTCGTCGGAGCAGCTGTGCAGATCAGCGGCATCGAAAGAATTGCACCAATATACTATCTCCTTAGTATCGCTACATGGGACTTCCAATCCTCTGCAGAAGGTCAAAACATTCCCCCAGAAGTGGCCAAGGCTGTGCTGCCAGCAACCCTACTCGGCTACGTTCTCCCGGCGGCTCTCACCAGCCTTGTGCCTTTGACAGCGACCGGAGTGTCCCAGTCCCATTTCAGCATTCAGTCCTCCGTGGTCTACTCCTTTTTCCTAGCCCCAGTAACCGTGCCGGTTTTGACGACACTGATATCAAGGGTACTATCTTATGTTCACCGCAAGTTCGACCTGGTTGGACAGGTGGACAAGGCAACGCCCGAGGCGAGGAGATCATCTCAGAGTCGGGATAGCGTCGATGCCCTACGCTCATTGAGACAGGCCTATGCCGTGGCATTCGCCATTCAAGCTGTGCAGCACATTTACACCATCACGCGCAATATCATCCAGACACTGGGAGGCCAGCGGTCTCTTGGTGATGCTGTGGGCAGCTTGTTGACCTATCCAATGGTCCCGGGACACAAGTATTCCAGTATCGCCCTCTATGCAGACGCAACACTGAGCTTCGGCCTGTACACGGTGTGCGACCTTCGCAAGCGCAGCACGATAACGAAGACAGACACAATGAGATCGTCGATCGGGGTTCTGGCCGGACAGGTATTATTTGGGCCGGGTGCTACGTATGCTGGGCTGTGGTGGTGGCGGGAGGGCGTGTTGGCTAAAAATGCCACATCGGGCATGAGGACCATTTGAAACTTTTACCAGTCATTTGGATATACCTCGTACCAATATATCGCCTGGCTACGCAACCCGTTGGCCCGTCTGGTCTCCCTCGCCTTCCGGTGCCCTGGTGTCGCTCGCCCCAGCGTCAAACGCCGCATCAGGCGGAGCGTTCAACAGTGCTCCTCGATCTACCCTCCTCCTCCAGGGTCGGTACACTATCACCGAGCCCAGACCGACGATGAGAAACAGCCCACAGATACTGCCACCAATGATTTCAAAGTTGTCTCCGATGGCCTCGACGCCGTCCCAGAAGCCGCCTGCCGGCTCAGCAACGTTCAGCACCAGCGTCAGGACCTGAATGACTCCAATGAAGGCTGACACGACAATGGTGATCCCAGTGAGAACAATCGAGTAATACAGGATCGCGATATGGTCCCTCGAGAAGGCCTTGGAGGTATACAGGGCCATCATCAGAGCTCCGTCTGTCGTGTCGAGGAGACACATGCCAGCTGAGAACAGCGTTAGAAAGTGCGATGCATTTGGTTTTTCGAAGAGCCATAAACACTCACCAGTGAATAGAACCGGGAACACCAAGATCAGCCACAAGCTCGTGCCAGCTGCCCCCTGGATGCTAGCAATACCAAGTATGGCAATCTCAGAGCTGGTATCAAATCCCAGACCAAACATGACGCCAAGGGGATACATCTTCCACGGGCGGTCCACAATGCGGAACAGCTTCCGGAACACATTGGCCAAGAAGCCGATACCCTCGAGCGACAGCTGCGCGGCCGCGGTGTCCTCCTCCCCCGGGCCCTGCGCCTCCTCACCCTCCCGGATCTGCCGACGCTGGCCCTCTAGCAGCGTCCTGAGCCTCTTGACAAGGCGGAACAGGACCCAGGCGTTGCCGGCGCAGAGGATGAGCAGGAATGCCGCAGAAACGCTCGTGCCGACGATGTTGCCAACCCTCTGGAAGCCGTCGAAGCGGTCCCTCAGCGCGCCGCTGGTGGCGGCGACGACCACGCAGGTGATGATGACGATGGTGGAATGGCCGAGACTAAACCATGTGCCGACGCTGACGGGACGCTGACCGGCCGCGATCAGGCGCCGGGTCATGAGGTCGATGGCGCTGATGTGGTCGGCATCGAGGGCATGGCGCAGGCCAAGCGTGTATGATAGGACGGCGGAGGAGATAAGCACCGGGTAGAAGTGCAGGACGATGCCGATGACCACCCATACGATGATGTTCACGGAGATCAGCAGGAGAATTTGCCATACCACGGCCGGAGGAAGAGCACGGAGGGGCTTCGGCAGTGGCAGGTCGATGTCCGGCCGGGACAAGGCGAAGCGGGGCATGGCG
The DNA here is from genome assembly GCA_039880775.1 of Diaporthe vaccinii. Classification (NCBI taxonomy): domain Eukaryota; kingdom Fungi; phylum Ascomycota; class Sordariomycetes; order Diaporthales; family Diaporthaceae; genus Diaporthe; species Diaporthe vaccinii. The sequence continues at coordinate 180,282 of JBCEDN010000008.1, forward strand.
GGCCGGTATCTGCGGGCGGGCGTCCGGGATGGTTCCGACCCTGAAAGAATTTGGTCTGGGCAGAGGAAGGTTAATCAAATATGGGATGAAACAGGATGAATTGATTGTGCACGGAGATTGGGCACTGGGATTAACTCCAGCCTCTATATGACGGGGTCACTGAAAAATACGCGGGAAAAGCCCTCAAGCTGGCGTTATCGGAGGGGCACACAATTTTTCCAACGTTTGCTGGTGACCATGAGCTAGTGAGGGGTTCTGCATCGAACATTCTGCCGCTGATAAGCCTACTCCCGCGCCTTACGTGACCGACTTGACTAACTCATAACCGAGGACCATCATGTGTGGAAAGCTTCGTTATTCAGACTACAAGATTTCCAACAAACAGTCAGCCGGCAACCTAGTCCCAGAAGAAATTCGTGACTGAGAGGGGTCTCTGTTCTTAAAAGACCTCTACACGACTGTGAGACATTTCAGGGATGCAAATGCACAGCAAAACCCGGCACGCGATTCCAACCCCACCCCATTACATTACAGCCAACCAACGCCAGATGACGTTCAGTGCAGTGGACCAACAGCAGCTTAACTCGGTCAGTTGTGTGGGATTAATATCAAATACTTACCTTCGTATATCCCATGCACTGTAGGTTCCCGGTTTCACTGTGCTCACCTGACTCCCGTGTTCCTTCATAACGGCAGTCATCCTCCGAATCATATTCAGCCGCTGTTTTAGCGCTGAGCCAGCTCCAGACCCCTGGACCTCTCCAAACAACATCCCTGGCGGGCCATCAAGGCGCCATATTAACATGGCTGTCATTTGTCGATCGGCAGATCAGCCGAAGCCCTCGACCTAGAGGCTTGATCATGGAGCCGTCAGTAAAGACAGCGTATTCAGCACATATTGGCCGTCTTGACGTTTCGGCATAACGATGTTACTGATGAGTACCAGCTCGAGAGGCCACAAGGGCACAGTTTTCCTGCGGCAGAGTGAGACAGAAATGGCCCCCTTCGAATGACATTGTCCTTGGCCCGGGTCAATCACAGGGATTATTCCATATTGTTTGCTTGAAACGCCCATACCCAGACTCTCGTTCTTCCTCCGCATCGCAAACATGGAAAGATCTACGCCACGTTCACCATAACCCGTTTGTCATAGCTTGACTGCTGGTCATCTATCTCCAGCACGGCTGCATGGAATCCATGGAATCCCTGGGCGATGCCTGCAACCTGGTTTGACGGCAGGGCAGTCTTTCTGAGGTATCACATGAGCCTCTTCCAGTTCAAGATTTGATATATCCTGGATTGTTCACAGAAGTTTCCTCTGATTGCTCACACACCAGCTGTTCCAACTCCACAGCCTGCGTCCTGTCACCGGCGCGATGACTTCCCTCCCCTCCCAGTTCTTTGCCGTTGCGCTCCTGGTGACCACGGTGGCAGCACACTCCCACATTGACTATGTCACCGTCAATGGCCTCATGTACCCCGGTTTCATCCCCAGGCTGGGGGCCGACAACCCACCCGAGACCGTAGGCTGGTCCGAGACTGCCCTGGACGACGGATTCGTGCCTCCCTCCAACTACACCTCGCCCGACATAATCTGCCACAAGGACGGCTCTCCCCCGAGGGCACACGTCCCAGTCTCGCCCGGCGACGTAATCCACCTGCAGTGGAACGGCTGGCCGGCATCCCACGCCGGACCCATCCTCTCATACCTCGCGCCCTGCGATTCCACCAACACCAACAACAGCGACGGCTGCGCAAGCGTCGACAAGACAAAGCTGGAGTTTACCAAGATCGATGATGCTGCGCCCGTCTTCTTCAACGAAAGTGGGGGCCCGCCAGGCTTCTGGTCCACCAATACGTTGATCGCCAGCAACAACAGCTGGCTGGTCGGGCTGCCGACCACGCTGAGCCCGGGGGCGTATGTGCTGCGCCACGAGCTCATTGCCCTTCACTATGCGAACAGGACGGACGGGGCGCAGAACTACCCGCAGTGTGTGAACCTGTGGGTGACTGCAGCCGGAGCAGGCAAGGGCGCTGCCGTCAGGTCACCGCGCAAAAGACGGACAGCGGGCAACTCTTTGAACAGGAGGGAGAAGGGACACCTCGCGACGGAGATGTACCACGCCGACGACCCGGGGATCAGAATCGACATATACAAGAATTTGACGACGTACCAGATCCCAGGACCTACACTTGCCAGCGACGCGAAGCCTGTCCCTGTGGCGAGCCAGTCAAATATGTTGGCGCAGGCAGCGGGAACACCTGTGTTGGTATCCGGGACCACGGCCGTCCCTTTCTCAAAAGCTACAGGAAGATCTTGATAGGAGTGATGGAAGTCGCCAACAGAAAGAGTCTGTTTATACCTCACTTCGAGATATTGCACAAATTACCCACATAGCAAGGCTAATGTGCATATGATGACAAACGTCAAGTCACACCAGATCATAAATGACTGAAGAGCCCTGAAGGATATCATTGGCACATATAATATGGTCCAAAGTGTACATGCTTATCCATCTCCGTCGTACGCTTTCGTCGAACTCTGTATGCCGGTCCTAGTCGCCAGTTAGCCATGCTCGTAGTCAGAGTCCAAGCTCAGAAGTAATGACATGCTGGTTATTCACATCTGCCCTCCGACCCGTTGCTCTTCTGAGACTGCTCCTTAACCTCGCCAGGCTCTTGCCTGGTGGTCTTGTCTGCGGTCGACAGCTGGTGCATATGGACTGCGTGCTCTTGGCTGCCCAGTATCGATCTTCGTATCCCCTCCTCCGCTATGGCAACTTTCCTCGTCTTTTGCTCGACTTTAACAATGCCGCCTTTACTTGTGTCCGCCGAAGGTCCCCCCACTGGCGTCAAAGGAACTCGACCAACACCGTCCGTTTGTCTACTGGGCGTGACCTCGTCACAAGTGCCAGTTCTTCCAAACGCAGACGTGAGCTTCAGGACTAGCCATCTCCAAATGTGAAGTAGGCCACAGCCCAGGAGGCAGAAAATCCCAACGGCCAAGACGACGAGCCACAGAAAAGCCGGAAAGTAGAGAACAGCCTGATACAAAGGGCCAAATCGGTTGTCATTGCGGAGACAGGCGGGTGGCCAGGGAGGTTTGTTGCTGAATTTCGAAGCAGCCCAAAGCATTGTCATCGAGGCTAGGATCCCAAAAGCGTAAAAGGCCAGGAGGGGGATGCACCATGTGACCGATTCAGCGTCGGCCGCCGAAGACGGCTCTTGATTTGCAATGGCCGTCGTTTGTGGAGCCATCTCAAGGAATGGGGTTGGAAAAGTTTCGTTGGGATGTTTGGGGATTTCGGCTGATGGGATATTTGGAAGAGTTCTCGGGCACAGTAGAATGGGCCGACGACAGGAGAGCCACTGGTAGATGCTGGCTGTTATTTACAGACAGTTTTGGATTTGGCTTGAGGGATGGCCCAGGAGGTGTTGTTGCCCATGCGGTGGATTAACTTAAGTGAAGGCTGCCAAAGGCAGTGAGATGTTGTTTGCATAGGCTCAACATGGGTGACAGTGACAGACTGGTACATGAAAAAAGCACGTCAACCATTCAATGTCGAAAGTTTCCCTCCCAGGTGAATATGTTCTATTACAGCTACGCCAATATCAACTGCAAAGCTATACGTACGCCCAATGAAAATACCTACGTATATAATCTTTTAAATATCAGGTTTTCCTTTCAAGCCATCGAGCAATCTCCAAGGCCACTCGCTCCGGTTGGTCGAGCATGATGAGATGGCCAGCGTCCGGAACCGTAACGAACCCTTTCAGCCTGTATCCCAACAGCCTCGCAATGCTCTGCATCTTTTCGTACGGGATCCATGCGTCTTCTTCACCCCAAAGAATCTTAACGTCGCAGCGCACCTTCGGGTAAAGACCTTGATCGAGTAGCTCGGCCGTGTGACTATCGTCAGAGTGCTTGATCTGCCTGACAAAGTTCTTCTGCGGGTCATATTGCAGACCGGAGTCGGATGCAGACCCTCCAGTCAGCCACGGTCGTGCGAGCACATCCTCCCATTCCGGACCTAGCCCCTGCCCTTTGACACGGGCGCTCTGGATGATTGCCCTCAGGCAGCCCTCGAACACGCCTGCCGGGAGCTCCTCATAGACAGCCGCGTTGGACCGTATTGAATTGTAAAGCTTGTCTCCCCAGGGTAGCACGCAGTTCGTGTCCAAGAGGCACAAACTACGGTACTCGCAACCATGCAGCAGGTGAGCCCTCAGGGATATCACCCCGGCGATGTCGTGGGCTACGACGTGGGGGTTTGTGTTTCCGTCCTTGCCGTCGAGACCCAGATGGTCCAGCAGTGCGGCAAGGGAATCTGACTGCGCTTTCACAGACGTGTCTGGCTCCGAGTCGGCCTGGGAGTTGTTGAATGTCTGTGACTGTCCATACCCGGGTAGGTCGTACAAAACAATGTTGAAGTTACCACCCGCCGACAAGGCATTTGCTAGGGGCCGGAAGACGTCGGAGGACCATGGGGTACCATGCACGAAAACGACCCAGGGACTTGCTGCTGCAGACGAGTCCTCGTACTTGGCGCGACGTGCTAGGTATCTGATTGACCACCCGTTGTGGGCAAATGTCTCCGGAAGGTCGAGGATATCTGCGGTTGGCATTTTAGGATGAGGTAAATCAAAGAAGTAGTAGGAAGTTCTCAGGGTCTGGGTTGGAAGCCTCGAGATGTCGATGGTGATATCTCTGGCTCTCACTGTAAAAATGACAGAACACTGCCTGGGGTCAATAATGCAAAAAGGGGGTAAAGTAGAGAACTGTGTTGATGGAAAGAGTTGAGGAGTGCTTGCAGCGGCTTGAATAAGGACCTCGACATTTATAGCTGAAGGACGATGGCGTTGAACTGCGGGCTGTCTGGGCGCGCCCTTCGCTAACTGATGTCTGTCTTGTGGGGTCTCTAGGGCGCATACAAGGTTAACACAGTAGGCATGTCCGATCGACATGATGTCGTCACTTGCCGCCCAGATGAACAGCCATAGTTGTAGTACAGTTGGGTGGAGGTAAACATACTTCAACACTCATGACCAACAGCATAAGCTACGCCAATTTTTCCCAGCAGGTCACTATGCAGCAATTGGACATCGGGCTCATCACCATGCTCCGACATGGCACCTAGGTCATTCCAAATAACACTGGCGGGTGACCCTGGAAATCAGATAATGATCCACTCAAAGCGCGACGGTCGCTTCTCGCCAATCTTCCCAACCCAATACGTACGAGAGCGCATGCTGCGGCCTGAGGCGCTAACTCCCAGTGAAATAACCGTATCCCAAAAGAGTAGTTCAACGCCAACCTCCTTAGGAGCTACGATGTGGCCGCCGCCCTCGGCTTGCTCACCCGTCGCTTCGACAGCTGCCGCCAGCTTTTGGCGCATTAAAAGCAGAACTATTGTTATGATACGCGTGACTTTTCGCTTGTCGCTTTCATTGCCGGTTCGAATGGACTCGGGGGAGGATGTCGCAGTGTCACTGTTCGGGCCAAGGTCGAATTCTGCGTCGACTGCCACCCACAGCCTCTACTTCCCTAGCATACTCCTTTGGATCGAGTACCGGGAGTTGTGCGGACCAAGGGCTTTGAGGCTGCATGCGGAAGTGCCTTCTTTGAGATAAGCGACGAGTCCATCAGTGTCTATTATCTCGCGGTTGAAGGTGTCCTTGAGATCCACCCGAGACCCGTTGTTCCTGGCATGGCGGCGTGCCACGTCGAAGAAAATCTCTCGTCTCTTCTTCTGGCCCTGTAGCTGGCGCGCCCGGTCCAGGATTTTTTGCGGCTGCTTGTTGATCTGTTCTCGCTTCAGGGAACGCACGATAAGCACAAAAGGTGCCAGAAGTGCCGCCCACGACGCAGCCCCCAGCATGACACCTCCCAGCGTCGTGGTCATCGACCAGAGGTGCTGATGTTGAGGTATAGGCGGCATCGAACTTTTCACCAGAACAAGGCGTGAAGGGGCCAGCACCGTTGACGGTAGCTGCCATCTTGAGGTAACCATGGACCTGATCATCCGGGCTCGATGCATTTTGAAGACCTTGGAAATTATTGGTACCGACTACATCGGACTTAATATGTCAACGTGGCCACTGCCCAAAAAGATTTCATTGCCAAAAGCTAAGGCCTATATGACTTATCTACAAGCGTACGGCTTGTTCACTAGGAGGGGCTGGGAGATTTCGAGACACGAGAAGAAGCAAGCGAGCCGGAGTCCAAGCTCCCTTGATCAGGCAACAGTGCTGCAGCGCTGGCAGGTGACTTCATGTGGCTTGCCCAGATATGCGTGTTGGGCGGCAGAAAATGGCGGTGATTCACTTCGGAGAATAATACAACTGACTGGTCTGCATCTCCTTTGCTGTTAGCACTTGTCATCTGCCGTGGCAATATATACCTGAACACCTCATTTTGCCATGATGAGTTCATGAAGTCACACCAACCAAGTTCACAGCTTGGGAAGATGTCGTCCCTTGCATTGACGATGAGGAATTTTCTTTCCTGATGCCCATAGAATCTCCAAAAAAGATGTAGTTCCCTACACTTGGTGTTCTCCGTAATACATATGGTATCGGACAGGACTTGATATCCGCGGTGCCGCAATGTACATCATAATTGCCTTCGGAACATCGTGCAGTGACTCTTGGATGTCCGTCAGCCGACTGGCACAGTCAACTTGAATGGTGACGGACACGAGATTGACTGCAACCCTGCACGTCCACCCATAGATAAAAGTACGGTTCACGTCCCTAGAAACCAGCCCCTCCATGGATTGTTTCTATTACACCTTTTAAGTCGACGCTGATATTTGTGTTAACTACTGCCGGAGCATCATTCATGGTAGCTACTTCAGGAGAGACTCCATCACTCTAAGCAGACTCTACTCATAAGAAGCCATGAAGCCCCCCTCGATTCTCATGTTCATCATGGCGCTGATATCAACCAGGTGAGGATAAACAAGAAATGGGCCGTTGGAATTACGTACATTCGCTGACATGAACATAAAATGGTCAGAGCCACTCACGCCAGCATTATCACCAAACACTGCGAATGCCAGTCTCCTCTCAGCAAATTGAAGGATCTTTCGGAAGCGGACATTGACGCTATGCTGAGTGGCACGCTTGCCTTTCCAAAGGATAACTCTACCACTTCTAGCTGCTGTAGTGAGGTCAACCCAGCAGGTAATGTCAACGGACCTGGTGATAAATTCGAGGTATGTTTTGTCTTTGGAATTTGTATCTGGAGGCTGTTTTTGACTTCGTTATCTTCAAGAACGTGTGCTCGGTCCAGAAAGACCTCATGGCGGGCACGAGCAACGCTGCGGTTCAGTTCTTGATCTGCTGCTATTTCAGGAAGGGCATGATTGGGGATTGCTACGATTGATGGGCATGCGTCTTAAAACATGGGAGACTGTGGTTTTGTAATCGTAGTGTCTGCAAACGGCAGGGTTTCGAAGAAGCAGGCAGTTGGTTGGAGATATTCAGAATCTAGACACCACAAATTTCCAGATCACTTGAATAGGAATTTTCACAATATGTACCGAGTGACAGGCCAGCTTGGTGCAGTTGGAGGCGGATGAGATCTCTACTGAGCCAGGTACCTCGGGTACCTCCTTATCGATAAGTGCTGGTGGCGGGGTGTTAGACATCCCGCCAAAAAAGTCGGCCGGAGTGACGCATACCACAATTCTTTTCTGTGACAACACAATTTCCTCGGCCCACGCCGTATGCAGCCATCATGGCCCAAGAAGCAGTATCAGATGCTCTTAAAGAGCCCATAAGTAACCCGAAAACCGCAGAGGAGGTCGAAAACGAAGAAGACGACCTTGAAGATATCTTCGAAGAAGACGATTTCGACCTCGACGGCCCCGAAGGCAGGTCATTCAACAGACAAACGGCAAACGGGCCTGCAGGCGCCGCGTCAAGATCGAGCAAACCCTCTGCGAACACACAGGCGAACGTGGACGATCAAATATCCGCACTCTCGAAGCATGCCGCTAAGATCCGCCTCGACGATGTCAAGCAAACGCAGGATCGTGACAAGGACAAGGCCGACCGCGCCACGAGCGAGCTGGTGCTGGACCAGCGCACGCGCATGATCCTGCTGCAGATGATCAACCGCGGCGTCGTCTCCGAGATCCACGGCGCGATCAGCACGGGAAAGGAGGCGAACGTCTACGGGGCCGTGCTGCACCCAGAAGATGGCTCCGAGCCGGCACAGAAGGCGATCAAGATCTACAAGACGGCGATTCTGGTCTTCAAGGACCGCGAAAGGTACATCACTGGCGAGCACCGCTTCAAAGGCGGCTCAGAGAAGGGGAACAACAGGAAGATGGTCAAGCTGTGGGCTGAGAAGGAGTTCCGGAATCTCAGGAGGATACACTCCGCCGGCATACCGTGCCCAGAGCCGATCTCTCTCAAGCTACACGTACTTGTTATGGACTTTCTCGGCGACAAGAAGGGGTGGGCTTACCCAAGACTACGGGATGCACAGGTCTCCAGTGACGACGAGTGGAGGGATCTCTATATCCAACTGCTCGGCCTCATGAGGCGGATGTACCAGGTCTGCAGGCTTGTGCACGCCGATCTGAGCGAGTACAACATTCTTTACCACGACCAGACACTATACATCATCGATGTGTCCCAGAGTGTCGAACACGACCACCCTCGATCGCTCGAGTTCTTGCGCATGGATATTAAGAATGCAGGCGATTTCTTCAGGCGGAAGGGGGTCGACACTCTGGCAGACCGCACAGTCTTCGACTTCATCATCGAATCACAAGGACCAGTTGAGGGAGCCGAGATGAAGAATAGCGTCGAGCAGCTTTACGAAAGTAGGCCGGCGGTTGACGAGGACGACCAAGCTATCGCGAACCAAGAAGTCGACAACGAGGTGTTCCGGAACCAATACATCCCACAGACGCTCGAGCAAGTGTACGACATTGAGGCAGATGGGCAGAAGCTTGGCACAGGGGAGGGCGACTCGCTGGTCTACCGAAATCTCCTCGCTGATCAGGTTGTACTATCCAAGGACAGCAAGGACGGTGCAGACGGGGCTGCTCACGGTAGCGCCGAATCAGATGACGAGTCTGACGACGGCGCATCGCTGGACGAGAGCGGAAGCGAGTCGGACCAGGATGATGGTCGACCACGTGGAAAGAGATTCCTGGATAAGGACGAGAAAAGGGTAGGTTACTGCGGGCTCCGGCTTTCCAGCGATCACTGGATCTGTGCTAATTTGATATGCAGGCCCACAAACAAGCAGTTAAAGAGTCCAAGCGGGAGAAGAGGAAAGAGAAGATGCCAAAATCTGTCAAGAAGAAATTGGTAAACTCGACATCTAGAAAGAAGAAATAGACAATTCGGCCTGTCGCAAGCTGTCTGCCTGACTGACAGGGCAATAACGAACATTTCTCCACAATCCTTTCTATCTACGTCAATTATTACCTGCGAGGAAGGAATTGCAGCACTCGGATGAAGAAGCTAAATCAGCTGGGACAAGCTTGCGTAGGAGCGTTCCAACTCCGAGTTGGAGCATCCCATCTTGCTTGATCCTCGGTCTGACGGCCTGACGGCCTGCTTGATGACCAAAGAGAGCCCTGACGGTGTGCTGATTCCCTTGTATTGTCTTCTTTCCCCCCCTACTTGCTTCTGCACCGCCAACAGTTTTAAGATCACTCACAAACTGTGAGTGTGTTTCTCTTTTGTTTTCTTTTTCCAGTTCTTTATTATTGTCACTATGGCTATAGTAAATTTCATTTTCTTTCCCTCTGTTTTCCCCTCCTCTTTTTGAATCCAAGGAAAAGCTCGATGACAAATGAGAAGCTGTCTGGACTTCCTGTGGTCCACCGTGTCGCAACGCTCAAACTCAGATTTGGGGTATTAGGTATGAGCGATGCCCTTGCACTCGCAACCGATCGTCCCTTCACTATCACGGCCTACAAAGAAACTTAGCTGGTCGATAAAACTCTCGGACCCCTATCACTCTTGTCCCAGAGGCGGATTTCGAGGGATACTTTTCCTCAATTAATAATCCTCTTCTTCGTGGGTTCGAAAGACCTCTACCCATCAGGAACATCACTCAGGCACTGGTCACCCCAGCCGCCGGGGTCTTTTCCTGCTGAACGGGCTCGGACGGCGCAGCAGCAAGGGCGGGGGGCGCATCCGGGGCCGGATACGTCATGCCGCCCTGCATCTGGTACCCCTGCTGCACGTCGCCAGCGAGGGTGATGAGCGGCTCGCGGTGCTCGGACTCCTTCTCCTGCTGGACGAGGTCGCACAGCACGCAGCAGCACGCGGTGGCGATGTCGGTCGCGCAGTTGCCGCGGAGGTGGTACTTGTCGCGCATGTCGGCTCGCTGCATGGACATGGGGATCCAGTGCAGGCCGAAGCAGCCCGACGCGCAGAAGAGGAGGCACTGTTGTTGCGTGTTTGTGCATCATCAGATCACGAGCCTCGAGCGTGGATCTGGCGGCTTCGGCTTGACCTGGTCATCACTTACAGATGTGTTGATGGGCTCGTAGCCCTCCATCTTGCCATTCTTGCGCAGCCTGTGGTGGGTCTTGCCAAAGGTGATGCACGGCAGGCAGTACGTGATGAGGCACAGGTCGATGGGGCTGCAGCAGCCGAACAGGGAGTTGTGCCACGCCTGGGCGGTCGGGGGCGAGGTGCTCTTGACGTGCTCCGAGGGCTTGGCGAGCACGGTGTTGAGGCGCTGCTTCCAGTCCTCGATGTCATGGTTGTCGATCGGGCCGGAGGAGGCCGGCTGCGGTGCCGTCTGGGAGTAAGCTGGGGCTGCCATCTTCAATGTGTTTGGGTCTGTGATTCGCGATGGTTTGTGTGGGCTGTGCTCGATCGGGGCATGAGTTGCGTAGGTTGAGAAGATGAGCGGGCCTGGAGCTGAGATTTGGGAGCTAAAGGGCCGGGAGCCGGGCCTTCTAGAGGTTATCACAGGTTTAAGAATGCCAAGGAGATTAGACACACAAGGAGACGGCTCGTTCCTCGAGTGACATGTCCCTCATTTAAACACTTTTGTCGCCAAGGCGATGGGAGCCATGGACGTCGTGCCAGTCGTTCTCCAGCAGGCGTCAAGCTCTTTCACGTGCAAGATTTTGTGCGGATTCGTTCCCTTCCCATCCTCGTTGACGCCTCTCGATGAACCCCCCGGCTGCGATCGCACGTGCAGTACACAGATCCCAGAAACAATGGAGGCGCCCTTTATCTTTCAGCTGCGGAACGCTATAGCTGCTTGGTATCCGCGATCGGTGGTATTCGAGTCCAAGCATCGACGCCACGATCTGGGTTGTTGCGGATTGGTAAATTTTGGCTGCATTCCTGTTCGAAGTCCTGGGTGGCTAGAGGACGCCCAGCGCCGCTCTCCATTCAAGCCCCGTTTGCAAGTATCACCAATCCGCGAACGAGGGCAGTCCACTACGACTACTGGACAGTGATGAAAGTGCTATGCATGGTAAAGCGTTGCTTTGTTTGGGTAGTTCGACAACAAGTGTAGCTTTTGACAAGTCAAAGCATCTAGCAAAGGCTGGAGCTAAAGTAGCCGCACCCCATAATCAGAATGCACTCCAACCTCTATACTGCAGTACCCGAAGCCTTATCCCAGAGTTCTTAGCCTGCTCATCGATCAAAGCAGTCGCATATCAGATAGATGTGCCTAATCATCCAGCTCACTCACACTGCTCGCTGAGAGAAAGGCCACTGCTCCTCAGAAGCCATCCGAGGTTCAAGAACGACACGGCCAAATTCAACATAAGAAAAGGTGCACGACAAATTGGACGTGGACAGTAAGCTGGAGTTGGTCATAGCTGTGCTCGGCATGCAGCTTGTCAACACCAACGCTTCGATATGGAGACACTCTCGTCAAAGCCGCTTTCCCTTTTTCGAGATGGCCTTGTCTTTCTTCCACCCTGATGTGACATGCGGCGGGTACCGGGATACGTCCGCAGCCACGTTCCATCTTCTGCCTTTTGAAAAGGGCCGGGGTCTGGCTTCACTTCGTCAAGCTTGTCCGCTCAGGTTATGGACGAACAGGCTCAGCATTAAGCAACGAGTCCACGTCCATGTCTTCGCCGCTGCCACAGGCGTCATCAACACCCACAAATCCGGCGTCCACGCCGTTTTGAAACTTGATTCTCATCCGACTTGCTTGTTCATCCAACTGATCCAAGTCCGCCACAGGCCTGGGTTCTTCCATGTCCGATGGCAATGATCTAACATTGATCCCGTAGAAGATCAAAGGTAAAACTGAACTTTTCCAGACTGGCTGATTGTATTCCTTGATGTTCTTCAGCACCGTCAGAATAAGCAGGACAGCTGTCGTGGCTACTAAGGATAGGGGTAGTAATAGCCATTGCCAGTCGAAAGCCGTGCAGATGGTCATTCTGGTCACCACACCCAACGCCTCGTCCTTCTGGAACTTGTCGTAATTGGTACTGCCGGAAGTACGAAACTTGTTGGTGATTGCCTCTGCGAACTGGTCCATGGCATCGGAAAACGACTCGAAAGTCGCATTGAGGGAGTTGAAAAGAGGTGAAAGCCACCAAGCCTCGCAGCCTACTTCTGGGACGCAGATGCCACTGAAGAGCGAGTGGGCCATAAAATCTTGCATGGCCAAACAATAATCCCAGTCAAGCTTATATAAACATTCCTCAGGGGCTGTATAGTTCACGCCGTCGACGCTGATGTTGGTAAAGGTGCGGCCCGCCGTCCGTGGCACATTCGCAAGATTTGTTGCACTATACTCGACGTCGTAGACGATGCAAGGATCTCTGAGGACTGTGAAGTTTGGCATCTTGCCAACTCGAAATGGGAGTCCACCATCGAGCAGGGCTGGGACGGTCGAAACGAGTTGTTCGTTCAATACCCCTTGTTGTACCGTAGCTTGGTAATTTCTCAGGCAGGGATACAGTGTACAGGATGTCGCCACGTAGCCCAATGGAGGACCACCTGTGTCGAATGCAGGACCACCTGTAGTGACATTATGCGGGCATGACACGACGCCCGAGATGGTGGTACATGGTGCCTGGGTGAAAGTGAGGAAGCTGATGTTTAAAATGCTGTTCGTCACAGCCCTTTTGTAGGAATCAGTGAAGGCTGATGCGGCCCAAGACATATCCGGATCAGGCGTGGCCGCGAAGAATGGTAGGTCGAGGCCGAAGGCCTGGATGTTGGCGCCCAAGTAGTTCGGTAGGGTGTAGTTGGGAAGGGTGTAGTCGGTTGATTCGTCATACCCAAGAAGTTGATCATCCGTGTTAATGACCTGTACCAAAGGAGTTGTATCGATACATGTGCTGCATAAACCAATAGACGAGTAGCTGACGTTAGAGTGGGACTGGAAAGTGCAGTTGCCGGTCTGGCAAGTCGCAGTGATTTTCGAGTCGTTCCCTGTCGGATTTACTAAGGCGTTGATCATCGCACCCTGCATGTCAACCCGTATCATTCCGGAGACCGTGGCGAGGTCTCCATCTCCAAAGAAGTGGGCTACGGGAACGGAGGCGTTCATCTCGCTAACCTTCTGCAGACAGTCCACTGATTTGATAGCCTGTTGGGCGAAGGGGCCGATAGCTAGTGACAGAACAACGACAAGACTGCCAACGACGGCAAAGACGTTCTTGGAAGCAATGAATGGAAGAGCGAGAGAGCCGATCAACCCGCGACTGGCGTTGTCGAAGTGTTGGACATTGTTCAACGGGCGAGGTCTTGAGAACCAGGACCATTTTGCTTGCCCCAGGATCTCTGCAACGGCCACGAGCATCGCAGCCCGCGCAATGGTTGCTAACAGTGCAACAAGCGTGTTGAGATTGATGCTGAATCGCCATTGGGGCACAATTCCCCCATGGAAGTGGTTTAAAACCAGCACTATAGCCACCAGCAGTCCGATGGCCAAGCACACCGAAAGGACTTCCCAGATCCAGAATTGCAAGACACGGTGCCTCTTTCTTGTCGGAAGCGGTTGCTGTTGGAGCATCTTTCCTTGGAACTTGCCATGAGATTTGTTCACTTGTTCGTACTCTCCTCTCGAGGAACGCTTGCGGTCAGCTGGGGCAATATTGCCTATAGTCGTGTTCGAATCCAGGTCTGTCCAGTCGCTCCCTCCATGGAATGTCTGATGTTGCTGTCGCAAGCCAATTCCTGGGCTGATGTTTCTAGTAACAGTGCTTGTTTCTGTATTGATTGTGCCCCGGTCAGAGACAGAACTTGGGTGCGTAGAGCCCGAGTCGTTGACTAGACTGGAATCATGAATGCCACGGTCTTGATGACGACCATAGGCATTTAGTCTAGGTTGTGCGTCTTGCGACATAATGATATTGTCGCCGAGAAGATCGAGTAAGTATTGGTTTTAGGAGTCTTTTGATATTGACTGGTGGACAGAGAAACAATAAACGGCAGAGTCAGGCTGACAAAAATGTTCAGAAATCAAGTTGTATCCAGCAGGAGAAGCTTGGCAGGGCGAAGGTGTTTTATAACATCAAGGAACCGCTGCGCAAAGCCCAGCCCACATGCACTGGCATGCCTAGATATTCAGCCCCCACATCTGCGGCCTAGGGGCGCAATCAACTGTTGTGTAGTACTGCGTGCCTCGAAAACTGAGGTTTTTGAGCCATTGGCTCTCCGGAAGCAGTTCGTATTCTCGTGCAACCCCAATCCACATGTAGCATATCAGCTGAGCCTGCTGTGTTGCACCGAGATAAAATTAGAGCCCGACTCCGAGCCAAGGGACGGCAGTCAGAGCAGACCGGCAGCGACACGGCAGTGACATGGCGCTTAACCCTGCTATACAGACTGGAGCCATCATCTCGGGGGCCATACGGTGATGGGGTCGGTGGCGCATCGCGATGCATTTGCAAAATTAGCCGGTGTGATGGCGTTTGAGATTGAGGGCGTCGCGGTCTGGCACGGGCTGCTCCCCTAAACTTCAAGTTCGACGCGCTTAACAACCGTCTGTCACAGGAAGATTCAGCATTATAAAGGCTGAAGAGAACTTCGGTATAAGCATCCTCAAACGAGTGGCGCTGCATGCCCATTTCACATAATTCTCCGCCGAGTATACCCGCCGAGAATGGATTGAATTCTGATGCGACCAAACATTGGATGACCTGTCCCTGCCCAAACATGGTCCTCTCGATCGCCCCCGTGAGTCCCACATCATAGCTCATATTGAGTAATTTCCGAACAATTTCATTATTTATTTGTCCGTAAATAAGTACTGAATGTTAAATTTTGCTGTCAATAAATGTGTTATGCCTTGGTTGCTGCAACGGTGAAGCAGTCGTTCTCGGAGTCACCGGCTACAGTTTACAAACACCATAGAAAAGTGGCATGTAAAGGGCAACAAACAGTTAAACAAGACATCAATTACGAAGTCAATGTAAGCCTTTCTCTGGGTGTCTTCGACGTTGAGGCAAAATTAGGAAGAAGGAAAGGATGTAAGTTAGCTTGCCTTATTCACTAAAATGGCTACCTAATAGCTGCCACCACAATCAATACCAATATTGTCAACCATTAACAACCCAGAGTTCCTCGGTATTTTGATCTTGTGACTGTATACCAAAAGAACGAGTCTTCATAACGGTGGCCGATGCGGCGATAGCGTAAAGACGATGTCGATATCCGGGAAACTGGGCCAGGAAGCATTGGTTGCAGCTCCGGTCCGAAGCCGAGCGCCGACTCGCTCCTGCGCAGGTGAGCGTGCTTAAGAGTCAACTGGCCCTGGATATTCGTCATGGAAGGGAGGAACGCCCGAAAGGGTGTCTCACCTCATCAGAATTATATTTAAGGCGGTTGTTACTCATACCACCTGCAGAACTCATTCAACAATCGTTCTACCCATCTCACCGTTCCCGCAGCCCTCACCCAAGCCCATGGATGAGTCACAGCCTCTCACCCTCTGACGAAGGCCTCAAGATATCTCCTTAACTTTGGATGTCACTTCTGCCGCCCACCCATCTGCCCTAAACATCTGCCAGAATGCCTGAACCATCAGTCTTCCATTTCCAAATCGACACTCCCATCGCCAATGACCGCGTGAAGCTCGTCCCGTTCGACCTGGACCTCCACGGCGCCGCCTTCATCGCCCAGTCCGCCGACCACCCGGAGCTCTGGGCAAACATGTCATTCATACCCTTCGCGACCGTCAACGAGCTAAAAGAGTCGTTCACCAGGCCCGACACCATCCTCTCCCTCTCCAACCCGGCCCACACCACCTTCGCCATCATCGACAAGACCAGGGACCGGTCCCCCGAGGACCCGGAGGGCGAGCTCGCGGGAATGGTGGCCTACATCTACACGTCCAAGGCCCACTTGAGCAGCGAGATTGGCGCAATAGTGGTGCTGCCCCAGTACCAGCGGTCGCACGTGACGAGCAACACCGTGGGGTTGATGCTGCAGTACGCGTTCACACCGGCCGAGGACGGCGGCATGGGGCTACAGAGGGTCCAGTGGCACTGCAGCGCGGCGAACGCTGCTAGTGCCAAGGTCGCCGAGCGGATGGGCTTTGAGAAGGTCGGCAAGATCCCGTACCACATGAAGTTCCCGCTGGGCAAGAGGCACGGGAAGCTGGGGAACGGCAAGCCCCTCCCACCTGGCAGCCATCCGGATGATGTGTGGAGGGACACGTTCTACTACAGCCTGAGCTGGGATGTGTGGGAGGACGAGGCCAGGGAAAAGGTCGAGAAGGCGATGAGTCGCTGATGCTTTGAGGTCTGGCGAGGACTCTTGCTTGTGGTTGAGGTGTACGGGCATACCTCATTGAGCCTTGCGTATAGCTTCGATCCGGGTTCCATAACGTTGTAGAAACCGGGTCTCTTGATTTTAACCTGATTGCCGATTGGCCATAAAGCATTGATTTGGCATTAGTAAAGCCCAGCACTGCTCACCCTTCGCTTGTGAACAGCAATGGATTAATGCATTTCTTGCAGAATGCATGTGGTGCCAAATCACGAGAACAAACCATCGTGGGCCAGGAATGGGCCCACAATAATGGCCTAGATTCTTAGGGGCCGGGAGTATGGTTTTGTTGCCTATTATCTTTGCCCTTGATAATCAGTGACGAGGAAGCAAGGCCTAGGACTTGGAATTTCGAGTCTCGACTTTTCCAAGTCGGTGGCCAGTCTACAGTAAGTGACGAATATTGAGCTGGTCCGTGCATTAACTTACAAGCATTCATCCAACCAACAGCCTGTTGCCTAGATGCGAGTCCTCGCCGTTCCTTGACCCTTTCCCCCTTTACCTCTTCCTGTCAAAAGGATTAAAGTCAGTTCATAATGCCTACCAGCCATGTTGTCGAGCCAGCCGAGGGCCACACCCACACTTACACCATCATATTCCTCCACGGGCGCGACAGCACAAGCACAGACTTTGCCAGCGAGTTGTTCGAAAGCGAGGCCTCGGAGCCAAGGGACAAGCCAAGGACCCTTCGAGACCTCTTTCCTACAGTACGATGGGTGTTTCCCACGGCGCCGGTGCTGCGGTCGGCTCGGTTCGACACGGACATGTCACAGTGGTTTGACATGTGGTCGACCGAGGACCCGAACGAGAGGCCTGAGATTCAGCTGCCCAGCCTGAGGGCCAGCGCGTCCGCGTTGGGAGACGTCATCCGAGAGGAGGAGAAGCGCATAGAGAGGGGCAGGATCTTTGTGGGCGGTATCAGCCAGGGTATTACCGTTGCCGTGGCGGCCTTCTTCGCTGAGCAGGAGGCGTGGTCTGGGCTTGGCGGGATGATGGGGCTGTGCGGCTGGATGCCTCTGCGATGTATGGTGTGTGCTGAGGACGGGACGGTGCAGCTGGGCAGACTGTACCGAGGCACTAACAGTGATGCACCTTCAGAGCCAAGAAACACTCGTCCCTTGCCTATATTCCTGGGCCATTCGAGGGATGACGGTGTCATCTCGGTGAGCCATGGCAGGACGCTGAGGGACACTCTCGAGCGGTTCCCAAGCGAGTTAGAGGTAGAATGGCACGAGTATGAGGACGGGGGCCACTGGCTGAACGAGCCGCAGGGTGTGGACGATATTGTTGCATTTCTCAAGAGACACGGACTAGGAGAAAAGACATAGACGAAGGTATAAGTAGGGATACACAGAACACCTTCGACAGAGACAAGCATAGCTCCTCCCGGGCCAGCATCGGCCCACCCTACGTTTTCCTTCGGCCCACCTACGCTTTTCTGTCCGCCCACCCACATACTTCGAAATGGCTGCACTATATACCAAAAAAGAAGTATTTACCAAGATTGCTCCACTATTTACCATTTATACCCTTACGCCCTTACCCTCTATAGCCGCTATAGCTTCTGCAGCCTTTGCAGCCTTTGCAGCCTTTATAGCCCTCTAAGCCTCTATAGCCTCTACAGCCCTCTAAGCCTCTGTAGCTTCTGCAGCCCTCTAAGCCTCTGCAGCCTCTATAACCTCTGCAGCCTCTGCAGCCTCTGCAGCCTCTGCAGCCTCTGTAGCCTCTGCCAGCCTCTGCAGCCTCTGCTAGCCTCTATAGCCTCTGCAGCACTTTAAGCCCTCTAAGCCCTCTAAGCCCTCTAAGCCCTCTATAGCCCTTTGCAGCCTTTATAGCCTTAAAGGGCTATAGAGGGCTATAGAGGCTATAGAGGCTATAGAGGCTGCAAAGGCTATAGAGGCTATAGAGGCTGCAGAAGCTATGGAGAGCTATAGAGGCTACGGAGGGCGTATATATATAGGGGGTAAAATTGGAGAATTCTTAAGTTTTACCCCGCAGTACTTATTTTTTGGTATGCAGCGCAGCCATTTTAAAGTATGTGGGTGGGCGGAAGCAAAAGCGTGGGTGGGCTGAAGGAAAACGTAGGGTGGGCCGATGCTGGCCCGCTCCTCCCATGAACGGTTTGGTTGGCAGCAAACGGGGTGGGTAGCTCGATCTATGCAGGGGCAGAAGCTACCTCGCTACTTACCCCGCCATTAGACCCTGCTCGTTCCTGGCTAGCGTCAAAACCGGTTGGAGCTGCCGATCTGCAATTGACCGATTTGGGAGCTCTGGTTTATCTTATCGTAGTACTCGATCAAAGCCAATAAAAAAAGTTCGAGACTTCCGCACCAAGAAAACTCATTTGCGTCGAAGCATGTGAAAGGCATGCGACACCGCGCAGTCGCAACACAACCAACATGGCAGAACCTCAAGAGCCGGGCAACGCCCCCACGGCGCCTTCCAATCCCCCTCCTGCTCCAGCAACCGAGGCTAAATCAACATCCACTGGTCAGGCCGCCGCAGATGCGACAGCCAACGGCGACGGGTCCGACAAGCCTGATCGCAAGAAGAATTGGGACGATAGGCGCGGCCAGAGAGGGAGGGATAAGGGACGTGGCGGTCGAGGGGGGCGAGGTGGACGAGGAGGCCGCGGTGGTCCCGGCAATCGCGATCGCGATGGCTCAAGGTCAGTCAGCTTCTTCTTCCCCGCCCTCGCTCATTTCCTTTCCTCCCCTGGCTTCCCGTCGCCTTTGCGATCTGCCGATTGAGGACTTCCTGGCGACTGACCCGAATCTCAGGGGCGAACATGTCCCCAGGTCCAACCGACGCCCCGCCAACGAGGCCAAGCCCCAGCGTCGATTTGACCCAGCCCTCACGATCGGCGACGATGGCGAGCCCAAGCAGACCAACATGAGCATCCCCTTCTCCGCCGAGGAGATCGCCGCCGAAGACCGCCGCCCCAAGCGCAAGGTCGCCGTGCTGATCGGCTACGCTGGTACCGGGTACAAGGGCATGCAGATGAACCACCACGAGAAGACCATCGAGGGCGACCTGTTCGCCGCTTTTGTCGCCGCCGGCGCCATCGCCAAGAGGAACGCCGACGACCCCAAGAAGTCGAGCTTCATCCGCTGCGCAAGGACAGACAAAGGCGTGCACGCCGCCGGCAACGTTATCTCGCTGAAACTGACCATCGAAGACCCCGATATTGTCTCCAAGATCAACGAGAAGCTGCCCGAACAGATCCGTATCTGGGGCATCCAGAGGACCAACAACGCCTTCAACTGCTACCAGGCCTGCGACTCGAGGTGGTATGAGTACCTGCTGCCCAGCTACTCTCTCCTGCCACCCCATCCCCAGAGCTACCTTGGCAAGAAGATCATCAGTGCCGCCAGCGAGAAGGGGGTCTCAGAAGAGCGTTTCAAGCCATGGGACGACATCAAGGATTTCTGGGACGATGTGGAGAAGAATCACATCCAACCTATTCTTGCCAAGTTGGACGACAAGACGCGTGAGGAGGTAATACGCTCCATGCACCTCATCACCGATGAGGCACAACCTGAAGATGAGGACAAGGAACAGTCGTCCACGAAGCGAAAAGCAGAAGAAGAAGCTGGCCCTGACGTCCCATCCAAGAAAACAAAACCCGAGCAGGACAATGTTGAAGGAAGTGCTCAGCATCTGGATGTGGAGACTACAGCTGCTGCGCCGGGAGAAGTCGAGGTCGTAGAAGGTCAGGCTGAGGAAACCAAGCAAGAGGATGACCCTGCAGCAAAAGCAGACCTGATGGATGTCGATGAAAAGCCAACAGACGCCCCTGCAGAGGCTGCCGATGGCACACCTGCCGAGAAGCCCAAGTACCAGCCCACGCCGGCCGAGCTTGCCCTGCGCGAGATCAAGACAGCTTATGTAGCAGCCAAGCGCAGGTACCGAGTCACACCCGCGCGTATCCAGCAGCTCCAGGCCGCGCTGGACCAGTATCGGGGGACCAACAACTTCCACAACTACACCATCAAGAAGCCCTTCAAGGACCCCTCCGCCAAGCGCCACATCCGCTCATTCGAGGTCAACCCCAACCCCATCCAGATCGGCGACACCGAGTGGCTGTCGCTCAAGGTCCACGGGCAGAGCTTCATGATGCACCAGATCCGCAAGATGGTCGCCATGGCGGTGCTGTGCGTGCGGTGCGCCGTTCCCGTCTCCATCATCAAGGAGAGCTACGGCCCGACGCGTATATCCGTCCCGAAGGCCCCCGGTCTGGGCCTGCTGCTCGAGCGGCCCGTCTTTGAGAGCTATAGTAGGAAGGCAGAGGGGTCCTACGACAGAGAACCCCTAAACTTCACAAAGTTTGAGAAGGAGATCAACGAGTTCAAGCAGAAACAGATCTATAACCGGATATATGACACAGAGGAGAAAGAGAACTCGTGAGTTTGCACCTCCCAGAGTGGCATTGGGTTATTTTTAGGCAGTTCGCGCTGACATTCTTTGGTTCTTAGGTTCCACATATTCTTCCATCAGCTCGACAACTTTGAGACCGACTCCTTCCTCTGGGTCACAGCACACGGCTTCGAGGCCGCGTTTGAGCCTAAGGAACGGCGCGACCCCAAGCTCGCCAAGGCCATGCCAAAGGAGTTGCAGGAGGAGGGGGAGGAGGGCGACGAGGACCCCGAGAACGGTGAGGGCTAGACGCCCGCGGCCATCTTGAATTTTCGGGTCAACCTGGTCACACTTGCCAAGAGACTTCTCTTGCGTAGCAAGGCCTGTTTCGCCTCTCCTACCCAGTTCGCGAGCTCCATGGACTTCCACGTCGACCTGCATGGTGCAATGAGCTTATCGAGCGGTTGATCTCCGGCACAGGGTGCATACTCAGGGAAGGAGTGTGTAGGCACAGAAATGCAGAATGTCTTGGTGATGCGGATTGGTCACTTCAACCAGCGACTTTCAGTCACCATGAACAGCACCCTGCTCAGTCAACGCTGAATTCAGGTGGTCTGCATTGGGCGATCCAAAGGGTCCAGTTATCGTGTTATAGCAAGGACGGCTGGAGAGTGCTCTTGAGCTGGGCGTGTGGCCACACGCCGAGAGAACAAGAATTGCTTCTCCGTCTGGTATAGCATGTGTAGAGTCAGGCCTTTGCGCAAGGCCTGTTGTGGTCCAGAACAATTCAAATATCAACTCAGCTGACTTTCGGCGCCGTCAGAAAAGTCTACCCGTGGAATGGTGAGAGTGAACAAGGATGCCGTCATAACTAACAGGCGTTTTGTGAGTGTCCTGCTAGGGGGTGCACCTGGCGCTAGAACTCACCTCACCTTGGATACGTGTGCCGGCCTAGCACAGTCTAGTCAAGGTATACCATTCACGTATCTGATTTGTCGTAGGCCTTTTCATGTCAGAAATCAGATATTCAAAATCAATTCATATTTTCTACAATATCTGTTCTACATCCAGGGAGGACGAAATACCTGGAGAGACAGTTTTTCCAAGTCTCGCCTCCCATCATCCGAGGAGCCGCCACTGCTAGAGCTCGAGCTGCTCGGACTCGAGCTGCTAGCATCGCTCACATCACCTCTCCCGTGACGTCCCTCTCCCGACATGGACATCGGCCAAGGCACAGGGCAGGGAAGCGGGGGGATAGGCGGGAGCATAGGGAACGGGACTGTCGGAGGCAAGGGCATCGCGGGAAAACCGGGCCCCATCATCCTCCCATGACTACTCCTGCTCCTGTACCGTCGTCTTCCCCCATGCCTGCTGCCGTCCCGCGGCTGCCTCGCCGCCTCCGCCTGCCGGGCCAGCACGCACCCGCCGTCCTTGCACCACTGGCACCACCGCGCCGGGTTGGGACAGGCCCCGCCGCCGTGGCGCCAGTGGTATGTGCTCCTGCACTGGCATGCTACCATTTCCGTTGCCTGTGTCGTGTCCGGTGCCTGTGTGGTTCCGGTTACCTCTGTGACTTGTTCGTCAGCCATTTCGGTTGTCTGCTGTTCTGGTTTCAATTCTTTGTGAAGTTGTCTGGGAGTCTGTTTCCTATTTCCTTCGGGTGAAGTGATGGCGAGAGTAACAGGAAGCAGGAAAGTTTTGAAGGGGTTTTATATTTTGCCGGCCACGCTTGTGATTCCCTTGTGACTGGGAGGCTCAAGTTGCTACCTGATCTGTGCTACAGTGCCCAGGAAGAAGTCAATCAAAGTTGAGACCGAAGATGAGACTCAGATCGATTGAGTGACTCGTAGTGGGTAGGTCTAGTAGTTTCTCATAGCGGCCAGATCAGGAAAACGTGGAGCGGTCGATTCTCATACATCCACATGAGTTTGGCAAATGTTGGACGCAGCAATGATACAGCAGAAAAGCCTATCATCGGCCGACCTCAGTCTCAATGAAACCACTCGGCATATGTATGTGGTCAGCTGATGTGCACCGTTTGGTTCAAGTGCCGAACTAAGAGCCTATTGCTGACATCTGGAACCGCATGCACACACTGCACCTGTTTATGAGGGGGTCACGCAACTCTTCTAACACGTTAAGTAGTGCTAGATCTCAACACACTGGTCTGATTCGTCTCATTTCATCAATCATTGCAAATTCACACCACGATGGCGCCGGAAGCCGATCCTCTCACAGTGGCACCGAAGGACGATTACATCTTCAGTCGAGACTTCCTGGACATCAACCGGTTCGTGACAGTGTATTCTTCCTCTTCTCAGAATAAACCCCAAGTCTAATAGTTTGTTCAGGATGAACTTACTGCACAGTCTTTGGGTCAAGATCTTCGGCTGTGTGATTCACCCAACGATCCCCAAAGACGGTCAGGATCTGCGAGTGGCAGACATTGGCACCGGCACGGGGTAAGCTGAGCTTCACATAATGGCCCTCTAGTCGGCCCTATTCACCTTGTCATCTAAATGACGCCTGGGCCACCAGCATCTGGCTCCTCGAAGCCGGAGACTTGATGACCCATCCGCCCGACTCGAGGGCTTCGATATCTCACTCGACGGGGTACCTCCACCCGACACACTGCCTTCAAACGTGAAGTTCAGGCACTGGGACCTGAAGGAGGACTTGCCAGAAGACCTTCTCGGCGTGTTCGACATCGTCCATCTGCGGTCGCTGTCCTTTGTTCTGCTGAGTGATCAGGTTCCAGCTGCAGTGCAACGACTTTTCAAGATGCTCAGTTGGTCACCCCCCCCCCCCAAATATTCTTTATGGCATTGTAAAGCCACATATCTCTCGGATCTATCACTAAATGAGTGATTGTCAGAGCCGGGTGGTTATATTCAGTGGGGCGAGCCCGACTTTGAGTCCATCCGCATGGACAAGAGCAGGCCAGAGATCAAGACAGAGGGTCTAACTAAGCTGCACGAACTGTTCTCTATCCAAGATCCACGTGCAAGGCCGACATGGCTCACTAGTCTGCCCGCCACCTTGTCGGCGGCGGGTTTCGTCCAAGTAGAAGTGGAGAAGAACGACCCTCCTCCCCACATGGCGTTTGTTCTACACGAGTGTGGACTGATGATGTATGAGATATTCCGCCGCAAGACGCAGAACGAGAAGGTACGACAACAGCTCGCTCGGATTCTGCCCTTTGCAGTTGAGGAGACGAGGCAGGGTGCTTACACAACCGCTGTGCGCTGGACGGTGATTGCGAGGAAGCCTGTTAGTGAGGCTTGAGTAGAGATACAAGCTGGGGTGTGACATGGAAGACCTCATTGGAATGTTACGAGGACTATCTCTAGTCTAGAGCAACAGCGCAAAGATCGAAATTTACATGAAATAGCTTTATTATGCCTTCAACTTATTGTCAGGGCACATTTTACAAGTGCTCGTGGATGTTAAATAAGTACTACTGGATTTCCGTGAGACTTTAAATCAAGTCATTTGACATATTACGAATTTGAAAAGGGGAGCAAAAATCCCGTATGCCACAATGAACGAATGAACGACGAAAACCTGTTTCTGGCAAGGAGCTTTGTGGCGGAACTTCACGTCTAAAATCAAGTTGTACACAAGGCATAGCCATATTCAATAAGACTATTGCCCGCTTGTTGCATCGTACCAGCTGGCTAACAGCACGTACACTTTGACATCCGACCGGATGGAATGCAGGCTTTGAAATCATTCAGTGCAGTCCAATACCAGTCATGTCCAAGCTAGAAATAGAAATAAGGATTCGTTGGGAATCTAGCGTCCAGGGTCTAAAATCCTCCAACCATGGGGCGTTTTGAAGTGGTTGTTGGCCAAAAGTGATTGTACTGTGTAGCCCGTTGGTGGCCGGGCCAATGGGTCTGGCTGGTGGAGCAAGGGCTGGGCCGAGACATCACGGATTTCCTAGAGACCAATCTTAACACAGACTAGGCAATGGGATAAACCGGGACACAAGCAAAATCCATGTTTTGGTCAGCGGACTGGCTGGTGTATTGGACGTGATGATCGGTAAATATTTAAACTTCAGGCCATTTTCAGTGTTCCTGGCGGCCTTCGACGTGGACCTCTTGCTCAGATAACGCACCATCCTGAGGTCGTTGCCTGTAATGCAACACGGCTCAGTGCATTCTCGATGCTTTGCCAAAAGTGATCATTACAAATAAGGATATCAGCGCCCTTCCACAGATGCTGGGACAGAGACGTCCATCGCGCTGTTCCAACTGTGTCTGCACGCAACGAGTATTCATCCACCCTCGCCACCCCGTTTTGCCAAGATAAGAAACAAAGAGAAAACAGAAAAGAAAATCAGCACTGCATCAAGGGAGCCGCCGGTTTGCCAAATTAATCGGCGACATAAACCACGTTCATCGCATTCCAAAGGGAGCAGGGATTCAACACACCCTGAATCAGTGACGTACAGTGGCAGGGTTCGGAGCTACGAGCTACAATACGAACTCAAGTCCACGCCATCCGCAACGTCAACGCCGGCCGGACGAACCTTCATTTCTCAATCTCCCAACCTAACCGGTCGGTTGCCAAGACCCGCCGACCCGCACCACGATGTCGACTCTTGCCCAACCCGGGCTTGGGAAAACGACCTCACGTGTAGCGCCGAGTCAAATGCGCAGCGAACAACCCAAGAAAGGTGCCGTAGGCGCAAAGAAGATGGCCGACAAGCCGGAACCGCCTGCGCAAAGTCGGGACAGAAAGCCGGTCAATCAGCCCAGTGCAAATGCGGTCACGGCATCGTCCAGCAAGCCAGGTTCAGCTTCTCCGTCGTCGTCGCAAAGGAAAAAGCATATTATCATAACGTACAAGGCCCTCGATAGGAATATCTTGCGCAGAGAGCT
This sequence comes from Diaporthe vaccinii, assembly GCA_039880775.1. Classification (NCBI taxonomy): domain Eukaryota; kingdom Fungi; phylum Ascomycota; class Sordariomycetes; order Diaporthales; family Diaporthaceae; genus Diaporthe; species Diaporthe vaccinii. The sequence continues at coordinate 206,270 of JBCEDN010000008.1, forward strand.
ACACCAGAATTATCCTAATGAGCAATGGTTCGATAGCTACGATTCTTTGGACAAGAAGCTGAAGAACTCGATGGGAAAGAGCAAAAACACCGAGAGAATTCCGTTATCGAATCTCCCAGTCCTGGTGGGAGTCAAGAACGGGGTTGAACACGTCGTTGGCCTTCAAGCAGCTGTTCGGGACACAATCTCATATCTGCTTGATATCGAAGCCGAGTGGAACCCCGTTACGGAGATAAACCCTCGGCCAGAAGGGGTGTCGTCTGCGTTGTGGACTGGAAGGCTTTGGCTTGGTGGTATCAAGGACTCGATCAACGAGACGGGCATCTTAAAAAAGCATGCTATCAGTGCCGTTGTGTCTATACATCCCGAGGACTGGCTGGCAAAGGATAAATGGGAGACACTGTACGAAAAGTGGAAAGGCCAGCCACTCAAACCAGGATGGACAGGCGGTAAAAGGGGCCAATATCTCATTGAGTTGGAGGACAACTCCAGTTCAGACCTGCTTGCCTATTTTCACAAGGCATTCAAGTTCATGGACTACCACCTATCACAGGGCAAGAATGTGCTGGTTCATTGCAAGATGGGCCAGTCCCGCTCAGCCTCGCTCGTACTCGGGTACATGATGACCAAGTACTACAAGCAGAACGGCTCCAAGAATTCTGAGAAGCCGGAAGATGTGCTGAAAAGGCTCACCGGCGAGATCTCAATGCCTACAAACGAGCCTAACAAAATCGCCCCGCGGACAACAACATCGAGGCGCAGAGGGGTGAATACGGAGAAATTCAAAACGCAGTTATTGCGGCATTTTGAGCTGCTACCCAAAGAACCTCAGAGCCAGCCCACCACGAGCGCGTCTACCCAGCAGCCCAAGCCCGCGGAGAAGAAGGCCGGAGGAGGAATAATCAAGGACGCAATTCTTGTTCTCTGCTTCATGCATGACCTGAAGCCAACAGGGGAGATTATAGGATACTGGTCAGCGCGGAAGGAGACCAATGCACACTACTGGATTCAGGCATCAAGGGATAAAGCCGAGAAGAAAGGCGACGCTGTCAAAGATCACTTGACCACATTCAATGCGTTCTTCAAACCCCATATCACATAGTAAACTATTATTGCAGGACCTGCCCAGGTCGCTTCTGGGTCGTCGGCGAGGGTAAGATGATCTTGGCCAAGATCCTCGTTGGCAGGGACTTCGGCCCCGCCCGCGATGGGGAGACGTCCACCACATACTTCATCAACGAGCTGTCATTTCCGGGCCCCAGGGCGAAGCTACTCATGAGGGCTACTCCCAAGGTATCAGATGGTAGCGGGAATTACTGGTCACCTGCGGAGAAGAGCGAGAGGACTTTTGAGTCATGGGTGCTTGGTATTGTTGATTAGTTGACGCAGCAAGTCGGATTAAATCCCAGACATCGGATCTCCTAGACATGAGTGAGAATATCCCTGTGTGGTCGCCCTCTCGTTCAGCTGGCCCGGGATCCGGAATAGTTCTGAAGTTAGAATGTGACTGTGCTAGAGGGGCAGGGGCGTGAGTCAAGAGTGGTCAGTATAGAGTTTTGCTGGCTTCGGTCGAACTTACCCTGGATATAATCATTGCGAGTGTACCAGGCGGCTGGTTTAGGCATGCAGCCGGCCGCTACCGTAGCGTGCTTAGGCCGATATTGCAGATGATACTCAGACAACGTACTCGAGGCGTGATATTGAATGTCTTGTCGAGGCATGTATTACCTGGTCCTCCGTTCTGGGGTTCTCATGTGGCCCTGGTGGACCAGTCCCATCACGCTTGAGGTGAGTAGTCGCTGTGATTAGTGGCAATTTTCTTTCCTGCAAGATGAGGTCGCTAAAGACATACTAAGCCGCGCTTCTCACCCGCTTTTGGCACATTCCGCTCAAAAGAGCATTAGAAAGACGGCGCCAAACTTGCGATTCTCCTATCCTTTTGGAACTCTCTTGGCTCTGTCAGAATACCTTCGCGTCACGAGCTGTCTTTGTTAGCGCTGATTTTCGAGAAGGGTACTCCTAATTTAGTGTCTTATAAGGCCTTCGAGGGAAGTTGCCTCCCTCGTCTGGGTAGTTCGCGATACCGTGTTGGCGAGCAGGCAATTTTGACCAAACTCCAAGCCGTGGCATGATTTGCTGATGGAAAGCACTTGAGCCAGCCAACATTCTACGCAAATATACAACAAAACGTTCTTATATACGGTGGTGGGTTTACGGTCTCTTGGGAAAGGGTCTTCTTGACGTCAAGACAGTTTTTATTGGCATACATCGGTGTGGGTGGTAGTCATAATACGGCAGATATAGATTGCTGGATGGTATCCTACGGTCCGAATACCTCTCCTGGTCAATATACAAGAGATTCATTTTATCGGGTGAAGCTCGGCCGAGAATTTGGACTTCCTTCCTCCAGTAGGAGCGCTATTAGGGGCGAAAAGGGCTGGAGTGGCTCGAATTCCGCTTGCATAAATACGCGTAAAGCCTCACGGTCAAGATCTCTTTCAGCTATCTGTATAGTGTTTGCTGCTCCTGGTGTAACCTACGTCGATTGGAAAACTTTCAAGTCCAACGGCGCCAACCACGGGGCATGGCTGGTCCAGGAGAAGTCTCTTGACACTGGCTTTTGGGACCAGTACGGTGGCAACGCCACTGACGAATGGGGCATGTGTGTTGATCTTGGTTCCCGTTGTGGACCGGTGCTCGAGCAAAGATACGCGTCTTTCATCACCACGGCAACGATTGACAAGCTAGCCAAGGCAGGATTCCGCTCCCTTCGAATCCCAACCCACTATGCAGCCTGGATTAATGTGCCAGGCTCTGAGCTCTACTCGGGAAACCAAGTCAACTTTCTCAAGTCAATTTCGACCTATGCCATCAACAAATATGGCATGCATGTTATCATTGGCTTGCACTCTTTGCCTGGTGGTGTGAACGGCCGTAAGTCTCTTTTGAAACAATTCCAGCGTTTTACAATATTTGCCTCGGAGTGATCTCTTGGAGTCCAGCATTTGCATCAGGCTATGAGCAGATGGTGCCTCGATATCCCGGTCTCTCTCCTACATTCGACCTCGTTTCAATGCTCTTCCATCATGCTTTGATAGCTAATTCTTAATGCTGCAGAGGGTATCGGAGAAAAGGACGGGAACTACGGGTGGTTCAACAACCAAACTGCTCTGGACTACTCATACAAAGCTGTCGATGCAGTGCTGAAGTTTATTCAGGGCAGTGACAGCCCGCAATCATACACCTTGTCTCCCATGAACGAGCCCGTCGACAATCGCGACTTCTCGAAGCTCGGCACCCCAGATGCCCTATCAGAGCCCGGAGCCCAGTATACCGCCCAATTTATCCAACGCGTTCTCTCGCGGGTCGCTGCGGTTAATACCGGTATTCCTGTCATGTTCCAAGGATCTTTCAGGAAGGAGTCCTATTGGTCATCCAAGTTCGCGGCTGGGAGTAACCTGGTATTTGACACTCACAATTATTACTTTGCCGGCAGACCCATTACTTCAGCAAATTTTGGTGATTATCTCTGCGCTGAGGCGAAGGAGTCAGCCGGAGATGGTAAATTCCCTGTCTTCATCGGCGAGTGGTCGATTCAAGCTGTTAGCAACAACACACTCGGCAGCCGGAAGTCGAACTTCAATAAGGGCCTGTACGTGTGGTTCAAGTATGCACAGGGAAGTGCGCCATGGACAGCGCGGATGCTGGGCACTGCTCCTGTAGATGGCGAAGGGACTCAGACTGATTATTGGAATTTGGAGGCTTTTATCGACCAGGGTTTCGTGGATCCTGGTTCTGCGAGTGGTTTCTGCCCCTAGCAAATATGTTGACCCGATAGTTATGAGGCTTGGAGCGTGGTTTATCGGGGTTTAGAGAATGCCCATACAACAAAACAGCTCCATAACGCTTTCTCCTGTCGATGCCAAGTCACTTCTGCCCCAAAACTAGTATAAGAGGATCTATCCTGCAATTCTCATGCTCAGTCCACAATCACATCAGAGTCCCTTCAAACTATGTGAGGTTGTGAAAAGGCCACGTAGACCCTGCAAGTGACAACGGTTGTTTGAGCCAAACACTGCTGCTCTTTTGGAAGTTATTGACCTCAGAAAGAACACATGAGCAGATTTTGGATGACAGATATTGTTTGTATTAACATACAGGACAGAGCCGAAATGTTGCGTTTTGCCTTGTGGTCGAAGCACACGGCAAGACCGTTGTGGTTAGTATACATGGACACTTTTAACGCACTTCTAAGGTACCCATTTGGCAATTTCACCATCGTGCTAACGCCCTTGAATAGATATTTTTCTCCATCTCGAAGAAAAAGGACAGAAGAAGAGACATAAACCAGCCATTGACTTGCGTAGGATATTGACTGCTCTTCAACCATGATTCATGTTTCCTCAATTGGCAGCGTAGTCACATAAAGCGATCTTTTGAGATGTGTGACAACAGTTCGGCACAAAATCGTCTGCATAATAGTCTATGACAGTTGTTCCAGAATAGGTAGCCACAAATCGACGTATTTCTCATGGCATCTTTAAGCAAGTTTCAACGCAAAGGCTGAAGTTGCTTTGCCCTGCGGATATTCCAGTTGCACTTCTGCCACCATGCAGGCTGTGAGCGTTAAGAATCCAGAAAAGTACTACCCAGGCACTAGATAGATCAAATGATACGACACTTGTTGCAAGCGATATTTGACGATTCTTTCCGCGACATGGTGGAACTGTGATACTATATCCCTGAAATAACGGACGAAGCCCAATGAATTCCAAGACTACTGGTTGAAGGACACGTTGTACTTCGAAATATCACCATTGAGAAGGACCCGTCCTCATGTTCAATCGAGAACATACGACTCATGTTCCGTACCATAGAAGGTGGCCTTTAATAGTCAACGTGATGAGAGCATGATCGAAGCAGGAAAAGGGAGCAGTCAAGCCTCACCCGTGATGACGCTTTCAAGTCATGTTTGGTAGTGCCTACACAGAACAAACTACTCAAATGATTGCCACTGTCTCAACCCGTCCTTGAATGTTTTCTATACGACTCCTGTATTTGGTAGGCCAAAGTTCAGATGCTGGAACCCAATAGACACCAAGCCGACGATATACTCTTTCATAACTGAGGAATAGCCTCGAGCAGGCTATCTTGCGGGCCACACTCGAGCCTCTAGGTGTCGGGAGAATCCAGTGGAAATCCGGGACGATTTGCAAGAAGAGACCACTGCAGATATCCTGTCTCCGGAGACGATCATCAAACCAAACTGGGGATATCTCCGGATGTGTCTCTTCCGGACGAAACGTTCGGCCGTCCAGAGTTATTGAGCCCCCCGGTGAATGCCCCGTACGGTGCTTCAGAGTTGCTAGGAATAGCGTAGACTTCACGGACCCTCGATCCCTGGTTCCGTCAATTGAAGGGCATAAGGCATGGTTGGCGCTGCAACCATCTGTTTTCTGAATGCAAGCAATATTAGAGGTAGGTTAAACGCTGGAGAGCAAAGTCGGAGGAGGAAGTTCCTACCCCAATCAGAGATTGCAGTGAATGGAATCTGGCTCATGTGACATGTACGGCCATCTGTTTCAGCCGCAACATCAAAGCCCGTGATGTCGTAGAACACCTAGGTTGCACATGTGGGGAGTTAGGATTTGGCTCCAGCAAGTTATCCTCCGCAGACTAAAATTCAACGACAGACGTCCGCTCTAGCTTTATGGCCTCCAGCTCGAAAACCATGGTCATTCTTTTCAGGTTCTCCAGTGGCAAGAGATAAATAGAAGAATACCACTTTCCCCCGAGCCAGACAAAGAGCAGACAGCCTGACATCGCTGCCGGCTCAGTGGCATATGGGCTGTGGCTTAGAGGCAGTCGCAAATTCATACTCCGCCCGCCGGCCTTATTTACACGCCTGTTGCCCTTGATCGTAAGGATCTCAGTCTGGCAATGGCAGCAGGTGTGCCCGGTGGTACCTTGAAGTGAGTTCATTCTCGAACATCGAAGACTAAGTGGGAGCTGTTTGAAGGGGATGGTGTAAGGAAGCCTCTTCTCTATTACACTTCAGCCACTAGAAATTGTAAAACTTCTACTGCGTAGCGGGTCTGGGTCCGCGTGTACAAATGTTGAATATTCAACATTGAGTGGTCTATCACCAGTAACGCATGGTGCTGAAGAAGGTACCCTTGGTGCCAGCAAAGCAACATACCACGAAATAAGTACCTTAAAAGGTTTGGCAGCTTATCCACTAGCAGCTGATTGAAGAAGGGGGGATGACGCTGCGAGAAAAAGGAGGAAAGAAAGAAAACCACTCAGGATCGAACCTGCCTACTACGTATGCTGTTTGAGACCAAGAAAGCGAAAAGAGAAAAAGACCAAAAAAAGAATTGCCCGGTGTGGGATTCGAACTCCACGCGGCTTCATCACTGAGGACTCCACCAGGGACGGGTCAATGGTACGCCTGAAGTAGCTCCTGGAATAGCAAGTGGATATAACAGGTTAATCCAGAGTCACACTTGCTGCGCCTTGCCCGGGCAAGTCGCGAAGCTATCGCCGTTTACCACGATGAGTCCCCCGCCTTAAGCACTCGGCCAACCAGCCTTTTTTTTTTTGTTTTTTGGAAGCAGTCTGAACTGATTTAAGTACCTACGCACTTTCCCTCTCAGTCAAGGCTGGTGAGGCCTGGGGCGGTTGGGCCCATGCACACCCCTGCGCGTGCGCGCTTATCGCCCCTTATCGATAAGCCCGTCCTGCCTTACAGCTGCAGCCTGGACGGCCTCTCCAGAGCTCTCTTTCTTCCCTTCCTTTCTTTCTTAAGCCCAGCCTACTCTTTTAATCCACGCAATTTAGTTTTGCACGTTTGGAGCCTCCGTGCCGTGCTGCGCAAGCAACGTCTCATCTTCCACCGGGATAACGACCCATCATCGGCAGGCATAGTGCTGCCACGTGACCACGTGCCACGGCAACTTTTCTTGGCACCACCAACGTCTCTACCGAAACTCAGCATCTACTCAAACTCATCAAATCACACAAAGCAGACGTGCAATCGACTTGGGCCTGCATCGCAATTAGAGAATGGAGAATACCAGCCCCGCGAACGCTGCGGCCTCCGACCCTCGACCACAAATTGCGAAAGATGGCCTACAAATTGCGCTCCAAGTTCTCGGGCTCTCACAAAAGCCGCCTGCGCAATCTAGCCATCGCGACCCAGTTCTCATAGGAATTGACTTCGAGAACATAACTGGTATTGGCAAAGAATCAAAATCTGGCCAAGAAACCAACACTCAAGTCGGTCTTGCAGTTCTAGACACAAGAGACATAACTGCTTCGACACTGCGAGAAAACATCATATCAACCTACAACTTCATCACGGGTTCAAAGGAACATTATCACCGGGCGCAATTAAAATTTCTTTTCGGAAAGCCTATACTTATTCCTGCAAAGGATATGCTTACCAACATCAAACACTGCATAACACAAAACCGCAATATTCTTTTAATTGGCCACGATATTAGGCATGAAATTAATGCTTTGTCGAAATTAAAAGCCGATTTCCGGGAACTATGTATTACTGGTCTACTAGATACGTTTCAGATCACCAGGTAAGCAACATTTCCTTCCACAAGGAGCCGCTTAACGCTGATGCTTTCAAGGCTGCTTTACACTGAGTACCAGAAATATGTTTCTAATAATGACCAGTCAAGTTCTTCCTTATTTCGCTCTCACTCTTGGTGAGCTTCTCACTGAGCTCGAGTGCCCACACAGTTGGCTTCACAACGCTGGAAACGATGCGAACTTTACATTACGAGCCCTTTTACTTTTGGCTGTAAGAAGTTGTAATGAACCATCCAGAGACGGTTTGTCATGTCTCTTGAACGAGGCCGCAAAAACTACCATTCCCCTCCGCTCTCCCGGAGAAGAAGAAATTCTGGCGCAACAAAAAACTCGCAAGGCTCAGGAGCGGGCAGAGAAGATGGCGAAGCGGTATAGGAACACACGCAAATATCAATCAAAGCTCTGGAGCGTTGAGAAACAGGAGGAGATTCGCGCTGAAAGGGCAGCCAAAAAGCTACTGAAAGAAGAACAATCTCAAAATTCTCAACCCCTATGAAACTAGTCAAATCAACCTTATTGCCCGAAGTTCGCTTTCTTTCTTTTCTTTTCTTTCTTTCTTGCGGCTATCCAGGTTGCCGTCACTGATATACAACGCAAATGGAGCACTGGACTTGTCGGCGGAACTCCGTTTCTTCCCAGCGTAACGTTTTTTAACCCTTAACCGGACCACGAAGCATTCGAAGATCGGCTACCAGCTTACCCACGTACGAGCCCGGCTCAGACCTCACATGGGGCTGCTCACCAGGGACCAACTGCGATCCCCGTCCAGCTCTCGGCGGCGGGAACGAAGATGGAAAGTCCCTGCTCAACGAGGTGTGCTTTCGTCCTGGGCCGAACCCGGTTCGATCTGGGCTTTGACGTCTTCATCAAGGTCGCCGACAGCGCCGTGGACCCGCGCTCGCTTCCGGAATGGGAGCTCCACAGCAGCAACACCAGCAGTTCAGATGTCCAGCAGCGGGACCTATATTGATATCAACCCATGATGGGAGCCATGGATGCAGTCTGCTTCATTCCTCAATGAGTTCCAGCTTGAACCTCGGCCACTTTGCTTTATTGTCTCTTTCCCAAAATCTGTCTCTCAACGCTGTGTCTCCTGCAGTCCCGCATTTCCCATTCCCACTCAACCCAGTTCAGCAGTCCACCTGTCTGCCCTAGCTACAACTGCCCCTGCCACAGTTGATCCAAGCGTCCGTGCAAATGTTACCGCAAGTCGTCGGCAGATCGCATGCTTCACCGGCCGCCAGCACCCTGCACGCCGCCTCAATGGACACGGCGTAAGCGGCAAGGGTGGTGATAACAAGCTTGAGAGAGACTGGAGCAGCCATGTTAGATATGGGGACAAGAGGGCCGGGGAGGCAGGGTAATTTGGAGGGGGGGGAGGGGTTGCATATTTGCGGAAGCCGGCGAGCTCTATCCAGAGTGCTCGAGACCCCAGTCACATACTCTTCATTTTTGATATGGTATCTGGGGAAGCCTTTGCTGCGGTAGATGTAGAATTTGGAATGATTGTGATCGGGCAATGTTTGGTAATTGAGGATGGAATGATGCTACTTTTATAGTGCCTAGCTATCGTGTGCCCGTCTGGTATATTTGCAACAATTTGACAGACTTTTAATTGTCTTTCCGCTTTTTTGCCTTTTCTCAGAAACCCTACCCCCTGATAAATGCTATTCAAAACGGCAAGAGTAGAGGCTGCGGAGCCGCCAAGTCTACACTTATAAGTCGCTCAGCTGATGGCACCACCATTCTCTCAGTCCATGAATCTGCTCTCGGACACCCTTACGACCCGCAAGCCCGAATCATCCAAGCCAGTGGTGCGTTACAATTGGAAATTTGGTGTCAGTACAGGAGACGGTTTTCGCGCCCAAAGGCAACGAGGGCATAATTGAAGAGCTGTTAATTTGCAACTTTCATTGTCTGTCTACCTAAAACGAAGGAAAGAGATAAAGAAGCCGGAATGGCCGCAGAGTGGTTTCGGAGGCCACTTGGGTTTATAAGACAAGCTATGTGAGTGCCTCGGCTGCAGAACATGCCATGATTGGGCCCCAGAGAATGACGCTCTAGACAATTGGCACCTGAGCTGTCTCGTTGAAGTCTGTATCGAATCTTGGAAAACCTGGGGCAGCCAACCATATAATTGTTCAAAGACAACGAGGCCGCACATCCAGCGTATCTGACATCAGCTGTTGCATAAGCGCTGCAGGCTGAGGATTTCATTCGACGTACTCAGCGAATATATTGAGCCACCACGCCGACGAAATGAACCAAGTATTTTGACCCCAACATGGCCTTCCACCCGCATTCCCGACAGCACGAACGTGAGCGTTCTGAGACTTTACGAGCTGTGCTACCAGGCGGTAATCTGATTTCCGCGAAGTGGCAGGGACAGATAAAGAAATCGGCTCTGTCCAGTCGGAATCAGCCCGAGCCACATCTACTTTTCTTTTAAGGCCGACCTTAACAAAACTCAGGGCAAACTTTTGTAGCAATCCACGGCGTTGTCCTCCCTGTGACTGCTAGCCCGAACCGTGTGGCGGAGAGACCGAGGAGCAGGAAGCGAGGCTGCACTGGCAGCCTGGCTTGGTTCCTGGGCTCATCCGCCCCGCGTGTGGACCGCGGACGAGACACTGGCGCTCGGGGACCACGTCGTCCACGGCCGACGATGGCACGAACAGTCCTCCGCCAGAGACATTCCCCACTGCCAGTGCGGCGACAACGGAGCAGGCCACTGCTGCGAGTACCTCGTCGGAAACCCCCTGCGCCCGCTGCATAGTCGCGGAAAATAACCACGGAACCAGCCCCGGGACAAACGCCCGGGCCCAGCTCACTGAGCGCTGTTGCCTTCACTGCAGAGGAGAGAACATCTGGGCCGAGGCGGAAAAAGTCGGCGAAACTGGCCATTGGACCAACATCATCAAGCATTGTATTTCCTACCAGAGGGGAAATTGTTCGAGCGTGGCCGAGGCGACAACAGCAACTGGACGGAGCGCCGAGCTTAGCCCGTCAAGTCCAGCCTCATCTAAAGCAGCACAAAGGACGTCAAAGGCCGAGTAGGCCAGTAATAATCCCTCGGAGTCTCTCCCGGGGGCGGCAGAACCAGCCTCCACGCCAACGACAAGCGAGGGCACGCTCCCTCCCCTGGAGCCTCCCTCTCCCACATCCACAGCAGCACCGTTGCTCGACAGCCCGGACGGTGACTTCGCAGCAATGAACCACGACCTACCCTCGTCGACAGAGGCTCACATCTCCGGGGTCATCAGCAGGCCGATAGGTTCAGCCGTGGCCGTTGCGGGCTCTCCTACGCACAGGTCAAGTGTTCTCGGGAATTTAGGCGTGGTAGTGATTGCGTTAATGTTCTTCTTTTCGCACTTACGAGTCCGCTATGCCCCGATTTTAGGGGGAAGACTTGTGGCCGACCGATGTCGGTTGCACCCAGAGTTCCACTGTTCTCTTTTCTCTCGCCCAAGTCAGAGACGTTTGACTTGTTATGAGACCGCCTGCGGTGGAAATGGCCCGAAGTAATCTAGCTGCGTACCCAGGTAGGTACTGATTCATGCTGAAGGCTAGCATCGCCCCGACATTCCTGGAGCGGCCCTCTCTAATCAGCCTTTAATCTGGACTTCTTGCGAGCTTGCCATTGCTCGATGAGTGGGTTTTCAAACCCTCCAGAAAGGGTACCTGTTTGTGTCATGAGGTAGTTAAACCATGACCGTGATAATGGAGTCGGAGTTACGACCGCATATTCCGAGCATTGGTTCTTCCCCTGAAAAAGGTCGTTATTCTGGCCACTAGACAGGATATGATTAGCTAGGAATGATTCGGCTTAGACGGCCTGATCCGAGGGATAGTTCTCCAGATTCAGCGAAAAGGGCAAAGACCTTCTTATCAGGTCCTATCATGTGGAGTGAAGAGGGAAGAGCTTTTATCAGATCCCACTATGTGGAGTGATGTGTGAAACGATTATCTTATCTGATCTAATAAGTGGGCCCTCACGAGGCCTGCCTATACGAAGGTGGACATTACCTGAACTGCACACTAGAGCTTTTTGCTACGTAACAACTTTTGACTGCATAGACCTGAGGCTCGAGTATTTAAAGTCTGTTCAATTCTTCTAGATTGAAAATGATTTGAATCGACTTAGAGCTTAGAATAGCCATCCAGGAACAGTCTTAACCTCAAACTTGATTAAACCACAAAAACCCCAAACCTCCCAACCAAAACATCACCATGAAGTTCTCCGTCTTCCAGTCTGCCGTCATGGCTATGTTCGTTGGCGTTGGTATCGCCACTCCTATGGCTGAGACCGAATTTCAGCTCGGGAAGAGGTGAACACCGGCTTTTCCCAGGTGGGCTCAATGCATTCCAGGCGGCTGATCATGGATGAAAACCCTTAACTTAGAGGATGCGGTGGTGCCTCTATGCAGCAGGCTGTCTGCCAGGCGGACTGCCCTGTCACATGCGTCAAGAGCAACCCTCTCCGCCCCCTGTGGGGTTGCAGTTGCTAGAGGAGTTGATGGAGGATCTTGTGGGCTAGCATCCTGAAAGGCTAGTCGCTTCTACCATGTTGTAAGAAGCGAGGAAGATTATAAGACCGTCGCAAAACTTTTTTTCAGCGCAGATGGAGGGGTGAAGCTCTATGCGCAGCTAAACAAGATTCTCAATCAACCAATCTTTCCCCTCCGCATGGCAATCCGGGAAGAGCAGGATCGTTTGCCGTCTTCTACGTCTGCATTTCTCCATGAATTTGTAAACCAAACGATAAATTGAATTCATTGAACTAACCGATCTATGCTTTAAAGGGCGTACAGTGATCCCTGGCCCCCGGGGGGGGGGGTATAATACTCAGCCTGTACCGAGCCTCACTGTCCATTCGTAGCATGGATCGCCTTGTAGCATAGGATTCTGCTGCCCGGAAGTTGATCTATTTGGGGGGAACCACTGCACTTGGGTACTAAGCCGAACTTGACACCGTGTTGATGTACTCATATAACAAAATTTTGATTCTGCATCGGCAGCTTGAGAGACAGCAGTCCCGGAGCCTTCGAAGAACTATCATCAACCTACACAAAATTGAAGCGAGGTCGTCCTTGCGTGATAGAGTGAAATAGACTAAGCAACAACGTCCCAGATTTCAACATCGCGAACGTATGCCAGCGTCTCAATGGATCCTGGGTGTCGAGCTAATCATGCATAGATGCTTCAGGTCCTTGAGGAGCTGCTGTACCCGGAAGAACGGCCAACGGATGCATTGTAGCCCTTGGTCTGGTTGAAGCATGCGCGTATAGCACCTTGGGATTGCAGCCTTCTGCTGAAACTCATGGCTTTCACTATGACCACATATAACTACTCAAGGAGGCTTGCGAGGTTCCCGGGAGCCAAGTCGTTGCGAAGCGCGAGCCTGGAAGCGGTATACCCCTGTCAACAATAGCTGGCCCTGAACTTCAGCGCGACTATAACTTGTTGAAAAGTCTCAAGTTCTCTCAAATTTTGATACATACTTGATTCCTGTGGTGTCTATTAGGGGAGGCACCAAAGCACTGTGTTTCAACCAAGTTAAACTCACATGGAGCTCGGAATGTCCGGAACCCCTCTGGCGCCTGTAAGACATTCCTATGAGCCCTCCGAGCCATCTGAAAGTGTACTGGTGTACTTAAAGTTGATCGACCATAGAGCCATGTAACAATAATGCGGTGAGCGTTGTAACGGCGCACAAGAATGATACGAACAGTTCGGAGAGACCTAGGCAGTCACCACCCACTTCATAATTACCCTGCACAGAACGCCGTGAGATGTTCGGCCCAGATTATAGAGCACTGCCAGCGTCGATGACGCTGTCATGACATACAAGCGTGCTGTGTTTATGTACTAGGTTCCGGCGAATGCCGTGGCCATGGACCTACATTGAGCCATGAAGTCGCCACCAAGAAGTGAAAGTGACCGGCCCTGTTGTAATAAGGGGCACACTGACGGTCCTGCCATGAAGATCACCCCCTCCGACAAGCAGCAGCCCCGAAGCCTGCGCGATCACCAGACCCTTCGTACAAGCCCGCGGCTGGAGAGTGGGCGTCGGTGCCCTTGGGCAATCCTGGGCGGATAACCACGAGCAATACGACGTTCACCTGGTCCTGTACCGTTACATGCTTGCCAGCATGTGCTGGGGATCACCAAAGTGCTTGCTAGTATGTACGAACCGCAAAGTCAGACGCCCTGCCGAGGAGCCGATGGATGATGAAAGAGAAAAGCAAGGCCACGAGGATGTAAGAGCGCGGAAGGGGGGGGGGGGGCTCGCTTGCTTGATTTTCTAAGCCAGGACATGAGTGAGCGAACTAAGATAAGGGAGTTATTCCAATAAGCGAGGACTTCAAACGTAGGCATGCCCGGGCCTCGAGGCTGCTGTGCATCAGCGTCCTGCAAACATGGCCCCGAAGATATGACCAATCCAGAACCAGCCCGAGACACAAGTGTGAAATGGCAAGTGGCACAGGAAAGCATGTCAAATACGAAGGACTTTACAGCACAGATAGACCTCAAAGCAAGAGTTGGGAGTTTTGTATGAGCTGGACCATGGCTGTCCAGTATGTATTAACAGAGAGATGAATCGGTACGAAACACTTGTGTCTCGTCCCAGGGTATCCCCAACCTGAATCCCGAAAAAAAAAAAGAGGCAGACCGTTGTAGTCACGTCCTCGCCACTCTGAAAAAGCCCCCATGTGACATACATACATCATTATAAAATCACGTTATTTGGTTCCTCTGCGACGAGTCTCGGGCAAAACCCTATGAGCTAGGCCTCATTATGCCTAGTTAGATGCTTAGATCTTCTCGCTAGGAACCTCGCTGACCGGCTCCGGCTCCAGCGACTTGTCAGCAGCCGTGTGGCCCGCATTCGGCTGCTGGGTGCCCCTGTACTCTGACTTCTTGAGATTGTTCCACTTGTCCTCCTCCTTGTCGAGGTCCTTGAAGCAGAGCCAGAAGCCGACGCCGCCCGCCGCGGCGATGATGGCGACGGAGCCGTAGTTCCAGACCCAGTTGGGGTCGCCGGCGAGCGGGGTCCAGGCCTGGCCCAGGGCGGACGAGATGGCGGACATGGCGAGGTTGACGCTCATGACGACCGACTTCATGTTGTCGGGCGCCTTGGAGAAGGCGTACTCGTACGAGGTGGTGTTTGTGAAGATCTCGGAGAGGCCAACGAGAACGTAGGGGAGGCACTGGGCCCAGACGTTGATGGGCGCGATACATTCCTGGTCCGTGGTGTACTCGCCGCAGGGGGACATTTTGTAGATGTAGTACTGCATCACGGCGGCGGCGACCATGGACATGGCGGAGAAGCCGAAGCCGAAGGCCATGCGCTTCAGCGGGGTGAAGTTGATGCCGATCTTGCGGAGGCCTGGGTACACGAAGCGGTCTAGGATGGGGATCATGATGACGATGGAGATGGGGTTGAGGTTCTGGATCAAATCGTTGGGCGCGCCGTTCAGCTGCATGGTCGAGGCTTGTCTATTCGGTTGTTAGCTCGCAGTCGCAATGAAATGGATAAGACAGAGGCACTCACGTCGTGAGGTTGTTGGTCATCTGGTTGTAAGCCAAGAAGAAGATTGGCAGGAAGAGGAAGACCTTGCAGGCCTTAAGACCACGTCGGACCTCGTCCACCCACTCGTCATCGTAGGTCATCCATTTCGGCCGCTGCTCGACAGGAACGTTGGACGGGCGGACCGTGTCCCAGGTGAAGCTGCGCTTGAAGCTGGTCGGGTTGAATATCTTGAGCCAATTCCCCTTCATGGCCATGCCGAACATCTTGAAGAACTTGCCCAGAACGGAACCGGTGGGAGGGCTCAGGGTATACTTCTTCTTCATCAAGAACAAGACTATGGGGCAGATGGCGAAGATGGCGGTTGGGAGCAGGAAGGCCAGCCAGAAGCCGACGTACAGCTCGACGTACACCATGGAGATCTGGCCGGACAAGGAGCCAAGGTTGATAGCCATGTAGTAGTACAGGAAGATGCGGGTGTTGGTGACGGCGGGATCGACAATGACTCGTTCGCCAGACTTCAGCGTGTTGACGTACATGCGACGGTCGTGGTTCTGCTCGGCTAGCAGAGGAGCCACGTTGGCTTTGAAGAGGCCGGTACCGATGCAGAGAACGAGCATACCAACGACGAAGGCGCCGAGAGCGTTGTTTGGGTGGGTGATGACGGAAGGAGCTGAAGCGGCCACGAGGATAACGTGGGCAGTCATGGAGACACAGATGGCGATGTGGAGGACCTTGTACCGGCCCAGTTTGGCGTCGGCGAGCCAGCCACTGTTGCACAAGAGTCAGTAAATTTCCCCTCACTTGATGCCTCTCTGGGCCATTTCAGCAGGCGGCAGCAGTAGCAGCAATGCACTCACCCGAACAAGGGAACCAGGTAGGCAAAGAACTGGTTTGTGAGGGAGATACCCTGACCAGCCTTGGAGCCGAGTCCCAGGGCGCCAGACTGGCCTCCCTTACCAAAGCCTGCACCGGTGTTGGAGCCCGGGGGAAGACCGTGGACAACAAAGTTAGTGTAGAGGATGCTGGAGCCATAGTAGGAGAAACGCTCTCCCAGCTCACAAATGGCAACCGAGTAGGCTGCCCAGTTGATGTGACCAGAGACCCTGCGAAGCGTTCGCAGCTCCTCCTCGGTGGGCTTTGGGTAGTTGACGTCGTCGTCGTCCAGCAGGTCGCCGTGGGAGCTGTCTGGGACGTTGGTGACATCCATGCTGCCCTTCTCGGCCTTGAGCTCGTCGACCTGGCCCTTTGGCAGGCCAGGCTCGAGGCCGTGCACGGCCGCCTCGGCCTGTGCGATCTCAGCTCTGTCCAAGTTGACGGTTTGCGACATGGCTGAACCTGATCAATGGAGAGTTGGGGAGAGAGGGTTTGGGTGAGAGTGGGAGGAGGAGGGGGAGATCTGCGAGAAACAAACCTGGGACATGCCAGGAACTTTATCTGGCTTTTGGGGACCACTGGCAGGCTGCAAGGGCTCGCTCGGGATCATCTCGCCCCTACTCAGAAGCCCATGTCGTCTATCACTCTATCTAGGCCAGACCAGGGAGCTCGATGCAACCAGAAGTGACCTAGCCGCGGTGCTGGGAACTAGTGCAAGGAGGACGATTCAATGTTAGTTCCGCCTCCGCATGGTCTCCACCCTGACAACCACCATGGAATGGCAACACGCAGGGGCCCCTGGCAAGTGAATGGAGAGAGGCTCAAGGGTTCGGGCGATGGCAGCCGAGGTGAGCTGATTCGTTGGTGCGCGGTTGGGGGCAGTAGTCGTGGCGGTCCATAGGGTGACCGGCTGGCCAGGACAGGTCGCACGCCAACACTACTGCAACGTTAAATCTACGAGTCTATGGGGCGAGATTCAGACCACAGAAGCCCGACACATCTGTTCACAACTCACTCTCTCTAGTGGTTGGCGAATGCTGACGTTCTGGTGAGATTCTGCGAGCACACATGACCGTGCGTTGATTCATTGTCTCCATTACGAGCCTTTCGGTTGCACCTCGGCCGTTGCTACTCGGGCCAATCTAGAGTTGAGACAGTCGGACGGGGTGCCCGGCGGATGCGATCGATGGGCAGAAAGGCAGAAGGAAAGAGTGAGGGAGGCAAAACTGAGCCGAACCCCATGCAACCATGCCGGTGGCCACGGTGATGGAAACGACCGATTGGGGGGGATTGGGTGGGCTGGATGAGAAACGGCACAGTAAGAGCTAACAAGACCCCCGGGGCCAGGGCCCACGGCGGGACACACTTCGGCTCAGGTTCCAACGTTTGGGGAATTTTGCCTGGGAAATTCTTGGATTGCCTCCAACCCGGTCCAATACGGCTTGGTGGCTTGGCAGTCCTGCTACAATTGGCAGGTCGCCCCCCACTGATAAGAGTTGCGTGCTCAGTGGTCGAGTGAAGAATTTGTCGACGGGTCAAACAAACCGACTCATCTTTATCAGTATGCCTGTATTTCGTGACTGATGGATAGACAATGGGCTGGGCGGGCACACTCACGACTCACGCGGCTTACTGCCGTCTTCTTGGGAGGGCCAGTATTTGCTGGATTATCAGCAGATTTCTGCACTTGGCGGGCAGCAGCTGGCGGTAGGTGGTGAGGTGAGGTGAAAAGGCGAGAGACATTTTGGGATCCTCATGGTGCCGGCTGCCCGTTGGGCGAGACAAAGGACAAAGCCAAATCCTGATGGGCAATTGCATGCGTGCCGTGTACTCTGTCGAGGCAAACTACTTCTTGTACGATCGACCATGTACAATAGACCTCGGCAGGGCTGGATACCCGCTGCCGCGATGGCCCTGGGAGCCGTTCCAAGGACGCGGCTGCGCGGCCAGCAGCAAGACCGGAGACTTATTGTAGTGCACTCCAAGACGCGGCATGCAGGCCGGCACACCCTCGCCACCAGGCCAACCCATGCTGGCGGGCCAATGGGTGGTCTCTGGCCTGGCATTGGCCCTGTCGTTATCACGGCGGATCTGGGGGACTGGCGTTCTAGAAGGATTCTAGTGCCATCTGGCCCAGGGCTTGCATGCTCGCAGGAAGGATTCCAGCTCGTAAAAACTTCTGGGTTCGCGGTCGGCGAGATGTCAGGCACCTTCTGGATCGGGGCAAGCCGAGGGATCGCCTAGCTGACAAGTGTGCCGCACGAGGGAGGTCTGTGGTGGTTCGATTGTCGACGGAATGCAAATCGAAACCGGTGATTGGTGCCGGCTGTCTTCCAGCTCGTCTGGCACATGCGCAGAATGTTGCATTGCGCGGGCAGCCTGGCAGCGCAGGTGGTGCCCCGATGTCCCGTCGGATTGACGAGCGATGGATGATGCGTTGGCTGGTTGGCTGGTTGGTTTGTCGGTTGGTGATGATTGATTGATTCCTTGATTGATTTTGATTGAGTGGGCGACGATTACGCATGTCGAGCAGCCAAGGTCAGGGTCCTCAGGCCCTCAGCGCTGGTCACACTGCAAACTGCCTGCTGCCTTCCTACCTACGGAGTACAGATTCCAATTCCAACTCAAAGTCCAGTGCACCCATTCCTGCCCGTTTTCCAGCCGTTGGTACCCCCGTATTGCCGTACCTGCACTTTCAGTCTTGATGATGTCCCTGCTCGTTCCGCCCCGACCTGGCCGTCGGAATGCCACCGTTGTGTCGCTCTTGCCCGGCTTTGTGGCTTGGCCCGTCTCCCCTCCCCCACACCGACTTGCTGCTTGTAAACGAATGTTGTTGCCCCATCCGGAAAGCAGCAGGGTGTGCACTGCTCACGCGAGCAACTTGCAGCTTCCTTCCGTCTTCCGATTTCTAACTTACTATCGCATCGATAAGCAAAGGAAAGCACAGCTGCTGCCTGGAGTTCGCCTGCCCAAGGCATCATGTTGTGAAAGAGAGCCTGGCCCTTGAAACCATAGGCGCGGGGTTACAACGCGTCAAACATACTCGCGGCTACCCAGTTCTGGACGGAAGTGATCGACACTGCTGGGCCAAGACGCGTCCGGCCCCCGTTGCCTCTGACGGACACTATTCCGAAGCTGTCAAATCAAGACATCAAGCCCCAGTCGCCATAGGCTTTCTCGGCCAGACAGCCAAGGACCGCATGAGGAAGCTGTTTGGTAATAGCCCTGAGGTGCATACGGGCACTCATTTCGTCCCTCGTAACCCTGACACCACAGAATACAACCGCCCCGACCTGAATACGCCAACCTTAATCGGGCGGCATCACACCCTCCCCATTTTCCCTATGCAAACGCCAACCCAACCATGTCTTGAAGCCTCTAGCTTCAGGTATCTTGTGCCTGATTCACTTCCATGACAACAACGCCCTAAACCGCCGCGGCCAAGATATGAAGTAGTTGTCCCTTGTGCGCGCCGAGTCACGCGATTGCCTTGCCCCAAAGCTTGTGCGCACCCAAGCACCCTTCGCCTGCTTGGCTGCCGGCCTTGTCTTGCTGGGCAAGGCACAGGGGGTTACATCGACCAGCCGCCACCTAGCAACAAATCTAAGTCGAAGGCCGTTGGCTGATTCTATGATTTCACACATGAACTTAGGCGCAGATATCTTCTCAGCTGCATTGCTACTAATTCATCAAGAGTTGCTGGATTGGGCTAGTACCTTTATCAAATGCCATTGTACATGCCCAGGCTAAATCATATACCTGGGTTTTACCAAGTCTGGGCACTTGGGGTCAGGGGGGGGGGAGGCATGTTTTACCAGCTTGGTGAGAATAGTGAACGACTGTCTGCTGTTGACTTGATATCTCAGAATGCCTTGCAGGGAACTTCAGAATGGTATTTTGGCCTATGATCGCATCTCTGTGCTGGTCAGTTCGTGCAGTCACTATGTAGGAAGCATTCAGCTTATGCGGTCAACAGCAAGGTCTTGGTTTTCCGTGCGAACGAGCTTTGATGTGAGACAGAATGCATATATATGGTGCTCAAGACAAAATCGTCATAGCCAGGTTCCTACACGGCCAGCTTTCTCCACAAGATGTCACTGCCCTTACGAATATCATGGTCATGCTCAGTGCTGGATACGGTAAAGCACCGAAAAGATACACGGAACGACAACAGATAAATGAATCAGCGAAGGTAAAATAGACGAGCCTATGGCGGCGAGCTTGATAAATTTTAAAAAGTTCGGTCGCTGTAATCATTTTGCATATGTCTTGAGGTAGCATGATTTAATCTCTTGCTATATTCAACCTGCCTCCTTATATCCCCAGCAGATGCGTTAGTCAAATCGTCTTCTTAATTTGTTTCAGCTACATATGTTCCTAGGACTGATTCATGGGAGTTAATTAAGAGACCAATTTAATCAGATCAACAGCAATATGTTCCCGAAGGAGGTAGTATCTCTTCGTCAGGAAGTCATTGCAAGGCCGGAGGGAATATTTAATGCCCGGAAGATGTTCCCGATCAAATGTATTATGAACCTCGCAGCAAAGGTGTAGTCTCAACCGCCGCCGTGCCATCCCTAATCGCCGCCTCCTGCTTCCTATCTTGCCAGGCCAGTCTCACGCTCCAAACCATGGTCGGATAAAAGAAGACGCCTTCGCAGTTGGTCAGCTAAAAATTCCCGTTACGATATGGATTGTGGCCACAAGACAGGACTGACATAGGACAGCGAAAGAATTCGCGCTGGTAACTATCCTAATCTTCCTACGCCTGCAGTACGGGTCGTAGTCATACCACGGGTCAGGGATGACGAAAATCGCGTCCAGCAGCAGGAAGAGCCACATGGCGGTGGCGAGCAGCCCTTTTGCCAGCTCAAACCTGGCGGTGACCTTCGGGTGGGGGTTCGGATGCTGCCACTGGACAATGACAGCATACACTATCACGGCTGCGAGGATGGCCAAGAAGACTTCCTTTGAGACATGGTAGGCGTGGGGCCCGTAGCTGGGCTGACGGGTCTCCCGCCATGTGTCGACGGCCCAGAGGAGGGAGAGGAGACCGGCGATGAGGGCCTGGAAGAGCCAGAGAGTCCGCACCGCTGCATGTTCCGGACGGCGGGTACTCTCTGCGTCTGTCATGATGGCAGGGATTCTAGGTTTGGGGTGGATAAAGAAAGGCGTGGCTCAAATGAAATAGAAATTGTGGCTAGATTGACTTGGAATTGGTTCAATGACAGGTGAATGGAAAAGTCGCTGACTGCCTAAATACCGCGGGAGGCTGGGGGCTTGCTGACATGCAGCGCCAAGGGAAATAGGCGGGATTTGATATGTTCGGCCACGCTCAAAGCGTTCGCAACATTCGACCAGGCTTGGCGATACTGTGCTGCTCCGTAAGCTGGGCAGTTAGCATCTTTAGTCGGTTTTTTTTTCATGTTGTGTTTCGGCTAGCCACCGATGCATCTCTTCGTGGTGAAGAACCTGGTCACGGTCACGGTGGCTTTAGTTGTCTTTGCTACCACGCTTTCGGTTGAAATCAGGTACTCCATATCGAGATGTTGGTTTCCAGAGCGATGTATGCGGTTGTGCTAGTCAACTTTTGGGACTAGTTCTTCTGGGGAATGGAAACGAGGTAATTACTATTTAGTAATATTCGTGGTACGAAAAAGCCAGCAGTCACAATTTCTCGCAAAGGAATAGCAGCTTCGTGTGGATACTGAGCTATGTTTCTCACTGACAGTAAAGCTGCCTACTACTCTTGCGTTCTCCAGCACTCAGACAGCTGCTGACTCTTTACCTTCACGTATACATTTCATTGCAGCCATGAACGGAAGAGCACTGGTCTGCAGAGCTCCGTTCCTGAGGACTTTCTAGTCCGTCGCTTGTGGAGATTCGTTGACGGGCTCTTCATCGTGCTCTTCGCCTGAGATCTCATCCCTTAGGTTGGCGTTGGCACTCGGGGGCGACCGCCTTACAGAAGAGTACTCTTCGGCACCGCCATCCCAGAGGGTTGGCGATGTCACAGAGGACTCAGACTCGCTGGACTCATCCGGCGTAGTAGGCGATGTGGAACTGTCGACTTCCTGGTCGGCAGAGACATTCTGGGCCGGAGCGTCCGCTGCGGCGCTGAGCGCTGTAGGTGTGAAGACTACGAAGGTCGGCCACGTCGAGTCGTCCACAGAATCCTCCCCAAAAGCCTTTCCCTCGTCACCTGGGGCGGTGATTCTAGGCAGGAAGCTGATCAGGTTCAAGGGTGCGGGCTTCGTCTTTCTGCGCCTGTGCTCTGTTGTTTCTCCTCTTGTCTGCGCAGCGTCGGCGCCATCGATATCGCCACGTCGCTCTGCTGGGTCATCCGATTCGTTCCTCACGAGCCCGGTACCCTTTCTCACAGCTTCCTCGCCGCTCTCCCTTGTTGTGTCACATTTGAGGGTACGCGCCCGCTCAGGTACTTGGCCTGCGGGCTCTGCCTCTGTATCCGCAGGCGCCACTCCATCCAACTGCGTTTGAAGTCCCCGCACGTTGCCGTCAGCTGGCGAAACGACATTCTAAGCCGTCTCGCCTGTCTGAGGCGCTGTGCCGTTCGTAGGAGCTGCTGTGGAGCCTGCAATACCAGGCACGTTTGACTGTGGTGGTTGTGCCAGGTCGCCGACTTCAAACTGGCCGTAACCGCCTCCCTCACTAACAAGCCGCTGCCGCTTGTTTGCGCGCAGCTGGTTGAGGATACCGACCACCTGCTGCACCTCGGACTCGATGGTCTCCTCGGTGCGGTCGCCCTCGCCGGGTTTTCGCAAGGGTCCGACGATCCAGAGCTCACGGATGCGGCGGGTCAGGGAGAGGAGGTTTTCTACCGATTTGATCTGAGATAAAGTTAGCCATGGCTTCACGGGGGATAAGTGTGGGAGGTCACGTACAAGGGTCTGGGTCTCGAGGTCCATGGCCATACTGTTGTACGAGGCCTGGCCGGTAGAGGTCTTGTTGGTGATGGGCTCAGTGGCAAAGTTGACGAGGTCACGATAGCTTGTGAGAATCTCAGCGATGATCTTTCCCTCTTGGTCTAGGAGAGTAGCTGGTCAGCGTCCGTGAAAGGGCTCGAAAAGGGCTGACGGGAGGCAATGCTTCCCGACATTGGACGCTCTCGTGCCAGACGCATGCGACTTGCTGCAGCGGTTGGCATCAGGGTGTTTTGGGATGCGCAGGAAAGTGAAGACACATCACGAAAATCTCGTGTAAACTCCGAGCCTCGGTCGCAGTCTGAGGCCGGCGATGTGAAAGACGGCGACTTACCCAGGAGGCTGGCGGCGGCGGCGGGTTGATTGCGTTCCATTGTCGTATTGGCCTCGCAGACAAGCACAAGTGCACTTAGAACATGCACAGGTGTCGGTTGACCAAACAGAAGACTCAATGTGAGTAAGCGTGCTGTGATCCGTTGTACTGAGTTGGCAGATCGAGGTTAAGGCTGAGATTGAGATCGAGATTGATTGTCGAAGTTTGAGTCTGAGCTCTGAGGTACGGACAGAAGCTAGAACCTTGATGGGCAGGGAGCTTGGGCCGCCCGAGACTAAGTGCACACTGTGTTGACGCACGGCCAAGGATGTCACTCCCGTTGCGTCAGTGCCTGCTCGCACGCGGGCACTCCAGTCCTCCTTCCCTTCTCCCTCCTCCTCACCACCACCTCAACATCATAATCAACATGCTCAATGCTCGCGAGCCATTGTTCACATGCATCAATCAATTTCACGTGGCATTTCGGAATCTTATGACGCTAATGCTCGGGGGTCAAGATGCTACGCTCCTTGCGCAAACAAAACAAACCAGCCCGACTCCGTGCAAATGCGACGGACCTCATGCTACCTCGGTGCTTTATGTCCACTTTCCTTTTACGGCTCTGTGGTTGTCTGAATCATAGCTGCTGACTGTCAGTGCCCGGGAAAGGATCACCAGCAGAAGGGAGGGGATCAGTGAGCTCACCCTGAGAGGCTCGTCAAGGTCGTAACGCCCGCCGCAGCTCAACTGCGGGATCTGCTCGTAATTATCCATCAGTTTTCCGCGAGTGGCCAGCAGTATCTGCTCGTCCGTCAGTCTCCACCCATACATAATCGCTGCTAACATTGTCAGTCTCGGGAGGAAGCAACGTACATCTCGGTAGGTCAGGTTTGGGTCCTCTCTCATCGTCCCAATGAAGGCCCACGACATGGCGCCTGTCGCGGCTCCCGAGATGGTCGCATCCGCAGACGTCTGGTCGTCGCGGCAGCCCGAGAACATCCACACGTCCTTGCCCTCCTTCTCCCAGTCCTCCTCGAACTGCTCCGTGGCCAGGCCCTCCTCGTCCGCATCGCTGTTGCGCGCGTGGTGCAGCCCGTTGAAGAAGTCCGTCGCACCACCGAGCAGCATCTTGGCGTCCGCGATCTTATCACGGCTGAACCCGCCTCGCATCAGCTCCCCGGCTGCGTGCACCAGCCCAATGCCCTTCTTCAAGTGGTCCATCAAGTTGATGTTGCCTTCCCCGTCTGGCCGGTACACAAAAGGCAGCTCGCAGGCCGATCCTGAGTGGCAGCAGTCGAACAGTATGGTCAACCTTGCGTTCGGGTTCATGGGGCTTATGATCTTCCGGTGCAGCTGGACGGAAACGTCGCATCAGTGGTGCTCAACTACGCAGGCAGCTTCTTTCTGACGTTGGGCTGCCACTCACAATCTCGCTGGACATTTGGCCGTGCTCTGTAAAGTCCACAGGGCAGATGGTGTCGTCGAATCCCGTCGGCCGACCATCGTCGGTGTCCTTGACCTGGCCTGGCATCCGTCCGTCAGCCCAGATCTTGTATCTGCCCCTGCACCAGCGGTTTGGCGGCGCCCATACCTCCATGCCCTGAGTATGACAGCCACACAATGTCGCCGTCTCTGTTATACGACGTCAGCCACTTGAACGCGGCCAGGATGTTCTCGCCGCTCGGCCAGAACGGCGTGCCCTCGTTGTCCGGCGTGTCCGTCATTATCACCATGTCTTTGGAATCGTCCGAGAATCCGCGATCGTTGACAAGAAAATCGCGCACGTTTTCTACATCGTTGTGACACCCGTTGAGTTCGTTCTCGGTGCCGGCGTAGTTGATGCCGATCAGCAGTGCCTTCTTGCGAGTCATCTTGTCGTATGATTCGGTTCGGTCGTTCGAAGCTGGGCAGAGATTCGTCCGATGGCAGCGTACGTTGAGGGTTGAGCTGGCAGTGCCGGCAAGTGTTGCAAGAGTCAACCGACGACGGCACAACAGCATAGAAGCAAAGAAGAGCGCATCAACACATAAAAGACAGAACTCGTTTCCACAGCTTCACGCCATTGCTGCTCCAGCTTGCGACGCGAGTCACAGCCCCTCGCACAAATGCTGGCCTCCCCGCCAAACATTCGAAGCTGAACCCCTGGTTCTGTGGGCCATTACGTCGCGGACGGGTCCTTCTGGTGGGTCGGCCCGCCGTCACAGTCGGCTCAGCCCCCGTACAAAAGCCCCCTCCAGCCCCGTGACTGCCGGCTCTGGGCCTGCTTCTCCTCAGCCAAGCTTCCATCGATCGTGCGTGGAGGTTGAGCGCTATTCCATGTTTGTCCTCGATAATCTCGGTGGGTTGTTGGCTGGGGAGGCCGCTTAGCTACTTACATGTCCTCCTGTCTCTTCTGAGTGTCTCAGTCGCTGTTCACGGGCGCATCTCCTACGAGTACTTGGGTCAGTGTGGTAGACATTCGAGGTCTAACGGTCATGAATAAGTATGAGTGTTTATGCTGCTTCGGCAGTAACGGCCGCTATTGTCCCAGGAGCACCTGAGGTGGACCCACTACTGGACCCCTGATTTACAGTACAGTTCCTCACACGCACGTGTTTCTGCCCACTCCCTGATGTCTGTTGTCTACATATTCCTGCATTCCCTGATCACAGTCATATCAATACAGAAACTGCCTTCGAGGCGCATGCGATTCAATTTCCTCGGTACTTTATAGAAGACGATCTCCACCAAATCGAGTCTCAATCCAGGGAGCCGGCTCTGTTGTAATCCCACTTCCCATCGGCAAGATTATACCTGAGGTCGTACATGACTGATCCGTCAGCTTGGCCCACGTGCTCATGGCGCAGCAACAAATTTGGCTCGCCATAATTGCCCATGAACTCGAGCTCGAGCTCGACTTGCCTCCCTGGATCCAAGCCACCGCGGAAGTCTATTATGAGAGGCTCGGCGCGGGAGACACGTCTATTGTTGCGACAACTGACCGACCGGAGAAAGGTAACGGGTGTTCCGTCTACATCCACGCCAGTGATATGGATTTGGAATTTTCCTCTTGCATTCTGTCCATTTCTGATGGCCAGCCGCCGCTGAAGAATGAAGGGCGGAATGGGGATTTCTAGCTTTTCCATGACGCGGATCATCAGATCGTCGGATTTTCCAAATACCCTGATGTCAGCGAGAGCGTCTACCGGCGTCTTTTGGAGATTGCAAATTGCCAGCAAGGGACTGCGTTTTCGACCCGGAATCTCTGGGATTTCATTCGCGGGGGTTACCGTCAACGAGGAACCCAAGACGATGAACACATCGGACTTTTTAGCATTCGTATGTGCGCGCTGAAAGTCTGCTTCAGGCAGATCCTCGCCGAAGTTGATGATGTTGTCGAGCAGGATTCCCCCGCAGATCGCACACTTGCGACCTGTACCATGGTCATGCACTGGACTCTCGTCGGGTGCAGTGGCTCGAAAGTCTGAGCGGAGAAAGCCGCAGTCAGTGTGTGAAGCCGCCCGCCCACGGTAGACATGCAAACTTACCTCGAATGTATTCTTTACCGCAGTCTTTGCAATACTCGCGATTGCTATTGCCGTGGAGCTCAGATATCATGCTCTGAACAGATTAGCCAAAAGCCGTGCTTGCGGCAAGCTTCAAGGGCAAGAGTCGAAGGTTACAGGCAAGATCCCACTCCTTCTATGCAGGCCATCACAGTTCTGACTGATGAGATACTTGAGCAACCCGCGGTTCTGAAGCTCCACGAGTGCCATGTGAGTCGGTGTAGGTATCGCCTCCAAAGTATCTATGGACCGCAAGTCGTGCTCGCGGCCCTGGGCCATCAGCGTCCAGGCTCCCTGTGGTCCTCTGAAGTCAGCGATCCCCGCTGACGTCGAGACGCCGGCGCCCGTGAAGACGACCAGGTGTCTGCTCGTGCGGATCCGGTCCGCGAGGGCCTGCGCCTTTTGGTCGACGGCGGAAGGTGCCTCCTGGCGCTCGACCTCGGCGACTTTGGGCGCGGTGTTGGCCATTTTGGGGCGCGTCGAAGAGCGCGTGGGGAATGGGGGTGCATGAGGAGTGAGAAACAAAGGTCATCGACACGCCTTGGCCAAAGGCATCACCCGCCCGTTATATGGACGACAACAGCACAGCCAAGTGTAAGCGCGTTACGGACATTCACGCGCTAGGCAGCAACCCCATCGGGTTGTGAATCCGTCCCTGCTTGGTTAACACTGATACGGTCGGCTGCTTGTGGTGGGTGGTTAAACGGACTAGTGCCGTTTTGCCACCGTTTCTAGCCGAACGCTAAATGGGACGGTGCCCTCGGGTTCGGACGACTTCATCGTTATCGCTCTCCTTCTACTTGTTCTTTTCATTTGATGTCCACCTGACTGTTTCACTATCGAAATTTCTGGATGAATGAAGACAGTGGAAATTAAAAATTTTGTTTAGCCCTTATAGCTGATGAATGAGCGAGTACGAAGTGTAAGTGATGGTACAGAGGATGCCCACTTAGGAGCCTCATGCCTTCCATCGGCCTCGCTTCGGTTCCGCAGGAGCTCTGCTGCCTCCTCACATCTACGTCGACACTCTTTTGACACGCATTCCCCGCGCATTCGAAGATCGCAACACATTTTCGGTCTTGAAGTCGGTACAGATGGGATTGAATTGTGTGCGTCTCTTGTGAGATCCGTCGCACGTATGTCCTAGGTTGCTCTCGGGGGCTATCTGGCTTATTGAGCTCTCTATTAATGAAGAAAATATTGCTTTATTTAAATTGTCCAGACTTCCACGCCCCTGTCAGCAGAATTGACCATTGCACGTGACTGCACATATATGGCCCACTAGATAATCCATTTGTAGCTCCGTAAGCGGGGAACATGTTACTCGTCTCGGCAGACTTTTATTAAAATTGGTTTCATGAATTAACAGATTTGCCCTATATTCCATCGTGTCTTCCTAAACAGGCATTCTGGGACAAGGTTAAGACACTCTACCCAAGAAGCAGACGCCCATCGCTTAACATGTCGAAGTCCATGAAGTCTTCTTCAGAGGCTGGGTCTCTCAGTCAGCAGCAAGCCACGAGCCAAAAGAAGCCTTGCGACACATGCTGTGACTTGAATCCATTGTGCTCTGTGGAGCCCAGTACGACGAAGAGAATCAGTATTTCCGAAGGCAATCGGTGTATCACTCTTTACCAGCTTTGGGTGCTTTCAAAACCAGCGAAGAGTTGGGGTGTCCTATTTGTGGTTTTTTGGCAGCAGTATATGATCAGTTTTGGCCCGCCCGGACGCTAGATGCAGAAGTGACTTTGGAACTAGAGGATAACACTCCGCCAAGGTTGTTTGATTCCGACGATCTATTGGCTAGTGTATCCTTATACACCAGTACAAGACTAGGCAAGTGTGCGCTCTCCACTCAGCGTTTGAGGTCTATGGCACGGCGCAGTCTGTGTTATTAGCTTTGCCCTCGTTCTAGAAAACTGATGATGTCTTCGTCTATCAGGTCAAGAACACGGCCTGCCACATGTTCCGGTGCGCCCCCATATCAGTTCGTCTGGCTCTTCCTCTGAAGCATTCGACTTCTTGCATCGGAATCTTGCGGGGTGTATAAGGGAGCATACGTTATGCACTGACGCAAAAACCGGTAAAATGCCAAAGCATCTTCTTCATATCAACAACGACCATCACGCGACCCTTGTCGAAACCACCAACGGCAGCAAACATGCCAACGCTATCTACGCAGCGCTGAGCTACTGCTGGGGCGGAGACCAAAAATTCAAGGCGAAAAGATCAAATTTGCCACTTTTGATGGACAGCGGATTTTTCATCGCCTCGTTGCCGGTTGTGCTGCGAGAGACCATCGGATTGTGCCGCAAGCTCGGTTTGCTATACCTCTGGATCGATGCGTTGTGCATTATCCAAGATGACGAGGATGACTGGACGGAAGAGTCGGCTCGCATGGGCAGCATTTATCAGAACGCCCACCTGACGATCGCTGCGGGCTCCTCCAACTCGGTGGAGATGGCATATCTGGGCAATAGACGTGATCAGAGCAGACAACCCATAGAATTCAAGGTTCCGCCGGCAACATCAGGTTGCCCATCGATCACCGTGTCTGCCAGACGCGATCCCGTCACTTGGCACATGCTACTAGTCGGAAGCACGCTGCAGATCCAAGAAGATCCCTGGCGTCTGCGCGGCTGGACTTTACAAGAGGAGATTTTGGCCCGGCGCCTGGTTGTCTTTGGAGCCGAGGAGATGCAGTGGCGATGCAGGACGACCACTGCCTGCGAGTGTCGCGCCAATGTTGTTTATAGCAGCTGGCCCAAAGAAATTCCCGAGGAGGGCGTGGTACGTCGGTACGGTTCCCGGGCCCTCACCTACCCCCAGGACATATTGCCGGCGCTGTCCGGTATCGCTCAGTGGGTTGCGCGTACGGCTTCTGGAACGTACGTGGCAGGGATGTGGCTGGAGACTCTTCTATTCGACATGTGCTGGCAAAATAACTTTGTCCAGGACGTGGAACCGTTCTGCCGCGACTATACGGCGCCGACGTTCTCATGGTGTTCTGTGAATGGACCGCGAGAGATTCACCCTTCAATACAATACCAAAATTTCACTCCCGACGCCGTGGTAGTCGACGTCAATATCGACTTGAGGCACAACGGTGCCCCGTTTGGCGCCGTAGTCGATGGCTGCGTAGTCCTTCGTGGCCGACTTGCTCCGGCCACGCTCGAGTATATCGACGGCGAGTACCGCATTGTTCTTGATAACAATACGCCAGACCATGATGGTACGACTTGCAAGGAGGGACTTGCATTGTGGCCCGACACATACATCCAAGCCGCCCCAGTAGGGACGTCATCACCAGAAGACCACCAGGACAAAGTATTGTGGACAGGAACTCGTGCTCCAAAAGCTCCAAAAGGCGTTGATACAGCACGATTAGGTGATTCCCCCGAGTCTGGCGGATGTGCAGTGTGGATGCTACTCTTAGGAACTGCCATCCGATCAAGTGACAAAGTGGAGGTGCAATGCATTCTCGTGCTCGGAAAATCGGTTCGAAAGTCTGGTGCTTATGAGCGTCTTGGACTTATCTCTACTGAATGCGATGCCGGGCCACACCTGAAGCCGATGAACAACCGCGGGTTGACAGAAACCATTACTATCGTTTAGTGCCACGGCGAGGTAAATATGTCAGTCCCGGATATTCTTTGTTGCTCTGCTCTTAGGTGGAAGGCAGGGAAAGGCGCAAGGATTGGACGTCTGGTATCAGAATCACAAAACGAGCCACAGCTTATGTCAAATCACTTACTAGATTTTCACACCGTCTGGTAAGCAGTAGATGCATAAATCCCTCAGAAATGGTGTGCAGGCATTAAAGATTCCGTGTCAAACGCATGCATGTAGCGCATGATTGTAAGAGAAGCAAGTCAATAATGACATTACCTTCCAAGCCATTCTAAAGAGATCGCCCGGCCTCCCACAAGAAGTCATACCACTAGGCATTAAATCAGGCGGCTATGACCCACAGTACGCGTGCCGTACTCAAGGAAAGAAAGAAAGAACCCCCGTGTCATGCAAGCTCAACCCAGAATCAGATCTACCGGCTCTTGGTGTTGCTCCCATATTTCGGCTTCAACCTTGCCACTGGCCACACGTCTTGCAACGCCACCCTGCCATTCCACACAGAGCACAAAATAGCAGTTATGCCTGTTCTCCTCTCTCCCAGACCCCGTATCAGAATCCGTACTATACCTGCTCTTCGCTCTCTCCGAGCCTGTGTCGTCATCTACGCTAGAGCCCTGCGAGTCGATACGTTCCTCCTGCTCCTGGAAAGCCACCAAACATCTTGAAAAGGCTCTTGTCCACCCCTTGACCACAGCTACGAGCTCGACCGCCTCAGATGTCTTCAATTTATGCGCGTCCGACTCTCGATGAAGCTCCAAGAACCCAGCTCGCTCTCCACTGCGACAGATCAGCTCGACAAGGGCTGAAGGGAGGCCCCGGCTATCTGCTTCCGGCGTCTCATGCGGGTCTTTCGCCGTGAAATAAGCGCGGGTTGTCCGCGCGAACAATAAAGGCCGCTGCTCGATTGGCTCGTTGGCCGACGTAGAGGGCGGGAGAGGAACTGGATACTTGTATGTCCGCCTCACGTGTCCCACATAATCGCCTTGATCGCGTGGAACTCGTTTATAACGGTTCTCCGATCCCTCAGTCACCTTTTGCCATCCGGCAGGGACCTGTGTAGGATCCTTCTCAACAGCGGTTCTGTAGTCATTCCATCTGCAGTTGACATGTCGCATATTTGATGGAGACGCCGACGGAGAATGCATGGTAAACCACTGTGCAACAGAGTGTGTGAACCCATCCATACAATCATATCGATCCGGGATATACTCATTGTCCACTGGGAAAGAGACCTTGCCCCGCCAGCCCATCCATGACCAACTTGGAGGACTATACCCACAAACTGAATCGGCAGCCAGTCCAGTCCTTCTCGTCAGCTCCGATTCACAGTGACATGTCCAAGTCAGAGATATATCAAAGAATATCCCAGGATGTCCATGGTTCAGACCGCCGAGAAAAGTATAGCCTAGGTGGTTTTGCACACCCAGAAAAGCTCTCACCGTGTCTGCCTCATATCTGAAGTAGCGGTCGTTGAAATCTTGCGCAACCACGTCAATTCCTCTCAAATCTGGAAATGGTTCCATCATCATAAAAGTCCAAGGCATTTCATCACTAGAGGAATGCACTCGAGAAGCACCGTGTCCCTGCTCACCCCAGTGGTCGCGGCCGCAAACCCAATAAAGTAGCCCGTCAGTGAAAATCAGCCGCCTCTTAGCGAACATATACTCCTGATATGTCCACCCTCGTTGGTTATAATGTGATCCTTCAACAGCACCTAGCTGGTGTTTAGAGCCATGCTCCTGAGGAACGTAGAGACAATAGAACCTCTCTCCACCAGCTATATCAAGAACCATCTGTTCAATAAGTCTTGGTGCCGAGATCCCTTGGATGCCTCGAAGCCCGTGGTTTGCATCTGTTCCGGCCCACGCGACGAGGCAGAGAACCGAGTTGTGGTATATGTGATGCATAGAGTTCAGATCTTTGGATGCAGTATCTTTGTCTTGATCAACACACAAACTGTCAACCCAGAGATACCTCTCGCCCAGCAGCCTAGTTATCCCCATGGCATCCCGAACAGTCCGCGGAATGTCCGGCGATTGATCAGGGTGTAGTGAACCCCTCTCTGTCAATCGTTCAAGGTTTCCTTTAGTGTGTTTGAGACATTGGACGCCGCCCCAGGTATATGAGAGCGTGATATACCGGGATATGTCGGCATCGCAGGGCACTATGCATTGGTTGACCACATCTACAAGCCACTCAGGCATTGCGATGGTTTCCTGACGTGGTCTAATCATGGCTTGCTCTTCACAGTATTTGCCGTGTTCTTCCTGGCACGTTCTAAACCAGGCACGCAGGATCGAAGGATCCGACCATTGCGGATCGAGAACCCTTGCCGTGCGGGTATGTCCTGGTTTATCAGGCCTGTAGACGAGACTGATCTCTGTCGAGGATTCGGTTTCCCCATTCAAATCGAAATCTATCGTCGCGCCGAGACGAAACGTTATCCGGGCAGACCAACGTTGCGGAGCGGCCTTCTGGTCCTCATGAATCCTTCCCCAGACTCTGAAAACCCAGTCGGCGTGAGGACAGGTTGTTTCGATGATATCGGACAGTGTTCCCAGGTCGATGCAGTCATAGTATCCTGTCACATCAACAGGAGACTCAGGCCACTCAAAGAAACGCATGATCTCTGAGCACACTTGACAGCTTCCCAAGTCCGCCATTTCCCTGAAAGTGTTGACTGCGGCCGCTTCAGAGGCGAACCGGACCACTCGGGGAGTATGTCGGTGGATCCCTTAGATTTCGCATGCAGTACCGGCTGAAAGACCAAAGCAGAGGACATCAAGTACAAAGTGCTTCGTCTGTGAAGTTCGAAAAGGC
Organism: Diaporthe vaccinii; assembly: GCA_039880775.1. Taxonomy (NCBI): domain Eukaryota; kingdom Fungi; phylum Ascomycota; class Sordariomycetes; order Diaporthales; family Diaporthaceae; genus Diaporthe; species Diaporthe vaccinii. The sequence goes on from JBCEDN010000008.1 coordinate 239,528, forward strand.
AAGCAAGCTTGTCTCGAGCCGTGACAACAACGGTGGCCAGACCGGTCAGCTGATGACGGTGCCGCCACTCGATCCAAGACTACCGCATATACGGGCTGTTGTGCAACCCACCAACCAGGAAGGCTAACCAATTACGTCTAGACACCTGGTAGGTGACACTCAGATTTTATAACACAATTAGGCACCCCACTATATCTAGCATTTATACTCTTTTCTGGGTGACTATATAGATTTATAAGAGACCCAGACTTGTTATTACACACACAGTCATACATTTACTGATCGTCAGTTGAGAATGAATTAACGTGGATTTCGGAAAAGTTAGGATGGGATTAAATGATTCATTGCTGTGTGCAGACAAGTGGGTTATCTTGGGCGTGGCCGACATGGGAACAGACACAAGCGAGTTTGCGGCATTTCCGGCTTTATCCAAGACGCATCCCAATCATTCTGATCAACGTACACTAGAATGCACCATGTCAAGCAACAAATCAAGCGATATATGCAAAGCGTAATGGAGCGAGAGCCGAACGCCTATGAGAGGCTGGGACGTGCAATGTCCCTTTGAGAGTCTATAAAGACTGCTAATGACCTAATATATGCTCAGGACGGTAGCCGTAGGCAAGTGAAGGACGAAAGTCGCAAATCTCGCGGACCGCCCACGGTCGGTTATAGCTTTCCCACCTATCATGCCGCAATAGCCTTCATAAGCATCCCCAAGATCTGGAGGTCTAGTCGAGCATCAGCTGGGGTTGTCTTGGGGACCTTCCCCTCCGTGACCCATTTGTACATCTCCTGTAGCTCGAGCAGAAAAGGATCTTCGTATGTCCGCCGAGTGGTGGATTCCCGGTACGATCCGTCCGGTAGGGTCTCCTTGACGACCATCGTCGTCGGCAGGCCCCTGACGAATGGGCTGTCTATGCACACTTTTACAGTCTTTGTGTCGCCAAAAACCTCTATCGATGCGTCGAACCGTGCCACCTGGTCGACACCAGACTCGTACGCGACGGCGAAGTTGGGGTATTGTAATATTGCACTGTCATGGTCAGTGGGCGTCAGTTTGGTATCGGGCTCAGGATACTACCTCCAGAACGGCGAGCCAGTAGTGGCACAGGGAGAGAATCCTATGACACCTTTTGGCATGCCCAGGATCTCCCGCATGGCGCTCAAATCGTGTGAGCCGAGCATAGATAGCGTATGCCACATCATATCCGTCCCCTTTGTGACGGCGACTCCAAGCTCGGTCTGAAGAGCTTGCTCTATATCTTCAGCCGTTTTCTTGCGCAGCGCTTCGGAATCTTCGTCTCGATAGTCGTTGAAAGTCCTTGGGAACGTGCCGGATTGTCCCACAAAGACCGAGTTCGGCCCAATGATGTCTCGGACGCGAGCGTAACGCACTTGTCCGATGCTCCCGACCTCCTTCACCGCGTCAACAAAAGCCGCAGCATATCTCCTCATGTAACCGACCATGGTTTTACCACCGCCTGCGGCCTTGTCCGCGGCGATGATGCGGTCCGTGTCTTGCAAGGTCAAGGCAATGGGCTTCTCAATGAAGACGTGCTTGTTGGCTTGCAGCGCAAGTAATGCCTGGGATGCATGAAAGGCGTGATTGCTTGCTACGAGTACCAGGTCGACTTCAGGCGCGTTGCATAAGTCCTCGACGTTTCTGGTAGTCTTGGGTCTCGAGTTGCCTGCGAGCTTTTCCACACTGTGTTTCATGGCATCCTCAGAGACGTCGTAGAGGTATGTGACTTGGAAGAGGTGTGATAACGAGTTCATACATGGGACGTGGATGACTTGCGTGACCAAGCCGCATCTAACATGATTTAGCATGATATCCAAAGCCGAACTTGAAGTGCTCACAACCCCGGACAAACCCTATGATTCCCACTTTGACGATGCGGCCACTTGTCGCCATCTCAGAAGGCTTCATGCCCCACATTGTGAAGGCTCAGAATTATCTTGAGGAAGGAATGGAGGTGATTGAATCTTATCGTTGTCTAGAGATTTTAGAGACGCCAGAGCAGTGCTTAGAGAAGCTTCAAGGATTCATGATGGAGGGACTGTCACGTAGATTATATGTGAAGACAAAGGGAATGTGGGGTCGATGACTAGTCGATGAAGGGAATAGCATTAACGCTACTGTTCCCTAGTCTGTGGGGGATGCCGGGGCAAGGCGGGTGCCATCTCGGAACGATGAAGGGATCTCGTGAGGCAGGAAACAAGAAAATATACGGGGCCTCGACCACTTCCAGCCCCCAAAAGAAGAAAAGAGAATCTCGCATCTAAAGTCAGAGGGATTCGAATCAGGAGTGCTGGATGGTCGACCACGGTATAGTTGGGTGAGCCTTGCCTGTCCGGAAGACAGCAAATCCTTAAAATGTGGTAACATCACGGTGAATTCAAGAAAACTGGCCTTAGGTGGTGGGATTCTCATTAATTAATGTGCAAGCATAGGACCACGCTATGTAACCCGGCAGCTTAAACCATTCCTGAATGCTCCAATATACCACGTGCCTGTGAAACATCCTTCATAGAACATTCTACATTTCGATGTAGATCACGAGTCGCCACACGCTACCGGATAGTTGGTGTCAAGGACTCCACCGGCTGTGGGACGTACAGTATGATTCCCCCGCGTTGACGCAAACATCAGGCGCTCGGCTTCTTGATGTCGCACGCTATTAGGCTCAGGCACACACCTACAGTGAGGAACTTCCGTGTCGAGAAAGAGGTCCTGCCCATCATGACGGCAGGGAGCACCCCGGGGCCGCTGATTAATTGCACGCACGCCTTGTCGTAGACCAGCGCTGCTGATCCTCGTCTCATATCAGCAACATACCGCCGATGAGGCCGGCGACCAGGCCCAGCATCCGAGCGGGCACGGCCTCGAGGACACTGCCGCCCGCCGTGACAGCACCACTTCCGGAGCTCGTCGCGCTGCTCGAAGCACCCGAGCTCCCGGATGTTGCCGAAGCTGAGGAAGTCGTTGCGCCCGTGGCTGCGGATGTGAGCAGCGTGCTGGAGGGCAAAGGCTGTCCTGTGATTGGCGGGCTTGGGGTAATTGGGACCTGAGAGAGATGGACTTAGTATCAGTGTGTCAGACCATGCCCCAAGGGCGCCGGGCAAGGGATGTAGGAGACTCACTGTAGCTTGAGATGTGGCAACAGGGGGGGTTGGGATGACAGAAGTAAATGTCGCGATAGGAGTGTTGCTCGGGGCCACCGTGGTTGCAGGCGCCGAGGGGGCGACCGCACCACCACCACCACCGCCTCCATTGTCGACCAGAATGCCGACGCCCGCGCGGGCCCCGCGCATGTTGTTTGCCGTGAGGAACTGGTCGACGTTGAGAGTCTCACCGGCTTGAGGCAGACCGGATATGGTTGTGCCCGAGGGCTCCTGGAAGAGCAGGAAGGAGTACTGGCGTTGACCCGTCTCCCCGAGGCTGCCGGGGCGGGCGTATGGCACGAGCGGCTGTGCCTGGGTGGAGATACCGGTCTGCACTCCGTCGGCCTTGAACTGGTCCTGGGCGAAGTGGAGCACGGGGGCACTGGGGTCGGTGGTGTCGAGCATCATGATGAGGAATGCGATGCGCGTGTTGATGGCCGACTGGTCTGAGAGGGCGAATATCGGGTCTGTCGACACGTCCGTCGCCGAGACTGTGCTGCCGTCTGGGATTCCATCGAACCTGCTCGCCACCCCTTGGTAGCTAACCTCGAGGCCGAGGCTGTCTGTGAAGCCCGAGGTAAGCCCCGGGGGGATGATGCTGCTGCTCTGGGCGAAAGCCTTGGCGACCAGGCCCAAGAGCAGCCAGAGAGATGTGTGTGTCGCCATGCTCGTAATGAAAACAAACAATACTACACGGGTGTGAGTCTGTCGTCCGGAAATTTATCAGACTAAGCAAAGTCTGCTGGACTTTGCTCGATCATATACCACACGCAATTCTGCGGGTTTGGGCTCCATCTTAAAATTAAGCTTGTTTATAACGTTGTGTTCCGCATGCAGGTCTTCGTCAGGGGCCGAAGGCAAGTAGGGGGTCAAGTCTGAAGATCGGACCGAGAGGTTGGCGTTTCATCAACCTCGCTGCGGTCACAATTTACCAGCATCTCAACACGGCACCGCCACCCTCGTGGCGCTAACGTCAACACCATCACGGTTTCAGACGACTTCAAACTCACCAAGCCAATTCGTGATAGCGCCATTTTGCTGCCTGCCAGTTTTTGCCAGTTCTAAGACCGACTCTCACGGAGCTGCTGCGTCACATTTCGGCCCCTGGGTGTTCCAGCTTGGCATGACGCCAACCCGGCCAGCCAGAAGGGCTCGGTCTTGGACTCAGTCAGCCTACAAGTACTTGTCCTCCCGCATTGGTTGCTGCACAGCACGGAGCAATTTCACAATTCATTCCCAACATGTGGTTAGCACAGTGGCCAACAGCCACATTGCATGGTAGTCCACTGGGAATGTGATGGGTACAAAATTGAAACGTAACTTTCTATGGGATATAAGGCGGAGATATGGATTCTACACGGTGCACCAACCGTAGAAAATACCGTTTTGCACAAGCTAAAGCCATCAGTGCTGTCCCCACGCAGTCAGCTGCGAGTAGATACGGCTCCATTATTTCAGCCGGGGCCACGACGAGTTACTATGGAATCATATCTGATAGCTCAGCTTGAATTCGTCATATCCATGAGAACCTGGACTTTTTTACCCGTGTTACCAACATTGGGCCTCTGGAAGTACTCTAAAGTAAATGCATGAAAATGACTCTTATTAACTATCGCAACCAAACAGATCTTTCGCCGGATCTGATAGGTTCGACGTATTACGTCGAACCCATCTGAGCACTGGCTTCGTTGAGTGATGTATCTCGGAAGGTGTAGGAAGAATTGCCCAGTGGGAGTTCAGAAGAATATCTAAGAACGAATTCATGAGGGGTAATAGCATCACGATCTCATCGTGAAACGGTACGATTTACCGGTACCGGATCTTCTTCGCATATATTCTTGAATTCCGCTGCCCAGAAGCAAATTGGGCACGGTGATCTTTTCCCCAACTTCCACAAGTACAAGAGGTGTATTCATTAGGGAAAACTTCGCAGTGATGAGCTGACCATACTTGCTGGTATTCTCCTCCCGATAGAAGATGTTGCTCTGTGTCATGGCCAGAAAATACCACGCCCTTGTGGCGGTCATTGATGGAATGCCGGTGCGGGAGGCCGCCCGGAAGTGGCATATCCCGGAGCCAACCCTCCGCCACCGCCGTAACGGCACAAGAAAATGAAAGCCCATGTTGAATCGTGGCAGCTTGGGAAAAAGGTTGAACTTGTGACATTAAAACCATCCGTGACGTCCCATCTCGGCAACCATGTTGAATGGATAACCATAAACAAGGTGAAGCTTGAACCTCAAATGCAATAACAAAAACACATTCCCATCAGAGATTTTCCTTCAAACAAATCTCACCCGTCCTTCTCCCATCCGTCCACATGTCCTCCTGAGGTCAGCTCAAATGCCACCAGCTGAGCCGCTAGTGTCCTGTACACGAATCAGATCGTGCCCCTGATGCAAGTCTGGAGCATCGTCATCAAGTGTATGACACTTCCAGACCCAACGGGATAGCGGTCAGTGGCCGCATGATGTCCACTATCGTCGGGAAAGGCCGCCGAGCTAAGGCTTCCCAGGGTCCCTTCCATCAGGGCCCCAACGCAGCCCCACACGTCCCGGGTGCCTGCGGAGAGCGGGCAGTCTTCTCTAGAAAACGGGGTGAGGTGTGCACAGCCACTTTCCCACACAGACCCTGTATTGGCGATTGTTCGAGAGAAGCATGTGCCACGATCGGGACACGCGGAATTCGTGGGCGGCTATGAGGGGGCCCTAACGGAAGGGACCCTGGGAAGCCTCAGGATGGCGGCTTGAGAACTATCGCACGATGGTTTGTGTATACTCATGTCGATAGCACGAAGAACAGGGAGGTGTATAACGTTAGCAGGATGATGATGCCCAAGTTAAGCAAGATGGTCTTGACAGGTTCCATGTCATTGTTCCCATCCTTGTAAACAGCTCCGAGCACGGCTTCAACCGTATCGCACTTAGTTCTGGGCGAGATGGCTCCTCGCTGTGCAGGGTTGCCGTTAATACAAGCGGTGAGCTTGTTGGCGTCACAAACCTCGGCCAGACGATGGTTGTTGGCCGCAGCCTTGACGTTGTCGGTAGCGACGCCTGGAATGTGTTCAGTCGTCAGTGCATCGTGAGTACATAGGACAAGACGGGATGGTACTTACCAACAGGTTGGCGGTGGTTGCGGGCCGGGTCCTTGATGTACAAAGACAAGAGGATATCGCCTATGCCGGCCAAAGGCTTGTTGCCCTCATTGGTATACATGCGGCCGGCAGAAAACAGCACCCCAGAACCGGGGGCTTGAAGAGCTTCCCACAGCAGACTAGGATCCTTGAATTCGTAGCCCAGAATCTTCTGAGCCAACTCAAGCTTAGCCACCATGTCCATTGTATAGGAAGTCGGTGTCGGATATGTCTAGTCGAATCGTTCGAGACGAGGTGAGTCAATAAACGGAGTTAACATTATTTACGCACCTTACATTGCCTCAATCTTCGCAGATGCTGCTTTATTTCTCTGGGTCCTATATCCGTTGCTCTTCAATTTTAGGCACTACATTGTAGGCTCAGTGGGGTGCCTCGGGTGATGTTACACGACAGCCACTAACCACTCTGAGCCTTTGAGGAAGGTGGTTTGTCCATCGTCGGTCAAAGCTCGCCTACACCTGCGCTCTCAGAAGACCCAGAAGTCGTTTTCACGAATTGCAAGTGGTCCCGGACCAAGAGGAAGAACCAGAAAACATGGAGTTGGCAAAGCAGCTCTTTCTCCTGCGGCCGTGGCTTGATTAAGAATATATATTACATCATAAGATATATAGATGAATACTTATAAAGAACAGATTATAGCGAAAGATAAAGTTCCAGTATAAGGAGAAGTTCATGTCGCCAGGCATAAGCCTGAATGTCAGGTCTGGTGGAGAAAGAAATGCTGTTGTTCACCTCACTTTACTTGATCACTGCGCTCTTTCACAAAAGAGAACTTCACGGAATCTTCCCTAGGAATCCTCCGACCAATATGATGAGTGGTGTTATTAAATTGAATGCACACGTTCCCAATGCGATATAAGGTTGATCTCTATCACGTCGCATGGAATGAAGCACTTATGTAACGGCATTATTGAGCTTTCCTAGGTCAGTCTTCGATCATTTCTTGACACACATTCCCTGAGTATTTCCTGCCATTGGACTATGATTGTCAATGTGAAGTCTCGTGAAGACGTGCGCACAGATCACACCAGATGGCACACCGAAAGAGTTTGTGCTACAGGACATCCTAGATTCAGATATGATACTATTAACAGTAGGCAGAAAGGCTAACTGCATGCTCGAGTTGCCAAAGGGGTGGTTCAGTGCCATGGGGAGATCAAAGTCAGAAAATGTGTTAAGGACTGTCCAAAAGATGCCATATACGCACACATCTGCCTCGCCCTCAATCAACATATTCAAAAAAGCTCAAAGCCTGCTCTCCGAGCGTCCTCATCCCGCCGCCATTAGCGTGGCAATAATCAGCCACTTCTTGGTCGTACAAGATAAATCTGCCAGGGTAGGTGACCCTCTGGGAAGCGTCCGCAGCGGCCTGCCTGGCCAGATCATCGGTCAGCTGTGGCCCGTTAGGCCCGGCCGAGGGGCAAGTGTGGTTGTTGTTATAGAACGGCTGGCCGGTGATGATGATCGAGGCGCCCTCCAAGGCGTGCTGGCGGGCGTTGGCGATGAGGAGCTTCACCTCGTCGTAGGTGGCGCCGGGGTTCTCGAAGATGCAGACCTGTACCCAGACTGCCTCCGGCTTGCCATATTTGCCGACCTGCTGGTCGAACTTCTGCCACGCCGCCGAGTTGCTGTCGGTCCACGACTGCACGACTAGGTCTCCGGTGCCATAAGGCCCCCACATGCGCGTACCTCCCACCATGACGTATCCCTCTGCGACATCCTCCGCCATTGAGCACCCGATGAAGCCCATGGAGTTGGCTAATGGTGACGTTAGTCCTGCTAAGAATCTTAAGTGCTGCATTCTAGAACATCCAGAGACATGAAAGATGGGCATCCGTGGCAAGCATCCAGTGATACTTACGTGCCCAGGGTTGCTGTGCCCAAGCCGTGGCCGCCGCGGCCACGAACCGGAGTGAATAGAAATGCATGATTGAAGTGCTTTGGTGCGTGGGATCAGGAATGCTCAAAACTTGTGGGATGATTCTACACGATCCACCGTTGTTGAGGGACCTCGCGTGCTTATATAGGATTGCTCGTCGTCATACAGTCGTGAGTAATGGCGATGTCGTTGCTGGGGAAGTTGGATCGGCATTCAGGAATAGCTTCGCGATCCCATTTGGCGAACAGAGCGGACGCTGGTGATCGAGATTGTGCCGGTGAACTAGTCTGTCTGTATCATCTCCTCTTTGGAAGATGACCTGCGCAAAGTTCCATGTCGGCTAAATCGTTTTCTCGGCTGGAGTCGTCGTGTACACTTCTATTCGTTCGCAAAACGATGTGCCAAGAATATCCCTCCAATTAAACAATAGCATCTGTATTGCATACCGTCAGCAGCCCAACTCCACCTTCTTCTGCCCCTAGGTTAAGTTAGTCCAGATAAAGTATCAAATTACACAGGTAGTATTAAAGACCTCGGTGGGGCGATACAAAGGATCGCACCGCGTACTGCCCATCAAATCGGATCCGAAACTTTTATCCATTCCGTGTACGCATGGGGTCTCGTTTAATGACAGCGCGACGAGACCGATACCGTCACTGCCTACATAGGTACAAAACGGGACCTAGGACGCGGCGTTTCAAGCCAATTACACTGTAACCGTCACACAGCCACATTCAAAAGAGGAAAAGAAGAGAACAACAAACGTCGCTGCGGAAGTTCCTACAGCTTAATGATCTCCGGTCTGTTTGGGCTATATGATTTTTCGCAGTAGACTAGCTTAGTGCTAGGTCTGGAGCTGACATTGTCCGAAAACCTCAAATCCCACTACACCCACGCCATTTTTTCAAGCAGCCACCCTATGAAAAAGCTTTTTTGAACGTTATTTCATATGTATTTGCAAGGCCCTTTAGCCCTCTGTAGCTAATTTGCCCTCTGGACGCAATTCCCCCTGTGTATGCAATTTGTCCTCTGATATGCAGAGGGCTAAAGAGCTAAAGGGCGAATTGGCTGCAAAGGGCGAATTGGCTACAGAGGGCAAAGAAAGACTCGATTGCAATTTAGCTTAATAAAAAGGGTATGATGTGGGTGTAATGAGCAATTTGAGGTTTTTGGACAAATGTCAGCTCCAGACCGCCGTAGGCACGCTGCAAAATCCGTTGGTTGTCGGCCGCCTCGCTTTTTGGAGACTATTTAACGCCAGCCGCCTCCGCCCTTTCCTACCTGACAGATTCTCCACCTTCACTCAACCTTCACAACGCCCGAGACAGAATGGATCCAAAGAAAGATGGAGGAGCGCAGCCCTTGTCCAACCGGCAGCTTGCCCTGAGCTGGAGCAAAGACGATCTCATTTCCACATTCAAGCAGACACCCGAATGCAAACCGAACGGCTGTGCTGTGACGGGTTTCGTTTTCCCCCTACTCAGTACCCTATCGCTTATATCAAATTCGGCTTGGCATTAGAACGAAGAGCTGAGCTGCGCAACCAAGAATACGCTTTCAAAGCTCTCAGGGAGATGCCGCCAAATCAGACACAAGGCATTCTTATCCCCGAGATCTACCGCGCATTTGAATATGGCGAGATATTTTTCATTGTTATGGAGTATATACCTGGAAGAACGCTTGCACAATTAGTACAGCAGCCGGGTTGGGAATCCCAGCAGACCAGTCTTAGTAATAGTATTGCGAGGGCTATCGGGCTGCTTATGTCTATAAAACCGCCCCTAGGACAAAAGCCGGGCCCCGTTGGTAGGGGTCACATCAGGCACCCCCTATTTAAGGACGACACCTCCTACCTTGAGTACTCCTCCATTGATGAACTTGAGGCATACTTAAACAAGGTATTTATAAGCACTTATATATAAATTTTTGAGGAACTCCTACCTATTAGTGCAATTCGTTGTTAGCATTTGCTAATGTAAATGTTTTCTAGGTGTCTACCTTGAAGTTTAAGGATTCCCTACTATGCAACTTGAGAGAAATCTATGTTTTTATTATAGTGATTTCTTCAACGGCAGCTTTATCGTTACCGATTCCGGCGATCTCTGTATCATTAACTTCGACCAGGCCGGGTTCCTACCTCAAAGCTTTATAATGTTTGCGATGGCTGATAGCCGTTGGTATCCCGGGCATTGGATCAAAGACATACTGAGGCTCCCCGAGGATAACCTCAAGGCCATGCAAAACATTTTCAACTGGTTCACGATAGGCTTTGCATACCTTGGTGAGTCAGAAAACCCCTGCTCCTTATATAGTCCAATTCCCGCTGGCTAACATCAAACTCGTTGTAAAAGGCACCGTGCGGAGACCGAGACATTGAATAGAGTAGTAGAAATTAGCCGTGGTAAAGCTACACATGCATGCACTCCAAGAGATTGGGAAAACGGTCTCGCGTCGTGTAGGTAAAAACGGCCATGCCGTAGCCTCCCTGGGCAGGGTATAGGCTCCATGTCTAGGACGGTTCAAGTCGATTTACTACAATAGAAATTATCCTGTGTTCGAGGAGAGAGAGAAGCCCAATGAAGAGCGATATAAGTCAGTACTTACTTAGGCTCATTGCTACACTTAGTCCGTTTCGCTGTGGTCATTTCGCCGTGGTGAGCTATTTCGCTGTAGCTATTTAAATACAATACTTCATTTGAAACGCATAGAAGAAAGGTATCCTATAGACTAGTAAGCTGTCACTTTTATAACATAGGGGTTTGGTACCTCTTCCTACCCTGTACTGTCCAGCAGCCCGCCGGCGGCTGCTGTAACTTTGCCTGAATGATGGATGGGGCACAGAAGAAGCCGTACTAAGGTCTTCTGGCCATCTACTGCGGCCAATTCCGGGTGCCCTTTACTTCAGCGGCCTAGCCATGGGAAAATGCACCTAAAACTCTCTCACAACTCTTAGTGTTGTAATTGGACGAAGCGCGCCACACAGCTACTCGTCACTGTGGTTGGCTTGGTCTTATAGGAACATGTTCTGTTCCGGGAACTCATGGTTGGCAAGCATGGACGACGGTCATATGTGCCATCACTAGAGCCGTTGAAGCCCAGGATTTGTTCCTACACTTCACCGGCAATGGTTCTGATGCGTTGTTTAACTTTGATTGGTGGCAATTCTCCCAATAGTGTGGGTGTTGGTTGTAGGTGTTAGTCTTATCTGGTTTACTGCTGACGATGTACCTGACGATGTACCGGTGCGAGCCTCCGTCTTCATGGTGATAACCGTCTCACCACCCCGACTCCAAGCAGTGACCTGTCGGTCAAAACAATCAAATACAGAACAAAGTCATACACATAGACATCGAAAACTCTTATACCAAACTGAGAGCAAGCCGCAAGCATGTCCGCCCCCATCAGTTTCGTCCCAAAGAAGGCTATGCCCCTCGACAGGAAGCGATTCCAAACAATCGGTGCCGACGAAACCCTCGAAATAGCCCGGCACACGATGACCCTCCTCCCCACTCCTCCCTTCCCTGCTGACGCCGTCGTCCACGACGCCGCGTGCGGCCTAGGACCAGTCACCGTGAGCATCCTCGCCACCGCGCCGCCCCCGACCATCAAGATCCACGCGACCGACATCGCCCCGCCGGTGATCAACGTCTACAACCAGTCGGCCGAGGCGAGGCACTGGCCCTGCAGGGCCGAGGTCATGGACGCCCAGAAGCTCACCTTCCCGGACGCCAGCTTCTCCCATGTCTTCGTGTCCTTTGGCCTGCCCCTCATGGACGATCCTGTCGCCGCCGCCAGCGAGATGTACCGGACGCTCAGGCCGGGGGGCACCGCCGTCACGGCCTTCTGGCTGCACAATCCGCAGAGCGAGTGCGGCGTCAAGGTCTCTCGGGCGATCCGCGGCCCGGGCGCCCGGCTCAACATCGAGCCCAACCCACAGCACACCGACAAAAACTACATCAGAAGTCTGTGTGAGTACAAGTGGTCGCCTTTTTACGGTCCCCCTATGTCACGTGTTGGGAGCCTCCAGAACGAATTACCGTGGGACCTATAGTAGACGGCTAACACACACAAGTGGTCAAGGGGGGATTCAAGTCCGAGGACTGCCAGTTGTATGAGAAATCAGCTCTGTTGCCTGTGCAGGACGTGGACGACCTTGCCACCGCGATGTGGAGCGCCATTGGCCAGCCTAAGGGTGGATGGACCAAAGAGGATGAAGAACAGTGGGATGCGGCGATTTCCAAGTATAGGGAGCTCCTGCCCAGGGAGGCCGGGTACCAGGTGGATGGCAATGGAAATGTCAATCTCAAGGCCACTGCCCAAATTGTCATCGTACGAAAGAAGGGCTGATTGGAATGGTCATTGCCAGGAACGCTTTGGTTTCAGAAAGAAGTGATGGAAGACTAATTGGAATGGACGGGACATAGAATCTGTGGCTAGAGCAGAGAAAAGCAGTCATATAGTCTACATATTGCTCTTCGCGTTGCGGCATGGATAATGGCCCTATCCACGGTGTGTTCCTTGCCATCTAAAAGGTACATGGGCGCAATCAAATTTACTGAAAGAATTTGTGCTATTCACCTACAAATCAAGAGTTTTTGTTGAAATTCTCTACTCAAAAAACAGAATCACAAGTCGGAAAGCCCATCCGCGGAAATTATCATGGTTCGCAGGATGGTAAATGCTGGCTCATGACCATTTGGGAACAGTAAAAAGGGAAGAGCTAAATCCCGATGAGACCGCTAACGCAAAGTCACTCTCACAGTTTACCCGTATCCACAAGTATATTGAGTGTATAGTCATAAGTTGATACGATCCATGTGCTATTCTCGTGATGGTTTTACCTTTTGGTTCAGTTTGAGCTATTAAGTCCATTGTGGACAAGGAATGACAAGAACACACCCCTTCCAACGAAATACTATCAATCCAATAGAAAGCATATTCATCCTAAAATGGAAATCTGTCCAAGGCTGAACAGGCTTTTGAAAGCAGTTTCTTCCACTAACTTACAGCCCAAGAGATTGATTGTCTCTATCACGCTATCACAGCCAATTTCTCTACTGGCCGGAATGCTCCGCGGAAGTTTCCTCGGAATGAATTATATATAAAACAGGCGTTCCCACAGTATTGCGCCATACAGGAAGCCTGCTACTCTCCCCAAGTTTAGGAGGGAGGGGAAGACTTGACAGGTCAATTTTAAATCCACGTGTCCATGAGAACAGCTTCTAAAGTTTCTAAAACCACTTCGGCCAGGTTGATGAACGTTCATCGAAAGATCCCGGTGGGGGAGATTAATCAGAGGCGCAGCGGCAATCGAACTTCACAAGCCTTGATGCGTAGCTGCGCGTTCGAAAGACTCTGGAAGGATCAGTGATCCTGGTTGGCATTAGGGAGCCACGTGCCACACAGATCGTCGAGCTTTACTCAACCTTTTCGAATTGGCGGTGTCAACCCTGATTCATGCTGATCATGCTCTTCTAATCTGATCCACCTGAGGGCTGCCTTTATCTACAGAACCGTCCACGCTATGGAAGCACTGAAAAGACCACCACCATACCTAGGTGCATCAGCCACACCAATGTGGCGAGGCAAGGTAAGGCGCCACCTTTGCATATTCAGTTACCTCATGAAACGAGCCCCCGGGGAGAACGATTGGACAACCATATTATCCACGGTACCATGTCACGACTGCAATTTGAGCAACAGGGCTTGCAGATTGCGCCACACTGCCTCTGTAGATCTTGCTGCTGGGAGGCGCCGCCTCGAGCGGGATGACCAAGGTGGGGCGCCGTTTTGTTTCATCGTGATGAAACTGCATCTGGACACGAGCGAGGCTGACTTCAAGTTCCTGATGCTGATTAGTCTGGGGCAGCGTGGGCTGAGAAGAGTTGAAAGTTGGGTTGTCATGGCTTCGAAAATAGCGGGTACTCGGTATCCCCCCGAACCCAGCGCTTGCACTTCGAGGTACCTTGATGCTTAATCTGCCCTTATTCTGCGGTTTCCACGTCAAGAGATTCAATAGTCGGTTGCTCTCTACGATCAATCAATGCGTAGAACTGTCGGATCGTCATCGTTGTGAGGGATTGATGGAGACGAGGCCAATCAATCAAGAATTCACCTGCTCCCCAGCGGAATGCCCCAGCGCAATTAAGCTCTCTGCTGGGCCAGCAACGATCTAGTGTATCGACAACCACTGTGTAGGAAGCATTGCTCGACGTGCGGGTACAATGTCTCTCATGTCGTTCAACCCCCTTTTACGCGGAAAGTTACCTCCGTGGTGCTAAAAATAGATGTGTTCGTTTTTAAGGTTACTTGAGAGGCAGTGCAATTCAGTTAGCCAGTACTGTGAATTTTCGAACACGACTGGACTTCTGGATGGCCCCGTTTCCCCTGCGTTGTCCCATCCCTGTGGTCACATCAGTCCCTCTGCCAAGGCTGCTCTAATCATATCAGGACTCGTTCCAACAAAGACATCGAGAAGTTCGACTTTTTCCTGTTCGCGGAGAAAGTCTTCATTAGCTGTCATCTCCTGAGGATAAGGCAAGAAACTGAATCGCCCACTGTGATATCCTCGTCCAGGCCGCGTGCGTGTGCGTGTCGGCGGCGCTGGCCGAGGCGGGCGCCGTCAACCAGCGCCAGGTGGAGGGCGAGCACACCGACTGGCGCGAGATGGCGCCCATCGCGCTCCTCAGCTTCCAGGCCGCGGGCCAGATCGTCGCCAGCCGCGTCCTGGGCGTCAACGAGACCCCCACCGTCGTCATCACCAGCCTCATGTGCGACCTCATGTCCGGCCCGAGGCTCCTGGCGCGGCCTGTCTTTACCGGAAGCCGCAAGAGGAACAACAGGGTCGGCGGGTTCGTGCTGACGCTGGTCGGGAGCATCATTGGGGGGTGGATGCTGAAGGCCACCCGGCAGGTACAGCCTGTCCTGTGGCTTGTCTTTGCGATCAAGTTTGTGATCAGCATTGGGTGGGTCGTGTGGAAGGGACAGGAACCTAAGGGAGAGGATGTTTAAGTCTAACAGTACATATGTGAAGAGAAAGGAGGGCACCGCAGGTCATAGTGGTGGATGATGGAATTGATACTCGGGAAGCAATACATATCTGTGCCGGGATGGGTCGTGGGAAGTAAACCGTAGTCAGATGCAGTATACATACTAGACTTCATTCTCATCAGTAGCGTTAACTAATTTCCCTGACCTCTTCAATTCTGGCAAACATCAAGTCAACCAACTGTTGGATTCAAGTACCATTCTTTTGCTTCTCGGCGCTGTCTGCACCGCAGAGCTGAATTCTGGGGTGCGCACGTTCAGCTGGCTGAGTACAGCGTTCAGATCATGTAGAAAACAAAGAACTTTGTACGTGGCTCCTCCAACCTCTTGCATCTTTTCTGAGAGCTTCCCTTCATCTCCAGCCATCCGCCATCCGAAGCTCTCTGTTGCATTATCCATCGGCGTTGATCACTTATCCAGCTTCAAGCGTGCATTGCGTCCCCGTCACGCGGGATTCCTCTGCATATTTCTTCGAATTGTCTCTTGGTTGCGCATGAGACACCTCACCGGCTGATATAGCGCTCCTTTTTAAACGCAGACCTGATGTCCTTCCAGGTTGCCTACACACAATAGCGGGCACCACTATCAGTGCTCTTGTATCTCCACAGAGCACGATGAAACCGTAACTTTGTGTCGATCAATCTCACAGCCCATCAAGATGCGTCGGCCATGAGAGTTTCTTGAGGGTGTTCGGGGCTTTCCGGATTTGTAGTAATATATTTCATCTTCAAACAGTTGCAAAAAGCAGGTCTTCGAGGCAAAGGGGAGAGAGACCATAGCATTGTCATTTCAAGCCGGGGGTTCCGTCGGAATTGCATGCATCATTGCCCCAGAAAGGCATACCAGCTCCCCTGTCTCATGTTCATTGCCAGTGGCAATTGCAGTGGTCATAATCGATCTCGCCTTCAATCATGGACCCCAGGCTTCTTCGTCAAGCATGCCGCAAAGGGGTATAGGAATAGATGCATTCACTTCAGAGTATTGTTCAAATGGAATTGGCAGCTAATTCGTCTCTGAGGTTCTCCTCTGGTTATGGTCTTTTCCGGCGGTCCCTTTCATTCGGCCCACTGCCCGCCTTCTTCCATTCACTGGATTCCAGCATTACCCAATTCAGCAGGATTACCGCGATGAAATTCCTTTATGCTTTTCAAATCGCGGCACGGCTCAAGAAGCCTAGAAGTGTTCCTCCTTCCTACATTTCCTTATCCCCCAGATACACGAGACGCAGGGATACCATAACTGAGTCTTTCCGCGCCATCAAAGGAACAGTCATTCCGATATATGAATATGGGACTTGATCCTCCGATGCCTCACAATTCTGCCAGATGCTGTTTGCTTCTCTGGAATTATTATCTTTTGATTCAATCAGAACTACTGGTATAAAATACGTATAGTTTTGACTAGCACTGTTATGGCGCTCCTTGCCGATAATTCTTTCAATTTCAGGGACTCGGGTGGAGTCATTCAGCGCCTATGCCCAGCGAGGATATCAGAACATTTATTTAGCCCTGCTAAAGTAAGCAAACCGCTGCGTCCTCCTTGAACCACACCCACCCCTCCGGCTCTTCTCTCGCCTACAAGTAATCCCGTGATCCCTAAGCTCTAATACTATATCATGAGAGAAGCCCTAGAATAAGACTAACAGTAACTCATTCTCAGTGGCCTATTGAATATTCAATCGAATATCTCGTCTTCCAGAATTGGGAGAATGAAAGATGCGTTGTCTGCAACAGAATTGGCACTTCTAGAAGAAAGAATGGGCTTAAGTGCCTGCACATGGCATGCGTGGATGAGTTCCAGACCCGCGCGAAAGACGCGGAACAAAACATGATCGAGATCGCGGAGGCCGGCCAGCTGGGCAAGGGGGCCTTCGCGACGGCAGACATCCCCAAGTACACGCTGCTCGGTGAATACCTGGGGGAGCTCGTGCCGGCAGATTGGATGGTGGACGCGACCGATCCATACATTTTCACCATCGAGGACGAGTTTGTCATCAGTAAGTCCTCCCCATCGCCGCCGTGTGCCTAGTTGTGATGGTTCCCAGGGTCCCCAGCGTGAAGCAAACCTGTGGGAGGGCTTCAACCCAACCTCGGGGCGCAGGGTCACACACACACACACACCCACATCACTCGTTATTATAGTCAGAGGTTCAGACAGCTAACGCCACCACCAGCGGCAAAGGACTACGGGAACTGGACGCGGTTCGTCAACCACCACTGCGACCCAAACGTAAGCGCCGCCGTGGGCATGTACGGGCACAGACGGTCCATCGTATACAGGGCGAACAGGGACATCGCCGCGGGCGAGCAGCTCTGCATCCACTACGGCGAGAACTACTTCCTCAACCTGGGGATGTCTTGCCAGTGCGATGCCAACCCAGTGGCCCATCAACCCCTCGGTAATGGGCCTCCGTTCCCCTGGCCTGCGTGATCTCCGCGATGGCGGCAAAGAACAGGTATGTCTGGCCAGTTGCGGCTGGGCAGATCATTGCGGGTGATTAAAGCGGCTTTGGATCGGACTTGTTGAGAGACTAAATTGCGAAACTAAGGAAGAACTTGAGTAGGGGGTTTGCATTCGCCAAGCTTCCCACCTGAATCTCGCGAGCGCCTGAGATGAAGCCGGAAAGAATGTGGAGGATTTCTTTTGTTTGATCAAAGCATTAGAACTGTGAATCCGCATTGGAATGTACTCATAATTAAACAGAATCAGCATTAAAGCTTTTCTGAGGCGTGCTGCCTGCTACATCCAGATCTCATATCATAAACTAGCCTCCGATATCTGACATTACTTCTTATAGTGAATACACGTTCCTGATTGAAAAGATGTTAGGGAGGGGCAAGAGATGGCAAGTCCCCTTGTAAAGAAAAGGCAGACGAAAAGGAGAATGAGGGTGAGAAAGTGAAAGGAGAGACGAGGGCAAAACGGCCGAAATTAATGTGCTAAAATACAGAACCCCAACGGGCAACGTCCTCAGTGGCGAGCTCTTTCAAAAATTTGTCATTAAGGACATCTCACAGACGCCTCAAGTATAACGCATGGCCACTTTGTCACCGACGTTAAAAGTTGTAGACACAAGAGAGGCGACGAGAGGGATTTGACAACCACACCTCATAAAGTCATAGGGCCAAGATCAACGGCTCAGCAGCACAGCCTGGAGTGAGTGAAGTAGTCTTCCATTAAATCTATCCCAGACAAAGAAAAAACAAGAAAATTTGGAGAAGGAGCCCAGTATGAACGCCTTGTGCCCACCAGGACCATAAAATCTCGAGATGGTGGAGGGTATGATAGAAACACCCCGGGAACCCATTTGACCGACCAGCTTGCCAACCCAAAACACCAAAGAAGCAGTCAACGACAACCTTTCCAGCACCCAAACGGGATGCAGGCGCTTGTAAATAAGTTCAAAGATAGCCAGTCACCTACAACCCCGAGGCACTCATTGGCTCACTCACTCACTCACTTGCTCGTGTCTCCCCCCGATGCGCCCATCCTGATCCTCTCCCTCGCAGCATCGACGACCTCGCGGCTCAACGTCACAGCACTCCCGTCATCCTGCCTGGGCATACTCCCTCGCGCGGCGTCATCGCCCTCAGGGAGCTCGCCTTCATCCTCCCTGTCTTTCTCCCTGGCCCGGACGACCTCCCACCGCCGCAGCGGCCCGCTCATGCCCACCCACAGGTCGGTGGGCAGGTACTCGCCGACTTCTGAGCGGAACGCCTCGCGGTCCCGCCAGTCCGACTCGATCATCTTGTCGACCTGTTCCTTGGCCTTGCGCCAGACGGCCTGGATCTTCTCGTCGACGGCGCGGCGCCGCTCCACTTCGAGGATCAGGCTGTCGTACGCGCTGGCGTACCCCTCATAGAAGTCCCTTAATGACTCCATCTCCGCGAGCCGCGCCACGATCCCCTCCTTCTCGGCCTCCCACCGCTCGGCGAACTCGGTCTCGGCCGCGATGTAGCCCGAGAGCCGCGACCCGATGTCTTCGAGGACGTGGAAGGCCTGCGTGACGGCCGCGTAGCCCGCCCTGACGTGGTCCGCCTGGTCCTTGAGCTGGACGAACTCGACATCCATCTGCTGCATCTCCACGTTCAGGTCTGTGACGACTTCTTCTACCTCGGGGGCGTCCTGCAAAACCACCTGGACGATCTCGGCCTTTTCCTCAGGGTCGAGGTCTGTGACGTTTGTTTCCTGCTCGGCGATGACGCCTGATATTGATAAGGCGTCAGCACCGCCGCTGTCCTCGGCTGCCTTACGTCGCGCGAGGGCGGTGCCGCCTTCTGTGATGCGCACGGCGGTCACGCACATGTCGAAGTGGTTGGTGAGGGAGGCGAGGTGTTCGGCCATCGAGTGGGAATGGTCTGTCATGGCGACTAGGAGGTCCAAGATTGGAGGGTTTGGGGGGTGTTGACTGGTCGAGTCAGTAGGCGATTTGGACGGTGTCGGTGAGGCAGACGAGTTGAGGATCTTGGCGATGGCGCGGAGGTCATCATCGAAGCGAAAGAGGTCGCCGTCGAAGGAAGTTTGCGTGGCCTGTGACATACATCAATGATAAATATGGCTGTACTGGCAGGATGGATGGCGCAGGGGATAGGAGAGTCGGTCGGATAAGGGGGCAATGCATACCTGCAACTCGGCAATGCTGGCTTTCAGAGCCTCGCGCATGCCGTGGACCTGGTTCTCGTCGACAAAGTCCAACAGGTTCTTTGGCTCCTCGCCAGCCGGCCTGAAAACAGCATCGACAGTTGTGTTCCTTAGCATGTCCATGGTGGTCTCCAGCTTGCCGTTTGCGACGTCGAGGGTCTTGATGATGTGCTTGAACTCCTTCTTGCCGGCATCGTACGTCCTTATCATGCTCCGCCGTACCCTGTTGAGTAGCCTCCTCTGCTCTGTGATCCCTTTGCTGAGAAACGCAGTCTGGGCGCGGAGGATGACGGACTCCTCGTGGAGCTGACGGGCATGGCTTGTCAGGTCGTTGGCGCGGAGGACGAGGGTCATGGAGGAGAGAGCACGCTTGGCGGCAAGGAGGTATTCGACGAGGACTTCGACAGGTACGGATGCGGCGGAAGAGACATCTTGGCCATGCTGCTCGAGCTGGTCGTCTGGGCCGGCGGCGTGCAGCGAGGAGCCATGTCGGGAGTTTGCAGGCGACGACGAGGCTGAGCTCGCCGCCATTCTGACGATGCGATCTGCGATCTAAGCGGACTGGATTGAAACCTCCTCTGTCTTTCGTCCCCTAAGAATGATAATTGGTAGCGACAACGACTGCGTGGACTGCACTATCCGGCAGTCTGGTCACATCTTTGGTGATGTTGGTGGTTTGGGGAGGGTTGGAGGACGGGCCAGGCAGGAGAAGAGAACAATGGATTGAAGAGCAGGTCATCCAGTAGGCAAGATAGAGAGCTACAGGCAGGCCCGGGCGCAGGCACAGGCGGAGCTCAGCTTCCCATGTGATGTCACGATAAGATAAGCCCAGCTGCCGAGCGCTAAGACGGTTGATGGAAAGATACGTACAGCCCATACCACGGTACATACTGAGCAGCAGGAGTGAGACAGACACGCGACACGCGACACAGAGCATATCTTCACCACGTATGTAGTCTACACATTCACAGAGTTGTATCCTTTCCCACGTTGTAAGAACCCTGTCCGCACGTGTCTGTCTGTCTACCCGTCTTGCATGCCTGACTGAGCCTGCGCGGGCGCCAGTGAGTACCCGGATGGTCTCTGCAGATCGACGCTGCATTCCAGCCGCTCCGATACCCCAGGGTATAACTCCGTCCCGAGTCATACATGAAACAGTCAAAGACCAACGTATTGACCAGGGCCAGGGTTCGTTGGCGTCGGCTGATCTACTGAGATCACCAACGAACCGGACGTGTTGATCCAGGTTGACAGCCGACGCGTGAGAGCAAGACGATCTCACCGGCTCATCTCGAGAAGCAGCTGCAGTGCATCCTGCCAGCTGCACTCAATTGAGAACAGAACCACAAAGTGATTGGTCCTCTCATATTCGCGGGAAAGTCCTTGTCTTTGTCGCACTCCTCAGCCGCTTTGAAGTCGCGAGCCGATGAATGGACCGCCGTCCGAGACCTCCATTCCGGAAGCGGACAGCTCGTGCTCAACGGCACCTGAACAGCTCCAGCCAGCGGTCGAACTGATCTCATGCACAGCGCCCAATCGGGCTGTTCCAAGCCGCAAAGGTTTGCATGCACGTGAACTGACAGCACGGCACACTCAGACCACAGTGCCAGGTTGATGATACGGGCGTTGGCCTGGGAGGCGACAAGGATGCCTTCAACACCCAGAGTCGCGAAACGGGCTGCGATGGGTACCCGATTTTGCGCCGACGGGGCCCCAGGCTCACTCCACCACCTCGCGCTCCTCTGATGCTACCTCCCTGGGGATGAACCGGGCCCTGACACCAGTAAGCATGGCCATAAAGTAATACGGTATCTCCTCCTCGGGCGGCATGGCGACCTCGACCTCGAAATTCGCGACCAGAGCAGGCACGATCTTGGAGACCAACATCTCAGCGAGGTGCCTACCAGGACAGGTCCGCGCGCCCCCGCCCCAGATGAGATTATACCGCTCCATGGCCCTGGTCTTCTCCTCGTCACCGTCACCGTCATCGTCACCACCGCCAAGCCAGCGCTCCGGCTTGAAGACCTCCGAGTCGTCCCCGAAGATGTCCCGGTTGCGGTGCAGGGAAACCGGGTTGCAGCCGACGGTCGTGCCGGGCGGGATAGCCAGCCCGTGGACGGCCATCCCGTTGCTCGGCACCCTCCGCGGCAGGGCCATGCCGATCACGGGGTGGAGCCGCTGTGCCTCCCTGATGCTCGCCTGCGTGAGCTGGAGGCGCACCGCGTCGTCGTACGCGAGGGGCTCCAAGGGCGAGCGCATTTCGGGACAAAGTATCTCGCGCGAGACACGCTGCTGGACCTCGGGGTGGGCCCCAAGCATGGCAAAGGTCGAGATGAGCGTCGAGGTCATGGTCTCGTGGCCGGCGCCGAAGTTGGTGATGGCCATGCGGCGGAGGTACGGCAGCTTGAACTCGTCAGGCCGGTCCTGGTGCAGCTGGATAAGGTCGGCCGTGATGTCCCTGCGGTTGTCGCCCCGGGACTTGCCGCGCAGGACCGCCCGGACCCGCGAGTTTATCTTCTTCTGCACGGCCTGGGTCGCAGTGTCAGCAAGGCCGAAATGTCCGCAGAATTTGGTGAGAGGGATCAGTGTGCTCACAGGGAAGAAAGGCTTGAAACCCTCCTTGGGGGTGTGGTAAGTCACGCCCCAGAGGACGGAGAAGGCCCGGCCAAAGTGTCTGGACAGCGGTTCGATGATGACGGCGAGGGGGAAGAGGCCAAATACGCTCTTCCGCCTCCAGCCCATGTAGGCGTGCTTGCCGGACGCGCCGTCCGACTTCTCGGCCAGGTATCCGGGCGACCACGACAGGCTGATGGCGCCCAGGCACTCGACGGTGATGATGTGCATCCACTCCTTCAGGTCCACCTCGGCCCCGTCCAGCGCCCGCAGCTGGTCGACGACCCGGAGCAGGACGGCGTCGACGGCGGTCTCGTAGCGTTTGACGTTGTTAGTGTGGTAGATGGGTCCGATCAGGCGCCTCTGCAGGCGGTAGCGCCTCATGTCGCGCTCGGCAAGGAGGTCGAGCGTGTCGGGCGACTGGATGCCGAGGCGCGCGTCGAGCTTGGGCTTGAGCAGCTCCGTGGCCACTGCAGCAGGGGCGGTGTTAGACATGACGTGGGAAGCCCCTGACCCGGAGCCTCCCGGGGCCAGTGGAAGCGGAAGCCGAGGTGGTATCACGTACAGTAGAAGGATGACTTTTCATAACCATTGGTTGGACCTGGTTGAGATTCAGTTTGTGATAGTGAAGTGAGATCCTGCAGACAAGTGACATGCAGGGCGTGCCTGTCAGGTGCGCAGACACGTCACAGTGCAACGCAGCACACTGGCAGATGGCTTACTGTAGATCAACCTGCAGGCATCCTTGGTGCTGAACCAGACCTCGTTGGGGCCGACCCGGACAGCCGGGCCATACTTGGTGTGCAGCGTCTTGCCCAGCTGGAGCATGCGGCCGTTTCGGACCTGGTAGGCGAGCCAGCAGTTGGTGACGGCGGCGAGAAGGGGGCCTGGGATGCGACACAAGGGGTGCAAGAAGAGACGGTAGCCCGCGACAGCCAGGAGAAGAGCAGTGCCGAAGACAAAGCTACCGAGGGACAACCGTGCGATCAAGCCGGCAGCGTAAGAGACCCAGCAGAAGATGTCAATAACCTGGGGTGGTAGTCGCATGGGCATTGACGGGAGTGACATTGAAATCGGCATCGGCATCGGCATCGGCATCGGTATCGTCCGCCTTGTCGAACTGCCAAGGATTATGTCGACCTGCTGGTGGGGAGGACGATCTGATCACCGACCAAGCTCAGATTTGATCACACAGATCACGGTGGGACTGAGGCTGCAGTGGCGTCAACAAACAATCACACAAAATCCTAACAATTGCCGATCCTGGCAGGCTGGGAAATCACCAGCAGCCAGACCCTGTCGAGAATCAGATGGCAGCGTGTCGATCGGATCGGTTCCGTGGTCCCTCGCATGTCACCCAACCCCATGTGCATGTGTGTGCATGTGTGTGTGTGTGTGTGTGTTGCGCACGCCCACTCGCAAAATGGCCCCCTTTCCGATCCACCACTCCTGTACTCCTACCGTCCCCGCCCGGATAACGATCCCGCAAGGTCAAAGAGCTTCGTGTCGAGGAAATGACGTCTCGTCTTGTCTGTGCATCTGGCCAGATAAGAAAGAATAAGGGTCACGGTGTGACGAGTTTGCGGTGGGTGAAATGCAGGAAATTTAAAGCCAAAGATGTCGCGTGCAGCTTGGAGCTGGTTGTATGTCTTTCTGCCCATCTTAGGCCGCGGCCTGCTGACTCATCAACCTTCAGATGAAAATGGTCGGTTGAACGCTCCAACGCAAATGGTACGCGTACTGCCGTAGCTTACACCGGGAGTCGCATTCCGGCCCTCTCTCTCTCTCGGCCGAGGATGAGCCAGGGTCTTCAATCGAGCTTTGGCCTCATTCAGGGCCCATTTGGATTCAATAATATAGCCCAGATCCAACTCAACAAAGGTCATCATCACTTACCACTCACCCCTTCTCGATGCACTGCCACCTGCCATCCGATGTTACCGATTTCGATGTCGCGCCTCCTCCACCCTCACGCAATACTGTCACATCGAACTAGCTGTGATCCAAAATGACATGTCACAGCCGGGATGCATCTGCAAGCGAGAAGGAGAGATAGCATGTATTGTTCCTGATCCATTAATCCGCAGTCATGACCTGACCTGGTTACCCGGTATGGATTCTCGGATATTCCTACGGTACATGGCGCACACGATTCAACCACCGACAGACCGACAGACTCGCGCACACCGCATCCCGGCCCACACATCGCTTAAGCCCATATCTAATGTATCAGTCTCTATCCGGCTCCATAACCGCACCCTGATGTCCAGATCTGGCTTGCATGCATCCATGATACGACCATTGGTGGGTGGCACTACACTATTTCCAGCCCTGCGAAGATGGATGTCTTGGCCAGGTGGAGACGGTGCCTAGCTGGGGCTCACCAGGGCTCAATCTGGGATCCCATCTGTGCTGGCATAGTGCCATGTGTTGCTATTTACATCGCGTCTGACATGCTCGAGGTTGGCAGCTTGTGTTTCAGACAGATTCCGATCTTGCAGGAAACATGTAGATTCAAGCGCGCTCACGCCCAAAGCGGAAACTTAATAATAAAAGCTGCAGCCCAGCACAGGCATCAAGGGCTCAGAAATGAGGCCGGGCATGTCCTCCCCACGCGGTGTTCCCGCCATGCTGATTCGTGTGGGCGCCCGTGTGCACCGCATCTTCAACCCGAAACCGTGAACTGCACCGGGATCACCAAGCCCACGTGGGGCCCACTCCCACCCCAATCGAGTCATGGATGCCGCCCTCTGCGAATGCAGGAACCTGCTCCGAAATGCGATCACGCCTCTTTTCCCACCTCGCACCCGGCCAAGGGGCCCCGCGACGGCACCCGGGCGTGCTTGATGCTCCACGGCCCACTTCCAATGGTTCATGTCTTGCACCATGTCCGCCGCCCTACCACCAGGGCAACCATCCCATCCCTTCCGTCCCTCAAGTCCGGTCCAATCTCGTCGTTCCTTCCCCCGTTCTAACCTTCCTGCTTCCTTTATACTCGCGGGGCCCTGGGTCCTCCGGAACACTATGGTACGGCCGCCACCGGATGACAATATCGTGGAATGGGAGCCTTTCAGCTTCCCGACAGCGTCCTGGGCGATGCTATCGGATGCCTCATCTACACGTTCCTGTGCCTGATCGCCAACAGCCTTCTGGTCTGGCTGATCTGGACGCACAATGAGAGAAAGACTTGTACGTTGACGCCGAGGTCCAGCACACAACAAGCTGGGATTATTGTTCTAGCTTGTTCGCCACCATTCGACTAACAACATATCAGACATCGCCTTCATCGCTTACTTTACTCTCATCGCCACATACTCTAGTATTATCCAGCAGCTCTATGACTACATCTTCTGGAGGGACCTCATGGTCGCGCAGTACTACTATGGCAAAGATCATGCTGATGACGCCGAGGTGCAATACCAAAAGGGCATCTTCGGCCTCAAGCTGGTTCTCTCATATATCCGTGCGTGATTTCCACCCTCTCTCCTTCTCACCTCGCCCGTAACATCTTGTTTCTCTGCACGCCATCTATCATGAAAGAGACCAGCGCAGTTTTCGCAGTATTCTATCACCAGCCAGTACCCAAGCCAAAAGACATTTTCCCCAACTAACATACCATGATGACTAGGCATCTTCGCCTTCACGGTGGAATCAACTTTGGTTTTCTTTTTGTAAGTATACTCTCAACTCTGAGTTTGTGTACTCCTACTGACTAAGACGCAAGTTCCTTTTCCTTGACGGCAACCGTCTATGGCTGGTGGGCAAAGAAGCCAAAGGCCCTGCGAATATTATCCATCACCGGCCGCATCGTCCCAATCACCCTGGCAGTGATAATGATCATCCTGCTCCAGCTTGACTTCACTCATGCCGACTTCAATGTCTACATGGCCATAGCAAATGCACAATGTACGTGTCTGTGTTGCTTGATCAGAGATGCGCAGAACTGTGTCACTGACCACTGTCAATACAGTCTTGCTCAGTCTTGTGGGGGCATGTATTTTCCTGCTCATGATTCTCTTCAAATACATGCAGACGCGCCGGCTACTGAAAACATGGGATGGGGTCCAGTACGGAAAGGGAGGGTCATCAGCCGCCACATCGGGGATGAGAAGCTTCCGCAGCCGGGCCAATTCAAATAGGAACAGGCCGACCAATGGTTCATTCGACAACTGGCTCGTCATCCGTCTCTCAATAGCTTTCGTGATGCTTTGGTAGGTCCTCCCTCTATATCGGCATCTTATCTCCTGGTCCACCTCCCCTTCCACGATGTCTGAAGCCACAACTGACCGAATCCCAGCGTCTTCGAGTATACCAATGTCGGCCCCAGACTCAAAGCAAAAGGTCACGTCGTAGAAAGCGCATACAAGCCCGAGCCCGACACATCACACAAACGGGCCCTCTCCAGCGTCAGGGGCTACCTATCCGGGGTATCCCCCAGCCTCCTCGCCTTCATAGTCTTCGGCACCACCAAGACGTTCCAGAAGAAGATGTACAAGACCTTCGTGCCCAGGTTCCTCCGAAAGGGCAGACGCAACGGCAACGACGACGACGACGAAATGTTCAGGTGCCGCACCCCGGCCCAGCTGCCCTCATCGAGATACAGCAGCACCGTCCGGGCATCATCCTCGACGACGCTGCCGCCGCCCCCGAGCACGGCCACCACGTACTGCGCCAACTCGCCGCGCTCCCTGTCGCACCAGGACTCGAGCCTGTCCGTGCGCAAGCCCGAGCCCGCCGCGCTGCTCTCCACCATCCCGGACGAGCCCGACGACTTTGCCGAGGTGGACCCGCGGTTCCCGCGCCGCAGCCAGATCGGCATGGCGCTGAGCAAGCTGCCCACGCCGCAGAGGGTGGACGACGGATATGGGTATGGCGGGTCCTGGCACGACAGCAACAACAACAAAAACGGCCCGTACTCCCCCAAGGACCCCATCTACTCCAGCATCCGCAGCAGCCACCCCCGCAACGAGAGCCTCCCGAGCCCCCGGCCCCACTCGCGCCACCACAGCTTCTCCCGGCCCACGAGCCGGCCCGTCGACCACGGGCAGGGGCAGGGGCCGCCTCCCCCGACCACCCCTCGGCTTCCGGCGCACTCGATCGAGCTGAGCCGCGGCCGGAGCCGCAGCCGCTCAAGGTCGAGGGTCAGGACCGGTGCCTTCTCCCGGGACGCGTCGCACGACAGCAGCAGCAGCAGGGTGCCGATATCGCGGTTCAACAGCCTCGCGGGCTTCAACAACATCAGCAGCGGCAGCATCAGGGGCAGGTCCGGGCCCGGGCCCGGGTCGGCGGTGGCGGAGACCATCATCGACGACGGGGCCAGCGGTGTCTCGATGACGACCATCTGGAGCGATGCGCCGCGGCGGGGCAGTAAGCACAGTAGGACATGATAAACTGTCGGTCGGGACTCTAGGTCACACAAGGCCGTGTGTAAATTATGGAGCTGGCTTTGGGATGATTTTTCGAGCATGTACTCACCTTTTTAGTCAGACGTCAAATGCACGCAAATATTATTCTTTCTTTTCTGTTATTCATAAGTTGACAAGTAATTCTTAGCTGTAATCATAATACGAGTTTCGAGATGTGTCGGCACCATGAGAGGGCCAGTTCTTCAAAACGGAGGAAAAGCTGGCAGGACTTTTGTCCCAGGCGCCCGCCCAGTGTGTAAAATGTGCATTGTGGTTTCTTCAGCCTGGGGATCCAGCCAAGGCGTTCCGAGGACGTGGGTAACCTACAACCAACAAGACGCCGGGGCGGGCTATCCTCGAGGTGTGGTCTCTCAAGAGGGAAGTTTCCCTCTGGGCTGTGGTTCAGGTCACCTACATCTAAACTAGTAATGCAAAAAGGCCGTAGAATTTGAAGACTGAACAAGGGGCAAGTCCCCATTATCGAGGCGTTTAAGTGATCGAAGGTGTAGCCAACGAGAGCTCTCAGGGCTGCTGCCACTCAGTCTGGGCCGTGATTCTGGCAAGTACCTTGCGAAGGTAGGGATACCTGATTACATGGTGAGCATGCACAAGAGTTAAAGTACTGACAAAGCTAGGTTCCCAAAAACTGCAGAAAGAGGTGCATATTCAAAGCAGTTGTACCTACCCCCTTACCTTAACCGCGCTGACGTATGGTGTTGTACCGAAATACGTGAGCTCTGGGTAGACTAGTTGAAGCGGCCTTGGCCTCCCATCTACTATCGAGTACTTTCTTGATGAGCGGAGAGCTAGCTCCCAATATAATGTGTTATACCTTTGATACGTGATCCTGTTGGAGCTGATTCCCCGGTTACTCAAGATTTAGGGCTGCTTTTTTCTACACATACAACTTGTATCCATATTTCCCGGGGCAGAGGTTAGGTGTGGAGGAGCTAGCCTGGAGTAAAGGGGTAGATAACTATGCTTGTTGGCGAGCCCAAGATCATAGAAGGAAAGACAGCGAGACACAAAATCGGTTTGCCCGAGTTTCTATTTCCTACTTCATATTTGTATCATCTGTCCATTATGGCTCTCATCCTATGTGCAACTTTCAGTACTTGACTTAGTTCACTTGGATATAAATGGATGTAGGTTGTCTATGTATTCAAGAGCATATGGAGAACTCCAAAGAGGGTACTGATTGTGCATCCAGGCTCTCCCATACTTCCAATCTTTGTTGTGTTTATCCGAGGCACCGTCATCAGCACAGTAACTACTGCTGAACACAGCCTTCCAGAGCGATATAGGGGTCGTGGCCACGAGAAATGGCTCCACCATGTATGGTATGAGAAGCTCATAACCTTCAAGGATCATTCTTCTCAACGCATCCTCCATATTCACTGTATTCACACATTTCTTGAACCATACTCTCAGCTCAACGCGACACTGTCCTATGGCCACCCTTTGTTTCGGGCAGCGACCCTGCCGGCCGACCAGGCAAACCTGAACGAGGCACCAAAGGCAACAAACCATATCCAGCATGGACCCTGTGCATGAGCAAGCCATGTCAGAGAAGCCCAGGTCGTCTCCCGACCATTCAATGCGCGAGATGGGGCTCGTCCCTGGCAAGGCCGCTATGCGGTTCTCTACGGCCTATACCCACAGTTATGCTCTTTCCAAAGCAGAAGTGCCCGCGCTGGATCCAAGACACAAGCAGGGACAAACATAGACTCATCACACGTAAACTACCATGAGGAACGCGTCTGACGAAAATTAAGGGAAGAAAACAAAAGTAGGGTTAAAAAGCACACACGTCACGACCGTCATCCCTTGATCCTTATGTCTGCAAGTAATCTGTAAAAATCTCAATTTGATCTCGATATCGATACCTATAGCTTTTCCCAAGACCAGACCCAATTCTATACCAGTAACCACCACCCAACCCAGTCAGGTCACTCGAAAAATCAATCCGTTTCCCTTTTCTGTCCCGAGCCGCTGCTGAACCTCGCCGACGACCCTGGCAGAAAGAACCAAGCAGGCTTGAAGCAGTCAGTCTCGAGGAAGAAGACCCTGCGAGCCGGGCATTCCCAGCTCCCCTCCCCACTCATCTCAGCGGCATCACGCGCGCTTGTCCCGAGACTCCCCGTGTCCACCTCATCTATCTTGTCCGAGTCCCATCGTCTTCCCACCATGTGCTTCCCAGGGCCTTGTCCAGCTAAGCCGTGCATAGAAAATCAACCAAAGAACAGAAGGCCTCCTTGGCCAGAAACTCCTAGAGAGTAAGTGGGGATAAGTAGTCGACGAGACCGTGAAAATCCATCAACAAGGTCAACTCATGTAGTAAGGAGAGAATGTTAGAGTAAGGACATAGGATGAACTGAGTTCTTGGAAGGGAGGACTGGTTGTGCATTAATTCTGCAGATACACACTGGTTGCTCTGCCTTCCAAAAACCAAATGAACAAAAGCCGTCCCAGCCAACCGTACCATATACCTGAAGCGGTGACACAGTGCTTGCTGGCTACACAGATGATGCCTCCGGCCCCGTTAAAACCCAGTCACCAGAACCAACTGACACGCTATCAAAGCTGGATGGGCCCAGATGCAGCAAGCGATCGAGAGTAGAATGCGGCAATGAGGAAGAAAGCAAAACAGTTGGAAAAGCAACCCTAGGTATGACCATCCGGAACTCCGTTCTTTTGTGAAACCGTTGCACCCCGACCTGAAAACCCCTTAGTATTATCCCTTTTTCCTCTCCAAACAATTTTGACGCCCCACCCTTCGTATGCTCGGGGACCTCATTCATTCATGCCATGATAGTGTTCGCTCGCTGCGATTCCTGTACGCCAAGAAACCGGAAATATGCTGAAAGACAAGGAAGAAAGAAAGCGGTTGGTGTGAAGCCGATGCGTACAGATTTCGGCTGTGATGTGGCACCCCACCGGAGACTAGAGTGGTGGATGCGTGAGGTAGATGGTGGCCGATAATGATGAGCCACTGGTCAGCAGGTACTGAGGAGAGTCTCAGGCGAGTGTTGTGTAAGTGTACAGGTGGATCCGCCATGGTTTTCAACCGCTAGTTGCCCCTAATAGCTGTCGCAGAATGAGCGTCGGGACCGGAGAATGGAAATCGATCGTGCATGTAACTCGCAAACTCATCTGGCGACGTACCGGTGAAGGGTTGGAACCCACCTACCATGGACGCCGGCGAAGCCGTTCGTCCGGTGGACTGGCCCATCACCGAAGGCGAGGATCGTGGCTGCCCATTGGAGGCACTGTCGGTCCGGACAATAGTGTTGCCGAGGGGTGAGACGTTGGGGGATGCTCCCACGGGAGGGAGCAAGGCCGAGTGCTGAAAGTAGGGGTTTGGGTCCGACGTTGCCCATTGTCGTTGAGATCCACGCCCGCGCGGCTGCGAGCCAAAGGCAAGAGGACTACCGCTGTTGCTGGTCCCGTTGCTGTTCAGCCCGCGCGCCAGCGAATCATCGGCACCATCGAATTTCCCACCTCCCAATGTACCATCCTTCATCTGAGGACTTGACTGCTTCGATCCAAACTGCGTAAAAAAAACTGTTAGTATTGAGGTCGTTGCTGTTGGCGGTCCGGCGCCGGGGTTCGTTGAAGGAGCTCGAGAGCAGACATCATCCATGGGTACGTACAAAGCAGTATTTGTTGACAATTTCCTCGTATGATGACGACGCAATGCTCGTTGCCCCAGGGGACCCGGTGCCAGGAACGGCCGGCAGTGCGCTCTTTGCAGAGGCCGAGGTTTTGTTCGTCGCAGTGGGCTGTTGATCCCGAGAGAGCGGCCTCCCCGTGTTGGCTGTTGCCAAAGGCGGGTTCTTACGGCGTGACTTCATTTGCAAGTCGTCCGGCTTGGTCATGGAATCCTTTGCGGCCTGCATCGCAGCTGAGAGGGACGCGCCAAAGTCGTATCTGTTGGAAAAGGCCTGCCCACTCGGAGCGGACAGTCGGTTGGACAAGTTGTCGCTCGGGATACTGGTAGTGGACTTGGAGCTCTTCAGCCGCAGTGCCGGACCAGGCTCGCCCAGGTACTCGTGGATCGACTGGTCGAAGTTGACCTTGGGGCTGTCACCAAAGTCGTCAAAGCCCACAGGCATGGACTTGGGCCGTGGGGCTCCAGACGGGTTTGACCGGCGGTTGCTCCTGGGAAGGGAATGGGCAGGTCTGTTCGCAGCACCAATGGCACCCTTCTTGCCGTTCTGGGGCAACATCTTCTTGCGGAAGTCGACCTGGAAATTAGGACCGTTGTTGTTGTCCCAATGTTCCTGGCCGTTGGCGGTAAACTTGATAGCAAAGTACAGAGTTTTGGACTCCAAGTTTGCCAGATCAGCCAACTTAATGCTGAAGTTGAACCTGTCGTGGCCTTGCTCAGTCTTCCTGGGCGTGACCTCAGACACATACTCGCCGTTGACCTCGGATGTTGTCTTCCAGTAATCCAGGGTGAATCGACACACAACGGACTTCTGGAAGGCGATGTTGGCCACGGCCACCGAGCCGATGAGGAATTTGTGGTCATTGGAAAGCCACACTCGCTCTAGGCGCACCGGCTGAGACTTCCGGGCAGGCGTCTCAGAGGGGAAGTTGTGGATCACCATCTCCCACTCGAATGGGGGCGATCGGGCACCGTGTTTGTCCTCGTTGCCGAAGGGATACTCTGTATCACTATCATAGTTGTCGACTGGCGAGGAGCCTGCACTGACAGCGAGTGGGCGGTCGACTTGGAGGAAGTGGCGGACGTGCTCGAGGTGAGAGTCAAAGTGAACGGCCTTGGAGAAGGTGGGGGTGCCGGGCATGCTGGACGGCCGGCGGCGAGAGGCGGGTCGCAGGGCAGGACGCACAAGCTCGCCAGACTTCTTGCGTAGCATTTGAGGCCTCGGGACGAGTTCGTCCTCTTCCTCCTCTTCAGAGTTCGTTATTGAAGCCTCGGCGGATTTGGACATGCCCACGTCTGGCATTGTCATGGACCTATTGTGCGAAGTTCTGCGGGCATGAGCAAGGTCGTCCAACGAGCTTGCGCTGAAGCTGTGATGCACCCCCTCGGCAATCTTCTCGGCTTGTGACGGGAGAACAAGCAGATCACCGGAGTCAACAACATCTTCTGTTTTGCTGGGGGAGCCCTCGCGATGTTGTGGGATTTGGCTGATGGCTTCGTGCAACTTCTTGAGGTTCTCGATGCGCCGACCGCGGAGTTGGGGTAGGTCGTCATCGTCACTGGATGCTGATGACTCGGGTGGTGAGATAACGGCGCCGTTCGGCATGGTCTGGCCGTCAGTAACCGGAGGAGGTGACTGCCGGACGCTGTGGTTGAGCATGCCCTTGAGGTCGGCCACGGTGGCCTCGGGTGAAGGCTGGTTTATCGGGCCATGGCTGGCTCCCACCGCAGACGGTGTTCTCCGGTGCTTGGTCAAGTACGAGGCGGAGCGAGGGAGGACCGGACGAGAACCACCAGGCGATGCCTGCAGAGACGGGCGGCGGCTGGTGTCTGGCGATGTGGGAGCTGACGAGGCAGGAGACTTGCTAGGGGGCGTGTAAGGCATCCCAGCGGCTGGGCTGATATGTGGGAAGTTTCTGATAGAATGTGAAAGAGGGTGGGACAGTACAAGCATCTGGGGAATGGAATGCTTTGGTGTTACAGCTGATCGACGCAGCAAAGCGGATCTGGGCGAAGAGGACGGGTTAGTCAATAAATTTATTAGAACGCAAAAACGGCACTTCAGGACGGTGAGTGGCAGGTTGAAAGAGTCAACGCAGACACATTATCGTGCGGGTCGTGTACTATCTCTCGGACTCCAGCACCTGTGTGTTCTGATGCGCAGCTGGCCAATCAAGAGACCAGCCAGGGTAGATCCAGAGTGATATTTGTTTGCAAGGCAGGGATTGGAAACACACTTACCAGGCAGTAAACGGACTGTCTCGGAAGGAGCGGGTGAGGTGAGAAGATGCACAGGCAATATTCCAGCAACTGAGCAGCCTTTCGGAAGTGGCGGTAAGACGTGGGATTGCCGCGAGAATTACGGGCCAACTCGTCTCGATCGCCGATGGACGAGAGTTCGAGTTTGTGTGTGGTGATGTGTTGTGCGGATCACAAACGGGGCTTGGTGGAGAGGGAGCAACGTTGAGCTGTTGTTGGGCCTCGTCTGAAATTGCTCGAGAGCCGTGTGGAGGGCAGGGAGAGAGCGACGTCGACGGCAGCGAAGTGGCGTTGACAATGAGGATGTTCTGGTGGGTATCCTCTGCTCTTTCCTTCCTTTATTGTGGTGCTGGGACTTCTTTCCCGTCGTCTATTCCCCGTGGCAGTCGTGGGTGGACGTAGCGAGAGAGACAGATCGATGAGGACCAGATGGGAGCGAGGCTGGTTCGTCCGTCGATGCGTTAGTCACGATGATTGACGCAACGTTGAGGCAGAGACATATAGATGATTCGGGAACGGGGAAGGAGAGGCCGTTTGCATCTATCTCGTTTGCCGGTCGGGCAAGGTGTGGATAGACGAGGAATGGGAGCCAAAGAGGTGCTGGGCTGGGACGGTACAGGTTGCTTGGAGAGCGTGGGTGGGTGCGGAAGCGGCCTGGTTTTGAATGGGCAGGAATGCTGGCGCGGGACGGGAGTTGTGGGTGTGTGCGTGTAGGGGGGGTGGGTGGTGTGGCAGTGGGAGGGAGACGGTCTAGGGTAGAAGTAGGTAGATGGGCAAAGATTGGTGGTAGCGGTGGTAGTAGCGCTGAGGTAGCGTGGGGAGGGTGGTTGAAGCCAACAAAAATTGCCGTCAATCGCCCACCAGGGGAAGAAAAAACAGCGAAGACCTAGCATGGCATAGGCATCGCATCAGAAAGCAGGCCGGTCCAGGCCAGCCAGCCAGCCAGGCCAGACCGGATGCACGGTAATCGCAAGACAATGGTGCAATACCAGCACCAAATTCACTCACTCACCGATATAGACAAAGCTGTGTCGAAGAAAATGCGTGCGATGCCGGAAACACGCTCTGAGGGCAGGCGGGAGAGGCGGGAGCGAAGTGATCAGCTCGTGGCCTGGAGAGGGTGAGATGTAGGAAGGGGAGGAGGGAGGAATTGGAAACAAAACTCAGGTTGGTGAGGATGAGAAGGAGAAGGAGAAGGAGGAGAGGCTACACATACATACTTGGTGGTGCGGCGGGTTTCACGGGATGGTACATGGGTACGGGATACCTTGGTGGGTACAAGAGTACAAGGTGTGGCAAGGGTGCAGGGGTGCCAGGATGCCCGGCACACGGTACGTACCTGGAGCACAGAGCAGCACAGTAGCACTTGAAATGGACTTCCTGGGTTTCTCATGTTTCTGGGCACTCTTGGGCCTACGCTATGCTTGGTGCTTGGTGCTCCCCTCCATGGAAAGCTGCTGGCTGTAGCTGCAGACGAAGCAGCAGCAGCAGCAGCAAGGATGGGCAGGGACAAGGTTTTGGGTACCTGTGCGGTACGGTACTGCGCAATACCACTATAAAAAACTGGGACTGGGGGCAAGGAAGCAGCTGGAGAGAACGAGGAGAGAAAGGCGGAGGGCGTCTGGAGGAGGAGGAGTGTGTGGAGAGAGAGAGAAGAGCGAGAGACAGGAAGAACGGGCAGGGAACAGGGTACTTGGCGGAAGCAACAGGGAGCAGGCATAAAAGTGACAGACATTTTGGGGGAAGAAGGAGACTGAAAATTCAGCAGTCGGTCGCGCACTGTATCGCACTGCTGTCTAGCCTTCCTGCTACGGTGCATGGGAGAGGGGGGTAGGAAGGGGCAAGACAGACTGGGGGTTTTGACGGTGTGATGCATCTTTGCTATGGTACGACCACAGCAGATTAACCTCGATATACAGATTGATATGAGATGAGATATCTGTCTATGCTCGCTCAATCACCTCGAGTCCTCGGTCCTCGGTCTGCGGTCGATTCGAATTGGTAGCCGTCCCCTCCCTTCTGGACTGACTGACCATAGTCTGGTCGGCTGCACCTTCTGCTTCTGCTCTGCTCAGCTCTGCTCAGCCCAGCTTTTCTACATGTCACGGCGTCAACGTGTATTGTTGGGCCATTTGGCGATGAATCAGACATAACAAAGATCGGTTGATCCATGGAGCATGCGGTTGAGATTTTCAAGCGAAAACTCTATCACGGCCTCCTTTCTCCATCCGCCATACGCTCCTCAGGACGGGCGATGATCGTAACGGGGCCGTCGCTGTCACTGCTGCTTTTTCTGGAGACGGGCACTTCCTCTCCTGGCGCCTTCGGAATACCCACAGACCAGATTTGTCGACCCGGGCTCCAGTTGACCCACCTTTGTAGATAGGAAACGATTCAAGAGCCCTATTTGTTGGTGCGTTGGGGTGGATTGGATTTGGCTTGACTTGCTCTACTGACCTGACTTACTTCACTTGCTCTGGGCTCATTGCAGGCTAGAGCAGTCGTCTCTACCTAGGAAAGCCTGAGTTGGGTTGGGCCAAGCTTGCGTGTATGTCTGCTGCAAGTGTCGTCGGTTGGGAGCCACAACCGTGTTTGCTGACCGCCTTGGGTGAAGATCACGTATGTCCCTTGTCAATAATGGGGAATTTTCTCGTGCGTGCGTACGTGCGCATCTATCCATGCGCCCATCGCCCATCTATACTCCGTCTCTCCACCAGCACCGAACAAATCTTTTGCACTGAGCGAGCGGAGGCTCAGGCTGC
Organism: Diaporthe vaccinii; assembly: GCA_039880775.1. NCBI lineage: Eukaryota > Fungi > Ascomycota > Sordariomycetes > Diaporthales > Diaporthaceae > Diaporthe > Diaporthe vaccinii. The sequence continues at coordinate 276,126 of JBCEDN010000008.1, forward strand.
CAGGCCCAGTAGGGTTGGCACAGGCACGTCTGACCTCACTCATTCTACAAGTATCTCACGATCCATCATCATCCAGCCCATACCGTGCGTATGTGAATCTTGTTAAAATCCTCTAGTTTGGGTTTACGCGAGCCAGCCAATCTCGCAATGACGTCGTCTTCGGTCTCACTGGGCAGTCGATGGTCTTTGCTTTTTTTTTTTTTTTTTTTTTTTTTTTTGGCTCTTACTGCTTCTCGCTTCTTGTGCCTTGCTCCCTCCTGTTAGGCCGCTTCCCGACTGCTCACCAAATTCTGCCTGGCCGAGACCGCCCCACAGGCCATTTGGCACCTGCCGCTGCTAACAGCTGGCCCGTCTCCCCAATTAGTTGAGGTGCACTTGCCACAAATCCCCGGGTTCCCGTCATTCGCCAATTCCTTCCAAGACGCCTCCCGAGGTTGATCCCAAGGTGCCTACCAAGGTTCCTACCAAGCATCCTTCTGCCCAGAATCGAAAGTTGTCCCTGTCGAGGCGGGCTCTGCATCACCATGACCTGACCCCCAGAGGGCAGAGAAGCGCATGTCCTCGCATCCGGGCCTTGTCTCACGGCGTCGCTCACATCGGACGACAGCTCATCGCACCCACTCACCTGCTGCGCTGTCGCATGACCATTTTCCTCCCCTCATTCCCCAGTCCCGCAGTTCCCCAGGCCCCGTCCTGTGTGTCCACAAACCAACCAGACCCGGACACAAAACATAGCATCTCCAGTAAATACGCTTTGGGCGAGCTGGAGTGGAAACCGGCGTTGTTGTCGTTGGGGCCATGTCGGGGCAGGGCAGGGCAGGCGATGCATAGGACCTGTTTCCTGCGTCGCACAGCACAGCACACAGCAGCAGCGTGTGATAGCCTCCATACGGCTGCCGTTGCCATTCACGTCTTTCCCCGCCAGCCACGCCACAAGAGCCTCCAAAATTTGCTTCCTCGCCGATCATCGCGTCTCATGTTCTCCAGGTTCTCAGCCTTCAGCCTCAGGTCGCCTGCCTGCCTGCCTGCCTGCCTGAAATAGGACTCGTGCCATCTCCATCGCCTTGTCAGGCCTGTCCAGTGCGGCCAGCTGGAATACTGCTAGGCAGCTCTGCCGGACAAGAGTTGGAGCACCGTAGGATTGCGGCGCGGTGCACGGTACGCGGCCACCACCGCATCCCACATCAGCCAATTTTATCTACAGCTTGTCCCCAAATAGAGCAGCAGGGTGGGGGGGGAGACCAGTTGGCTGGCTAGCTCACATCCGGTAGCATCCTCCAGTCAAGGGCCATGATTCTTGGAGCTGTCATCCCAGACGGGAGAAGGCCCAGGAGATAAGGACCACATCAAACCACATCCACACCAGCGCCAGATTCTGTCAACAAGCGCGAGCTCTATACTACCGTGCTGTGTGCTGTGGCAGTATCTAGCATGGGATGAGCTCGCTCACCCTGCTTGGGCTGGCCTGGCCGTGGCCTTGGCCCCTTGACAAGCCGCTTCTCCCAAGCTTCCAAGCTTGCCGGGGTACGCCGGCGACCAAAGCGTTGGCAACGCTTACCAAGGCACAGACTGTTGCACCAGCCAGCACCCCGACCATCTCGTCGAACGCCTTAATTTTTTGAGCGCAGCATCCCCAATTTGTTGAGGCAATGGCCACCCGACCAATGGCTTCGGAGTCGGGCCATACCGACTGCTAGTATCGCTGGTCAAGGCGACTTTGCCTACCTGGGTACGCCGGTTCAGGGCCAGGATGAGATGCACAGAGGCGGCAACGTTCCGTAGTCGCGTCCTCGATGAACCAAGGACGAGCTGGCTGGTGCAGGTTCTCTTGTGTGATCGCCATCCGAATCCCGTCCGGCTTACACGGCAGTGAGTGGAGGTTGGTTCAACTGCAGTGCACCTCCCTCCACTCAAAGCAGTGACCGAGCAAGCTCAAACTACGGACGCAAGTCGGCGCAGCACGGCCTCGTCTTATCAGATAGCTACTCTCGTCGCCCCTCTCCCCTTCTAGCCGCATCAGCGCCTCGCCACCGGTCAGCAAATGCTGCAGTCTCGTCCCGGCTTGATGCGGCCTGCCCTGGTCCTGTCTTGTTGCCTCGAGATGCTGTAAACGTCGGACTGCGTGCAAAACTGAAATTCCCCATGCGCCCTTGTCACCCGAAAGGGCAGCTATATCCCAGTCTCGCTCCGGTTATCGCTACAATGTCAATAGCGTCGGCCGTTACTCTGATTCCACCATCATCTCCCGAGTCCCGCCATTGTCCCGGCGTCAATGCCTGCTTTGTTTCTGTTTCACAAATTGTCCAGCACCGCCCGCTCAGCCAATTGATAACTCCAGGCACCTGCCGCCGGGCTTCCTGTACTGTATGTAGTGTTCGGCAATTTCAACATTCGGAGTCGTAATGACGGCTGCGTACGCCCTCCGGTAGGGATAGAGGGGCTCTATGAGGTGGCCCAGAAAATGTACAACCCCACCAGCTGGAGTTAAACGTGCCCTGGATCTATGAAACCTGGAGATGGGCCCAATCATCTCCAGGTTGAAGTGCTCATCCAGCCGGTGTTGGCGTCACGTGGGGAAGTGGGGAGTTGAAGCAGCCCACGATGGAAAGATTTGAGGATCTGACGCGGCTCGATGGCCAGCGCCCGCCAATTGTCTCCAGTTTATCAGCTCTTCCCCGTACAAGACCAGAAACACCCTTTCGCTGTCGACGTCTAAGATTGCTGTGCAGCGCACCAAAGAGCCGTTGCATGCGTCTTATCTCAACACACCCTCACCGGAAACTCGCAATTGTCAGTCGCTACTCAGCTCATTCTCAACATGAGCGAGGCATTCTGCGACGACATGGTACGCCACCAATCAAGATCATGCAGCGTCCCTTTCTCAGCACTGGTGTGCATGCAGCTGCAAGGATGGTATCCTTGTCGACGAACATGGGATTCCCGCGCTGAATCAACAACACAGAAGAATTCAATCATTCAGCAAGATGAACAGAAGAACTCCGCAGTCGCTGCTTCAGAGTTGCGTGCCACAAGCTCTGCTCAACCTCCTCGGTCTTCCGATCTTGAAACAACAGTTTCTCACGTAATCGTCATGATCATTAATCTACTGGCCGCCCAAGTGCCTCCCACCCTCCCGCCTCCTGCTCCAACTTTCCTCATAACCACGCCGAGCCTCATCCTCCAGGCAAAAGGAGCCAAGTCAGATAACAGCGCCTATTGGCTAGAGCTTGGAAAGGAGCTTCCCATCCTTCAACTTTTCACCCCAGGAGATCCGAGCTCACAGACCCCGGAACCCCATGCCCTCTGCTGGGAAGCCCTGTCCGTTGCGCAATCACTGTTGCACCGGGTGGGGACAATGATTTTCGTCGCTTAAATAAATTCGTCGGCAAGGCGTGGCACTGTGTACACACTAACAGTCTACACTACAATGCATTGACAGCTTCTCACCCGCCAGGCCAGCCAGACGAATCCACCTCCTGCCGCTGTAGAAAATTTTCCGACGAATACGAGCGCGCGGCGCAATGAGGCTCATCTCTCTGGGTGCTTGGCCGCCTGGCTTTGAGCCTTCGACATGACATGTCAACATGGGATAGTCGACGGCAGTAACGGCACTTCAATTTCGGCTTTTCAAAGCTGCTTTTCACCTGTGCTTCTTCACTGCCGCGTAGCGAAAATCAGTGGTTAGTCAAAGTGACGCCGCTGCTGCCTTGGCTTTATGTGATCTCGAGGCCCGGCCGGGTTATGTGTCACGCCATCCCTGCGCGTGCAGCATCTGCAAATGGCATCATGTCAGATAATGCTTTGCCGCACTTTCTTGTTTTTCAGGGTCGTGCAGTGGCGTATTAGCTACGATACTGCCCGCCCAACTCGTCTGGAGCTGACGTCTGGGCTGGTGAAGATATCGACACGCCGCTGTGCCCATTTTCCGGGGCGCCCTCCCCCAATGAGCCGGTTCACTATGATAGACTTTCTGATGGGGATACACTGGTTGTCGCGGTGGGTTGCATCGGCTGTAGTGGGTGTAACGACAGATCTACGACACACCGACTCGCGGGGACTATTGCATGATCAGAGCTCAGGTCGCCGTGATCTGGGCAACCCACTGTCGGGGGACAGCCCAGCCCGCGGAGTATTCCCAAGGGGAAATGCCATTATCAATATATATCGTCGTCGTTGATAAGGACCTCCGGGAACGGCGGGGTGTAAGTCAATCATTGTGCTTGGTGTGTTCGATAAGACCACCATTCGCCAAAAGATAACGTCCTCCTGAATCAGTACGACGCGGGAGGGGCTGTTGCCCCGAGTTGAGCCGTTGCTGTGTCCAGCCTGCCATCCCGAGCCCTCCATTGTCACCTATTTCCCGCCCAAATATTGTTCAGCCGGTAGAGGACAGACAGCATGATGCAGAGGGCGTCTGATGGTATCTCAAAGAGCTCCCGGGGCACAGCGGGAGAGCGCCTGTGCCCTGGGCCTGATCTTCTCCCGCAGCTGCAGCAAGCAGAACAGGAAGTGCTGTCTGATGCACAAGACAAAGGGCGAACAATGCTGCCGACCACTTCACATGGGAAACCTGCCGCTTCCCGCCTGCTGCTGTTCGGTGGGGCCACTGGGGCAAGGAGGATGACCGACCAACCAATCAAACAGTCAAGAACGGAGCCCTGGGGAGAATGCCCAGGGCGGCCGGGCGGGCTGCTGCTGCTACATGTGCTTCACCCCCCCCCCCCCACGATATGCAGGCGCCGGCGCGGCGGTGGTGGCGGCGGCAGGACGCGCCCGGCATCGTCGGCTCGGCCGGCCCAGCTTATTATCGATTGCGCAGCAGACGGCCTTGTTGGTAAGTCTGGACGCGCAGGCAGCCCGGGCAGCGGGAGTGGCGGCATGTGGGTTATTATGATATTTGACATGACAAGTACAAGGTTGAGGCTCAAAGAAAAGCAAAGATTAATGTCACACGTATAGCCTGCAGAAGCATACGTGTTGTCGGGTATTGAGAGGTGTCTCTGTGTATCAGATACCTTCATAACTCCTGCCGTTCTGATGGCCAAGCTTTCTGGTCGAGTCAACTCGGGTCCGGATGATCGAGTATTGAGTTCTTGCTGACCATTCTTAGTTGGTCAATCACTTGGCCTTGCGCTTATCTCCCTTCTCTCCTCCTCTCCCCGCGTCGATAGTCTTCAGCCTCGAATCATGACAGCTGTGGTCTGGTTTGGGCTGGTTGGATGGCGTTGGTATCAGATGCGAGAGTCCCGAGAATCTGTCTCTCTCCCACACTGGAGAAAAGCTCGGGTACCGCTTCAGAGTTTCGGTTCGACGTTGTCGACTGCATCCCACGTCCACATCCACTCATACACGGACGCCGATCGAATGATGTGATTCGACTCGATCGGCATGTGCCGCACAGCAGCCCGAGCAAGCTCTCACGGTCGATATGTGCACACGGCCGCCGAGTTGGCCTGCCGCGGTTGGGATGGCTTCCCGCAGGCCAACACGTGTGTGGGTTGCGTGTCCGACGAAGTTGTACTATGCGGTCATGTGCCTCCATGCTTGCATCCTGCTGCAAGGCTACCAGATACAATTATATCAACCAACGAAGCCAGCCCGATTCCTTCCAACACGGCGGGAGGCACAGCGTCTATGCTGAAACATTCCCCAGGGCCGCCATTTCGGGTCGTTGCTGGTGCAGGTGGGTAGATCTACTATGTACGTACACCGGTCAGGCCACAGCTAGGGTCAGCCCTGGCCGAAACCGGGCCCGAAGGAGATCGCTGACTACACAGTGAACCAACAGGGGGGCGCTGCGGGTGGCCGCGATATCAGGCCCGCTTTGGTTCTCTTCAGCCCCGTGCACCTGGCGCCCTGGCCCATCGGGTTGAGTTAATTTTTAGCAATATGCCTGGTGCCGCGGCGGCTTTGATGTCTAGTGCCGCTCTGCAATTCCTCCCGACGATCTCTCCATAATTATCATAACAAAATACTCCACGGACCTGGCTTTTGGAGACCTGAGAAGAGGCCGTGTGGTCATCCTCACATGGCAGGGTCAAGGGTGTTCTGAATCTGACCAGCCCAGCCAACTGCACACGCCCGCTCGCACGCGCGCCCACCCCACAAACGCGGAGCAGATGTACTGAGTTAGGATGTGGGCAGATGATGAGGCGACAAGGCTGAATCGGAGCAGTCTTGGAGAGCCTGTTTCTAGAGTGCATGCATGCGGTGCGGTGCGGTGCGGTGCGGTGCGGTGGCGTCAGACGCGTTTTAGAGTTCGACCTTGCGTGCAATATTATGTGTTTCGCTGGGGCAGCAAACTCAATGGAGTGGGTCGTCGCTCAAATATGCACTCAGTACACGAGGAGGCTTGTCCTTGCCTGTGAAACTCGTCGATCATTCTTTCTCGTCTGATAATGCGTCCTTGTTTTTTTTGCTGGCAATGGTGGGGGGAGAGGGCTAGGGGCGTGGGGCGGTGAGTTTCTGGGCGGGATGCACTGGAAGATGCTGAGGCGAATATGCCGTTCAGGTCTCCAAGGGGCATGTCTCGAGTGCCGGGCAGAGCATTGGTGGTCGAGCGTCGTTGAATGATTCAGGCTGGATCGTGATGGTGGGTGGAGTTGCTGGATTTTGCAGCGCAGCCCGTTGTGTCTTGCTGCATGTGTGGAGTCCAGCGCATAAACCTTAATTCTTGAAGGACATCACCACCCATTTGGCGAGCGTCACTGGCCGCTGTCCATGGGGGTAAAATGGCATTGCTGATGAGGCTGCTGGGGCCGTCTGCTGGTGCTGCATTAACTGTAACTGTAACTACATGCAAGCAGTTGCATCGCCTGGACCCAAGCTGGGTTGGCGCATCGGATCTCCGCGTGCCTGCAACGTCGACTATTTTGCTTCTTATCTCTAGTCGGTTTTGTCGCCGCCGTCGGTGTGCTATTGATTCGAGCACCAGCGCTGCTGGAGAGAGTCAGGCTGCTCCCCAGCTGATGCAGACCACGTAATCATGATGCTGTCGGTCTGTGGGATATACCTGACGGGCCATGATGGTCCTGTGGGGGGCAGCACGGACAGAGAGGTGCTCGTCAGTGTTTTGCAGTGGCAGGAAACCAACAAAAAGATGGTGGTGAGAGCCTGGTTTCGAATCTCGGCCGAGTTCGCACAGTGATTGATTGCCAGGCCCGACTTGGGACGACTCTGGAGCTGCCGGCTGGGGCAGGGGTTATCGAGTCCAAGCTCCGACTGCGGGGCTCTGGTCTAATAGCCATTGACCAATTGAAACCCGGTTGACGCTTCCCCAGATTACTAAGTATCGTCCCACCTTCCCTGTGTGGCTTTGTCTGTGAGGTACCCAAGTACTGCGGCAGGTATCGAAGTACCTGCCAGGTCAGGTAGCACTCGAGATGCCGGCCGTTAACAGGCGATAACAAGCAGGGGCGGCCTGGTCCTGCCAAAATGTCAGTGCACGATACGATGTCATTGCTGATGACAGAAGGAATTGACTTCGGCCCAGCACCTGCCCTTGCTCTCTCTCAATCCCATTTTTCAACATCGCATTTGTATGTGTTGCTATGCAGGCAATCAGTGCACTCCAACCGCATCAGCGGACTTGCCTGCGTTGAGCTCTGCTGGAATCAGTCACCGTCATCTGCGTCAATTGCCTGCCGCATGCGATGGCTTGTATGCATACTACCACCCTTGGAATGGAAATGTGCACCAGCAATTTTGTCGGCGCAGCGTTGCCGCACCAATGCCTAGCTCGGTGCGACACCCTCCTCGGTGCCCTCCACCTTTCTTCGCCAGACAGGATGCTACAATAGGGAATACCTTTTCTCCACCTTGCAGGTCGCACCCAGCACGAGACTGTGTGCAGCTCATTCGTTGGCTGGCTGGCTGCGGTCATGGTCGTGGTCATGACGCACCTAGCGCCAGAAGGCATATCTCTGAGCCAAAATCCCAGCCGAACCACCAATTCCAGGGAATCCCCACGGGCACGAGCATTCCACACAAACCGCGCATTCGGGAGCCACTTGGATCTGGACTTCTCAGACTCCACGTCTTGCAGGGAAGCTCTGCGTAGCGACATGGCCGGCTGGATGTCTCAACTATTCCCTTTCGGTGCTCCACATGGGGCGGCACTTGCGCTTTTCATCCACTGCCTTGGAGCTGGCCGCCGTCACTACTGCACTTGCTGTGCACGGTAGTGTAGTACCACTTCTCCCCTGCCTCAATTTCAAAGCAGGTAGGGACCACGACGTGCGCTGATCGTGCCCCGATGTTCAGGAACACCCGCGTCGAACAGGGACCAGAGGGCCTCGGAGGACAAGGGAGAGCTCAAACTCCCGATGCTCAAAGCAGCCTGAAGGCCGCCGGAACATGGCATTTTCAACATTCCTCACCTCGGTCCTGATCGAATTCTTCGGTCACAATCTGCCGCCCCGGCCTCCTTCGTCGCAGGAGGGGGGCGTCGGTGGGGCCCGAAACCTCGAACGGTGTGACGGGAAGCATGGGTCTCAGAGCGGACTATGCGCCACCTACAGGCCGGGCCCCACTGATCGCCACTGGGCTTGCCGCTTTGGCCCCAAGCTCTTGGGACCTAGACATTGCAGCCAATCGCGCCCCCGGCACGCCGTTCGTGATGGTTGCAAACATTTCAAGGCAGTCGGGCTCGTGGAAGCTCTGTGGAAGCTCTGTCAGACACGACGGAACGCGACAGCATCGAGGCGGTCAGGCGGTCTGTTTGGAGAATGCTCCGTGTCTGGGACAGACAGCTCGGTGGCTTGTGAGCCCGCGTAGCACCAACGTGATGCTCGAATAGGCTTCGACGTCCCGAGTCCACCTGTTCTAGGTGCGCCTGCAATTGCCAACACGAATGCCAGGCTCAGCATGTCTCGCGGAGTTGGCTCCGTGCTTTCTCGGCTTGTCCATGGCACCGTTCGACGGTCTGATCATTGCATGTCTCGTGGCCTAACCACCTGGGGTTCTCAAAACCTTCAGGCCTGTTGCAACCCCAGCCGCAATCCAATCTCGGAGGAAGCTCTGTGAGCCAGCACGGCCAAGCGCTCGAGCCCGGGGCTCTTCCAAAAGTTCTCAGGGAGGGCTTGGAGCTGACAGGCCGGAGCATTTTTGCGGAGAGCTTTGTCCGGAACAAGCCTACCCTTGGACCACGCCATGCAGGACTCAGCCGTCAATGACGTTGAGCCGCGTTTCAGTGAGCAATGCCACGCATCGGGTGGTATGGTGTAAGATCGGGCAAGTTGAACTCTCTTTGCCCGCAGTTTTGCTGAGTCCCCCTGTGGTGCCGCCCCAGGGACCCCCGGACAGCCCCCACAAAGCGCTGTCAAGCCCACTCCAGAGTTTCTCTCAGCGGTCTCCGCCCCCAGAACCATGGAAACTCAATGGTGTTACGGTGTATTTTACAGGGAGCTGCGGGCACTGTACGATCATTGACCCACTAAGTGACGGGATATTCTTGCGCAATCTGGCACTGTACCGCCGACGACTCGTGCCGTTGCTCCTCGAGTTCAGTCGTACGAGACAATCGACGCAGTCGCCGGCTGCGTTCCTTCTAGCTAGCAAGACCGTTGAATTCATACACAGCGAAAAGAGAGGTCTACCTAGCGAGGCATGGAAGCTACTGCTCCGACTTAACACGGCTTGTCGGCCTTGATGATAACGATGATGATATTACTGCGCCATTTCAACAAAAGTCCTCCTGGTTTCAGCAAAAAGCGAAAAACCAAGGCGGATGCCCTGTCACACCCCAGCCTGGTCAGCTTCGCTTAGGGCCTGGACTTCGATTTCTTCACCTCCAAATTTCCGGCGCCATCTGCTAAGGCTGTGAGCAGCAGGAGTTCCAGGCGCCGATCAGATGGCGGCGTACCACTGTCGCAGTGACTAGAAGCGATGGCGAGCAGGCGGGCACCTGGGCTGACCACCCACTGCTGCGCTGTTTTAGGAGCGTCTCACAGCAGTCTACAGGTGTTCAACGGCATCGAAATTTTCTAGTGATTATGCTGGCTAGCTGGCGACGGCGGTCGCTCCTGTTGGCATCCCGCGCTGCGTTGTGTGCGATCAACAGAGATCGGCATGCGAAATGCCAGCGTACACGTGGTCGGTAGATGAGGCTGAACGCACCTTCGAGTTGTCTCTCGGGTGTCTTTGTTATTATCATCGTCGGGTTTCCATTCCCGGGAAGTGCACACAACTCGGTGTAGCACGTCATCATTCACCGGTCACGCCCATCTGCTCCTTGATTTTGTCTTGCCTCCCCTGGTGTCGACACTCGGCCTCTCACCATATTCCGCACCTGACACCAGGAAGTCCCGTCTGGTGTGGCAGTGTCAGCCACATCCTCTTCCTCTGGTCTCTCGTGGTTGGTTGCTGGTGCCGGTGCCTGAGGCCGGTCTGCATCTACCGACCAGAATTGCCCACTCATTGCCTCCTAAAGTGATGAGATGGCTTACGCCGGACGGTTGGCGTCGTGAGTCTGGGTCGCACCACAGCTCTGTGTGGGCAGGTGACTCGAGGTGTGCTCGAGGAAACGATTCGATCGACAGCGGCCAAGAGGATTGACATCCCGCGTGGGAGGTCTTGGGCTGACTGCCCAATGGGAGTGTTTCCTCCCACTCGGGAACGCTGCCATTTCCTGCTCAGGCAATGCCCCTGCATCAGATCGCGACCGGCCCAGGACACACTGGTCTCGCTGGTGCCAGATACCTCGCTGTCAATGCTGGGACGTGATCGGATCGAGTGCATTCCTTAGGTGGCCGTACGACGATGGCCCATGCTTTGCAGCAGCCTCGTATGCACGACTCACATCGTCATCTGTTGGCAGCTGGACTGGCGCTGGCAAATATGCTCTCGGGAGCCAAGTCATTGCGGTGCATAAACTCATGGCCGCTGCTTCTGGTCTGGCCTCTTGACTCGGGTCGTTCTTTGGCCTTCAAGGTCTACCTTACCAGTCGTCTAGTGTGGCTAGTACACATTCTGCGCAAGCCCGCAACGTCGCTTTCTTGCTAGGCCCCGTCGGCAAGGCTACTTCCCGTTCCCCCCTTGCCTCGCCTTCCTTTCCTACCGGTCTAGGCGCCGGCCGGCCCGCTGGTTGTGCGATCTCACTCCTTGGTAAATCGGCGATGCAAGATCGAGAGTAGCGGTGAGTGTTAGATGTCAAAAAAGTCTAATTCTCCTCCGGTCCTGGTATCGACGAGGCTGACTGAGTAACCCCCTTCCGACGTGTCGAAGTGAGCGTTGTTTGGTGTTCACTGAGCCTAAGATATTCCGAGATTCAGCCCGTCGCTGCCTTGGCACTTTGCTGATCTTTCGCTTTGTGGTTTGGACTCCGATATCCCAGGATCAGCGAGACGGCCAATATGTGGTCGCATCCGCCGGCGGACCGCGGCTCGGTGGCTCTAAGAGCTGACTTCGGATGGCCCCAAGACGCCTATTGAGCCGTCCAGGCGGGCACTACGGGGAATGAATGGCTTCTAAGGCCTGCGATATTGGGGGGATACCAAGACAGATGCGGTGGGAATTCACACTGACAGCACCGACCGGGTCTTTCATCTCTTCTGACTGATGAGATCCCGGCATATGAGCCGACGTCGCAACTCGGTTCGGAAGGTCGCATGGTACATGCTTCTACAACGGTATATCTCGAACTATCCGAGCCCTCGGATCCAGGCCCAGGCCCGCTCAGCTAGAAGCTAGCTCTTGTCGGAGCCGACGAAGGGTAGCAACAGTTTGCGAGCATTTAAGGTGCGGGTATGTACAGAGTCTCTCTGAGGGGAAGAGCACTCCACAGTCAAGTGACCACAGGGAGATGCTGTGTCTCCTCTTTGGCTCTGTCAGACGCAGCACTTGGCCGAGGCACTCAAGATCCAGGCTTGGATCACGCTTGGATCGTCGACGCCTCGTCAGCTTCGGTTGGCTGATGGGGGTGCGTTGGATCTCCCCGTTCGCTGCGGAAGCAGGTGAGAAGTGAGACGCTGGGGGACAAAAGCTAGTCCGAGGGGCGGCCTCGAGGTCTGGTGTATCGATGCACACCCCTCGGCTCGACTTCATCCCTCCACGGAGTCGTCCCATACTACCGCGAGCGGAACGGTGACGTGGCCGTGGACAGGCGAACGGAGATCACTTCGAGACGGCCTGTGCTCTATGGGTCGTCCTCAGGTCAAGTGGCCACCGGCTCACGCTGTACTTTGGAATGGCAACCACTGAATGGCGGCCTCAGCATCGAGTTGGCTCGGCGCTGTCAAGCGTGAGGGGTTTTCTCGCGTGTGCGTGTGCGAGTGTGTGTCGTCTTGAGCAGAGATGCAGCGTCCATGGCAGGCGGAGCAATGGCATCTCTGCACATTGGGCTTTGGTGCAGTGGCCCAGGACAATCAGCTGCGCCCATGGAGGGCTGTCGAGCTAAAAGTGGAATCCATGTGTGACGGTGACACTGTTGGCGTCCAGATGCCATGCCCGCAAGCAAGCCACGATCAACACCGCATGCAGCGAGAGGGGCTCCGCGGGGAATATCACAAACAAACGTGATACCCGTCGTTTGTTTACCAGACAGCAGGGCGGTGGTTGGGCTTCAACTTTGACTGATGGAATTTCCCATCAGACCAAAGTGTCAGCCATCCCTCACGGCGACGGTGAGGTGTGGTGCGGGCTTGACTCCTCCGTCACTGTGCATCCATGGTGGTTGTTTTGGTGTTGACAGTTTCACCAATGCCGACACATCTCCTTGGCTGTGGCGTCTGGGGAATGCCCATCATGTCCTCGAATAGGTATCCCGGCAGGCGGCTCAAAGCGATCAGATGTGAGACTCCTTGATCTAGAGGTTGGTCGCACAGCAGCCGGTCAGGCAAGGTAGGATTGTCCTAATGATTGTCTGGCGCTCGTTTATGCAGTGGCTGATATTAGACAGGCACCCAATCCATCTTATATCGGCTGATTGTCAGGGTCATCGTAATGCTACCAGGTCTGCCTCACTTTTGCATGCATCGCGACAGGACACGGTGAACCGTGTTGTATCCACGGTCTATACAGGTTGCTCCCACCATCGAATGGGAGACCCCCTTACAGATCTGGCAGTATAGACCCGATGCAAGCTTGCGGCATCATGACGGAACAAGGACCGATGTCACTAGGGCAGCCCGAGGGATCTGCCACGAGGGAAAACAAGATCAATGGGCGTTCCAGACCGGGCACCGGGAACGGAGGCCTGCTGGCAATGGAGCAACAAGCTGCACCAACCCCGTTGCATCTCCTCCCTGTCTCTGCCCCGGTGTGGTTGCGTAGTACGAGGAGAGGGGACCATCGTCTCTTGAACCCTCCGTGCAGGCAGCTGGCAGGTATGCAGGGCGTACAGTAGTAGGCAAAGCGATGCGGAGCTACAGCACCAAGGGAAAAGGATTGACACCACCAGAGCCTGGATGCTTGGGATGGGGTGCTATCAGAGGTATCTCGCTGTGGTACACCCTCCAATGAAGAGCGGAGGCATTCGACATATGCAACCTACCTGAAGAAGAAAGCATGCCTGCCCTTTCAGGTCAAGCTGCGCCATATTTGAGCCTCTTCCTCCTGGGGTTCGCACTGTCCCCTGGAAACAGCAGTCACACAGTCTGTCGAGATACAGCGAGTACCGTGGTCGGTGTGGACAGTCTCCACGGCCCCGAGTGTAGTTGAGGTCGAAGCTAGTCAACCCACAGACATCCTTTCCCCGCGTTTTCGATGGTGCGAACCTATGGCCGTCTCTGTTTCAGGGGGGTGGAGGAGTTGTTGCTGGAGCTGGGAGGGTCCTTGAAAAGCTGTGCTTCTGGGCTCATGCCTTTTCTGGGCTCATGCCTTTCCTGGCACTTGCGGGGCATTTCTTCGGACGCAGGAGAAACGCCCATGCGGGCTGAACTTTGTCGCCGGAGTGAAGGGTCCACCGGCTGGGCTGGACGTGAAGGGTCCGCGAGCTTGGCTTGGTTGGAGGTTTCTCTCCAAGCTCCCGGCCCCGGAAGTCTGCTTGATGGGGGATGAGGGGCCACACTGCAGCTTGGACAAGACGCGGTCCACCATGGCTACTGGACAGGAATGGAGGGGAGGGCGAAAGGAATCTCGGCCACCAACTTGACTCCGCAACTCTGCACTGGTCTGGAGCAAACCCCCAAGCCCCACCGCCACTGCACTTGGGGGCGTGGAGGTGTGAGGATGCCTGCCAACGGCGCCCCGGACTGGACTGGCTGTCGAGTGGCGATTCTCTCAACAAGAAAACTTTTCTCCCGACTATCACTGCCACCGATATCAAGATTGAAATCTGACACACAAACTCACACACGAGATAAGAGCCTCTTGCACCTTATCAAACGCAATAGGCAACCTACGCCCGCTGATCTCCACCGCCGGTGTCAGGCTAAGCCGGCCACCCTTCATGCAAAAAAGCGCGATGGGAGATGGACGTACGCAACATTGCATTGCAGCATGACGAGCTTGTAGGGTGGGTATGTCTTCCCCAAAGGGTCCCCAAGGGGTCCTTGGCGCGCCGTGCGTGGTGGCCTCGACTGTTCGGGAATTTTGACCGTTGTTGTCCCCTCGCACCAGCCGTGTCGGCGCGAGAAATCGGGCGAGCTGGTGTAATGGGATAGCCCAATTTGACGCCGTGCTCGCCGGGAACCCTGAACACGGGCAGCCGAGCCTACAGTGCAATTCATGGCAGATAGATAGCCACCCTAGGCTACAGTCAGCCTCCAGGCTGCACGGGTTCGGAGGACCCTGGGGTGCACGCAGAGAACGACCAGACCTGTCAGCAAGGACTGGGGCGGGAACAACGCTGCCGAGCTCCGGATCTCCGGATCTGCCGGGTCTTGTTGCCCTCTGGCCTGGCGCCATGGGAAATCAGGTCATTGCTGACCGCACGATACCGGGTTTTCCCAGAAATCCCAGTGTCCGTCACATTGATTGCCATTAATCTACAGTATGGTACACCACAGGCATTGTACCAGATCCCCGAATCCCCCGCCCACCCGGGGTCCACATAATCTGTCAATTGGTGATAGATGTGGAACCTGGCCGGTCGATGAAAGACTGGGGCAACTGATGAACTGGCCGGGGCCATCGGAGCAGTGGGTCATCATCATCATACGACGCTCGCCCTGACGACCCTGATGCCTCGTCTCGATAGGTTGGATGGGGGCGTTCGCTGTCAAGACCCGGCACCCTCATGAACGATGGATGACCTACTTGTTTCGACATCTTGGCTGCCGCCCGCCGAGATAGCAGTGGCCATGCACCGAGACGAACTCGGACCCGGGACTCTTCCAGGGGGGTACGGGAGGGCATCTACTATCAATTTTGCAATATAGACGACACCATCTTATCCTATCTTGATGTTTTTCCCGCACCGAAACGGGATACAACGGCAACTCACAAGGTAAGACCCGAAGTCTGATACCAACGCGGTGCCGCCCGCGCAGAGACTTTGCGGGCAAAGCAGGGAGGCATATATGAGCGGATTTATAAGCCTGCTCGCAATCCTGGGCCTCGATGACTCGCGCCTCACAGAATGCAGAGACGCGAGCAGCACACCATTGTGCCCCCCGGCCCACACCGGGAGGGCAGGAGGGGTGTCATCGTTGGTTACCTTGCAGCTCACCCAGAAGCTCGACGCATACGGGATCTGGACTGCCCGCCTCTATTGGACGATAGGCCCTCGTGTCTGTGCTGCAGAGGGGGCACTGTACGGTACGTTACTGCCTGTACATGTAAAGACATGGGGAGATTGTGTGTGTGTGGCCGTATGCAAGCCAGGGCGGCGGCGCGTCTGCATGCTGCACCTCCTGCCGTAGCGCCTGGGCTACGCCTGCGGACCAAGAAGAGAGGCGGCGCGCCGTCGTCGACCTGACACCGACTGTTCGTTCGTCGACAAAATTCCCCGAGCATTGAAACTGCCCGACACGGAAGGGTGGGTTCTGGATTGGTCTAGGCGGCGACCTGCGTTATCTCTTGTATTGCCTCTGCGTCCCCCCTTCCCTAAGCACTGTACAGTAACGAAACATCCGCGACTCAAATCTCGTTTGGTATGCCGCCCTCCCTCTTTGTGAGTGGGGACAGTCGCTTCGCCAATGCCATTCGCCATCTTCTCCTCTATGTACGAGCGAGCGGCAATGTCGACGTTCTAGTCCAAGAGCTCAGGTGATACAGCTTGTCGGCCAGCGTTGGCCAAGGAGCGTGCCAAGCTTCCCGATCTTTCTCATCATCATGGCAGGCCTGGGAAGATGTCACCACCATGCACTCCACAAAGCATCCAGACGTGTCTACGTCGTTCGGTAGACTAAGATCTGCACGGTTCACTTCTCCGCCGCACGGCGTTCCAAGGGTAGCTTCCCCACCACCGGGCGCACTATAAACCAAGGGTGGTGTCCGCGGGGAGACATCGTCGAGTTTTGACCCATCCATGGGAGGGAGATCCAAATACTGTACACTACACCCGTGGGTTGCTTGCTTGCTTGCTCGCTTGCTTGCTCGCTTGCCACTCATAGTATCCCGGTGCACCAGCCCCGGGCTCTCGACGACAGCTCCTCGATACAGATGCCGGGATGGGACGTGAGGTTCATGGGGCGGGTGGTGCGCAGCCTGAGCACCCCCCCCTCCCCCAACCAACTACCGCTTGCCACCCAGCACGGCATACCCAATGCAACAGTGCTGTGCCTCAACCCTCCCGCATGCTCCGAGTCGGTGGTGGAGCTCGCGAGTTCTGTCGTCCGCCCCCGGCCCGACCGGACGGGGCGTTACGTGGGCTCTGGACGCCAAGTGGCGTTGCCGCAACTCCCCATGGCGTGCCACTCGAGAGGACCTAGGAACTATGAGATTGTTCCTTCGCTGTGGTAGTGCCAACGGGGAACAACTAGCTCAGTGTATGGGTGGGCGGTCAACCGTTGCTTCTCAAAGGTGTCGGCACAGCCAGGTTGTTGAATTGGCTTTTCTGGGGAACTGCGCACAGCGTCTATTTAGTTTTATGGAAATTTGCCCACGCCCGTGCGCGATGTGGACGTGCGTGGGCACAGGGGCAGTGTTGCTGTTTGTCTCTTCTGCTGCTTCTGCTGCTGCTGCTGCCGCCGCTGCTAACGTTGGGCCCAAGTGTGGGTTACTACTTTCTGTGGTTCTATCGATCTCCTGGGGTGCATTCATGCGTCGCGGACAACGGATGACACCAAGCGCGGGCTCGGCTGGGCGATCAGGGTCCTAGGGATCCCAAGGACCCATTGTCCAGTCATTCAGGGAAACCAGCAAAGGACTAGGCGCTCCCCCTAGCACTGCCTAGTGTGCACACAAGCAGGGAAAAGTCTATGCATTTCGTCCATTCTCCAACTGCACCGCAACCATGTCGCGCGCCCGCCTGCTACGGGGTTGCGGCTGTGGGGGTGGATACTCTTGTATGTGTGTATTTCAGCGAGCTTACGTACGTACGTGTGCACCCGCGGTGTGTCCGCATAGCTTTGTTGAGTGAAACGCTGAGCCTTTCTTTTTGTCACCCTCTCTCTGGCTGTCGGTCGACTTCACTCACTCTGGCCAGCTTTGCCATGCCTGGTCAGTGCTGCCGCTCATGCCACTGCAACAGTATCGTGCGTCCTGCACCCCGGACGCCGCGATGGCACGGGCGAGGTGGCAGCCAGTGGCCCCTTAGCTGCGTCTCCCAGACTCGACGGATCAGGGAACAAAACAAATGGGGCACGTCTCTGAGCGGTGATTGGCTTTGTTCAAATTGTTTGTGTAGATGTTGTAGCGAGTGATGTCGCGTCACCAACACGGTCAACCTCCATCGCCTTGCCCCCTCCCCTCCTCCCCGGGAAATGCCATCATGCACACCTGTCTGTCTACAGATCATGCAAGCACCTCGAGCGGATTATTCAATAATGTCGTACATGTGAAACTCAATTGACCGAGTTGAGCGCAAGAAACAATTAATAGAGTTTCCGGTTGGGTAGTATTTTGGAAGGGAGTAGCCGATGATGCTTCTCCGTGTTACGAAACTGGAGGCTAAGGCTCCGACGATAGGCCGTACGTAGGTAGTATTGGACGGACAATCAGTCTTCGTAATGCGTTGATGTCAGTGTAATCAAAATATCCTCGTGTCTTATTGGGGAGGATAATCGCGGCGTTGGAGGTGGGTTTTGAAGGGAATATCCGGTTGTCTGGAGCAAAGTGGTCTCGGTTTTAATCTGTACACATATTCTTCTTGGGCAATATGCATCCAATCCCTTCATACATTGATAAACGCTTAAACACCCAGCATTTAAAAAGGGTGGATTTGCTTGATATTACAATATGAACGCATGTTTTTCATGTTTTGAAGTCACAGTCGGAATACAGACTGTACCATATCACACCGCGATATTTCCAACACGTAATGTCACAAGTGTTCCGAGTTCGCAAGAGCTCACATACGCCGAGAAAGAGCCTCAAGGCTGGGTCTCCTGCTGTTCATTCTCCGAACCCGATGATGAGCCGAGGACGGGGTGAGCTTTTGGACGGGCAATGCAACACTCATTGATGACGATGATGACCTCGGGGTTCACGACTTCCAAAAGCAAGTCTTTCCGCCGTTGCGATACCACTTGTATCATACAAGTAGCCAAATGGTAGACCACGCAGTGTACATAGAAAGCGGAGATATGGAGCCCCATGGGGGCTCTTCATTGAGGCTGGCAGCTTGCATGTCCCACCAAAGTATCCTGTACGGCCTAGACTAGTGCCTTAGGAATACAGTATGTACACCCCACCACCACCTTCGGGGGAGGGTGATACAGACAGGAGCGGGCTGTCTGTTGATCAGAGGCAACATCAGGCTATACATGCCCAATCCGTATCAGCTGCTTTCGGAGGCTAACAAACTCTGACAGTCGCAGCAGCCAACCGACCGAGAGTGGGGACAGACGTCCTGTCGTCACCGTAAGAAGCTTGAAAACTCTCAGAGAGGCCCTTCACCAGCACCCCAGGTTTCCCGCCTGCTGGGATTGGGAAGAAGCCGGTTAACAAATGGGGGCCCAGCGCCCTTAGTGTGGACCCTGGATACGGGGGATCGGCGGATCGACAGATCGTCCGTCTCCCCTTGGCTTGGGCTCGGGGGAAGAAAAGCACCAGCAGCAACTTCATGTGTGAATGAAGGGGGCGGGAAACCCCCCCCTTTCGCCTCCGATGTCGCGTGATATGATATCAGCAAATTTGACATTTCAATTCGTCCCTCGTTGGGGAGCCTGGGAAAAACGAGGCGGCCTCCCGGGGCTGGGCGCCCTACGTAAGGCGCTGGGCAGCTGTCAGGCCAGCTCGACGTCATGGGCATGGGATTGAGTTGGAGAAAGGGAAATCCTTCTGCATGTGATTTTCAGTATTGAGATTGATTTTCTATGCATGGAGATGGCTACAGTGTGGGACTTTGGGCAGAGAGTTATTACGCGTGCTTGGATTCGGGGCTTTGGTCTATACCTGGGTTAATAGTAGTTGCGTTACAACTGAAGGGGAAGCTGGGAGCAGTCGCGACCAGAAAGAAGAGACCGGCTTCAACTGATGGGAGCAGAGCTCTGTGGAAAAGATTTGCCGGGCGCGAATATACCGCTGGGAATGCTCCGCACAGATCCAACCAGTTTCATATATCGGTGGAGAAGGAATATCCGTTGGCCGTCGGAGTAAGTAGGTAGCAAGGGCTTGGATTAAAACCCTTGCGAGCGTGAATGACAGGACATCAGAGGCCGTCACGAGAGCTTTTATGGATGGCAGCTCAGGGGAGTGTATTGTAGGCGAGCATCCAATTCTGCAGGAGCGTAGTATTTGGGATTCCAGTTGGTTGTACTGTTTGATATTGACTCCACATTTTAAATTGAACGCTATGCTGAGAATGGAGCCGGTCTTGGGTCACAAGCTATCTGCTTCAATCTGTTGACCGTGGCACTATCTTAGTTGAAGAAAATAAGGCTCAGAAATTGACTTAGAGCAAGTGAATCTACACTTCCTAGTGATTGATACATTAGTGAAGTCGCAAAGTTCATGGTGAAGTCGTTTTGTTTGTAACGATCCATTCTCATGAGACAAGCAGCCGTTCGTGTTACCTTGTTCCTGACCCAAACCTCAATTTTATCTGAGCATAATTTATGACCAAGACGTCAGGGAATATCAAAACCCTAAAGTCCTTCTGACTGTTGACGATGAACATTCGCTCATCGTGCTTATAATCGCCTTGCTCGGCAGGAGGGCCCTAAACCTCGGATATGATATCTTGGGGTCTTCTCACTCAATCTAAGCCAGTCCAATCTATGCCATAAGACTTTGTTAATGACTAAGGGTGAAGCTATCCAGTTTGAGTCACGTTACCTTTTGTATCTCGAGCTCTGCACAACGCTTTGTCTGTAGTGTTACTCCACCGGCTTCACCGTGTGATGTCAACCGTACGCCAGTGAGCCCATGGATGTCGATTCCCAGGGCTTGACTCAAAAACCCATACATTGACACTTAGAATCTCACAAGTGTGAAGAGCAGGGCTGTAGGCCCATTTGTCTATGACCATCTAACGAGCTACTACTTTCGAAAATGTAACATTTGGTGGGATGGCAGTGTATTTGTCCTACACAAAAGGATGGTGTCGGAACATCAGGGGATGCTTAGAATCCTTTCCTTGTGTTCCTAAGACAGTTCATTTCCTGCATTACGAAGAAAAATGAAGTAAATCAGCTCTAGTACATGTACAAGACACTGAGAAAAATCCAGACTCGTATTTTCCTGCACGGCTGTGGCTGCTCAATGGTTGATCAGTGGCCTCCTCCAAAAGAATGAGATAGAGCTTCGATTGGGTGGTAAAAGGCCAGCTTATTTCTCATACAAGCCGAAGGATTTCTGCGAGATAACTAAAGAAACATTTTACATAACATGCATATATACGCTTCTCCTGGCAGCATATCCATGGTAGGTCATTTCCAATTTGGAAGCGGGAGCTGTGGACACCTCGCAACAGGTCGCAAGACTCTGCATTGCCGCAAGCTTTGAGCTCGAGAGACTCTGTATAACGCAAAACCGTATCTTCTCAAATGTTTTACATTACCGTGGTTTGTGTGCTGGTCCTGGAATCGAAAGGTCAGCTGCATCAACTGAGATTCTGTTTCTCGATCAACTTGGTACTTTACTTAAGAACTTTTTATTAGCCTCAGAATGGCTTCTATACCAAGTTAATAGTTCACGGTTCTTTCGGACTGCCTGGAGAAGAATGGAAACCTTGGGCGGTCGAGAAGTGGTTAAATACGTGGACTAACTCACCACAGCGCTTGCTCATTTGGGTTACCTACATCACTGACCTCCAAGGACTTTCACTCTGGGCTACATACCACAGCCATGTTTGACTAATTCACGTGGTTGAAATGCGTATGAAGGAAAAAGATGAATGTGCTCTAGCTATTACAGCCAGAACCAGAAGCTGTTGCGAGGCTGCCATGCACCCATCATCCACAAAGCTAGAGCTTTCAAACTGATCATTGGGTAATCAAAACGTAGGATATCGACCCATAGATTCTATGGTCGGATACTCAAGATGTTAAGTGCAGCTTCGGGCTTAACAAATCCAGTTCCCTGTCGACGTCTTTGTCTACATTAATCGTTGGCTGTCAACTATCTCATCATTCGGCAAGCACACCAGGTTGCTCACATATCGTATCCAAATGGACACAAGGACATCGGTCTCTTGCACTAATGGTTACTTTGAGCAGTATTAGCTTCCTATAAGCATGGCTGGAAGATGTGAAGGTGTAATAGCACTGGAGGCCACCGGCCAGGACCACCTCCACCTATATCAAGGAGCAAAAGTCCAGAGGTGGGAGGATATGTCAGGGCCAAGTTCGCGCAAAGAGATCATATCCTGTTGAATTCTGCCAAAGTTTGGTCTTGTTCATTGCGTGCTGCTATCTGTTCTTCGAGTGAGAAGTTTTACCCACACAACTTTGACTCACCGGGCCAGGATTCCTTGCGTTCGAAGGCAGCGTTTGCTCAACTGAACTTGCTCAGGTTGCCCCGATGATATCGGCCCAGGTTGATTATTCATTTCCAACTCATGAAGAGAAGTTCATGATTTCAAATCGGAGACTACTTAGGCATCACCCATAGGAACCAGAGGCACTGTGTATAGACTGCCGAGCTGCCTGCCTGGTCACTCTCAGAAAGTTGAACCCAGCCACTTGGGTAATGTACAGTTGGAGGTTTACGAATTGCAATTGACAATGAGAGCTTAAGTGAGGTCATAAGGTACATTACCTCTATCAACTCGAAAGTTGCGAACGTCGCCGTGATCACATACCGCTCCACTAAAGAGTTTGGCTGACTGGAGACACCGGGGAGAGAAGGAAGTAGTATTTTCATCAGTAGATGGGCTGGAAAAAGAAACCAGATGGCCAAGTATTCGCTGGATGATGTAAATCTCCGTCTGAACCGAGCTGGGAAATTGGTCAAAGGAAAGGGCCACGGCATTGGAGCTCATCCGCTCAAATATTGTGCGGTCCAGGAGAGACTGAACTCGTTGCTTACAGGCTACAATTTGGCAACAACCTCGTATTGTCGTGAATTCAAATTCTTGTGACATTCGTTGTGCTTTCAATTGACGATCAAGAGTGAGACTGTTAGTGTGAGTGCTGGCCTCTCGCGCATGTCTCACTTGCAGTTGTTTGATAATATTTGTACCGCTCTAACAACGTTGTTAACAACAGCATAACTATCCAATAACCTCTTTTCGACCTTCTCGGTGACGAAAAGTATGCGTCCACACATGAGTGTCGAGATGAATTATCCCAGGGCGGTTGTGGGCGGTGTTGGTTGCCGCATCCGGCTTGTGCCCCACACGGGTGAGACACGTTAGTACATGAGTTGCACGAAAATCGCACTTCCACCGGCTCAATGGTCTAGTCGTATGATTCTTGCTTTGGGTTACCAGCGCACTGCAAGAGGCCCGTAAGTTCCAACTTCAACTGCATCTAAGTGAACACTCTTTAACACCGTCACAGCGGGTTCAAATCCCGGTTGAGCCCAACCGAGTTTTTTGTCCTTTTTTTTGTTGTATACTTTGAATAAGATTGACGTTTGAATGGCCGATGACTGCGACTAGAAGCAAAATGGAAATGCTTGTCTGCACAGAAGCCATTTACCTACCTCGGCGACTAGTCATCTTGTACTGTCGGCGTGAATACAGTAATCCTTGTAACACACTTTGGAGCAAGCTTTAAAAATTCAGATCTAGACTTCCATTCAAATAGGAACACGAAAATAAATTACGCCTGCGGATTCCCAGTTCTGAGATGCAGTCTCCGTTGTTTGACACGGCGTTCCCCGACTTCCGAGCGATGTATGTTAAGGCGTCAGATCGAAGTAATCTCGAAACTCGTTGAATTTTGTTACCTGGGCTGAAGAACAACAATGGACCCATGTGGCACCAACGTCACTACCTAGGTACGTAGATACATAGGTAGTTGGAGTTTTGCAAGAATTACTAGTGTCCACCCCAGAACACGGCCTTCACGACTCTCTAAACTGCTATGGAATGAGGTTTGTGTCTCCATGGATGGTCTGCATGCCGTGCTGCTGCAATTTGCCCTCGGCCCCGAGGCGTCACTCCTGCTGATGCTGTGGGCGGAGAGTAGCCACCCATTTGGGAAGTCGCAATTAAGTCAGTCAACCACCCAAGAGCGTCCAGGCATCTCATGGCACAGGTTCCAAGAGCCATTGGCCCTCTTACCGGGTCACCCGGGTCATCTTCCAGAAATGTCAGCTTCTTTCTCTCCCAGAGTCCTCGCTACACAGGAATAAGACACGAACAGCCCGTGTCTCGATTCGGCCTCGACAGACCGTCGGATCCCTGCCTGCCCCAGGACCGCCAGCAGCGCTTTCCGTGGGTGTCCCAATCGCTGAAGAAGCGCGTTCCTTCCATTGCGGTCTCTCTTCACCCGTGCCTGGCCCTGCCCAGCTCCATTGGCAGAGACTTCCATTTCAAAACCAGGCAGGAGCCACCTCCAGGACTTCGGAGCATCAGCTCCACCCTCTCCCCAGAGTACCTGCACTCGGAGGTCATGTTTCCTTTCCGTTGGACAGAACAGGAAGTCGCAAGCCCTCCAGGCAATGGCAAAACAAACACATCCCCCGCCAGTTCGGTTCTCCGGAATTCTCTTCTTCTTCTTTCTCTCCACGCCACACACACACACCCACCACTAACTTCTCCGTAGGAAAAAAACAACAACAACAACAACACCACCACCACAACAACAACAACAACAGCATGGCGGCCGTGGCAGGAGCCACGATGATGACGATGACGGCGACGACGACGACTGTGGCCGCTGGGGCGGCGGAGGCTGTGGCTGCGGCCGAGGCTGCGGCGAAGGCGGCGAAGGCGGTGGAGGCCGCGGCGTCGGCCGTGGAGAAGGCTGCCGCTGTGGCGGCGAAGGCGTCGGCGGTGGGCTGGGGCCCCGCCATCACCACCATCGTGGCGGTGGCGGTCCTCGGTGCCCCGGGGCCCCGCCGCTGGGCCGGCCAGTTCGTGGGCTGGGCTGGGGGCCTGCTTGGGTGGGGCGAGGCGGCTCCGCCGCCGCGGCAGGACCAGCAGCAGCAGCAGCAGCAGGACCAGCAGCAGCAGCAGCAGCAGCAGAACCAGCAGCAGCAGCAGCAGGACCAGCAGCAGCAGCAGCAGGACCAGCAGCAGCAGCCGCAGGGGTGGGTTTCGGGGGGGCTGGGGTGGATGGCTCGGGCGGCGGAGGCGGTGGGCTTCTGAATCAAAAAATATTATTAGACAATATTATATAGAAACTCTGAAATGCCAGGCGCCGGAGGCGCAACTGATCGTTTAATCTTGTTCCTGGCTTGCTCTGCTCCGTGATTGTTGAAATCATTGTTCCCCTGTCGTAACCCTTTGACGTCCGGTTCGACCCGGATACCCGAGCGGGCTGGATACTGTAGAAAATGTTGCTCCCAGGTCAGCATCAAGAGAAATCACGGCTGCAACAGGGCCGTCTTCAGTTTTATAGCTGGGTGGGCCACAGGGGAATGAATAGAGCTTTGCGGCCTGCGACCCAGCTTCCTCTGTGTTGATAGTTGATCAAAGCGAGTCAAGTTTGCATCAGGATAATCCTCGCTGACATGGAATGGGAAACGCAAGTGGTTCAAAGCAGTGCTGATTTTCTCTATGGCAGCTTGGTGAAACATGATGACCCGTTGTCTAAGAGAAGGCTGGAGAGACTAGGCCACGCCGACCCGCTGTCCCGGCCCAGCTATTCGACAAGTGTTCAAGCAGATCGAACAGACTTGTGTGGTCAACGACCTGAAGATCTGGTCGTATGCCAGCGTAGTGTAGCCACGATCCCGCAACAGCATGAATACTCCTCGCGCTGGGTAGACCTCCATTTCTTGGCTCCGATGTTCCTTTACTCTCCATGTTCCGGCTACTCAGTGACCAGGATTCCACAGAGCAAACGTGATCCACATGATATTCCTTCCCGTGCCGAAGCTCTGTGTCATGAGCCGGGCTTTCCTCCCCGCCGGCTTCACGAGAGCTTGGTCGAATCAT
Source organism: Diaporthe vaccinii (assembly GCA_039880775.1). Taxonomy (NCBI): domain Eukaryota; kingdom Fungi; phylum Ascomycota; class Sordariomycetes; order Diaporthales; family Diaporthaceae; genus Diaporthe; species Diaporthe vaccinii. The sequence continues at coordinate 301,660 of JBCEDN010000008.1, forward strand.
GCGTGGCATGGCAAATTTGTAGAGGGTCGAGTCGTGTCCAGCTTTGCAAAGACGTCAAATCCTCCGAGACGAGTCGCATGTCTTAGGCAGCCTTGGTGAGGATGAATGTCGCTGATTGCATTTACCGGATGTGCTTCGCAGTTGGGACACATGATCTTCCTTTCATCACCATGACTAGGTGATACCCAGTATGCCATTCCGTATTGCGTGTGTGATGTGACGGTTGCTGGAACAGCACGATGATCAGTGGCTGATCAGTTGACACATATTGATCGACCATACAAAGCGGGAGCGGTCGGGCGCACACATACCTGAGTGTCTTTGTACCCAATCACAATGTCTGCACAGCGAGCGTGCTCCCGTCTGATGATGCAATGCGTGCCGTTCCAAGCGTTCGCAACAAATGCTGGACGGAGAAGGTGGAGTGGGAGCGCAGAAAGAGAAGAACGATGTTCATAGAGTTTGAGGCCACAGGCTTGAAGCATGGGCAGAAGAGTCTTGTAGAGACCAAGAATATGAAGAAGATGTATTCTTGTATGCACACACACACAGTGACCACACACACTAACGGGGTTTTAGGACTGACCGGAGAGTCTTTCAAGTTCCATTTTGAAAAGTCTGTGGAGAATTCAGAACAGACGCCTTTGGAGGCGGCGAGTTGACGGAGGTGGCGAGTTGACGAAGGTGACGAGTTGATGGAGGTGGCGAACTGATGGAGGTGGCGAACTGATGGAGGTGGCGAACTGATGGAGGCGGCAAGTTGACGGAGGTGACGAGTTGATGGACGCGGCGAGTTGACGGAGGTGACGAGTTGGTGGAGGCGGCGAGGTGATGGCCGCGGATCACGACTTGACGGGTCTCTGCAGACGACAAGGTTTGCCAGATGAAGAAGTGTCCAGGAAGATGAGCCACCATAGTCGGCGATATGTTGTGAATCATGAGGAACGTCGAGGACGACCAGGGGAGGTTGGACGATGCCAGTTCCAAATGCCGTCTTGTCTTTGGAACAGGTCGGCGCGGTGAGGTTTGTCCTTCTCAAGGCTAAACGCCATGCGCGCCTGGGATCGGGGTTTGTCGGTGGCCAGTGTGCCGTAGGTTCTGGTATGAATCTCTATATTGATGGCTTGGATCATGGTGATCAGTTCGAGAGGTTGGGAGTAGGTAGACGCGAGCCGGACTTCTTGCACTGTCTCTTGTTAGTATGACTTTGCAAGATTGCCTGCTGTACCAGATAACCGAAAGCGTACCTGTTCTACTGCGGTGGTCGATAGATATGGATGTTCATGACAAAAGATTCCAGCAAAGCTCTTTCAGCCAACGTCATTTCGGGTCGGACTAGTCCAGCAGATTGCAGTTCGTAGTGTGGAATGAAGGAGTTGGAAGGCGGCGCCTGGGCCAAGGATTGGCGAGCAGCAATATCGATCGAATTGATCAATTCATTACATCCACTTTCATCATCAGGTGCCCCTGTGCCGCAGTCTAGCTCATAGCCAGCTATGGCGAATCTCTCCATGGCGTTGACAGCGGCAAGTAAGGCAGCGTAGGACCTGGAGGAAGAGGCGGCGATGGAGATGGCTTGGGCGGTACGTGCGATGATCATGGCAGGGTGAGTCTCGTCTTGGGCAGTTCGCATGAGGCCACTGAACGCAGTGGCGCCGGAAAGGTAGGCTGCTTCGATGGGCGAGTCGGTTGGTATGGGTGCATTCAAGGGACGTTTTGGGGGATGCCGGGCACGAAGGGTTTCGACGTCTTCTGGATCAACCCGCGAGTGATGGGTTGCATGGGCTGCTGGTAGCTGTCGAGACGCCCTTGACCTGCCCTGTCGAAGCCAAGCGAGGAGCTGGCAGGGCATGGCGATGGATTGGATGGTGAGCCTTTTGTGCGGGATGACCAGGATGAGTGGGAGCAGATTGCGGTGCAGAGTCGGTACGGTTGGCTGGAAAACCTTGGAAGTTTGGAACAGTGGAGGAAGAGTCTGAAGGAGTCTCGAGGAAAATGATTGATCTGGGGAGCTGTGAAGGTTGGGACGAGTTTTCCGGAGTGGGCAGCTCTGTTTGTTGTGCCTAGAAGTGTACTGCGGTGTTGTGGTCAAATTTGTGGGAAGGAGCTTGCCAAGGAGCCCAATCCACCCAGCAATTATATGCACTTGCCTTGGTACTTAGCTAGGTACGTGCACTCACTACCTACCTAGGAAGGTAGGTCGGCAGTAATTCACTCACGTCGGCTGCATAGATGCCTAGCTGGTTTGCCAGTTTAGCGAATCTAGAGCAGGAGCTGACGGCCTTGGGCAAGCTTTGGCAGGCCTAATTGGGCCCTAAACTGCTCCAGCAAAGTTAGGCCGCTTATAGCGGTCGTTCATCCATGACAAGCTTCCGCCAGCTTCTTTCATGTGGAGATAGATGACGCCAACCTGCTGTAGGCTTTACGCAGAGCGACACCTGGAGCCTACCCACTACCTAGGTAGTAGCTACCGAGCCACCTAGCTACAACACGATACGACAGTGGGTTTTGTTTTTGTTGTGGTTGAGAAGGAGCTCTCCGTATAGACGGACAAGGTGGCCATGATGGCCGATGCCGCGGTTCAAGAGCATGCGGGAGTATCAAACTGGAACAAGGTCAGGGACCGAGGCTACACCGAATCGAGTGCTTGTCTTGAGTCCTGTAGAGGCTGTGACATACATTTTGGAGCCCTATGGTGTACAAACAGTACCAGGGTTCCCTTCCACAAGCCCAACCCGCCGACACCCGTCCTACTGACGTCGTTTCCTCGTCTCGCTCCTTCCAAGTCTACCCACCGCCCTCATCGTTCTTGAAGTTCTCTTCGGCTGCTGGGAAAGCGGGATCTTGGGCTGGTATACGCCGGGGAGGGGTGCTTTGTGTGGTTAAGCCGAGAGTGGCGTTACACGAAGACGAGAGACCAGTATTGGATTTACGTGGGTCGCCTGAGGGTTGATTCAAGTTGATCCGACTTTGATAAGAAGGACGAAGCGCAGTGGCGAGCCGGTATACTGTTGGCGAAGAACGCGGCAGATCGTGGCGGACGCCAGAAATGCAGTGAGACTGCACTGAAATGATTCGGGTCTTCTGTCGAAAACGTGTATTCGAATCGCTCAAAATGCCTCACGCTGGAGTGATCTTGGCTACTATTTTAAGTCTAGATATCCTATCCTCCGGGTCACGGTCACAGCTCTCTTCATCCTCGTGCCATCACTCTTGTGGCCAGTCATACTGGCAATCACCGTCCCCGCCATCGGCATCGTCTGGCTTGCCTCTGAGATCCAGCAATGCCGTGTGAGCCGTATCAAGCGTCGGCAGACGGAGCAAATCGGAGATCTGGAGCGGGCCATCTTCAAGTCCCGCAACGGCGAGAATCCGCAGAACGTGAACGAACCGGGCGGCCAGGCAGGCGATCTGTCCATTCCTAGCCCGGCCATGGTACTGGTCCCCGGGCCTCCGCCAGTCTACACGCCATACGCACCCGCACACACCATCCACCAAGGCCAGTGGCGGCGGACATCGGACAGGAGTGCAGAGCAATCCTGTTTCCTCCTGAATAATGGCAGGACACCTGACGAGTTGCTGAGATCGTCAAATAGAGTCAACATGATACCCGCTCGATGAGGGGATTCGGGTCTACGAAGAGGCCGATGCGGTTGTCAGATGTCTACGATGACGGTTCTGAGGAGCGCCTGTCCGAGGCAATCTGAAACCCTAAAGAGGTTGCGTTGGGGTTTGGATGGTGCCGGTGTTCCTGGGCAGACATACAGATGGTCCCTGGCCGCAGGATTGCATGGGAACCAATAATTGAGGTGACGGCAAGCACGAAATATCAGTCTCAGTCACTTCCTCGCAGAAGAGGAACTGACGACAGATTATATTATTTTCATACAAGCAGCATCTGGGAGGACCTATACTCGACCACCACGAGCCCGTCATTCGAGAAAGAACAAATTATTATTGACTGGTCAGAAGACTAGTATCAGGAGTAATGAGAGACTTGGAGACATCTTGTGATAGCGTACCAGGAAATACGCATGTGAAGCAATTGATTCCGTCAAGTTCATCGCATGCTAAGAACAGCCCAGCAGACTGACCACTTTGAACAGAAAAAACTTTAAATTCGTACGATCTCCCAGCCCTCATGGGAGCCTCTCTGTGTTTGATACTGGCCTGATTGGAACTTAATGGGGTGTAGTATATTGTTTGGTTGGACGAAGTGCATAATTTAAGTGGTGTAAATTAATGATACGCTGAAAGTAGTAGGAATTTGTGTACTTTCTGACTTATTCTATATATATCTGTGCATTCCTTTTTGACTACTAACAAGACGATCTGCATAGTGATGACCTATGGAGGTACCAAGTTATGTGATGAGCCTTCTAAGACATCAGGCCATATGGCCAAGTATTGCAAACAAAGAAACCACTTACTTCCGTCTCTCTTCGCTCCACGACATTAAATTTATCTGTCTCAACGCTGACCCTCATTTATAAATCTATGTACTGCCTGTAGGTTGGCCACGCCGGGGGCGGGTGGCGACACCAAGCCCGCAACCAAGGGCTTGGCTGCTTTGGAGTTGGTCACCGAGGCTGGACAGCTCTTTGAATATGACATCAATCCAAAGATAGGCACCGGTGGCCACAAGTAGTAGGATGTGGTGCCAATAGAAACCGACCCAAGTGGAAAGATGAACGGCGCGCATGTCCTCCTGCCATTTCTGGCATCGGGGGGCGATTAGTTATCTAGGTAGTGTGGCTCTGCAACGACTTGCGGATCATTCTCTCCAGTTATTTCTTTATCTCTCAGGCTCTGTGGGATGCCTGGCGGCTTGCCCAGCCCTACAGAGAGTGGCTCAGCGCGGCATCATCTAGGCGCCAAGCCATCCTCCCTGTTCTACTACCACTCCATGAGTAAGTAATACGCGTGCAATGGATTGTTTCGATTATCTGTTTTATTTTATATTTTTTGTAGAAAGCAATTACACCTCTGACTTATCGATATGTAGCCCGACTGACTGCGGTATTTGCTGGTCATTAGGAACTTGTTCTAGAACGACCCCAAAGCTTTCATCTGGCCATGATTTACCTACCTAAGGAGGCAATTATCGGACACATTGACGGGGATGGAGAAACCACCAAGACTCCTACGTCTGCGGCGTCATAGTCCAAGCACAATCAATACACGTGACCAACTCTTGATAGCGGATGCCAAACACTTGGCTTTTACCAGGCAGTCTTGGGGCAACACAAGTAATCACGGCGTACTGCAATGCCTCATTCTAACTGGTGCTATGGGAGAGCCTTGCAATGTATCTCTTGATAAACTGTGCTTGACATGCGTGCCACTTATCTTGGCCATCGGTCTTCCCGATGGCATCTACTCAGGTGCTAATCCTGCTGGTGTACTCTGGTATATCACGGACAACGGCCCACGTACATAAATGTTGACTGATAGCCCCAGAATGTTTACTCTTTGGGGGTTTGACTTCCTCTTCCATCACTACTCTATCTTCATACTTCGACCACACGGCTGTGAGCAACCATGGGTCGAATTGCGGGAACAATCTCGAGGCTGTTTGCATCCGACCCACCCAAGTCAGAGGTCGGACGTGATCAATGGCCCTCAAGGACGTCTTTCATTCTGGCTGCCATGGGTGGTTGTGTCGGTATTGGGAACTTACTTCGATATCCATCACAAGTCTACAACAACTATGGCCTCCAATGGTTCATTCCTTATTTTGTGGCCCTATTGTTCCTGGGTATACCACTTCTCATTCTCGAGATCGCGAGTACGTAATCCTTCCCACCAGACGAGACCATCGAGCCACCCTCAGCTCTATGCAAATCTAATCATCACCCATGACAGTCGGTCAAGCATACCGAGGTGGTTGCGTCATAGCATACGACCACATGAACAACCGACTCAAAGGCCTCGGGTTCAGCCTGGTGTGGAACGGCTACGTAGTCGTCAGTTACTATGTTCCGATCCTAGCCTGGGTCATGGTTTACTTCCGACACTCCTTCTCGAACCCACTGCCGTGGCAGGGCGACCGCGTCAACTTCTACTGCAACGAGGTCATCGCCAACCCCGATCCCATCCCCGGAGAGACCGTCGACGGCTCCGTAGCCCGGTACACTGAGTACACCGGCACCGGTCTGATCGGCGAGACCGTCGGCTGGTGCGCATTCACATGGTTCATTGTCTGGATCTGCATGTACAAGGGAGTGGGCATCACCGGACGGGTCGTGTACTTCACGATGGGTCTCCCCGTCGTGACCATGATCATCCTCCTGGGCAGGGGCGTGTCCCTCCCAAACGCCACCGACGGCATAAGGCTGTACATGGCCACCTGGCGCGGGGAGCTTCTGGGCGACCGTTACATCTGGCAGATGGCTTGTGGTCAGATCTTCTTCTCGATCGGCCTGGGCATGGGCTACTTCACGTCCTATGCCTCGTACAACAACCAGCACCAGAATGTCGTCCAGGATGTGCTCATCATCATTGTCTGCAACTCGCTCTACGAGATCGTCGGTTGCTTCGCCGTCTTCGGCATCGTCGGCTTCCTAGAGCAGTTCCCGCAGCCTGGGGATGACCCTATCGGAAGCTTCGCCATCGCATTCCTGACGTACCCGGCCGGGGTCGCCGAGATGCCCGGTGCACAGTTCTGGTCGTTCCTGTTCTTCTTCACCATCATGATCCTCGGATTCAGCTCGGCCTTCGCTCTCCAGGACACGCTTGTCACCATGATCATGGATGCAGAGTTTGCGAGGAACTGGGACCGGATCTACGTCTCGTCTACCAGCGTGGTGATATCCTTCCTTATATCCCTGATATTCTGCACCGAGTTCGGATACTACCTACTCGATGCAGTGGACTCTTGGATTAATAACATGTCCCTCCTCTTTGTGGTGTGGTGCGAGTGTATTGCTGCTACCACCATCTATCGGCACAAGGACGTAGTTGGTCTTGTTGGCTGGCCAGCTTATATCGTGTTCAATGTTGGCTACATCGGCGGTCAGCTATTCGGATGCTGTCGGCCATGCAGTGTCACCTACAGCAGGAGCTGGGATGGGACTTGGTCTTTTCTTCATGTGTCATGCCATCGCACTCTTCGTCGCCAGGCGTCCAGATTCGGCACCGCCCTCTTTCTGGAAGAAGAATGTATGGCTGGAGAAGACGTATTACTTGGGCGTTTACTCCGTAAGTCGTCCGCACGGCCGTGTGACCGTATTTACTAACAAAGTTGTTAGGGCCTGCAACTCACACGCGATCTCAACCTCGTTGTGGCGACCGGCAAGAACTGGTCTATTCCTTTCTGCTGGGGCTTTGTCGTCCGGTACTGTTCAGCACCCATCCTCGGCATCGTCTTCAGTCTTGGATACCCGGCCCTTGCAGCTGTGCGTTACGACCCTCTCCAAATATTCGGTTTCATCGTCGGCCATCTGTCCATGCTCATCATCGCCTTTGGACTTGTTTTCCACGAATGATGGATCTATTCGTTCCGGTTGAGCGCCGTGGCGAGGGCGAGATCCCCTTCTCACCAAACCTCGCCGTTGCTTCAGCTGAGCTGAGCATCGGTCAAAGGCTCGAGGTCGGCGAGGAAACTGATGCACGCAGCGACATTATGGATCCGGGCAGTGATAAGCGCCAGTCTAGTGGCTGCGGAGATGGCTTTGCACCGGCGGAAGAGGGGTTGGGTATATCCGAGAAGAAACAACCAGGCCAAGGCCATGGAGCACTGAGTGATGGACGGTGAGCACCAGGACCATCCGACAGTGCGAATTGGTACGCTGGACTATATTATCAGGATGTGGAATAATCATAAGATTGTGAATCATCCAGTTGTCTGGTGACAAATGAAGCAGATTGGAAGCCGACCTGTCTAATTATTCCCAATGCGTATTGGGGAATTACGATATTCTCATTGCAAGAGTCAAGCATGCTAAGGCATTGGAAGAAAGTGTCCCCAAGGTATATTTGATTATTACGCCACTGCACCCTGAAACCTTTTAAGTGCTACAGACGAACGAAGACCAGTCATTGGTGTTTCCGCCAATATACTCAGCTGTGCTTGGCCAGGGACACGCTTTCCGTGTCATATTACCACCATCCGGTGGTTTGCTGAAGAGCATGTCCTGCGGCGCGTCCCCTTTCTCGACCCACTCGACGAGCTTCTCCAAAGAATGTGCCACCTGTGGTGTTGACTTGTGTTTGAGCGTTCCCTCGCAGTGACCTCCGCCTGCATTTCGTCAGTCGAACAAGGCTGACCGGGGCCGGACCGGCGAACTAAATGAGGTGGAAGATGCGTACCAGGCAACATGAACAGGGAGAACCAGTCAGAGACATCTCCCCCCATGGCATCCTCCAACTGCTTCTTGTGATCAATCGGCCACGTCGCCGCGTTGTACGGGTCGGCCCACCCCTGCGTCACCAGGAGCTTGCCGCCCCTGGCGCGGAAGGCCGACAGGTCCGGGCTGATCTCGTCGATGAGGGTGCCCACGCGCTGGTCGATGAGCGCGGCGTCTGCGTCCCAGTCGAAGGAATTCACATCGTAGGAAAGGTTGTCAAAGACCACATTCTGCAGTATCGACGCCGTGAAGGAGTTGGACAGGGAGCCGGATGTCTGCTGGATGAGCTCGTTCTCGCTGCCGAATGTGAAGCCCGGGTAGAGGCTGTTTCCGGTGGAGTTGCGGGGGCCGTTGTAGATCTTCTGGAACGCGGCGACCTGGGATGCGGAGAGGCACTGGGTCGAGTTGGCTGCTGTTGGATCACACGCCAGTGTAGTAATGTCGAAGTCGCAGATCAGGGGATTTTCGAGGAGGCCGTCTTTGACCCCATCAAGTTCATCGCAGTGGTCCAACACGGCGCTCTCGACGAGGTCTAGGATTGCTTGACCGGCAGTCTCATCTTCCAAGCCCGTGCCCTGTCATTCGTACTCTGTCAGTTATGTTTCTGAGATATCCTGGTACTGATCTGGGCATTTACTTCAGAAGCCTGTGCGTTCCACAGGAACGACAGCGTGAGGTGAGAATACCAGTTTCCAGGGCACCCGGCTACTATACCATCAAACAGCTCAGGGTGATACTGCGCCAGGGCAAAGCCTTGGGCACCGCCAGTGGAGCATCCCTTGTAGTAACTGTATTGCGGAGTACTAGTGTAGTAGGCTTCCACAATTGTTTTGGCGGCAGGCGTGAAGTAGGATATGGAGTTGTGGATCCAGGCGAGAATCTGGTCCTGGTCATGCAAGTATGGAATGTAGACCCCGGCTTCGCCTTCGCCGTCATTGTTCTCCGCCGCCCGATGTCCGCTGTCTCCTCCGGCAACTGCATACCCGCTGTTCAAGTTTTCGACGAGTGCAGCTTCGTCAATTGTGCCTGCCATACCACCGTTTCCTACAAAGCCTTAGCTGAGTGATTCAGTTCGCAATGTGGTAACTACTCACCGACAGCGAGGAATCTGCCGTTGTATGCATTTTCTTCCGGCAGCCAGACTTCGAAAACGACATAGTTGTTGGCAGGGTAGGATACCGTCCCGGACACTTCACAGAATGCCGCCGCGTTGAAGGTCCCTGACACGTTCTTGGCACCCGCTGGGATCCAGGTTGAGTTGGTCAGGACTGTCCCGTTGAGGCCTAAAGTCCCTGACTCCTCAGCGAGAGCCGAGCAAGAAGCCTCGTCCCCAGCCACGGCCGCAGCAAAGAATGGCAGCATCAAGAGCAACCACATTTTTGAATCTAAGTTGGGGCTGAGACAGAATGCGAGATTTCTCCAGGGCGCGCAATCGACGATCCGCCACTGCTGCGAGTGCCTTGGGCTGTCACCCAGTCCCGTGGGAAATCCCCTTTTTATAGCCTACTACGCCATGATGTCCTCGTCCCACTTCCCCAATCTTTACACAGCACGGCCTGGTGTGGAGGTGGAGACACATGCCGGTCCGAATCAATGTTCGCGTGGGGTCCGAATGGGGACATTGACCATTTCAAGTCATGCGCCCTGCCATAATTTTGTCATAGCAGGCAAGCTTAGCTGATTCCGCCCCTGTAAATCCCACTCTTGGCGACTGCCATTCCCACTTAGTCGGGTCAAATACCGGACACAACCATGAGGCTATCCGTCCCTCCTGGCTAACGACGAATCACCAAGCTCCTGGGTTCTCCGCACAACTCCCGCATTTTCTGCCGATACTACGTAATTTGCACAGCTAGACTGGTCTTTCACATTTAAAGGGCCGAAAAGTGTGATGTTTGGAGCGGAGATTCCGGGACAGGACAGACCGAAGAGTTGCATGACAACGTACAATCTCCCCTGAATAGTAGATCTCTTCGAAGAGGTGCCCGTGTTCGTAAATTATAACGGAACCTCACCTCGCAAACGAATGGTCTTCCACTCATATGCACTTGAAATGAGACCATGCTAACGATTCTCGAGAATCTGTCAGGTTATGAAGCCAGCTACACGGGATTTGATTGTCATTTCTTAAGGCATACGGTTCGCAGGCTTAGACACCGGATCTTCCAATTCACCATTTTTTCTACAGGATACTTCAATACAATACCTTTTTATTTATCTCCTACACTATGGCACTACTAGGTTTGACAAGCCGCTATGAAGTAACAGTTCATGAGACAATACTTTTTGGTTGTGGGGGAAAACATTTTCGCATTTCGTGAACATTCCCATCCCATGATCAATTCAAGTCTAGCTGTTTACAGCACAGTATACAAACTCTACATTGGGCTGTGCACCCCTACAAGCTGTAGCCCACTTGCTGCTGACACATGCAGGAAGGTGTCGCCAGTTGCCTGATTTGGCCTCACACAGGCAACCACTGTTCGCAGTGGAGACCTCTTCAGATCTTAAATTGATTAATCCCAAGCCACTGCCGCTACATTGACTAGGCTGACTACAGGATGGAAAATCAATATAGAAACCGAAGACTTCTAGGATACTATTATGGACTACCCAGATCCACTCATCTTCGAGCCTTTGCAGCTGCCGCACCAGCAGACTTTCATCTTACTTCACGGACGGGGCTCATGGGCTGAGAAGCTCGGGCCTGAGCTACTGCGAACTCCTATTCATATTCATCGGCCGGCTCTACCAAAAGCTCATTGTAACAAAGACGAGCCCTTGGTCTATGAGACCGGGAACACCTTAAAGGACCAAGAGAGAGCCGTGACGTTGCAGACTGCATTCCCACACGCTCGTTTTGTATTCCCGACCGCTGCGCGACGCCGTGCCACGATATACAAGCGTTCACGGATCCATCAGTGGTTTGACAACTGGAACCTCGACCCGCCGGCGACAGAACGAGAAGAGTTGCAGATCGAGGGCTTACATGAGACGACCAAGTACTTGCACCAGCTCCTCCGTGCTGAGATTGCCGTCGTCCTCGGGGGTGCGAAAAATGCTGTCCTTGGTGGGCTAAGCCAGGGATGTGCAGCTTCGCTGGTGGCATTGTTGCTGTGGGAGGGAGAGGATCTGGGTGCGGTTGTGGGGATGTGCGGGAGGCTCCCATTCGCGGAAAGTTTGATGGAAGAGATCCGAGACGAGGAGGATGGGCAGCATGAAAATGGATCGCTGGGTTTCGACCCGTTCGGGGTCGATACATGCCACGAGGGCGAATCGAGCGATGGACCAGCTAGTACCCCGGCACAAAGAGCTGTGGCCTGGTTGAGAGAGCAGTTGGACCTGCCGGCTCTCCAGCTGCCACCAGAGCTGCTGCCGGTGCAGAAAATTCCGATCTTCCTTGGCCACGGAGGGCAGGACGAGAAAGTCAGCATCGAGCTGGGACGAAGAGCTTCCGAGTGTCTGGACAAGATGGGAGCGAGGGTCTGTTGGAAGGAGTACGATGACCTCGGCCACTGGTATTCGGACGGTATGTTGAATGATCTGTTGCAGTTCCTGGCAGAAGCCTGGGAAATTTGAAGCATGCCGGACAGATGAACAAAAGCCCTCTAGGCTGAATACAGAAAAGTCATTGAAACAATAGAGATGACGCATTCGAGCATGAATCGTTGTAGTTGGGCAGTATTATTACACCGGGAGTACAGCGTATGAATGATTTCGCTATTTGTAATTCATTAATTAAATGAGACAGTCCCTATATAGACCCACCCTTACATACATATATGTGCGCACGAATTCTGACCACCCCCCCTCAAGCCTTGGCCGCCGTCCTCTTGCTGATGCTAAGCCACATGTCCTCGTAGTAGCTCACACCGCCGTTGATCACATACCGGCCAGGCACCTCCTTGTTGGCAATCTCGGGCCTGTATGTCCTGAAGAACTGCAGCGGCGCCTTGTACAGCTCCATGTTGGCGATCTCCCGTCCCAGGCACACCCGGGCGCCGTACCCAAAGGCCATGTTGTACTTCAAAAACTCCTTGGCCCTCTCCGGATCCTCGAGCCACCTCCCCGGGCGGAAGTCGCCGGCGTCGTCGCCGTAGAGGGCCTGGTCGCGGTGCACGAGCCACGGGTTGCACGTGAGCTCCGTCCCCTCGGGCGCGAACCGGCCCTCGCCGAGGTCGACCCCTCCCGGTCCGGCGACGCGCGGGAAGATGTTGGGGGCCGAGGGCGTCAGGCGCATCGACTCGCGCATGCAGGCGAGGTAGTAGGGGCAGTGGGCCACGATGTCCTCGTACTGCGGGATGCTGCCCGCGGGAGCGATCCTGCCGGCGTCGGTGGCGGCGTCGAGCTCGGCCATGAGCTTGGCGTAGACGGCTGGGTTCGAGAGCACGTACACCATCATGGCCTGGAAGGCGGTGCCCGTTGTGTCTGCGCCGGCGAGGAGCACGAGGAGGATCTCGGCCTTGATATAGTCCAGGTCTAGGGGTTTGCCGTCCTCGTCTCGGGCCTCGATGAATCTGGGGAGAATTGTTAGAAGGGTGAGACGTGGTAGGAGTTGCTGTGGTTTTCACTCACGTCTGGAGAAGATCAAATCGCACGTTTGTGCCGGCCTCGATATCCTTGAACCGCTGGTCGATGAGCTTGTCACGGAAGCGCATGAGCGTTCCGATTCCAGAATCCTGCTCGGGCGTGGCGACAAAGTATTTCCCAAGGAAAGTGCTCTTGATCCAGTTTGTCATGGGGTACAGTCTGGCCATGATACCGAAAGGCGTGAGCCCGTCGTGGAACCCCTGGATCAGGCCCCCGACGTCCTTGCCCTGCTGGATGAACCCAAACGGCTCGCCGAAGCCAACCTCGGAGATGACGTCGTAGGCCATGTAGACGGCCCAGGGGGCGAAGTCGAACCTGGCACCCGGCTCGCGCCGGACGAAGAGCTCGTCGAGGCGGTCCACCCACTCGGAGATGCGGGCGTCGATGAGGGGCTCCATCTTCTTGATGTTGGTGAAGCTGTAGGGCGCGGCGGCGACCTTGCGGAAGCGCGCGTGCGTCTTGGAGTCCTGCATGTTGAAGAGCGACTCGGTCTTGCCGAAGCTGCCCGTGATGTAGTGCTTGGACTTGTTGGCCTGGCGGCTGTAGATGACGGGCAGCTTGGTGGCGTCGCTCACCAGCAGCATCACGGGCGTGACGCGGATGATGGGGCCTGGTCGCGATATGTCAGTTTTCGCACACACACACCATTGCACAGTGTCACTTCTCACGCTCATGCATGATGAGAGCACGCCAACATACCATATTTGCGGTGCAGGGCCTGGAATGTCTCAGGCTCGTCGCCCTTGATATTGTGGTAAGTGATCCATAATCGGGTCACTGATCCCCAGAACGGTCCAGGGAACTTGGCCAGCGGGTGGAAGAAGCGGTAGTAAACGATCTGATAGACGAAGCTGCCGATGACATGTGCAAGCCCGAGAAGGACCAGGCCTCCCACTATCCGCAATATCGAGGGCATTCTCGGATGGTGGGGCAACCGGCAAACCGAGTAGAGCCTTGGTTCAGCCAAGCTTCAGTGCCTACTGTACAGTCTATGGCTGGCTGTCACCTTGACGTGCTGCTCGTCAGGACGACTGGGGTGTTGCGCGCCTCGGTGAATGACAAGCCGTTCAAGTTGTGTGTGTGCAGAGTATTTATGTCAGGCTGCTCGGCCTGTTGGTGGACTCCCATGATGGGCGCCGACAGGAGGGATCCCTCCTTCGATCATTGAGCCTCCGATCATTCCCCACCTCATGCAATAATTCGCGAATAACGTGTGTGGCATTTGACGTTACATGGGGCTCTAGCGGCTGCTCACTGCTTGCTGGATTCGGCAGAGACCCATATAACATCGCATCACCCCCAAATTTCCTCGCCCCCGCTGGGTTCCACCTTACCGGGGCGAATAGGCTGCCCTTGACTGCTCCCGCCGGCCGAGTCGTCCTCGGCAGCTAGGAGCCGGTGGAATGCTGGGCACACACAGCCAGCACTGGTGAGATTCGGGGGATCTGCCGTGGGCTCCAGATTTGCGGCAGGCCCATCAATGATAGCCGGACAATCCGCGATTGGCCTGTTGATGCCAAAATAACGGTCCAACCCGACCAAGTGCCCACACCTGTTGTCAAAATTTCGAATGTGTCTGTGTGCAGTATCCGGCCCAAGTCGTCGGTTCTGATGGTGATTAGCCGGTGTCGGTATGGAGGTCCTTGGGCTCCTACTCTGCTACTTTGCACTGCGACCGTACGTACCTAGTGATCTGCGCCTCGATGCTACAAAAAGACTTCTGTCGTAATGGGGCTGAGGAAATTCCCAGGATGCCCCAACATCGTACTTCTCAATCTGATGCTGGCCCCTCGGTGGATGTGGGGACCAACACCTGGGATACTCCTGTGGTTGGCCTACAACAACTGCCTCCAAATTCTGATGGCCAGAAGTTGGAACTGCCAAGTGTCAATGAAGACCTGGACCTTGATACCCCGTACGAAGTATACTGCCGGAGAACAAAAGCTGGCCGGAGGTTGAATGTAGTTGGTAATGATCCTCGTTGCGCTCTTTCAGGTACAAACCCAACCACCGCTTCGAAAATCATTTCTTTCTTTCAAAAGCCCCTCCAGAGATAGACGTTGTTAAGTGAGGTGTGCCGTATTGACTGCAAAATGTTAGCTATTTGGTCGCATCTATGATGGAACCGCTGACTATTTTCGACAGGTCGCTTCTCCCCTCTAATTATGGGTCCTTGTCTGCTCCCTACCCCTGTGTACTAGGATTGGTCCTAATGCAACATGCAGGAGAGCGGTACGCGCTTCGGGGAATTGGTGACAGAAAACGGCCCGGCTTATTACATATGACGATGGAGCAGAGGACCACTGAAAGGAGCACATCATCTGATGGAACCGAAGCCATTGTGTTGGTATGTAGATCGTCTTCTCCGGACGTGCGGTCCACACAATGACTTTCACCGGCAAAGCCATCCGGCGCCGGCCCACCTCTGGATTAAGTTTAGACGCTGTTGAAATTGGGGCAAGGACCCCAAGCACCACCCAGACTCAACCGTTGCGAGCGGTCCCGTGGCCCACGCTGCTTCTGCATGCATACAAGTGCAGTCACGGTCTGGGAAGGGATCTTCTAACCTGCACCTGTACCACGTTTCGGCACAGGAACCATTGTTTCTGCTTTCCTTCTTGTCGGTAACGTATCACATTCAGGCCTCCATATGCTGTCACTGGCCGTCTGCTTCGCTCGGTTCTGTGCAGGGGGCGATGGATATCTTCATTTCATCCTCGTACTCATCTTTTTCCCTCGAAAGAAAAAGAAAACACTTCAGCACTTTAAAGCCCCTTGTACTTCGTGAAACTACACGGGAAAATAATCTAGATTATCTCCGAGAGACGGGTGCTGTCCGCGGAACACGACCAGGAAAATTACTCATCTCACTCACGCAGGTTCCCGGCCAACGGCTTTCTATTCGTCGGCGAATATCTGGGGCCGCACAACTCTCGTCATATTATGTGGGTACTCGATGTTCTCGCCATTGTAAACTCCCAAGCCCTCGAGCACCCTGGAGGAAGCAAGAGATCTGCTCGTAACCATGCCGTCGCACTAGTCCCCTGCAAATATGCAACGCTCTTTTTTTTCCTTCTTTGTGAAAAGTGACTGAGTCGGGTCCTGCCCCCTTGGGTTTTGAGGGAGGCATGTCGCCTCCTTCCATATCTCCGTTTCCAAATATTTCCTCGGCCACCCACTTCATATCGTCATGTCTTGAAGACACGGGGACCTTGATTGCGTTCTTTCCATTCTCTTCCACTCGGCCCGCTCCTTTACACCAACGGCGCATTCTCTCCTTTACGCACCGTGCAAGTGGGCTGGTTTGGCCTTTTCTTCTCTTTCCTCCGGTATTCTCCTCGCCGAGCGCAGATGGCTGAAACTCAAGGGCCCACGGTCACGACCGTGTCTGTTGTCTTCGGCGTCATCACTATTTTGACGATATCATTGAGATTATTCGCCAGGATTCATATCACGAAATCTTTCGGACCCGATGATGGTGAGCTACGACTGTCCCGTGGTCCCTGCATCAATGTGCTCAGGCTTCCATGCATGAACGCCAGCTGACTCTGCTTCTCAGCACTCATTATAATTGCTGCCGTAGGTTACTACATATATCCAACACGCAGACTGGTTTTGACTGACCTTGGAGAAGTTACTGGCATGGGCCTTTATCGTCGCAACCATACTCGGTACGCACAAGGTTCTACCTGGACACGTCTGGAGCGAGAACTAAAACATCATTGTAGCTGTAAATCACGGACTCGGATCCCACATGCAAGATGTGATGCTCCGGGGCACGGACAACCTCATATCGTACTCACAGATAGTGTGGCTGTCCTCGATCTTCTACAATGCCTGCCTAGGCTTCGTCAAGACCTCGGTGCTGGCACTCTACGCACGTCTTGGTGACCGCGAACTTCGACGGTTGGCCTATGTCATCATCGGCGTTGTGGCCTGCCAGGCCGGCGCCAATGTCATCGTGTGCATCTTCCAATGTTCGCCTGTCCAGGCTGCCTGTGAGTCTAGTCCCATCATGCGATGCCGGCTATATATACCTGCTCGACCATAGTAATGAAGGAATGACTCTGACGTCCACGTGTAGACGATCTCAACATCACGAACAAGACGTGCATCAACATCAACGCCTTCTACCTGGCCAATGCCGCCGTGAACATCTCGACAGATTTCTTGACGTATACGTTGCCCATAAAGATGGTTTCCAAGCTGCAAATGCCTAAGCGCCAGAAGATCGGCTTGGGTGTGATGATGTCCTTGGGATTCTTGTAAGCAAAGACGTGCCCAATCCTGACCTGATATCTCTCAGCTGGCCTTCGAGAACAAGGTGCTGACCATGACGCTTTCTTCACCTCTACAGCGCTTGCTTGTCATCGATCATCCGGATCACCTACATTCCACAAATGCTCGCGGCGGACGCCGACGCAACCTGGGTCATCTCAGGAGCCATGGTAAGGATAATCACACCAGCACCGTCATGTCGAATAGTATGGAAGTATGAACACCTAGCTAACGAGCACCGCCGGTATGTAGTACTGGTCCGCCATCGAAACCAACGTCGCTATCCTCGCGGCATCGATCCCCTCTTTCAAGGCGCTCGCCAAGCGCTACGCCCCGGCCCTGCTGGGCAGCTCGAACCGCGGCGGGTCGGACTACAAGCTCGGCGGCGGCCACTCCGCCGATGCAAGCCGCAGCCTGAGCACCAACAAGCTGTCGCGGTTCCACATGATGGACAAGAGCCGCAGCGGGCGCGAGGTCGACATCCACGCCAGCGGCGACCGAAGCGGCCACGACGACGACGACGGGACCGCCAAGCCGAGCCCGCTGCGCGTCGACGTCGACGCGCGCGCTGCCAGGCACGGCCAGGGCAGCCCGTACAACCTGGAGGATAACAGCAGCGAGGAGGCGATTTATCTCAAGCGGCAGCCGCCTCCCCAGGGCAAGATCGGGGTCCGGACGGATATTGCTACGTTTTATGAGGATGCCTGATCTGGGGGTTGTCCTACTAGCATGAAAGCCAGAGATATGCCGGCCATTCCAAGGAAGGAATCCGCGCGGTGCGCATGTCAACTAATAAGGTTGGGTATACAGATTTGCCGACGAGCTGGGCTGGGAGGGTGTCGGGTCGGTGTTGCACCGAGGGAATCTCCCCCGGCTTCACCGGCCTTATGAAACATATCGGAACTGGCCGCGGGTTATACGTGCCTTTTGATGTGGCAAAGGGCAATGACACTAAAATTCTCGGCGCTCTCAACAATAATACAATTTGTTCTTCCAGAAACAGTCAAGGCCCAACCCGCAGTAGCAAATCTCGGGAAATAAGAGAGTTAAACTCTAAACAAGCAAGCTTCCCGGCTGTCAATTATAAAGAGGGCTTCTCCGACCTGACGAGGGTATGAGACGATCAGGCTGAGGCTAGCGGTGTCTCAGGCGTCAAACTCTATCGCGAGCGCCGCGAGGGCATAAACGCGGCGTCTCAGCGGGCGATTCAAGCATGATTGAGTTTAGCTTTTGGGGGAAACAGGGGCCGCGTTGTGTACAACTCTAGGAGAATCTGGTGGTATAAATGCAGAAGGGCCCGTTGCACCCAGCATAATCGGTTCATCCACTATTCCAAAGGCTTGAAGCCCATTAATTCTCTACATACACAGCTTAATATCTCCGAACGAGACACGCATCAGAACACCATCGGGGCCTGGGAAGCTCGTGTTTTGACAGCAACGGGCGACGGTCAAGACTCGGAACCGCACTCCGTGACTTTCTCAACGAGCAGCTGAATTCAACATGAAGATTTCGGTCGTTACTATAGTGCTAGCTGCTGTGGCCGGCATCAGCGCCGCGCCGATGCCAAATGGGCAAGTCTCGCGGACCCCGTTGCCAATAATATCCACACCCATGCAGAGCTGGGTAGCATACACGCCGTCCAATCTTCCACAGCTAACGCTTCATAGACCAGTGGAAGCCCTGGAAGCCCGCGCATCCGATGCCATCAACAGTTTTATGGGCTTCTTCCGGCGGGACGACGGCATCGTCGTCAATAGGGAACTCGTAGGACCGCGGAAGAAAGTTGCTGTCAGGACGGTGGGCAGGACATTCTCGCTTCCTAGGTGATTGTGGTGGTGACTGGGAGCATTGGCTGGGTCGGAGAGCTAAAACTGAATGACTAATTGTCTGCCTTTATCTACATGATGTTGCTTGATCAAGGAAACATTGACATGCCCTGGAGAAAATGGGGGTTGAGCTCGAAGACAGCACGGAGGGAGGCCTTGAAAGGGGGGGGGTTAATTAGGGTTATGTCCTCGTTCGACTACGATAGCAATAGACTCGGAGCCTCATTATGCCATGCTCTAGTTAGCCCTAAGGGCGATTTTCTAGTACATGCATGATTCTTGCCTACTTCTGTTGGATTTTTCTATAATTGTTTGAAGCTGGAACAAGTCGTGGGTATGTGGTCAATGTTGTATAATCAGTGAATCTGCGCTTGAGGGAGTTAGTCTGTTGGGCCTAACCGGCCCCCCAAACCCCCCACCAGCATCCCTGCCTACTTGTCCTCACCTGTCTGCAGCGCCTGGGCACCTGACTTCGCGGGTCACTTTAGGCGGGACGCGACTCGACGCGTCATATTGCACAACCCACAAGGGATGACCGGCATCAGGAGCAGAATTCCCAATCCATCCCAGCAGAACAACATGAGCGACGATTTCGACTCTGGAGATGACCTCTTTGACGATGTCGACGTCAACGACATCGTCAAAGGCAAACCGGCCTTGCCCACAAAGCGCAAGTCGGCAGATGGGGACATTTCTTCCTCTGCCTCCAAACGGCAGAAGAAGACCACCACAACCGCCAAGACCAGCTCGTTGACTGGGTCCATAGATCAGGCTGACGATGATATGATCAGTGAGGGTAACGTAAAGCTAGCACAGCGCATACTGCAGGAGAAGTTCGGCCATGATGACTTCCGCCACGAGCAAAAGGGGGCCATCAGGCGCATCCTCGCTGGCAAGAATTCCCTCGTTGTCTTCCCGACCGGCGCTGGGAAGTCTCTGTGCTACCAGGTAGGCACCTTTCTCCCGTTCGAATGACACGGGGCTCATCCGACTACTCTGAAGTGGCCGCTGAAATCAACCACAGATACCCGCCGTGGCATTCCCTGAGCTGGACAAGTCCCGTGGCCACAGAGAGACCGGCCAGTCCGGCGTCACCATCGTCATCTCCCCACTCATCGCCCTTATGAAAGATCAGGTCGATGCCCTCAAGTGGCGCGGAATATCTGCCGACTGCATAGACTCGACCAAGTCCTGGGACGAACTCCAGGCCATCAACCAGCAGCTGGGCCGCGGCGAGCTGAGGATGATATATTGCTCCCCAGAGAGGCTTAACAACGAGCGTTTCGTCGAGCATATGAAACACGTTCCTGGTGGCGTTCGTCTTGTTGCTGTCGACGAGGCGCACTGTATATCCGAGGTAATCCGCACACTTCATGCTACAGGCACGCACAATAGTACTGACATGGTTCCAGTGGGGCCACTCCTTCCGACCAGAGTATCTCAAAGGTTCGATTTGTGTTATTACTACTCCTCTTGTGCCCTATTTCAACACATAAAATTGCTGAGTCTAACGTGTATTGGCCTCCAGTTGCCCGGTTCGTCCAGGAGATCAGGGCAGAGCGAGTCATCTGCCTGACTGCCACCGCAACGGCCAAGGTTGTAGAAGACGTCTGCAGAGCGTTTGGCATTGACGAGCATGGAGTGTTCCGGACTTCACCATATCGGCCGAAGTGAGTGTCGTTCTAGCTTCTAGCCCTCCTCGCCCACGGCCATGATACGAATGGAATCCCTCTTGCTGACCACTGTTTGTGCCAAGCCTCAATCTTTTTGCCGAGTCCGTCCCAAAATCTGCCGAGAAGTTCGACAAACTGTGCGCTTTTCTGCGAAAGAATCCAGGTCCGACGTTGATCTATGTTACCTTACAAAGGGCAAGCCAACACAGAAGGTGTGCGGAAGAGCAAGTACAGAGCACTAATGCTAGCCTTTAGGAGTCCGAAGACCTTGCCCAGGAGCTGCGAGCACAGAAATTCGACGCGACAGCTTTCCACGCAGGCATGAAGGTGGAGCAGAAGACCAAAGTGCAGGACGACTTCATGGCGAATCGTGTCAAGATCGTCGTTGCCACCATCGCGTTCGGGATGGGAGTAGACAAAGCTGACATTCGCAACATTGTCCACTACACGCTCGCGTCCACGGTCGAAGAATACAGCCAACAGATCGGCCGCGCCGGACGAGACGGCAAGCAGAGCAACTGCATGTTCTACCTCTGCGACGCCGACTCCTACGTCCGCGAGAACTTCGCAAGAGGAGACTTGCCATCGTACGAGCCGTTTCGGAAGCTGATCGGGGATATATTCAACGATGAGATAACATCCCTAAAGGTCGGCGCGGAGTTCAAAAAGGACACAAATGCCCAGATGAAGGAATTCGACATCCGGTCAAGCCCTCTGAGCGTCATCTACGCCACCCTCGAGCTCCACCACAACCTCATCCGAGCCATCACCCCGGAGTACAGCCAGTACTCCTTCGAGATAACCGGAGCGTACTATATGTTCATGAAGAACATGGCGAGCAAGGACCGGCCGGAAGCTAAAGCAATCCTGGACAACTCGGAAAAGAAGACCAAGTACACCTACGTCGACGTCAATGCCATAGTGCGCAAGACGGGCTACCTGCGCGCCAACATCATCCAGATCCTGGATCTCCTCGACCGCGACAACATCATCAAGCTCACGACGAAGGGCGTGGTCCCCAAGTTCCGCGTTCTGAAGGAGCTCCCCTCCACCGCCGCGCAGCTCGACGAGCTCGCCCAAGCCATGTACGAGGACCTGGAGCAGAAGGAGCGAGACGCCCTCGCCCGCAGCAGGGAGGTGGTCGACCTCATCACCGGCCCGACCTGCTTCGCGCTGGCGCTGGCGCGGCACTTCGGCATGGGCCTCCCCGGCGGCAAAGGGGAGTGCGGCCACTGCACCTTCTGCCTGTCGGGCGGGCAGCGAGTACCCCGGCCGCAGGCGGGGAAGGCGCCGCTCGATAGAGAGGGAATCCGCAATGTGCTGGCCCTCTGCCCTGTGCGGGATGACCCGAGATTCCTGGCGAGAATCGCGTTTGGCATCATGAGCCCGCGCGTCAGGGAGCTGAAGATGCACCAGACTTCTGCATGGGAGTCTATGCAGGACCAGGACTTTGATGTGAGTACTTTTGAACTTGTATTGTCTTGTCCCCTTGATAAGGCGTGGATGCTGACGTCTGTTCGATGGCTTCGTAGGAGCTGCTAAGGGAGTTCACAGCTGCATGCAAGACTGCGAAGCATGACCCGACCTCGACCAACCTCCAGCCAACATCGGACTCTTCCTCGAACCAGAAAACATCCAGGGGGTCATCTCGTGGGACCTCGGGCCCAGGGAGGCCCGGCCGTGGGTCATACGGGAGAGGCGGCAGGGCACGCGGGCGAGGGCAAGCTTGATTGACTGGTAGGACGGTTTTGTAAAGACACAACAAGGTGGGCCGTTCAACTTGGATTGTGCATTGATCTGGAATTTACTCATGCCCCAGGCGTTTATCCTTTCAGGCCGGAGCCCTGATCACGGACCGGCCGGTGCAAAATGTCCGGGGATGTTCTAGAGATTAGACTTTTGGCAACAGATGGGTAGAACCCCATGGCCAGTTCAAATGACAATATATGCCAAAGATTGGTGATGCTGCATGGACAGATCATCCCGCACTGTCTAGTTCTTGAGTTTGCTTGTTGTGCCCCGTGTCTGTGGCCCCTAGTATATGCCCCAAGTCCTTTGGTCCTTTGACTTGGAGCAGAAGCCAAAGCTTCAATACCATGTGAGAGAGTAACCAGCTCCTCGCCAGCACGGATTGACTAACATGAGGAAATTACTAGTTACAGAGCCCTCAATCCTTTAACTTTAGTTCTTTGGCGACAGTCCAACACACTGCCGAGTCCATACATTATTGGGCATTTCCCGGGTATTCACACTTTCGAAGTACATCGGAGACTGTCCATCCTCGAGGCTCCAGACTGCCGGAACTTGCTTGCTATGCTAAATAATATCAAGATCCATCCCTTTTGAAAGGGTTGTTTCGAGAACGTCTTCTCGAATGTTCCCAGCAGAGGCAGAGTCAGATGGAGCATCGATTGGTGCCCTTTGCCACAGACGAAGGTATTGGAGACTGACAAGCCTTCTTGGTTCTACCAGCAAGAAACGATCGCTGGAGCCATTTGATAGGCTCCAGAGGCCAGTAATGATGTTAGTATCGTTTGTCAATCTATCATCACCCTCGCTATCCAACAAGCAGGTACAAATTGCCTTCAGCAGGTTTGACACCATTCTAAGACCACTTATATTCTGCCTGGATCGTGTAGCACAGCAGGAAAATCATGCCCTGCACAGAACACAACACTCGAGTGGCTTGTGCCAACAGCCTAGAACCATCATATTGTGACCCGCCATGCACAGTCCAAAGCCAGGTGCTGTCAACGGTACGGCACAGCTTGTAGGGCATCTCAAGGGGATTCTGGACGTCGGAGAGGTTGGATCACTCCATCAAGGGAGGAAGACAGCAGGACTGGAGCAGCACAGGCATGGTCTTGTGGGTTTAGTTTGGGCGTCGGCCACGGGGGAGGAACAGTCCGTTGCAGAATTGGTCCTATCGAGGTCCGTTAGTGGATAAAAGCTGTTCTCAACGTAAAATCGAGGGATATATACCTTGGCCAGGATGATTCGTGTCCCTGAGGCAAGTGCGAGTGGTTGGCGTTGGCTATGTTGGTGTGCTTTGTAGTGCCCTGGGAAGTGGACCTGTCTAGTGCTGTCAGAGGAGCTTTGGGCAGCTTGCTGAAGTCACGCTGCGCCTGTAGCGTACCTAGGTAGCACAGCATGGCAATCCAAGTCCACAGAAGGGAGACCTAAACACTCAATGCTTTGGTTCAATGCACTTGTTGGACTAGCGACCAGTCAGACTGGCCTCGTCAAGTGTACGTAGCATAGTTTTAGGGACAACGAAGTCCGAGTCTGGACACTAGAAGACATGCGATTGACAGCATGTCTTCCACAAATAATTACATAGCTTATTACTGGAGCTCTCTAGCTTGGGCAGCATCCGGGAGCAAACGCTTTCCAGATTAGAAGCCAGTCCCTACAGAGCGTGCGAAGAAGTCTTCTCGCCACTCGTGACTGCACGGACGCAACGCCGTGGGAAATCCTCCTTGGGTGACAGTCAAAAAGACACAACTGCTCGAAGAAATGACAAGCAAAATTTGCACAGAAGTCTGTATCATGAATCATTTCCCACCTAGAAGACTTGGACTGGCGTTCCCTGTCCGGCCAAGCCTTTGTGAACCAGAAGCCTCTGACAGTCAGCCGGCCATCTGCAGCTGTCCGCTCTTGACCCGGGCCCTTTGACGCTTCTGTGACTCCTTTGACCTTGTGTCTTGAGCTGTCTGGTATTGGCTGCTCTCCTTTCAATCCATCGGCTGTGGTGCCTAGATAGCTCTTTCTCTGTCCCTTCCCGGGCCGGCCGGGTATGATCTTCTGCACGGATATATTCTCTGATGTCTACAACCCAACCGCTTCTACCACTCTGGAAGCCGCATGAAGAGCAGCCGGTCCCGGCTGCGTGCCGGGAGAGGTCTCTCTCGACGTGCTCAGGTCACACAGTGCCCACCAATTGCGACGTACAATTGTGCATGCCGAGACGTCTCGGCATCGTGTAAGTCGGTATATTGTTGCACCTCACGCCCTTTTCGAGTATATATCCAAGAACGACGGAAGCTACATCTTCCACCACCCCCTCTGCCAGGGGACAAGCCGCTCGTAGCTCCATCAACCTGACTCTCGAGCCGGCGCTCAGGAGCTGGGATATGCTTGAAAAGGTAGTTTTCGAAGGGTTTGGACAAGGCTGCATCGTTTGTTCCAATGGACAGCCTATTGAAGGAGGAGAGGCTGCGAACACGATCCTGGGAGACCTGTTCACGTTCTGGAGATTCTGTCAGCATTGGACCGTCTGCACTGTCCAGCAGATCTGGATCTTCGAGTGTCCTGACCTCTGCAAGGATACCTACTTCTGCTGCTTCTAAGAGCTCCCTCGAGTAGTCACCAGCCAGCCCATCTCCTCCGTTGTCTAGGAATGTGTCGTGCCGGCGTGGGCTTGCAGCCAATGCGCCACCGTGCTCGCCCCCTTTTCCTCCTAATCGGACGCACCACCCGATTGGCTCCAGACCTGTACCTTTGGAAGTACTTTGCGGGTGTCACGGTCTACTTCTTGAAGCCTCAGCTCGGACCGTTGTGTGGTGGACCTCGTGTTTATCACTGTTGAAACGAGTCTTCTGTTGTTCTGCTCAAGGGCCACCCGGGTTCGGCTCCGATTAAATTTGGACATGTTCCTCATCTTGACACAGTCAAAGTTGTCCGGAGCCATTTGGTCTTCTTTCCTCGTCTGCGATCCGAAGGGGGACTCGTTCGGCTTGGGTCTTTGGCAAGCGTCGCGGTACTGAGACGGCTTCGGATGTATCTTCAACGATGGAACTAGACGTGGCCAATTGTCAACACAACAGAATGCTGCCTTGATGCGCTTCGCTCCGGACGGCGCTGCTCGCTGGCTGAGACAGCGAGGGCACAGACGCAATAGAACCACGAGCAGCGGCGGTGACGTTTGCGTCTGCAAAGTCAGGAAAGCTCGGGTAAGCATTCTCTAACGTTGCTTGCAGCAACCACACGGGTGTTCCGCGTCGTCGTATTTGCAGAGCTTGCCGATGGCTCCCCGGGAGATTGGTGTTGCTTGTAGGAACGGCTAAAAATCAACGCCCGTTCGGCTATCGAAACCACTGGTCAGATATGCCAGGACTGATAGCAAGGCGACTGGAATAGGGTCGAGGAAACGATATTCAGTGGGAAAGGCGCTCGGTTGTTTCCTGACTTGGAATGTTGGCAGTCGGCTGAGTGTTGTGGACGATTTCTGCCCTTGTAGGTAGCCAAGCTCCCCCGGCCAAGGGCAGCAGCAAGGACACCCAAGATCAACTATCAAAGCGAGTGATGGAGATATTGAAGGCATTTGTACTGTTCTAAGGCAGTTACAGAGCTCGAATACTGTCCAGGACACATTCTCGGCCCTGATTCTAGTGCCGGCAACTACAGGCATCGCCCAGATATCCGTCAAGACTGCTTCCGGAACCAGTCGACCGTTGTGATCCACATGACACGCGGAATACCTGCTGCGGAAGTGAATTACGGGGCTGTCCCTCTGCACTCGTATGGAGATTGAATATAGACGGCCACCGGACAGTATCTACGAATAAAGAGCACACGGTCGAAGCTACCGTTTCAGTTCCAACAAGCCCAGATGCCCACAAGTGATACACGCGTCCGCCTAAAGCGCGTCCCCCTGAGCGCGTCCCCACGCGTCCTCCCAAGCAGCCTGGGCTTCTTCTTGTGTTTCCATGGCCAGGGAAGGTTGTATAATTACGTAGTATTGTGTCCAGAGGTCACGGCTTTCCAGAAGAGGAAGTGCTGAAGGGAGATTTTCGTTTGTTTGACCTGCTTGCTCCTGCCGCCTCCTTTGTCTTCCTCCTCCCTCCTGCCTCCTCCTGCCAGCTAGTCCGTCCCAATATCTTTCTCCAGGGGAGATCCTCCAGTGTACATGCGCCTGAGCAAGCTCCCATAGTGTGGGCCCACTTTTCCCGAGTTCATCTGTTGCCTTTCCTGCAGACAAACTCCCTCTCCCCTCCCAACATTCCCAACCTTCTCTCCTTTCCTTCAACATCCACACCCTTCACCAACACAACCACATTCTCTTCAACCAACTCGACATCAAACAAGCACAAACAGTCAGTCCATCCCTCCCAATTGCCATCATCATCACTGTTGTCATCTTGTTTCTGTGTAAGTAAGACTAAATCAACCACGCTAGCAGCCCACTGCCTCAGGCACAGTCACTCCTTGACAGAACCACTGCAACGTCATCTACGACGCGACGCGTTTGTGTTAAACCATCAGCTCCTCTTTAGACTGCCATCCCAAGACCAATCAGTCCATTCGTCCAAACCTTCAGGCAAGCCATTGCACTTGGATGATCATGGCGGTAAGTCTTCCTCTTCCTCCCTGTTTGCCCAGCCAACCGATCACCGAACACTTGAACACTCCCATCAAACGCGTCTCTTTTCAACCTCCCAAACTGACAAATTTTTATCGACGACAAGACCTTCACTTTCCTTGTCGTCTTCTCCATCTTCCTCCTGCAGGTCGCGGGAGAGGCATTCCCTACCATCATTCTTCAGCAGAATGATGGAGTCTTTCCCAATGTCACCAACTCTACTGGCACCCTTTCTATTGTGTCCCCGTCTGGAACCTCTTTCATCACTGTCAACGTTCCCCAGGAGGCCATGCAGGTGGTTGCCGACCAGGTCAAGCGCTACAACGATGCTGGCGAGCCCATTAACAATGATGAGATCCTTCCTGGCTACAGCAAGGAGAAGCGTCAGCACAACACCTGCCACCTGATCTGCACCCCCAGCTCCCTGGCCGACATTTGCCAGGGCTCTCCTGTCTTCGCAAGCTGTGCTGATGGTTGCGAGCTCAACTTTGCACCTCCCGTCACCCCGCCAGGAGGTAATGGCGTGGGACCCCTTGAGGACAGCAACACAGAGCCCCATGATGACGTCATGGAGGATCAAATCACTTGCATCAGTCACTGCAGCTGTGCTGGTGGACACGGTGAGCAAGTCGTTGATCGTCGCAGCAACGAAGACAACCCCTTCCAGGGCCTGGACTAGGAGACCAGTGGCCTGAGCAAGAGTCTTGCTGACACCGATGACATGCACAACATGCCTGCTGTCAAGTCAACTGTGAACGAGAATGGAGACGCCACTCCTGATACTGTCATCCGTGCCGGTGCAGAGATTTACAAGCCACTTCTTGAGGCCTCAACGGGTTCTACTATGATACCGGTGACCCCAGATGATCAGGTGAGTCATTGACAAAGACGATATATCATGACCTGCCCGAGTCCCCTTCAATCCCAGATCAACACCCGAGCTTCTCAAATCCTCTATATCGTTGCCGAGTTCCTTGTGTCAGGTAGACTAATTCTTGATCAGGTTCCCAATAAGGACATTCAGCCCCTGAAAGAGAAGGAGCCTCGTCCTTCCTTCTACAGCAGGCTGTTCTCCCGCAACAGGCCTCTTCCTGATGTTCCCTCTCCTGGCGGTGGATGGATTCCTCCTCCTGGAATCGACCGTCGAGAGCTCGGCTCCCCCTTCCATGAGGATGAGGGAATTGCCAATGAGTATGATGGTGATGCAGTTGATGATGTTCAGGCTTATCTCGAGGATGAGGACTAGCAGGTTGGCTTCTAAACAATCCTGTACGGCTCTTGAGCCCCCTGGAGGAACAACCCATCTCACCACAGCCTGCTGCTGTAGTTGCAACAACACAAATCGGTTTGGTCACCGTCACTTCTTTTCTTCTGCACAATTTCGGCTTCCCTTTTCCCAATCACCAATCACCCAGCTGTGAGTTGGTTTGCATGGACATGAGGGAGGATTTCAGCACCAAGTCTGACAAAAGTTACTTCATTTTCTT
Organism: Diaporthe vaccinii; assembly: GCA_039880775.1. Taxonomy (NCBI): domain Eukaryota; kingdom Fungi; phylum Ascomycota; class Sordariomycetes; order Diaporthales; family Diaporthaceae; genus Diaporthe; species Diaporthe vaccinii. Next base: position 330,226 of record JBCEDN010000008.1, read on the forward strand.
TCTTTCTTTCTCCCACAAGTTTCAACATGAGGGGAATCTTGATTTTGACACACAGCCCTCATCATCTACTTGTTCAGGGGACAGAGCTCTTTGACATCACGGTCACGATAGTGGGTCAGTGCTGGCAGGGGATGAAGATGAGATGATGACTTGCTGATGGGCTGTTTTTGTTACAATGAAGGACAGACAATTGACCAACCAAATTTGACCAACCAAGCTGTAACCTTCTCATTCATACGTGATTCTCCTGTAGTGTGATTCTTTGACGTTTCTGGACTGCAGTGATCCTTTACGCCAGTGCCCTGTGGCAACTATCTTTCCCTCTGCTTCTGCTGGCCCACCAGACAAAAGACAGCAATTAGACCAGTGCAGGCTGCACAGCCATAGCAGTCTTAGAAGCATCAATATTTCGATATAAGTACCTAGGTAGCTAGAAATTGCTACGACGCACTGACAACCTTGGCGTTGGACCTGCTCTTGGTCTTGTGTGGTATACTTCCCGGCTGGACTCCCCGTCTCTTCTGTCTCTTCCCTCCCTCATCATCCTCTCCTCCGCCTTCTGTCCAATGGAAGGGCCCAGTAAGTTCCCTGGGAGCCAACTTTGCTGTTCCTTCTCGCGACGGCGGACGGTTGCCCATTGAATCTTGCTGCTTGGCACCCATCCACCAAGTCTCTATTGTACCGATGAGTTTGCTTGTATGCATGTGGACCCAAGATATGACAGCTCGTGTGTTCTGAAACGAAGGTGTAGAGCAGGAATAATAGTGGAGGAAGATATTCTATTGAAACGGAATTTCCCGGGCAGGGTGGTTGGGGAACACGCCACAGCTGCTGTCGCGAGGCTATGCTGGTGATCATGGTCCCCCGGCCTCGATTGGAGCTCAGCAGAGTGTCTGGAGGGGGCGAGGGATATTCTCAGCTCCGTCTGGAGTGTATCAGTGCCCAGAGAGATTGTCTGGAGTCTCCCGGCAGGACAGGCATAGATCTTGTCTGGGCCTGCGATCCTGGAGCGCCAGTAGCTAGCTCGGGGGCGTGTCGGGATTCAGGGAGGCTAGTGGCTTCGAATGGGGGCCACAGGGACTCTTGTGTCTCTGCTGAAGAGAAGAATTGTTAGCTGGAGGCTTGCAGGAGTAGCCCATGTGGTGCCTTATCGTGGAGGAATGACTGGAGTAGAAGGATGGTAGCTTAGCTGGTGCCCTGTGGCAGCGACATAGTCCGTGGTTGATGTATAGGTTGTCCCCGGGAGTCGTCGGACCTGTCCGACAGAGCTTGTAAGACGAAGTCCTGTGGTCGTGTGGTGTTATTGCTCGTGTCGTCTCTGACAAAGAAGGCGTTGGGTCAGGAGAAGCCCTCGAGCAGTACAAGGAGAGTGCTGCTGTTGCCTGGGCCACATCGAAGCAGAAGCTATGTCTGTGTGCACTTCTTTGGTGGTGTGATTATCTTCAATCAAAGAGTAATTGCCACAGAGAGAGAGAGAGAGAGAGAGAGAGAGAGAGAGAGAGAGATAGAGAGAGAGAGAATCCGGGCTTGTCTCGAAGAGTACTTAATCGCCACCAGGCCAGAGGAAGCTCGAAGTCGACGGAGCGTTCTGGCTCACGCGCCTAAAGGAGCATGCCTAGGGAGCAGAGAGGGAGCGGGTCGCCTAGCTGGAGGCGCTGTTGGGTTGCGGTCTGGATGCCTCTAGGCGGTGATGCCGGAGTCTACAGGCGGTGATGCGCTAGAATATAGCGCCTGACGCAGCAGGATGAGATGCTTCACAGGCTTGTCAAGGCAGGGTACGCTGGCAGTCAGGACGGCCTGAGCAGGTTGTGACGATTGCCGAAGGCTATAGATGCTGTCAATAGATGGCTCATGGTTTCTTTGACGCAATAGTAAGGATGTAGACGTCTAGATGTCTGAGAATGGAGTGCTTTGTTTTGTGTCTTCCAGTCGAGGCAGCGAGACAACTCCCACCTCCCAGCACAGCATTCTTGCAGCATACTATCCACAGTTGCAGCTAGAAGAAGGCTTTGGATGCTACATCTATGCTCAATTGTACCATGGAGCAGACAAGAGACTGAAAGGCAACCCTATGTTCATATGGCTCTGATGCGAGGTACGTGAACACGAGCGCTGCATATACAAGGCTGCCAAGTTATCCCAAGGCACGGCTGCCTTGGGAAGTCTCATCGGCATAGATACCTGGGTAAGATTCCCATCATGACAGCAACACATCAACAAGTTACAGATTCTGGCTGACTACGACTAATTTTCTAGAAATCAGGACACCAAGCTCTGCAGTAGACCATGATGGATCAAGAAGCAAATAGCCTTGTCACGGTCGCGTCGCTCCATTCGTCCCCGCCCGACGCGTAGTCCTGATTTCCACCAGCACCTCGACCGTTGCACCCTTCAGCTTGCTCGAGGCCCTCTCTAGACCGTCAAGACTTGACGGCATAGATCTTGTACGATCCTTGAGAATAGGTTAGTACAGCACAATCCACGGCTGGGAGCATACATAAGCGGAAATGCGGTCGACTTACCAGCCCAGTCGTTCAGGTTCTCGCCTTCCAGGTCCGTCAAATCCTTCTCGTCGAACGCATAGGACTGATCCGGCTTGCTCCCTCCTCCACAGCACGACGAAGACGATGAAGCCGCCGCCGCCGCAGCAGACTCCATCACCGCGTCAACCTTCGACGTGCCTCCCGAGAAGCCAGACGACGCAGGAGCTACCACCGGGGCTGACTTGTTCTCGCCAGAGCAGCAAGAGGAGGAGGCCTTTGTGGAAGACTGGTCCACAGCGGGCTTACTGGAACAACAGGACGACACAGCCGGGGCAGAAGGGGTAGCAGGAGCAGCACTGGGGATGCTCGGGTTGCAACACAGGTTGCCGCCCGTCCCACCGGCCGTCCTTGTCCCGTCAGGGTTGGTCTCGAGGTAAACATTCAAGTCGGCACTGTCGTCCCGGATCACGGCGCTCCCGGCCTCGAACCCCGCCTCCGCCAGGTACCGCTCGTACTGCTCGACCAAGCTCGCCCCGGATACGCAGCCGACGTACAGCGCCATGTTGGCCCTGAGCCTCTCCGGCAGGGGCTTCTTGGCCAGGATGTCCGAGATGGCGATGCGGCCGCCGGGCTTGAGGAGGCGGTGCATCTCCCGGAAGACGAGGGGCTTGTCCGCCTCCGGCACGAGGTTGATGACGCAGTTGCTGATGATGCAGTCGGCCGTGCCCGAGGGGATGGCGGACATGTCTGTGATGTGGGCGTCGACGAAGCTGACGTTGGTCTTGTTGTGCTTGGCCTTGATCTCGTTGGCGCGGGCGAGCATGTTCTGGATGCTGGGATCAGCTGTGTTCGGCACGACTGTTTGGGGGGGAAACAGGCGTGACTTGCCTTGTTCATGTCGACGCCAATAACCTTCCCGCTGGGCCCGACCTTGTTGGCGGCGAGGAAGACATCGAAGCCGGCACCGCTGCCCAGGTCGATGACTGTCTCTCCCTACACGTGCAGAGTTCCTGGTCAGCTGGTCGTTGTGCCCGATGGATGGTCAAGAGTGGCCAACACACCTCGCGTATGCTAGCCATGGCCATTGGGTTGCCACAGCTCAGACCCAAGTTGGACTCTTTGGGAATATCCGCGAGCTCTTCTTCCGAGTAGCCGAACGCTTTGGCGACTGAGGCTCCATACTCGAGGGCGGTGCCTCGGGACGCCGCGCTGTAGCGCTCGGTGACATGGTCGTAGATCTGTTGAGTGGACATATTCAGTGTTTCTGGTGCATTTAAGAGTCAAGAGTGTGATTTGATAGACTGAGACAATTGTAGAATTTATTCCAAGCCAAATATTCCTCTATTCCCTGGCGAACTGTCGTTCTTATACCAAGAGGCGACATCATTACCAGCTCACGCTATCCCCGTTTCGGCAGTAATTCGGTATGTCACCAGCAGCGGCTAAACTCAATGCGGTGAAGAAACGGCTTGTCATCGTCAAACTTCTCTTTTCGTCATGCGTCGTCGCCGCTAGACCTGACTCCCTCCCCACTCCTGACCCTCCAGATCAACGCGTACCATACTTGAGCAGCAGTGCACAGGAAGGAGGTACCAAGATGAAGACGAAGACTCAGTCAGGACCGTCGGTCCTCAAGTGGTCATCAAAACCAGCAGACCACAACGCCATCCGAGTGCGCAACAATCAACGCAGGCACCGCGCCCGCGCCAAGGGGCACGTCGAGGATCTCGAGAAGCGCCTTGAGGAAACCAGTGCTAGGCTTGAGGCCGCCCTGCAGACTATCAGTCATCTGGCCCAAGAGGTCGAGATCCTACGCGGCCGTTTACCCCCATCCTCGGCATGGCCTCAGAGTCCGCTGCCCACGGCAGCTCTGCAGAACGTGTCACACGTGGAAGTCCAACGCCTGGATCCAACAACCGTTCAAGAAGGCCTACAACAACCTACCAATGGATTTCCAAACGTTCCGGATACGATTGTGGCACCTCCAACAGCGCATCCCGAGGCCAACGCGGACTGCGGATGCGACGGACTTCCACCGCAGGCCCCCGGGGAGTCCACACTGCCGTGCAGCTCTGCCTTCCGTATCATCGAGCAGCAGAACTTCAGCGGCGTCGAGGTCACCACCATCAGGGCGTGGCTCGGTCCAGGGTTCAGGAAGGCGCTGAAGCCGGGCGAGGCATGCCGGGTCGAGACGAACCGGGTCTATGAGCTGCTTGATCACATTACGTCGTCTTCTTGATCTCAGGATTGTTAGACAGCTCCGGGCACAAGACTTGTGTGTAGATACACTCTGATATCGTGATCGCCCATGGGATAGATCCTTAGGCCGAGGATTTCAAAATGAGGCACCTGCTTTCGTGTGGATCGTGGCATCTAGCCTACAATGTTACAGCTCAAATACTATGGGTTTCTGGTCACTGGAGGATGCTCAACTATTCACAACGACATGAGAAAGCCAGCCATCGTTGGATGATGTATACTGATGGCCGTGATTGATGTGTACACAAGCACAACAGCACAATCTCTTTCTTCAAAATGAGCAAGAGTTTTGGGTATTGCTTATTCCTACATCACTGATAATTGTTCCCCAAGGAAAAAGATCGCATGTGGATGTGCAGCCTTTCGTAGCTCCTTCGGGGCCTAGCCTGGATAGTCTGGTCCGAGAGCCTTCATTGTAAGGGCTCTCTTTCAGTTCATATCATGGGATGTCGAATTGTGATCTCCAGGTCAACCCTGAGCACTCAATTTCAGCAGAGCCCCTGTGCTGGCCCTGTCGAACAGGACCGCAGCCCGGGAACATTATATTCTTACCTAGTGTTTCTCATCACAATGCCCAGAAGGTGTATGCCAAATATTCAGGATCTCCACACCTCGGAAAAGTCTCAGTGTCGGGGGAGCATGTGAGATCATTGACAATGTTATCTATACATCGTTCCGAGACAAAGACGGAGCAAGCGCTTCTGCTTTGGTGCCCGATTCAGGCATGGTAATCGATTGTTGAAAATTGTCTTACAACTTGGAAACACTAATGCAAATTGGCGACACCAGGAGTAACTACCCACGATTCTTGGTCTCCACACCTGGTACATAGACGTAAGACAAATTCCTGACCTGCAGAGTGAGCAACAGTCTGTGCCTAGTGCGCTTCAAGGACTTAATATTGGGCTTCTAGCCTCCCAAAGGGATCGAACATATGTATCTGCAATACCTTTCGGCGAATAGTTATCCTATGAGCATGGTGGCAGAAGTCCGAGGAGTAAATGAGCTCGGGGACACCGGTCGGGAAGAGCATGCTGGCGATTTGTCCGACTCCAGTTGCAATGAATACGTTGAACACCAATGATTGGCAATTATTTTCGTCTGATATCCACCCTCAAGTTCCCTGTCTCTCGCCCTCCGGTGCGTGTCCTCATCCAATATGCCGGGTGCTCTTCCCGGCTCACCCTTGGCAGGACTGCATCTGGAATCTCCACGATGACATCATTTTCTCCTCCGCTCTCTTGGTTGGTCTTGGGAACGAGAAGAAGATGTACCTGTCCCTGCCTCGGTTGCCGAACCGAGCTCGAATAGAGCGATTCGGGAACCATGTGCCTGGCGAGCGTTCTTGCTCGCGAATGTCGAACACACAGGAGTGCCTTGCGAGGAAGAGGGGAGGGCAGGAACCTACGTGGAACCGTAAAAGCGGTTTTGCCTTTTCATCCGATCACTCGCATGTTGCTTGGACGTGTTCACTCACCTGGTGCGATATTAGTTGGCCTGGGAGCTTATTCTGCCTTGCAAGCGAAACACAAAACGGTTTCCCCGCTGTTCGTGATCCGTCATATTGGCGCTACTATTCTGAGCACTAGATGCTATCCTACAAGTTCGTCCTGCACAGGATGTGCTGAACATACTCGGCTCATCTTGCGCGCATGTGCCGCCGCTGAACGTGAGCCTATCGCTGAGGCTGTGATTCAGCTGGTGAGGAGCGATGTGTGACGCCATCTTACGATCGACCTAATGCTACCCAGTGTTCCGATTCCCACATACAAATAGCGTCATTGTATATCCAAGGCAATATATCAAGCTTATGGTATGGCCCGAGTTCAGCTTTTGGACTGGCAGATCACCGCGGGAAAAAACGACAAGAAGAGGCGATACCCCGCATGCAAGTTGGCTCGCATGGTCATACCGAAATGGAAAGCCATGCGTCAGGGCAGGATGATGCGAGAAACGGTGGTCTGGGTTGGATTTGATCGCGACTGGTTGGACGAGGCGTCTCATGTTTCGAATTCTAATGTGACGACTTCCTTCCGCATGCGCAGTAGCGCCCGTCCCTAATAGGGGACCCTACCTGCTCTATGCTTGGCCCCGCCGTGCCGGCCTACTAGACGTGCCAGAGTACATCCGGTCAGTCCAATAAGTTGTTAACCCGACATACTATGTAAATCCTGCACTGCAAGGCCGTGCCCAACTCAAGATCGACAGAGAGTCACCGTCCAAGGTCATCGTGGCGCTTTGGGCTGCGTCCCATAGGAATATCAAGATGACATATCTTAAGTCTTAATGCTGGCTGGCTTGACTCCAATATATTCTTCTCGCACATCAGACGACAGATGCGCCGGCAGATGATCGGTCTCCTACGACGGATATGCTTACATTTAAAGAAAGGTCGCCTTACTTGCGACTCTTATGATACTCCTCAGTCCCTTCACGGAGATCAAGCCTAGATGGGCAAAGCAAGCAGACATGCTTATATGCCCTCCTGCAAGGCTGTGCAAGGTCACCCTAGCTCTGCCCCGCAGAAACAAGGTATGCAGCCCCGTCATCGTTCCACAGCAATCGCGGGGAAAGCAGCAACCCCAGAGCGGCGGCGGGAAGGGGACCGGGTGACGCCTGATTAGAGTTTCAAAGTAGACTGTAGGGCCGGGGGGCACAGGTGTGGCAGCCTCGGCGAAAGCATGCTGGCCCTCTCGCTTGTGATCCTGTGATCTTATGCTTGGCCGACCTCACCGGGGCCGAACCCGCCCATGGGGAATCGCTTACCCCGAGGGTGTGCGGTTCGACATAAAGCGATTGCCTCGCCTTGAAGTATGCAGGGCAGTTGTATGCGTCCCATGCGTTCGTCATCCGTTGTCCACTTGTCTCGCCAGATTTTGATCTCGCTACGATCGCAATACAATCAGTCTGCGGCTCTTGGCAGATATCCAGCATTGTCCCAGCCATAGAACAAAGAGATAACCCCAACAGAACAATACTGAAATAATTCACCATGTTCGGCTCGACGTCTTCCCTCGCTTTCCTCACGCTTGCGTCGCTCGCTACCGCCAGCCCACTACTCCCCGCCGAGGACAAGAGGCAAACCGGTAGCGGCCTCCAGGCTCTTCAGGCTTCCATCACAACCCTGCAGCAGCAGCTCGCCGCGGCAAACAACACGGTTGTTGACTTCAGTGCGGACAGCATCATCGATGGCCTGACGGGGCTGATCAAGGTGAACTCGGCTGTCGTGGAGCTCGGAGATGATATCACGGACACCACAGGAATTGCAAACAGCACTTCAAGGCTCAACGCGCAAGACTCGTAAGACTGCTCCTCAGATCCCGCCGGATGAAAGGTTGAGTGTGCTTGGTGAGGCTGACTGGTTGTTGTCGTGTAGAACACAGGTCGGTGTTCAATTCCTCGGCATCCAGCCTGATATCACCACTCTGTTGAACAACCTCGCGGCAAAGAAGCCCGACTTCGACAAGGCAGGCCTCAAGATCCTGGATGTGAGGAGCTTGATCAGGGACAGTGTTTCCATCCAGCAGCAGGGCGCGAAGGAGCTGGGAAGCTCGGTATGTGAAAGCCGTTTCCACTTGATCCCGAGAAACCATGACTGCTGTATGAATGCACGCTTACTGATCCATGACCCCAGCTCATCGCCGCGCTGGACCCGTCCCTGGCGGGCATCGCGCAGCCCATCAACGACCAGATCCAGGGCAACTTCACCACCACCGTCAACGCGTTCCAGGGCCGCGGGGGCGCCATCAAGATCCCCACCAAGCTGGTGCCGGCGCTGTCCGACATCCTCGACAGCCTGGGCCGCGCCCTGGGCATCAGCGACGACGACAGCAACGGCAACAGCAAGGGCGGCAAGGCGGCTGCTGTCGACACCAACTCCAACCTGATGATGCCCCAGATCAGCCAGAGCGACCTGGACCGCCTGGGCCCCGACGAGAACGACTGGTCGGTTGTTCCGTTCCCCGTCGCGGTGGTGCTGAGGAGATTTGGTTTCTAAAGCGTGGCTCGCACACGTCCTGCAGGGTCTATGGACCTGCTGCCTCGGAGATGTAATCTATGATGAGATGAGACGAGTTGAGAGGCCGTCGAGGAGGCAGGCCTCTGTGTTTTATAATCTTCTTGACGTTCCCTCCTACCCAACCTTTTGACACGAGTATAGTAGTACATTTCTGGAATTAATCGAAGATTGTACATACACAAAGAGCTGTGACAGATCCGTATTTTGAGCATGGAGAAGACGAGATCGTATAACATACAACGAATTCCATCTCAATAATGTGAAGACCGGATATCTGCGGAAAGTGAACACGACGACGTGGCTCATTAGTATGTGTTTAAGTGCAGAAACTTGAAAAAAGCCCTCAGGAAAATTTGATTTAATGTCTTCTGAACATGAGACTGCCCCGGGTCCCCAGCAGCTGCGGAAGGCTGGAGGTCTCTCATCCGAGATACCCTGAGCTGCAGACATGTTGCTGTTGACCAGTAGACAGACTCTGCCGTTTCAGCTCAGGACTTCAGCCGATCGGACTCATTCCTTGGGAATCTCGTCGGAAATAAGCAGTATGATCGAGTGAGTCATCCATCATTGTGGGATGGATAGTTCGGCTCGACCAAGAGAAAAGACAACTGGACTTGACATTTGCAGTGCTGGACTCCTCGAGGCACCTGGAGCTCTGAGCTGGTAGATTACGACCAAGGCTGATGACTGATTGGCTGCAGAGAATGACAACTTAAATAGAAGCATGCATGTGGTGGAGGAGAGAGAAAACGCAGCCTCTATCAACTTTTGCTCGACGTCGAGATCGGTCTGCAGGGCTCAAAGCGGTCAACTGTTGCCCGGGTGAGTCGTAGGCCTGGACCGGTCTGACTCTACCCAGTGCCGCTTATCTCTCTATCTCCTGCGAGGTACACAGGTGCCCGATAAGGCGGGGTACCGTTGAAGATCCCCCACCTCCAAACTTTTGGCAGCTCCCTTGGGCGGGCACGAAATTCGACCTGGCCCAAAACCAAAACATCCCTCCGTTCGGCGCTCACACGACGCATAGCCCTCTCACATTCAGCGCCCTTCCGACACAGTCCCCCCTCACGGTGACAAGCAAACGCCATGGCCGATTCCAAGAAGAAGGGAGCCAAGCAGGCCAATGTCACGGTGCCCAAGCTGGTCGGCATCACGGTGCCCAAGGAGACCAATTGCGGCCAGTGGTATGTGGAGGTCGTGCAGAAGGCCGAGCTGGTCGAGTACTACTCTGAGGTGAGTCGGCGTGCGATTGACCGTCCTCTCTCCTGCTGCTAGACGCCAGCTGATCATGATATGAATACTTGCATAGATCTCCGGATTCTACATCCTGCGACGTACGTATGAACGCGATCGAGTCTCAGCGCACCTCCAAGCTCCCTGCCTCCGATCGGGACCGCCAGTTGACGATGACTCACAGCCCCTGCGATGCACATCTGGAGTACGCTGAAGAAGTTCTTCCAATCCAAAATTGAGGATATGGGCGTGCAAGAAGCGAGCTTCCCTATGTTCTTGTCTGCCACGTCGCTGGCCAAGGTAAGGGGCACAACGAATTGTCTCGACAACGCTGCAGAAGCTGACGCGTCGTGATCATAGGAGAAGTACGGACTGCACAACGATCTGGATATACAGGGGCGCAGAGGCTGATTGGAACTAGGGAGCACGTCGAAGGATTCGCCCCAGAGCTGGCATGGGTTACGAAAGCGTATGTTTACTGGTCAGGGTGATGGGGAGTCTGCATCTGTTCCCCCGACAGCTAACGATGGCTTTGCAGAGGAGACAAGGACCTTGAGGTCTGAATTCGCCCCCACCTTCTTTGTCCTACCCGAGCCCAGCCCCTGAGACTGACGACGAGCAGGTCCCCGTCGCCGTGCGTCCCACCTCCGAAGCCGTCATGTACCCATACTACGCCAAGTGGATTCGCTCCCACCGCGATCTGCCCCTGCGCCTGAACCAGTGGAACAGTGTCGTGCGCTGGGAAGCCAAGCAGACAACCCCATTCCTGCGCGCCCGCGAGTTCTTGTGGCAGGAAGGACACACCGCTCATCTTACCGAGGAGCTCGCATCGAAAGAGGTCCTCGAGATCCTCGAGCTCTATGCTGCCATCTTTGAGAAGCTGCTGGCGGTTCCCGTGGTGCGCGGCAAGAAGACAGAAGCAGAGAAGTTTGCTGGGGCCAGTTGGACCTCGACCGTTGAGGCTTTTGTCCCAGCAAATGGACGAGGAATCCAGGGAGCCACCTCTCAGTAAGATCATACACAGGTGTCGCTCGTGGTTGACTCCACTGACCCTTGCGCAGTGCTCTCGGACAGAACTTCAGCAAGATGTTCGGCATTACTGTTGAGGACCCTGACAAAAAGGGAAGCCACATCAACGTGTGGCAGAACTCCTGGTATGTCATGACTGGGACGTCTACATTCGAATTGGGGTGTCGCTGACTTGCACAGGGGTCTCTCGACCAGAGTCATCGGCGTTATGATCATGGTACACGGCGATGACAAGGGCCTCGTCCTCCCGCCCAAAGTGGCCAACATCCAAACAGTCATCATTCCTGTCGGTCTGAATGCCAAGACGAAGCCTGAGGACAAAGACAAGCATATGGAGCAGATCCAGGAGCTGAAGGCGACTTTGCAGAAGGCCGGTGTTCGCGTCCAAGTCGATGATCGCGATGGATAGTAAGTTGCGCCTGTTCCCTTCGGGATGCCTTGCCGACGGTTTCCTGACACGTCAATAGCACCCCGGGCTTCAAGTTCTCCGACTGGGAGATGCGCGGTGTTCCCCTGCGTCTCGAGTTCGGCCTCCGCGATGCCGCAGCTTCCGTTGTTGTGACATCTCGACGTGACAACGGTGAGAAGGGAACCATCCCGCTGGCGGAGCTGGCCACTCAAGTCCCAGCCCTGCTCGAGAAGATTCAAGATGATATGTACACCAAGGCCGCGACCACCTTCGAATCCCGTCGCCTCCAATTGACGGAGTGGGACCGTGTCGTCCCTGCCCTCGACAGCCGCAACGTTGTCATAATTCCGTTCTGCGAGGAGATCAAGTGTGAGGACCGCATCAAGGAGCTGACCCGCAGCGAGGACCAAGAGGACGAGAACGGGCGCAAGATGCCAGGCATGGGCATGAAGAGTCTGTGCATTCCATTTGCTCAGGTATGTTGATCTCGTAGTCCGGTTCTGGTGGTATTCCCTTTCGACGTGTGCTGACATCTTTCTCAGCCTGATGGCCTCGTGGCTGGCGAGACGAAGTGTCTGAACCCTGAGTGCCAGGGACTGGCCAAGTCGTGGACCATGTTCGGGCGTAGTTATTAGTGGGGTGAGAGACGGCGAGAGGAAGAACAGGATCGGGTGTGTGCAATTTGCTCCGTGCTGGAAAATGCCCCAGCTTCCTCACACATGGCTCTCCGTGTCTTAAAGGCGTTCAAGGATATTGGCCTCAGGCGTCATAAGCCTGCAAGTATTGGTGCAAGAATTCGAACAACCAAACTCTGGTTCATGCCTGAGCAGCCTTGGGCTGTCTGTGGCGGGTGTGAAGCTGGGGTGCCCTAGATAAATCCATAGTATCTGACCAAATGCTCAAGAACATGAACAAGCTACATACGAGGCTGTCTCTTGCGAGATGTTGGGTCCCATGCAAAGAGCTGCGCTTGTCCCCGGGAGCTTGACTTTGCCTGCCAATCCACTACCTAATGCCCCAAGGTCGACAGAGCCGTCTTGCCACTCGAATCTGAGATCACTGGCTACGAGACTCTCCCCAATCACACATTGGATTTACGATGCATTGTATCCAAGACAAAGTGTGCGGCTCTCACATTCGGGCGTGTGCTCTCTATGACGTAGCCACGCGACGGTTCCTTTAAATAAGTCGCGACTGCTCTTGGCACTGGGCCAGAAACTCAACGACAAGAACTTCAATCTCAGTATCTGCTCGGTCTCACAGGACAGCCCGCCATGGACAAATTCTCCTCCAGGCGTCTTGACAACATCAAGCGGAATCAGGAGGTGCTCACAGAGCTCGGGGCGGTCGCGCAAGCTGAAGCGATCCACCGGTCAAGCCATCAGGGCAAGGCCACAAACGGGACACACGATGCGCGTGCCACGAAGAGACGACGCGTAGAGAGGCCAAGGGCTCCAGCTGTGCCCACTCGCACCTCAGCCCGGATCGCATCAGCCCCAGTCAGGCCAAGCTACGACGAGGACGAACCCGCCGCGAACGCTGTAGCCGGGACCAGGGCCCGAAGAGCAAGGGCCCCGAGGAAAGGGAAGACCACAGGTGCAGGAGCGAACGAGGAGGAGACCCAAGAGAGCCCAGACCCGCGACAAAGCGACCTCACAGCAGATATCACCGCCCTCCAAGCCTCCTGGTCCGCATGGACGCCCTCCGCGCCGGCCCCCTCCCGCAACGAGACAGGTGTCCTCCACTTCGCCTCCCACCCGGACTTCACACCCAACAAGACGCCCGCCGAGATCCTGCGCGAGGGCGCCTTCGGCGGGTCCTACTTCCGCCCGCTGTACTCCAAGAAGCTGCGCACCACCATCTCGGGCGACCACGCCGAGCTCCCCGCGGACTGGACGGCCGGGCTGGACGCCGGTCGGTACCTGACTGCGCGGGAGTACGACGCCGACGCCAACAAGTTCAAGGTCGCGTGCGGGCAGAGCATCGAGGAGTGGGAGGCTGCTGGTTGGATCGACCACCGGTTCGACGCGCGGGGGTGGTTCCAGTGGTACTGCAGGTTCTACCAGGGGCGACGGTGTGAGGACGATGAGAGGCAGGTTGGGCGGTGGAAGAGGTGTGTTGGTGCGACGGGCCGGTGGAGACGGATGCTGCTTAAGAAGTATGTTGCCGCTGGGGTGAGGGAGGTGTGGGATGACGGGGCTGATGAGGATGCGCCCGAGGTTAGTCCTGTTATGCATCAGACTTGTCACCATTGGGCCTTTGAGGTTACGCAGGATGTTTTGGATGAGTACTGGAGGACTAGGAGGTAGATCTTTCCTAGACGGCATAGAATTTTCTTGTATGGGACGTCCTCAGCATTGCACACGATCTATGCATCACCTAGTGTCTATCACGGCCTTGACGGGGCCAGCTCATATCATCACAGCCTTTCAACGAACTCCCCACTTCCCTGACACTGATACCTGTGACTCTTCGAACTAACTTAAAGTAGTCCGAATCCTATGAGACACGGGAGCTCATTCTGTTCTGTCACCATAGTATCTGACACGCAGCTCCGATGCCTGCCAGGGCTCCGCGAGTGACCTCAATTGTATCGGTGGCAACAGTCTTCAGTCGACCCAAGCTCCTGGAACAATCATAATTTCTTCCTGATGCCCCGATTCGACAAGAGACCAAAAGTGTCCAGCAAATTCATCCGAGGGCTCGGACCACCAGAATTTCCAATCTGTGGGAAATCTCCCGTAGTGGAAGTTGATGAGTCGGACCCAGTACCAATGACTGCGGCACAGTTTGAGATTATCGGGACCAATTGCGCATAGCTCGGGGCTAGAATACTGGTATGTCATGCCTTCAAATGGGTAGTCCTCGAATCGATGTAGGAAATGTTCCTTTTCATTCTTCCCATAAAGATCCAGGTCGATCCCCGCCTCATAAAGATCTGAGAGCCAGGCAAAAATTGATTTCTCACAGCCAGCTAGTACAGCAGCTGAATCCGTCGGGTGTATGGCGACGTGTTGCGGGCAAAACCCCATTCGTGCTCTGAGCCCTTCCGAAATCAGCATTGACAATGGAGTCCCTTTGGATGACATTCTTATAGAGCGGGGTTGACTTAGAACCCTGATGTCCGCCAAGTGTCTGAGGACATCTCGAGTAAGAGCATGCCACTCGCCCGCGGTCTCTGTTCCATGACTTTTGCCGATTTTCATGGCCAAACCATGGAATAAGGTATATCCCAGGTCAGTTTGCACATGGAAATGCATGATGTCTGCCACGGTACCATCGTCGAGGCCTAGGACCGAGCGGCACAGCGGTGCTGCTACCCACGTATTATTGCGATCGCTCGCAATGCCAACCGCGATGAGCATCCGTTGCAATGAAAGATCAGGACGATAAAAAAGTGAATCAGGCCACACAGAGCGCCTGAGGCTCAGGAAATCGTCAATGCCAGTGGATACTTTGTGACCGGATAGTATGGAGAATATTGCGGTGTGGTCTTCGTCAAACCGGCCTATGAATTCCCGACAACTATCAATCACTTCACCCCTCGGCCTCTGGTTGAAAGGAGACATCGATTGGCCAATAAATTGATAATGCAATTTATAGATAATTGGTATCTGTTACAACTCCATCAGCACCGATTTCAAGAATCAAGTCGCTGGACTTACCTCAGACGTTGCCGATACGTGCGGGATGCTCAAGCCAAGGTCCATCAAATAATTGCAAGTATCCCATCGACGATGGGCAAGAGCGCACTAATATCATCACATATTTAGTGATCTGTGAGGTTGCGAGATAAGACGAAAATACACTCATCCAGTTTGTACCTACCATCAATAATGTCTCTCCACGACTGTTTTCATCCCATGGTGTTATCTCCCGCTTTTCAAACTGTGACCTCAGTTGATCGAGACTCTCTGACGCTATTGCGATCATTGCACGGTCGAATGGCGTTCCCTGGTCATGCGAGGAGTTGCCGGCAGGGTTATGCATGGAGCTGCCGGCAGGGAATATGTTTCGCACACGCAGGTATTGCTTCCACCCGATTTGTGCTTTCCAGGCAATCATATCCAGCGCCTTGTAAGACAACCACTGAGGCAGGACGACTTTGACGCGTACCGTGGGCGACGAACATGCAACAGTGTCTGATGTGGTGATGCGCTCCTTGCTGAGCTCGGAGTGGGTATCCTGGATGGCAAGACTCTCGAAGTGAATGGTGCCCGTTGCAAAAGGTAGTCCAAAGGTCCAAGACGTCGTGTGCTTGTGGGTGCTTGACCAGGCAAGACTCCACACGCTTGAATCTTCGACACATATCGAAGGACAGCTTTTGTGCCTTCTAGTATTCGAGGCACATGCTACGACTGAGTGGTGCTCGGTGTGGTCATCGAATGTGGGAATGCCGACTGCTTGTTCAGGCATCTGCGAATGGTTTGAATGAGTCTTGAGGAGGCACCTATAGACAAGCCGGATTTAGAAAATCAGTCGTATCCTCGAAAAGTGTTCGGACTTACAACATAGCGTCCTGGTTCCGAAGTACCAAGCTTTGGGTTGACGACGTATGGATTTGGTTGGCGAGCATGAGAAATTGGACCGATCTCTCAAGTCGTCTCTCCAATCTGTGCATCACATCTTTCTTTACAATCACTTTCGCCGACGCCACCTTTCTCTTGATTCCTCTGGATTGGTGGATTTGTGATTGCAGTCCAGCAAGAACGAGATGAAGCTCAGAGAGACAAAGCCCACAGAGGTTCCTTGCGTTTGGAGAAATCGAACCTGAGTCTTCGAGGATTTCAGAGAGGATCTGAAGTTCCTGGAGACGGAAGGCAACTTCATCGGAGGCGTCTTGGATCTCATGGTAGAGTGCTCGGATCTGCATTCCAGCTTTGGTGATCGTCCCTATGAGACCTGCAATTTGAAAACCACTAGCAATGATACCCACTGTTTCGGCCATAGCGAATTCAGGACAGCTTGCTGCATCCAGAAAGATGACTTGGTATGCTCAATAGTCTGAATACAGTCTCGATGCCGTTCGTTGTGAGTGAAAAGAGAAAAGCGACCGTCGGATGGGATCACTGAAATGACCTGGATCTGGCCCATGCCCAATTTAACCAAAGTCTCTGCGGATCATGTAAAGGCACAACATCCAACGGCGGCCTCTCGCCCACGGGAGCATGACGCTGCGTATCATTGCAGGCCACTTATCGGGACTTGAACACGAGTCTCATGATGCGTGCGACGCAAACAGCGGCAGTGCTGTTTTCGCTCGGTGTTACAACAGCGATGCATTATCGGCACTTGTAAAAGGAAAGCTGGTAGGTCAGTCACACGAAGCCGGTGGGGAGAAGATTCCCTCACATTTCTCCTCGTGGCCACGGTCCAGCTTCACGGATCGCACATCTTGAGCCAGGCACCCCTGAAGCCTAGCTCAGAGACTGCACTTGTTTTACGGCGTGCATGTTCTCCGATTAGCACAAAGAGGCGCCGAATTTTCTCTCAGTGGCAGACATTGAGAATATGCTCGCGACTATGACCTTCTCTGATGATGCAGTCATAATGAGACGAGTGGTACACCTAGCCACAGCATTGCCCAAAGCGACATCATTTGCATGCAAGTACGGCCCACTTTAACCGAGTACTCAGCCCCGAAAAAGTCTCCAGATTTCTGAGACACAGTTACTCAGGCGAGTACACACGTCTTTGTTAGAAAACAAAACACAAGGAGACATTGGAGGTTATCCACATACCGTGCGCTCTTCTGTGACCAATCGAGAGCGCAGCTTGGCAGTGACACAAGCTTCTCATGCCTGTCGTCTCATCTTCGGCCCGCCTCAAATCTCATCCCTAATCCTGCCGCCGCAGCCGAAACGCGCCTTGATCCGAAGCAAACGCAAAGTTCAGACGAAACGACGAAGCTGGCTGACAAAAAGAATCCGCCTCTGCCATCCGCAGCAGAGACAGACTACATCCAAAATCAACATCAATATTTTGTCGCTGGTGTCCTTTCACTTCACCCAGATGTAATCCTTTTTAATCTTTTTCGCGCAATCATGGTCCATCTTATTTCGGCCGTGCGGACACTTTCTGTCTCTATTCTTCTGCCCGGATTTGCTTCAGCATCTAGCAATGCTTTCGAGTCCCTTAATCAGGTTCCGCGAGGCTGGACCCGTGTACAAAGCGCTGAGCCTACGGAGAAGATCAAACTAAGAGTCTCACTCAAACAGCAGAACCTCGACCAGTTTTATGATAGCCTCTTACAAGTATCTACACCGGACCACCCTCAATATGGCAAATATTACGAAGGCCACGAGCTGCGGAGCCTGCTAAGACCGACTGACGAGGCGTCGGCAACTGCGATTAGCTGGCTGCAGGATAACAATGTCACTGATATTCAAGACGATGGCGACTATCTCATGTTCCGCACGACTGTCGGCACAGCAAACACGCTACTGGATACGCAATTCGACTGGTACAGAGGCGAAGACGGCGTGCAGATGATGAGAACGACCAGATACTCGGTCCCGCAGGACGTTGCAGCGCACATCAACTTCGTGCAGCCGACGACACGGTTCGGGACCGCAAAGAGACTCGCCTCCCATGTCAACATCATGGACGCCGGAGCTCCAACCGATGGGACGTCGAAATGGGTGTCTGCACCTGACGTGAAAGTGAACGCTGCAGCTGCGGTAGACCCGGCATGCAACACGGCGATCACGCCTCAGTGTTTGTTCCAGTTGTACAACGTCAACTTCAAGGGGAACCCGGCTGGCGGTAACACTGCAGGATACGCCTCGTTTGTGGGCGAGTCTGCTCGGTTCACCGATATGACCATGTTCGAGCAAGTGTATGCTCCATTCGCCACTAATAGAAATGTGAGTTACTGGCTCTGCACCCAGTATGATTTTTTTGGGGGTGGTCAGCTGACCAAGGCAGTTCTCGGTCGTCACGATGAACGGAGGAATCAATGACCAAACCAGCCAAGCCGACTCTGGCGAGGCGAATCTGGACCAGCAGTACGTGCTGGCAGTTGGATTTGATACGCCCGTAACGGAGTTCAGCGTAGGAGGGCTCGGCCAGCTGGTCCCAGACGGAGAGTCACCGACGCAGGAGGGCAACTCTAACGAGCCTTTCCTGGAATGGCTCATTGCGCTGAGCGCCATGGACAACGGCCAGATTCCAAATTCAATCTCAGTGTCATACGGCGAGAACGAACAGGAAATACCACTCCCTTACGCGACCCAGGTCTGCAACATGTTTGCACAATTGGGGGCTCGCGGGAAGTCCGTCATGATCGCGTCCGGGGATTCTGGCGTTGGATCGTTCTGCCAGGCCAACGATGGGACTAATGCGCCCAAGTTCCAACCTCAGTTCCCTGCTTCTTGTCCTTATGTCACAGCTGTCGGTGGGGTAAGTACACATGTCACTTTCATCTGGGCATCTGATCCTATGATGAACGCACGGGGCTAACATCCGCATAGACGCAGGGCATAGCGCCAGAGATGGCCACATTCTTCTCGTCAGGCGGCTTCTCGAATGTCTGGCCCCGCCCAGCGTACCAGGAGCAAGCCGTGTCCACCTACCTGCAGACAACAATCGGCAACAACTTCACAGGGCTGTTCAACGCCACAGGCCGGGGCTTCCCAGACGTCGCCGCGCAGTCGGTCAACTACCACGTCATCGACAAGGGGAGGGACAGCGCCGTGCAGGGCACCTCGGCCGCGGCGCCGACGTTCAACGGGATCGTGGCGCTGCTCAACTCGGCCCGCCTGCAGGCCGGCCAGCCCACGATGGGGTTCCTCAACCCCTGGCTCTATTCGAACGCCTCGGCTGCGATGAACGATATCACCACCGGGGCTTCGACTGGGTGTGATGGGCAGGCGCGGTTTCACGGGCAGCCTAATGGGAGCCCTAATATCCCTGGGGCCAGCTGGGTGGCTGCGCCGGGCTGGGATGCCGTGACTGGACTGGGTAAGTACTCTTCGACCAGACAATGCTGCTTTTGGTTGATTTGAAGAGCAAATTTGGGCTGACTCTGGATAGGTACTCCTGATTTTGCCAAGATGCTTGCCATCAGCTCGCCGAATGTGAAGAACGAGGGCGGTGTGCTATCGGCTTAAGGTTGCCAGAGAACTTGTGTTTTAGGCCTTCTTCCTGCATCGATCGCATTTCAAGACTAAGTAGTGAGAAGAGGAGGTCAACTCCTAGGACATAGTCCGACATCTTCCCCTTGTTAGGCCATCAGGGGCTGTATAGAAGTTGCTTTGGTTTAGCCTAGAGTAAATGTAGAATATTTTATGCTCAAGAATAAGCCAAATAAGACAGAATATCGGGTGAGGTTTCCACTGCTCCAAATTGGAATTTCATACCTGGTTTACTACGAATGAGATCCAAAGCGCAAAGATGCAGCTCGACTTCTCCGCGTTCTTATTGGCTATCCCTGATAGCGCATATCGGAGGATTATTATGTTCCGATTGATTGCAAGGTAAACGGATTAGTGAATGTGGATGAGGTCCTGAATTCCTCTTATCGACTCTTGGCGGTCAGTCGGTAGATCACAAGTTCATCCCATCCCCCGGTCCATTTCAATTTCTGCGATTCAGCTATTCTTGAAATATCCATTGGTTAGCGAGGAATAAGAAGCAAACTCCCGATCCTTGTGGGGCCCTTGAAAAGAATGGCAGCCTTGAGCTACTGTGGTAGCTGACCAGACGTTAACCATGCTGCATTTCAGCTCTGGATTTCCAAACACCTCATTGGGCAATAAGTCCCCCTTTACGGGGCAAAACGTCCTGGATATGATCCTTCGACCCCAACGCCAGTCAACCACGCCAATCCTTACAGGGTATTGTCGCAGTCAAAACACAGTCGTGGCGCCATGCTGACGCGCAACAGATTATTTAGTCTTTGTCGTTCCTGACGGTGTTCTTGTTTGTCTCTTCGCTGTGATCATTTATCGACCGTTCTGCTTTTCCTGTGTCGTTCTTTATAACATAGCGAGCCCTGAAGTTCTGGGAAGGCTTTTCCTCAGCCCCGGTGTTCTTTGCATTGATTTCTGTCGCTTTCTGACAATAAACTAAGCATGGCGTCTTTGGACAACATCAACAGACTTGGAACCAAGCGCGATGCAGCGGGTGCTTACACCGGGGTGCGCGCAACGGATGAGGGCGTTGATGACCACCATGCATCTCCAGGAACAATGAGTGCAGACGATGTGTCACTACCATCAACATCACACCAGCAACAATGGAAGAACGACGTATCCGTGGAGGTCAATCCTTCCGCTCCGAATTCAGAGGCAAGGAAGAGATCAGCGAAATCGACAGTCTACTTCTTGGCTATACTCCTGACCTCGATAATCCCCCTCGTCGGCATGGCAGCCTGGCTCATCATCGTGAAAGTCCGACAGGGAGGCTCAATTTTCACGGGCTTCACAAGCGCAAAAATCGGTGGTCACCTCACTCAAACCCAAGCCAAGGCGATCGACTTCGTGTGCGGCGCGCTGCTGGCGCCGCTACTAATGGCCGGTCTGAATTTCATCTGGTTTGCCTGCGCGCGGGTCTGCGTTGTCAACGAACTCGATGCAACGCACCGGGGCAGCCGGGGAGTACCGCTGCAGTCGCTAGCCCGGGCAAGCAGGACGAGTGTCGGGTCTTACGACTTGCTCGGATTGTGGGAGCTCTTCAGCGCAAAGACTTGGAGACTGTCTGTCCTTGGTGCTGTGGCCTTGCTGTCGGCCATCAGCTCGTCTGCGCTTAGCAATATTATTGCGTATGAAAGCTTCAGAGAAGAGGGCCCCTCTACAGGCAGCTACACCCTCCGCATGCTGTCGGATGACCAGATCCACAGTAACAGTATCTACGGAGCGACGGGTGGAAACGCAGGGAAATATTCTTTCGACACGACACAGGTCAGTTTTCAAGATCTTGCACGCGTATCATTTCCTGGAGATTCCACCATGTCCCGTCCAATTACTAATACTGCTAGTTCACAGACAAATCTCGCCGCACATAATATGTCAACGATGCTGTACGGCAGTAAGTTTCCAAAAGAATCCAAAAGAAACCTTCTGTTTCTTCGAGCCCAATGCTCTTCAAGATTGTTGAGATAGCTAGATGGTTTGGCGCCGAAACCCACGGCGCTTCGGAGCAGCTTCTGGTCACAAGCATTCTCTATTTGTGACCCATGAAACTGACCATCTTTCTGGATAGTTCCCTTTCAAAATGCCACCTTAGACAGCGAAGGGGCATATATTGGTTCCAACGCCACGCAAGTATCCCTGGATGCGGTCGAAGCGAACGTCATGAGCCTGCACAACGTCCCCGGCTATCGCCTGTCAGCAGATTGCACGCCGACAACCATGACGAAGAACTCGATCCTCATGTCATATGGTGAACTCGGATACGTACAGCTTCAGATGTCTTCCAACATGACGCAGGCAGCCGCCTCAGAACTCGACGTTGCCAATGCCACGTTACCGGCCTATATGACATACCAATGGGCAGGCAACCCGAAGGATTATTTCTATGATACCAGCATGCAGACCGATTTCCCGGCGTTTGGGACATTTGATTTCTTCGTTAACCTGATACACGTCAGCGGCTTCGTGGGCAAGCCCGACAGCTCCAACATGTCGACGTCCGGGCGGACCATCCCGACCGCCTGGGGCGACCTGTCACCGGTATACGAGAATATCAGCATTCCTCTCAGCGGCGCCATGGGCGCGTACGGCACAGACTCTTATGCCCTCCAGTGCGTCCTCCTCCGCCAGGAAGGCCTCCTTGAGTATAGACGACGCGACGACCAGACCTGGTTCATCGCCAGCTCGAGCTTCCAAGAAGAGCGGAAGGCGGTTAGGTCTTTCCTCCAGGACTGGCAGCTCGAGTTATCCTCGGACCGTCCGGCGCCACCGCTCGGCGACGTCCTCTGGGGCGGCGCCACGACCATGGTTGTTTGCGACGAGCAGTTGAATGGAAGTTGCTTCCAGTACAATGACTTTACCACAGCTGTCAACAACCTCGTCTTCGCGTCCGGGGAGGCGACGCGCATCATATATAACGTCGCTGCGGTTAACGCCTCCCGTGACAATGTTGACTACTTCTATAATGTCACGGGAGAGGTCGACAGGCAGTTCTACCGCATCACCTACGTGCCTGTTCTCTTGCTGGTTGCATTGCTAGGCATCACTATCTCGGCCCTCTTGGTCACTCTCTTAGTGGTTGCCACCATGAAGACTTGGAGCTGGAAGACCTTCCGCCAGGTTGAAATCACGAGGCTGGTAGTAGATTGTGTTAGTGCAGACTTGGCTAAGAATGACTCGACGATCTCCCAGCTGGGGCGAGCGTCTGACGACGAACTTGCGGAGTGGGCTAGCAGATACCGTGTCGGTTACGAGAAGATTGTTAATGCTCAGGATATGGACGGCCTTACGCAACCTTCTGTACGTCTCCGTCACACTGCCGGTGGCATGGCACAAAAGTCCGGTTCGTATGAGACTATCCGTTTCATGGAACAATCAGGTTGAGATAGTAAAGAAGTAGATGGGTTATATAATACGCTCTTCAAAGTAACTTCATTTCCAGCGACGAGAAATTATTTCGCAAAAGAATTCACTCGGATATAAAACACATAAATCACTTATTGGCTATACGATTATAAAAAGACGTATTTTTGTTGCAGATGCAATAATTCATAGCGGCAAGAAATGGATCTGCATAACTATGCTTCCTATAAGCACGTGTATATAAGCACGTCTGTAAACTACATCTACTCGAGTGCATACCTATATACTGAGATATTGTAGCTCGGCGAAGGAGAATGTATTTCTCCGAATGACGAAATCTTGGTCTCACGTGAGACCGACCTTTTGATGAATGAAGTTGACCTGTACTTCCAACCCCTCTCTTTTTAAAACTTAGTCCAAGATTATGATCTCAGAATGGACACATTGTTCCACAAACTCGGACTGCCCCCATACAAGCTGGATCAAATTCTTCCCCTGCTAGATGAAGCCTTCTCTCTGAGTTCAAATCCAGGAGACATATCAGCGCAGTATCATAATGCTGCAATTGAGCTGGTTGAATCATTAGAGGCCCTGACATGGCTTGTGGAATTTTGCCTATTTGAATTGTTTGCGGAATTCGCGGGGAGGCCAGACCCAGCGAAAATTGAGGGATTCGAAGTGTATAACAAAGTATGGGTCTCATCGACCGAACGTGGCATCCTTGATTCAATCGGGACCGAAGCTTTACATCTAAAGGGCTGGGTGTCTGATGAATCTCATCAATCATCACGGACTTCTCGATCAGCACCCGGCACTGCCCAATTGTGTCAGTATTGCAATTGGCCGTTCCAGCGACTTTCGAAAGGCCCAAATGAAAGAAATTACCTCCCTGGGTTTTCAATGACATACTCTTTCAGCTCACCTCGCTTTTTACTCGCAATTGATGAATGGCCAGCTTTTCCTGTTCTCCAGGAGAGATCACTGCAGGGATGCGAGTTCTGTCTGTTCCTTCTAGAGCATCTGCTTTCACTCGACAAGCCACGACCTGGGAACATCGACCGATGGCGTGTTCGTGTGTGGGTTGAATTCTGCTGGGACCTGACCCGGTCCCTCGTCTCCGTACATGTCTCCCTGAGTGGTTCTCATCGCCGGCGCCAGACTTTGAGTTTCAGCATAGACACGGCACACGGTGGGCTCAGTCACAGCAGCCTGAGGATGGGAATCAAAAACTGACCTCGTACAGACAATTTCGCCGATGAGCTTGGTATTTTCCGTTCCCGGCCACCACGTCTCTGGATCCAACCAATCTTCACTTCATAAAACGTCAACTAGTCTCGACAGATAAGAGCGCCGCAACCAATCACTACCGGCCAAAAGACTCCTGGATATTGGCCTCGGCACACAATTTGAGCATAAGCTGGTCAACGGCGAACAGGCCATAGTTGATCTCGGTGGGTTGAGGTACGCAGCTCTGAGCTACTGCTGGGGCTCAGTAGAAGAATCGAAGAATCAGCTCAAACTAACCACGGAGACCAAGCGGATATTATACCGCTCTATACCTTTGAACATGCTGACCCCCGTACTTTCTGATGCACTCACAGCGTGCCATGTTCTGGGATTGCGGTATTTGTGGATCGACTCCCTTTGCATCCAACAAGATGGTGGTAGCGCAGACTGGGAGGAGCAGAGCCAAGAGATGAGCCACATATTTGGGAATTCTTGGCTGACAATATGCGCTCCGGCGTCCAATTCTTGCCTGGAAGGGTTCTTAGACCACATCGATCGCCACTCTGGTGCTATTCAGATTGAGTACGTGACAAAACGGAGCGGGCGACCCCAGGGTTCATTCTTTCTGCGTCTGTTTACGATTAACGGCAAGCCTGGACCCTACAGAGATGTCCGAGCCGGGAAACTGGCTCCTCTGGTTCGGGACCTCGAGTGCTCCAAATGCAACACGCGAGGATGGGTGTTCCAGGAAAGAATCCTTTCACCAAGGCTTCTTTATTTCGGCGCCAGGATGATACACTTCCAGCACGGCGATCGTGTGATCAGTGAAGACGGATCTTCCGTTGATGGAGACTTCTTCGATCATACGTTCGTTTCATTCCGTCACTGCTCCACCAATCTTCTACACCAGCTCGAGGAGATTCAGAGCCAAGGGCCATTCATTACAGACCTCTGGTACAGGCTCATCACGGTCATAAGTCCATCGCACTTCACAGATCGGCGAGACACTTTTCCAGCCATAGCGGGGGTGGCAAGACGAGTGTGCGAATTCAACAAGCACAGATATGTTGCGGGTTTGTGGGAGGAGGATCTTTGCTGCGGCCTGTTGTGGGCCCCCAGGTTTACCTATCATGATCTCAAGCCCCGGCGCACTCCAGCTAGTCTACGACAGCTCCTGCAGTCAATCAAGAAAGCAACAAACTCTATCGCGCCCTCGTGGAGTTGGGCCAGCAGGCGGTCGTGTCTGAAGTTTCTGGTCACCAGCCGAACCAATACAACGTGCCGAGTGCGACGCCATTTGCGAGCGGAATTCAAGATACTGCAGTCGCGCGTCCTCGTCGATGGGGTGAACCCATACGGTCGCATCAGGAACGCATTGATCTCGCTATCTGGGTCGACCATAAGGATGGCCCCAGGCTTACTGGCTTCCATGCACAGCGACCACTTCGACCCGCAGCTATGCGAGCTCTTTCCGGACCTCTTCGCCTTTATTGAGCGCGACTGGACGCCGATCGTCTCTTCCAGAGCTACAGGTGTTAAAAGGCAGAAGCGAGCCCATTTCCAGCTGCTTCTGATAGCTAGTTGCTGCTCTGAGCCAGAAGCTGAGCCACTGCACCGTTCCCGCGCGCGTGTGCTGTCCGGCAAGGACGTGACTCCGGAGGAGAAGGAGAAGATGATCGTAGAAGCCATGAAGTCACAGTATAGAAGATCCTTCTACGAAGACAGCCCACCATGGCTTTAACGCCGCAGTTCACTGTGATGTATGCCCAGATCACACGTTAAGGCGGGACATCTGGGGCCTTATGATCTATCCAGCAGGGCCCAAGGACACCTTCTACCGTGTTGGAACGTTTGTCTCAAGAGCGCAGCACGGCGGGTCGGCTATCTTCGAAGGCACGAAGCCTCGCAGGATTGATTTGGTATAATACAGAATGAATGTCGGAGTCACACTTTCGCCTCCCAGATCTGCCCATTTGACATGTAGATGATGACGATATTGATTTACTTCTACATCATGTGCGCCCTCTAAACTGCCTCCTCACCGACGTCCAGAATACACATGTGTCACAAAAGGGACAGATGGCTGTAGGTGCACATGGTATCATAAAGACGGCCTTATTTTTATTCCAAAAAATGCGTGCAATGCAGGTTGCGCATCTATACAGGGGTTGCTCAATCAAGTCTATGGTTGCCCCAGCCAACGCTGAGAAAGTTTCTCCTCCCATCAAACTATCATCTCACTCATCTCGACCACATCACCCAACGCACACACCGCACCGCCTTACAGACGGGCGCTGTGCTGCCACCCAGCCTCCTCAGCAATCATCTCGGCCGCCCTCTCGGCAACACCAAGGACGGTAAGCATGGGGTTGATGGTAGGGATGGTAGGAAAGACACCGGCATCCGCGATCCTGAGCTTCTTGAGCCCGCGGACCTTGAGCTTGGCATCGACAACAGCAAGCTCGTCCGACGCGACATCGCCCATGCGCGTGGTGCCCGAGGGGTGGTACACGGTGTGCGCGACCTTGCGGGCGTAGTAGCTGATATCCTCGTCGGACTGGACT
The DNA here is from genome assembly GCA_039880775.1 of Diaporthe vaccinii. Taxonomy (NCBI): domain Eukaryota; kingdom Fungi; phylum Ascomycota; class Sordariomycetes; order Diaporthales; family Diaporthaceae; genus Diaporthe; species Diaporthe vaccinii. The sequence continues at coordinate 356,943 of JBCEDN010000008.1, forward strand.
TTGGGGCCGGGCGCGACCTCGCGCTTGATCCAGCCCTTGAAGGGCTCCGTCTCGGCGATCTTGCGCGCGGCCTTGATGCCGTACACCAGGGTGGCGGCGTCGTAGCCCTCCGGGTCGGTGAAGTAGCGGAAGTCGAGGGCGGGCTTGACGGTGGGGTCGGCCGAGGTCAGGAACAGGCGGCCGCGGGAGCGCGGGCGCGGGATGTTGGGGGTCATGCAGAAGGCGTAGCCGTCGGCTACCTTTTCGTAGCCGAGGCGCTCTGTGTTGAACGTGAAGGGGATTTGGTAGCTAGTTTGGGTGTTAGTTATCCAACTACTACGGAGCCTACCGAAACGGATAGTAAAAGGAGAAAGACTTCAAGCTTACCAGTGCATCATGACATCTGCGATATCACCATCAGGCAGCGCGTTGGGGTTGGCAGGCGTCTTGTAGGCGGCGGCGTCGGGCTTCTCGCGGCGCAGGAAGATACCCGCGTCCGAGTCCATGGTGGTCTGGCCCTGGGGCACGGGCTTGTTGAGCTCCCACATGATGATGGACTCCGGGTGGTCCTGGAGGTTCTCGCCGACGCCGGGGATGTCCTTGAAGACGGGGATGCCGAGGCTCTGGAGCTGGTCCTTGGGGCCCAGGCCAGAAAGCAGCATGAGGCGCGGGGTGTCGACGGCGCCGGCGCTGAGGATGGTCTCGGTGCGGGCGCTGATGCTGCGCTTGGAGCCGTCGCGCAGGACGACGTTGATGCCCTTGACGGTGTCGTTGTGGACGTTGATGCGCTCGACCCAGGCGTTGGTCAGGATGGTCAGGTTGGGGCGCTGCTCCTCGCCGCGCAGGATGGGGTGGATGTAGGCGACCGAGGCGGACGAGCGGCGGTGGTCGTCCGGGTTGTACGAGATGTTGAAGAAGCCGACGCCCTGCTTGAGCGAGCCCGTCTTGGTGATCTCCTCGTTGTAGTTGGGGATGACGGGGATGTTCATGGCGTCGCTGCAGGCCAGCACCCAGTCCTTGCAGAGCTGGTTGCGGTGGCGCGCGTGCACGGGTTGCACAGAGTTGCGCAGCCTGTCCATGATGCGCATGAAGTCCTTGAACTCCCAGCCCTTGGCCCCCAGCGACTCCCAGATCTTGAGGTCGTATTCGAACGGCCGGAACGAGATGAGCGTGTTGTGGGACGAGCAGCCGCCCAGGACCTTGGCCCGCGAGTGCCGGATGTGAGAGTTACCTGTTCGGGGGGCACAGTGGTGAGCATCGCAGTTCACATCTTGGGAGGAAGTAAGGAGTAGCCGGAGCTGGAGCTGGAGCTGGGGTTGAAGCCAGAACTAGAGCATAGGCTCGAGTCGTTGGGACGTCTACTACGGCTCATGCTTGGGGTCGACACCGGCGCATCACTTGTCACGCGCGCATCGTCCATCGTCATCATATCACTTACCCATGGGCTGCTCGGTGGTGGGGTAGTCATAGTCAAACTCGCCGCCGAGGAGGGCCAGCCATTGACGCAGGTCGAGGACCCTGTCGTCCATGAAGTCACTGGGGCCGGCCTCGATCATGAGGATCCTCTTGTGAGGCAGGTACTCGGCCAGGCGGGATGCGATCACACATCCGGCCGTGCCTCCGCCGACGACGACATAGTCGAAGCGGTCAGTCTCGTGGGGAGCGAGGTACGTGGTCGTCATCTTGGCAGACACGATATGATGCGGAGATAAGAGGTCGGGATCGGGGTTCTGGTGGCTTCAGTCTTGTCGGACTCAGTCAAGAGCTGACAAGTGAATATTGTATGGGTAGGTGACGATGGGAGGCCGAGGGCGTCTGGGCTGTCGATGTTCGATCGGGTTGGGAGCCGGGGTCGTCGGGGACGAGGCGAGGGTTGCTTTTATCTTTATACTTGCCGAAGATGGAAGCAGGCTGGCCACGCGAGCAGTTTGCTTTCCCGGTCTTATCTGGGATAAGATGAGTTGTCTGTCTGTCTGGGTTGTCGCGTGCACTGTGGACCACACACCCTCTAGCAGCAGAGCCGAACAAGGTGAGACGGTGCAGCAGCTAAAGCAGTTAGATAATCTCCTGGAGCGAGCTGTCACAAAAAAATTATCAGGGGACGATTCGCCAATGAGGAAGCGGTTTGTGTTAATGGCCTGAGCTGCGCATGAGAAAGGGCCGTGTCTTGAGCGCGTGGAGACCAGAGGGGTCCGTCTTCCGGGTATCTGGTGGGATCCAGCTCGCCTTTTGAAAGAATTCCCGCTGGGCGATTGGACGAGTGTCAGATCTTACTGCTGTGCCCCTCCATGTAAAAGGGTCCATCTGCTCGGGATTGTGGAGAAGGTGTGGAGGGTAGGGGGGAGTTCTCTAACAGCTTGCCCGACTAATGAAGTAGCACTTTTCTAGCTAAGGCTGGCGTCGCACGGCATGAATTAGGGTAGGGGGGCGGCAGCGAAGGGGCTTACTCAGTCAGTCGGCCCTATCCATGACCACCTGCAGTCTGGACGGAACGACCGCCGTCCCAGTAGCCTGGCTGGGCTCATCCTTCGTCATGCCGTGCTGCAGGGACTGTCCCAGGAGCAAGTCCTGCAGGGCCTTCTGTCAAACCCGGCGGAAGACGGCGAAAAAGAATACTGCACAGCAGCAGGTTTTCAACCCATAGCTTCCTTTCCTCGGCCACTACTGCCAGCCATTGACCAACGGCCGCCCCGTTTCTGTACAATCCAGGAGACAAGGGCCAGAAAAAATCTTTCAAACAGTAGGCTTCGGACTCAGTCCATGGTGTGCTCCACCGCGGCAAGACAAGGAACTGTGGCGTAGGCGTTCAGCATTTTCGGCAGCACTGGACCACCACCTGCCACCACAACCGGGACAGCCATGAGCAACGCCCATTGCCCCACGCCTCCACAGACGGGACTCAGCCCAGGATCCTGACGTCACCACTGGCACGAGTTTTCGGTCCCGGAAGCATGCGAATGGCGTGGTCGATGGGGTTTTCATGACAAAGCCTGACTCGCGAAATCTTCGACAACTTGGAGAAAACCCCGGGCGTTCCCTGGTGCTGCCCAGGCACCCTTGTGGGCGAGCATATCCAGGGCCCCACGGGCTGGGGGATGGGGCTGCTGGCCTGGAGATCGGGGACTCGAGTGCGGCATCGCGTGAGCTGCTAACAAGAGGAGCACAGACAAGTGGGCATTGTAGTGTAGTGTACGTGTTAGCAGGCAGAGCATTGACACGAATACCGTAGCCGAGAAAAACCCGCCTGCTAGTTCGCGTATCTATCTATCCGAGTCTATCTATCTATCTATCTATCATCCATCTTCTTTATCTTCTATCTATGTAATCTAGTCGGTGAGCACGAGAGGTAGTTCCCGGCAGACCATATCTAACCCCTGATCCGAATTATCACCGCACGCATGGCCCGACTCTTTTGACGATCACAGGACCCTTGTAGCAACGACGCAGTGTAACAGATCCATCGCCGCTAATAAGGCAAAAGCTGCTCGTGCTACTGCAGTCCTACTGTGCAGTCTCTCCCTGCCGACCCCCGAGATCCGGCCGCCGTTGGGCTGGTTACCTAGGTTCTTTTTGGCAACAGGACCCGAGCACGCACCGACGGGCCTGCCGTAGTGTACCATACCGCACCCGTACCGCACCGTACCGCTTGTCAGAGGGGAGCTGCATGCTACGCCGTCTTTCCGGGTAGAGCCTCACTTAGTACATCCGTACGGTCACTCACTCACACTTACACTCACCACGTGCATTCACTTCACTCACTCACTCACTTCACGTCAGTGATCACCGTCCACGCCCCATCACCACCAGCACAATCATAACCATGGGCTCCGTCGCATCTCCCCAGGAGCAGGATCGCCATACCTTCTACGGTGGCAAGGCACAGGAGTCGGCCGACAGCCCCGGGACGTTCCAGACGGTCGACCCGTCCACGGCCAAACCAACAGCCACCATCCACACATCGTCCCGCCAGTCCGTCGACGCCGCCATCGCCAGCGCGGCCTCCGCCTTCCCGTCATGGTCGGCCACGCCGCCCATCGAGCGCAGCCGCATCCTGCACCGCGCCGTGGCCCTGCTGCGTGAGCGCAACGACGAGCTGGCCCGGGTCGAGACCCTGGACACGGGCAAGCCCTTCTCCGAGACGTCCACCGTCGACGTCGTGACGGGCGCCGACGTGCTCGAGTACTACGCCTCGCTGGTGGCCTCGGGCGGGCTCAACGGCGAGAGCTTCCGCCTGCGGCCCGAGGCGTCCGTGACCACCACCAAGGAGCCCCTGGGCGTGTGCGCCGCCATCGGCGCCTGGAACTACCCCATCCAGATCGCCCTGTGGAAGTCGGCGCCCTGCCTGGCCGCCGGCAACACGCTCGTCTACAAGCCGAGTGAGTTCACCCCGCTGCACGCCCAGCGCCTCGCAGAGGTCTACCGCGACGCCGGCCTCCCCGACGGCGTCTTCAACGTCGTCTACGGCGCCGGCGACGTCGGCGCCCAGCTGTCGGCCCACCCGCGCGTCGCCAAGGTCAGCTTCACGGGCCAGGTCTCCACGGGCAAGAAGGTCGCCGGCGCCGCGGCGGGCGGCATGAAGTACGTGACCATGGAGCTCGGCGGCAAGAGCCCCGTCGTCGTGCTGCCGGACTGCGACGTCGGGAGCGCCGTCGACGGCGCCATGATGGCCAACTTCTTCAGCTCGGGCCAGGTCTGCACCAACGGCACGAGGGTCTTTGTCCCGCGCACCCTGCAGGCCGAGTTCGAGCGCGTGCTGGTGGACAAGATGCAGCACATCCGCGCCGGCGACCTGTTCGACCCAGACACCAACTTCGGCCCGCTCAGCAGCGCGACGCACCGCGACAAGGTCGTCAGCTACATCCGCCACGGCATCGAGGGCGACAGGGCGCGGCTGCTGTGCGGCGGCAACACCTCCCCCGGCGCGGTGAGCGTGCCGCCCGCGCTGAGGGACGGGTTCTGGGTCCAGCCCACCGTGTTCACCGACTGCACCGAGGACATGAAGGTCGTGCGCGACGAGATCTTCGGCCCCGTCATGTGCATCCTGCCCTACGACACCCTCGACGAGGCCGTCAGGAAGGCGAACAACACAGACATGGGCCTGGCGGCGGGTGTCTTTGGCAGGGACATCAACCAGTGCCACCAGGTCATCGCCCAGCTCGAGGCAGGCATCACGTGGGTCAACACCTGGGGCGAGTCGCCCGCCGAGATGGCCGTGGGAGGGTGGAAGCTGAGCGGGCTGGGCGTGGAGAATGGCAGGAAGGGGCTTGAGAACTGGACGAGGAATAAGAGCACGCTCATCGAGATGAGCGGTACTGTGCCTACCGTGTTTGCGAAGCTGTAAATATTTTCTCTTTGGGCGTCAGCAGTGGAGTTACGGGCGGGGGGTTCTGCGCAGCAGACCGGCATCATCATCACAGTTGAATTATGGAAGCCGCATTACTTAGTGCAACCTGACTGTGGAGGTGCCAGAACCGCGGTGCAGGTACAACATATGCAAGAAATTCTTCTCCCTCGGTGACACTCGCATCCCTGACCCGATGCCCCAGTAACCCGACGCCGCGGGGGCCCGACGCCGCCGCGGTGTACTCAGGCCTCACGATTCTGCCTCCGAACAGTACATGAGCACTCATTCATGCGAGTACCCGGATGGGGGTCGGGCGAAGCCGTGTGGCTCGGTCCCAAGACAGTTGTGGCCTGGGAGTAAGTACGGGCAGGCACACATGTTTCACCTCGCGTCAACGTCGTGGTGGTACAACAAAGAACCTTTCGAGAAATGGCAGATCTCTTGCTGCAGGCGCACACAACATGCGAGAGTGCTCCTGTTTGAACCCTAGCACGAGTGATGCAAGGAACCGGAACGTACATGCACTAGCTCGCATGGTCGGACACAAATAAATGCATGTAAAATATGAGAGATCATCTCGGCAGACAATGTATCTTTCAGGTATAACAATAGGTACTACATGGTCATGCGGTCTATTGGAGCATGACGCGGCTCCTGCGCGAAACGGATAGCCACTTCCTGCCAGCGAAAATCCTCGGATCAAGGCCCATATCGACCTGGAAGGTCTGTGACCACGACCCAGGGCGGATGGTACTTGTGTGGCGGAGAAGAAGAATCAATTCTCTCCTGTCGTTTGCTGCCTACCATAGAACGCCAGTTCTTTTACAGCAGCTCTACCCCATACTGTCCATCGTTTTTTTACAGTCTCTGAGATGCCATCGACAAATCGCATCCTCTTCAGTTCCATTCTATCGTGATCGGTTGATGAATGCATGAATGCACGCCAGACCCCATTGTCTGGTCAAATGCTGATAGTCTCCATGCCGGCCAGCTGCCAGGCATCCTGTTTATATCACTGCTCTGAGGAAGCATACGTATGACTAGGCCAACAGCATTCATGGACGACAGACATTCGAGTCTTACTCGACCTAACGGTGCCTCCGACAAGACGCCAGTCTCCATGGACCTTCTCAAGTCTACTGGTAGCCTGGATCGAAATGGACACATTCCTGGGTCTCATACTATACTGATTCACACTGGAGTTCGCATGGAAATTTATGCAGGCTATTTTTCTCTCACTAATGCCAGCAGTGGTCCTGAAATGTGCTAGAGGTCCACAGTATTGAAGGCAGAAAATGACACTGTGGGCTCATCTTGTGCTTGTTCAACGCTGACGTATAGATCTGTGGCCATCAAAGTGTGGCACGGAGGAGCTCTGGTCGTGATTTGAGTAGAGAATGAGGGCACAACGACCCAGGATCACCCATGACCAGTCGCTCGTTTGCACGACAGCCTTATGTTATGAAGGCTGACTGGGAGCTGAGGCATTGAGTTTGGAGGTCCAAAACCAGCCTGCTCAAGTGCAGCAAGTATGCTGTACACCGTCATGATAGACACGGTTGGGTTTCATTACATTCTATCATGTTGTTTGCCAGAGCGTGTAACAACTCACAAATGTACTGCGTGAGTACCAAGAGTCCGCGCACTCAATTCGACGTCACCGTCACCACAGCATCAACGCATTGCTTGGTGCGGGTGCAAAAGGTCGTCAATTGCACGAGAACAGAGTGAAACTTTCCCTCTCAGAGACTTTTTGGCTCTACATGTAAAGAAATGTTTATATAAATCCGTAGCATCTCGATCATCGCGACTCTCAACCTCGTATAATGCATCCACCCTCTCCGCTTTGATCAAGCTCACATACCTATAACCTGTTCTCGCACGCATCTAGTCCGATATAGGGGAAAAGATATAGGTAGACTTTCTCTTATCCCTTTTGACGCCTTCGACAACAAGCATGGCTGAAGTCCTTGGCACGGTGGCCAGTGGTCTTCAGGTGGCAGCGCTGGCCGCGAACATCATCGCAGTCGGGCTCAAAGTCCGCACTCTGTACCACGAATTGAAAGGGGCATCATCTGAGATCGCCTCCAGCCTCGATGATATCCACCTTCTAGCCCAGATACTCGAGGAACTGGGGAAGTCACCAATGGCAACGCACATTGTGCTGTTGAAAGCCCGTTCACATTGCGAGAAGTGTCTGCAGGAGCTGCAAACAACCCTTCGTACCCTGGAAAGAAACCTTCAGACGTCCCGGGGATTTTTGTCCAAATTCCTTCGTCTGAATTTGATCATTCACAAAGACTCTGTTGCTAAAATGGAGCACCGTCTCGAGGTATCCCTGAGACTTGTGCTCTTCGCCATTCAAATGGCCCTGCTTGCAAGCCAGGAAAAGACAAAGTGAGTGACAGAGACACTGCCGTCCTACATTCAAGCTACCCTTGGCTTGCCAACGTCACTGACTATGAGGAACAGACAACTCATCGAATCCCAAAATTCCCCACCACGCACGTTCTATGCGTCAATTGCCAGACAGTCTCGCATTAGCCTCGGGGAGCCTTGCTTGCCAGCTCCAAGCCGACGCAATCAGATATACCTGATTCTGGGGGACACTGAAGATAAATTCCGGCCCAGTTGGTGATCAGCATTCCTTGGAGGATCCCAAGAGAATGTGCGGGAGTTGCGCTACGGCTTTGCCCGGCGATCAACCAGATCCCGCCACCACTTGATCCGAAGAACACAACAGACGAATTGAACCCTAGCTTGCCAGTGTTGCATGAGGCAAAAAGATCATGAGCAGAACGGGTGACCCAAGCCCATGTGGAGGCAATGAGAGTGAAGTAAGTCAAGCCGGGAAATCCCAACTTATAATGCCGCACCGAGCGCGGGAAAATCCCGTGGCCCTCTCAGAAGGTCTAGATTGCTGACTTTGCAAATTCGATAGGCAATCCCACCCTCTGATTTGCCACCCCCCGCTGAATGGGCAAGGTTCCGGGCGGCGGAACAAGTTCTACCCCTGAATCGTGCCACACTCTAGTAACCGTTAAGGTTCAACTCTAGGCACATCGGTAGGCTGTGAAAGATCCCGGGCGCTTCTGGCTTGGGGATCTGCGCTCTCCAGGGACTGCTTCCGCACCTACCAGCATGGTTAGTAAAGCCTCGGAAAATGCAGCTAGCCTGAAACGGACCGCCAGTGTGGCGGCGGGTATGGCGCATGGGTCCACGATGGCTGCCTTTTCGACGAATAAATGTCGCTGCACGTGAGAGCAACCCTGTGCCCCCTTGGGCACCTGATGGCCGGTGCTGGCTGACGTGGGCGAAAAGGACATTGCTTTTGTTTTCGACACAATCGTATCAGGCTCTTTGTGGATACTTAAAACACCTTCCGATACGCTGCTGCCGTGGACCGACGTCGCCCAAGCTTCTCGCCCAAAGGTGACAGACCGCATCATAGGGTGCTCTGCAGCCACTTACCGCTCTGCTGACCGACACACTCGATAGCAGCCTCCTTTTTCCCTCTCCAATCCACACGCGACCACGTGGCAGCGTATTTACGGTTTCCAGCGGCAAAGGCTTTTTCTTGTTCAAATACAAAACTGACCGTGCATCCGCGGTCGGTGAGGACACAGCCCGGCAACAACAAGTCGCTCGGAACCACGTGCCTAGATGGCTTGACTCAACGGTATGGCATGATAATTCATCAAGCCGCCTCGATATTCATTATTTGTACATTCTCCATCGGAATGGTCTACCGTTCTATGCTCCAGCTTGCTGTACGAGCTTCTATTCCCAGGATACAACTCCAACGCATCACCCCAGGAAACCGAGCACCATCTAAATCGCGACCCGAGCAGCCCAGCCGGACTGCAACACATTTGGCTGCACTAGGGCAGCCAGGTTCTGGGGCCTCGGCTCCACTCATCATTGACTCGAGAAAGTTGCAGTTCTACCAGGACGCACAGGAGACGCCGCGGCCATGTCTTGCGTCAGGAACAACAACTCCACGGCGGCCGACATCAACAGGGACCGCCTCTTCGCGACGGGGACCTTCAAGAACGTGTGGCAGGGCCGCTACATCGCCGGCGCCAGGACCGGGGAGGCGTGCGTCGCCAAGGAGTTCAAGACCAGCTCCGTGTTCGAGGACCACTACTTCCAGGAGGAGCTGAACATCGTCGACCGGGCCCAGAACATCATCGACAACTGGCACGCCGCCAACATCGTGAATCGCCGCATCGTCATGAGCCGCCCGCAGATATGGCAGTACCGGCGCAACGGGCGCAAGGCCCTGGTGGAGCCTTTTATATTGAACTTCCAGAAGTTCAACAGCAATACCGGCTGGGTCCCGCACACCAGGGACTCGTGGTGTGACGCTATGCAGGCCCTGAGCCATTTCTCGTATCACGTCACTGGCGGCCAGTTCCTGCTGTGTGACCTGCAAGGCGGCACACACGGGGACGTGTTGTAGGTTTTGATTCCTTTCTTCGTCAATGCGCCGTAATTTGCTTCTATGCTAACGAACTGAAAGCATCCTCTCGGACCCTGTCATCATGTCAGCGTCTTATAGCTGCGGTCCTGGCGATCTCGGCCCGAAAGGGATCTACGCCTTCTTCCGGAGGCACCAGTGCACCCGCTTCTGCAGTTCGCGGTGGATCAAACCCAGGTCGAGTGCCAAGTCGGAATTTTCCAAGAGAAGGGGCACGACCATGGTGTCACGGTTGCCCACGCATCAGACCCGCATGTCCCAGACCAGGAGGACCAGGTGACCTAATATATCACGCAACCAGCTCAGAGGACAGCAATACCGCTAGACTAGGCAGGTTACGTCTGAAGCATACTGAATAGGAACGGGAAACGAGGAATTCCCGGATTAGAAGTGACACACCAACCTTCCACGCAAGCAACCGAGAGAAATCATTGCGTACGGAGAGCATGACACGCGCCTTGATGAGCAGTCATCGATGACGGCCAGCGAAGGTCTCTAGAACATGTGCTCGGCTGGCCTCGTCGAGCCAAGGAGGGATTAGGGTTGAGTTGTGTTGGTGGTGCATAGAGTCATTGGAAGTGAAGTCGGTGGGATTCCCTATGTTTGCTGGCAATTGCAGGGTTTGGGACTGATTTCCCTAGATGTGGAGTTATAGGCGAGGCAGGATTGGTGGCTAACAGGACGATTCTCATGAGCGTGGTTTGCCGTGTGACGTCCATCACGGCAGAGCTGCGACGTTGTTGGAGTTGCGGTCATTTTCTACCATATCGTATTGAACGCATATAGCTATACGAACGAACATCACTCGCGTGATACAAACGAGACTCTTCATTATTTATATCAATTTTAACTTAGTCGACAGTTGCGTCGGCCTTACCATAACTTCCAGAACCAGACCACAGGCGCCAAACATTGTGAATATTCAACAATGGAGAGTGCTGTCTCTTGCACTTCCAATGCACTCAAATGCTCAATACCCAGTGGATGGACTTTTACGATAAATGTCGATCATGAACTTTCCGCCCCAGATTCATAGCAATGAGACGTTTAGGACTCTGCCTTCGCGCATGTTTAGCAATGTTCTGACAGAGGTTCTGCGCAATATGGCCATGTTTCCCTTACTGGGATCCTCACTTGCCACAAGTAAGGTTGGCCTTCATCTTATGGCCCTCCAGAGGCTTCTCATATGGGTTCCTAGAACAGAGCCGAACAGGCAGATGTTGTGCGAGGATGGCCACATATGGCTAGATCAAGGAGTCTCGATTCCCCCACGGTTCTCTCGCACCCCTGCCGCGCCTGCGTACCGACCAACAACTTTTGAGTTTCGACTCACCCGCATGTTAAATATTTTATTGTTTTCTCTCACCCATACGGTTTACCTCTAGACTTACCACAGAGATTATACCTACCCTGTTCAGCAATATAGGACTGTTAAAACACCTTTGTAGTGCTACTGAAGTATCTTCTTATATATGCGGAATCCCTGCTTCCCGCACAACGTGTTGGGTATCGGCATGGCGTGTGGCTCAACTGACTGTTGGCCCGTTTTCGAGGGAGCTCTAGCAGGGGTCCTTAGCGTCCAGATGTGCCTGCTCAAAAGTAAGACGGCCGAATCACCTTGCGTTTTTCTCTCTCTCATAGAATGGTAGAAGAGCCTTTCGTCTATCCATCTATTCCCTCTTGAAAGGATCTCTGTTTCCGTTCCCTTGGACCGCCACACCGCCTCGCCTCTTCCAACCCACCTGTGGTTCGAGTCACACTCTTCAAACATCTACGGAGTGCTTAATCATGGTGTCTACTTTGCATGTCATGAGCATGTAGGCACAAGAGTCCTCGACGTTGACGGAATTGTACTAATCATGGGCATAGGTTGCTCATAGTACTGACGCCGGTGTCGTACTTGCCACAGTGCAAGGAATTTCTCTCCCTCCAGACTGCAAGTGGCATCTCGGTGACGGCGGCTCTGATGCTCGTCCTTTGCGCTCAGTCACAAATTACGACTATGTATTACCTCTTTGCCTGCCCAGAATACAAGAAGTATGGTAGCGTGATACCTGAGCCGCCACGGCTCATGGACTACCTCAATTTGGCCCAGCTGCTAATCCAATGGCTATGCTCCTTGCTCCTGTACGTTTCTCGATTGTCAAACGAGCCAGATCTGGAGAAGTAGTACCGCTAATCGGCCCATCGGAAGTACAGTCTGGGTTTTGTACTTGTCGTAAGAGAATCTGCACACGCCAATGTTGAAACAGACCCGACGACTGCACAGACGACTGAAGCGACGGCTGAACAGACAGCTGACCCAACGACTGACCCGACGACTACTGATGAGACGTCTCCGTCTGCGAGGGTCGCAGTGTTACTGGTCGTTATTCACGCCGCCCTCTGTGTCTTTTGGGCGATCCTAGCCGGTAAACCGAGCAGAGACTGGCTAGATCTCCCCTTCGTCATCATCATGGGCATCAACTACGCCTGCATCAACCCCCTGTTCACGGTCGCGACCGGAATCGCCTACGGACTTCAGGCCAGCGCGGCCGGAGCAGCTCAGGACCGGACCGCACTGAGCCGGACGACGCTTGTGCTGCAGATCATTGTCTTCTTGGCTTTGGCGGTGCTGTGGCCGGTCAGGCTCAGGCTCCCGGAGAATCTCAAGGACTCCGGTCTATGGCTGGTGTACGACTGGTACCCGCTTGTCGGCTGGCCGTGCGTGAACAATGCCCTCGTTGCGGTGGGTCAATGCATCGTGCTCCATGCCGTTGGTGGCGCAGCCCGCGGCGGAGCGCAATCGATGAGTCGGGAAACCCAGCCTTTGTTGGCCACGTGAGGCACGGCTGAGGCTCTAAGCAGTGCTGAGCGCTGGTGTCGTGGCCCTTCGTGATATCGGAATGTGGGTCGACGGAACGAGAATTGGACATGTGATGTAGTCTGACGAGAGCCTTAATCTCTTGTCGGCTCTATTCGATAGATGTCTAGTATGATTTGTGAACCTCACCGCTCGGAACGGCACGCGAGAAGGAATTGGTCGCGTGATACTCCAGAGAACGGATCTCAGTGGCTGCCTTTCTTTGCTCATTCGATACGGCCGTGTTTTGACCTTGTCGATGATTGCTCAGTTGTACTCTCTAGGTCAAAAACCCACATGCAGCCGTTTATTTGCATCGTGGAACCGCGACCTTTCTTTCTCGTCCGTTTCATCCGGGCGCTCGTAAGGCTGCTCATTTTCCAGATCCCGAGCGTCACTCAAAGGGATTTAGTTCTTGTCTCAAATTCGAGATGCCCAGAGCAGACAAAAGTATGGTCATGGAATACGTACAATCCTGAACTTCGCAGTAGCAGCTAGGACATTCCCAGGCATCTCCCTTCATTGTCACGGAAGATTGCGACCTCCTCTTTCATTCTTGTCCACTTAATCTTGTGATACGAGTCCTTGAGCCAGTTCCCCGGTCCATTTTCATTTCCAAGGCTCTTTCCATTCATCCGAATCTTGTCCGAAAACTGCTTTAACAAGAAAAGCGATCCTCGAGGGTACGCGCCAAGACATCAAGGTCGGTGATCTTTACCGGTCTCAAGGTGCAGTCATCAACAGGGGTTATCTGTGAGTACCAATTGGTTGTGGGCGGAAATTGAGAAAGCATATGCAATGGATAGAGGGACAAAGTCCACACGCAGGCCACAATTATTCTGTCCATTTCTTTCCGTGGCATAACTCAAGTCGGCAGCGCTGAGGCTAACATCTGCCTTCATTGCTGTCCTCAGTCGCGAATGGACTGGATGCATACGGCTTCAGAAGCCTATGTGACTAGATAAAAAACCAGACCACTTAGTTGCGAATCTCCTGGGATTATCATCTTCATCCTAGACCTTACACACTCTCATCTGGCTCCACACAGCTGATCCACACATATTGTTCGATCCAGCCAATAGTAGACCTAGTCTTTGCTGCACAAGCACGACAGGCAATTAATGAGATCTCACTCTCCGCTGTCGTCTTCATGCATGTCGGATCTCGCGTAAAGGGACACCCAAAAGACCGCGTTCCTCAGCTCCGAACTTGGCGGCGAGTGACTACGACGGTGGTGGTGGTGACATAGAAAGAATCGACCTGAACGACTCGACCATACTGACCAGCACACTTGGCGCGCCAGAGGGAGACCTATTTGAGGCGATGACGACCGAAGGGCGTCGGCGCAAGTCCTGTTCCATTTGAGACGATCGGCAATTATCAGGTTTTCTCATTGACGACTCCAGATATAACGAGCCATATAACCGTCACATGCTAAGGCTCGATTTGGACCACACAGGCGAGGCGATGAGCGAACCTCTTTTTTTCAGAAACAAGCGACCAATTGTGGTAGATTTAAACGCGATCGGCAGAAATCGTCTGCGCGTTGCAGGACCGTTGAGGTACCGAACAGGCATCTGCATCCTGATTAGAGCACGCCGGTTGAACTTACCCAAACATGATCTAGCGTTGACCACATCATGCATGTGTTATAAGATCACATTCCGTATTCAGCACCCTGGGACCCACAGATCAGGCGGGTAAGGCCCGAGCCCTTCGATGTCGAGGATGTTTAGGATCATTGACAGCGATACCCGTCGCCTGCTCGCCTGCCTTCGCAGGTGGGGTGTGGCAAGGGGATGCAATTTATCCCTACTATCCCTTTCTTCGCGAGTTTTGCACAAATTTGCCCCCCGAACCTGAAACAGACTCGGATTATCTTGTTACCTGCAGCTGTCGTTGAACACGAGCTAAGCGGTCAGTACGGGAGTATATCCACCCCAGTGTTATGATATCAGGGCGGCGAATACAACTACTCCACCTGAAGGGACGCGAAGCAAGCTGACATCGGATCACCGCATGGTTGAAAATCTGGGGAACACCAACATTTGATGTGTCAAGCGGTACGGTTTTTTAGTCTTGACGGGTGGAGGAATCGCTGCAGATGGCCTGGCCTAGCCAACATCCGGGAGGCTGCCGCGGCGTAGATTACGCGATCACTCGTCTCAAAAAAAGGAGTTTGTTCGCATGGATTTCCACTCCGAGCGCCACTTTGAAGATTCCCATCTCCAGATTGACAGGTTCGCAGGGGGGGTGGATCAGCCCAGCTCGGCTACAGATTCAGTAATCGGTGGGCAGGATTGGTTCGCCTAACGACTACCTTTCCCATTCTCGCAAGCACACAATCACACAATCACAGGCATCTGCCCATTTAGGACTTCAAAATCGGGGTATATTACGATTGTCAGGGAAACCACTCTGCCACTGCGGTACAGGTCAGATGTTCCGAGATGTGCAACTGCACATAATTGAGGCCCCCCTTTCCGTGGAGCCTCGGGCAGGTCGCAGCTGCGGGCACGACTCGCTCGCTGCATATGGCAACCCCCATCCGAGATGCCCCGGGTCCCGTTGGATGCAGAGTTGTGCGGGCCGACCCATGACACTGGTATCATGGAGGCCAATGACCAGCCTCCGTCGGCTTTCGTGCAAACGAGAGCAATCTCGCCCGCAAGTCCACGTTGCATCATCCCCACCTCCTAAACAAAACACCGTTGGGCACGCGTACTTGATTGTGACAAGTCGGGTGATTTCTGTGCAAATTTGATTTTCTGTCTGGACCCTTCGCGCCGCTGCCGCAGACATAGGGAAAAAACACAGAGAAGAAGGCCACCCTGGAGTTGAAGTGGATCGATACGAAAGATCCATGAAAGTTCCTGTGGAAGCGGTCCGATTTGCCCTCGCCTATTCTCGCCTTTGGTGAGCACGGCAGCCCACCCGCGGGCCAACTGCCCCTGAGTTCTATTTTTCCTGGTGCTCCACCCACCTCTCACGCCGCGACGAATGTCATGGTTTCAAATAAAACACTTCCCGCCCTCTCCGACCTCTATCCATGCTTGCCTGACTTCTTAATCGTATCTCCATATCAAAGCACTTCAAGAATCCTCAGCCTCTTCCAGCCTCAGCCCATCCCCAAGGCTCTCAACACTCCTACAGCAACAGCCCTGATCCTTGATACCTGCCCGGACACCGGCAGACACTATCTACGAGTCAAACCCGGCATCCCACACACAACCCTTCAAAAAGGACCCACCCAGCACACACAATGTCGGGCGGATCATCACCACCGACGATCCAAGTCAACCTCGAGCAAGAGGAGTACGAGAAGCTCTCCTCCACAGTATGGTTCAGCTATGAGGTCTGCGCGCCCGTAAGGCCACTACCCCCAGTCGGGGACCGCCAAGAAATCAAAACGGAGAGACTCATCATCAGACCACTCCTGCCATCCGACCTTGAAGCTTTCCACGAGCTTCGCAGTATAGCAGAGACCCAGGTCTACTCGACATCCCGTGGACGGCCCGACAGGGATCTAGCGGAGTCAAAGGAGAACCTCGAACGCTTGCAGGCGCCACACGACAACCGCCACTGGTACTGGGGCGCGTTCCTAGCCTCGACCGGCGAGCTCATAGGCGAGGCCGGCCTCCCGGACAGCGAGGACCAGCCGACGTCGGGCTTCACGCGGTTCGAGATCCTGATAAAGCCCAAGTTCCAGCGGCAGGGGTACGGCACCGAGCTCTACAAGGCCGTGCTG
This sequence comes from Diaporthe vaccinii, assembly GCA_039880775.1. NCBI lineage: Eukaryota > Fungi > Ascomycota > Sordariomycetes > Diaporthales > Diaporthaceae > Diaporthe > Diaporthe vaccinii. Next base: position 373,336 of record JBCEDN010000008.1, read on the forward strand.
GACGAGTGGTGGAAGCTGCCCGGGGAGAAGAGGAGGCGCCAGATCCTGCCGGTGGCGGCCGGGGACAAGGAGCCCGGGGAGGAGGTGAGGGAGTCGATCGAGCTCATATGGGAGGCCGACAACGAGGCGGCGCAGAATTTCTTCACCAAGATGCTCGGGCAGTCCAAGGTCTCGCTCCAGGCCTCGTTTGTGGGCTTTGACTGGAGGGAAGGACGCGAGGGGAATCTCGTGCGCTGGTTCGCAGCTCATGCTGCGTGTCCTGCGCCTCGTGCGAAACAGTTGCCGTCATATAGGGGCATCAGGCGCATTTAGGGTGTTTGTATAGCTCTCAGTCATGGTTGGACCACGCTGGTGTCAGTAATACGGGATTGTAATCATTGTACTTAGCCAACGGGAAAATTATACTGGGCTAGCATTGAAGTACAACACATATGAACAATGTCTCGCTTGTATTGAGACACATGGGTCTACTATGGTTCCAGCACAGGAAATATGGGAAGATCAGGAGGTCTTAAGTGCAGCTCAGTCATAATAAGCATAATTAACCCTGATATCAATAAGTTGCAACGGGTATTTAGGCACATGCCGGATTGCCAAGGACACTAATACCACGCACCAGCCAATCTCGCATGGTACTTGACAGTGATCCCCTTTTTACCCCCGAGCCCGGACCCAGAGACCGACTGACCTTGGAATCTGGTCGATGATCAACAGCAGGCAACTGCCAATCGACCCGGACCCGGGACGCATGTCTTGTCCCGCCGAGATCTGGCCAAGGATCCTGCATTCGAGAACCTGCACCTCAACGAAATGCGCTGCAGCTCAGGTTAGTTATGCCACTGGCCGGGCTGGCTTATTGAGATCGCCCTGTCTCGCAGACAAGCTTTGTGCAACCACTATCGGGCGTGCAGGAGAGAACGCGCCCACAACGTCAACCGCAATAGCGCCAGTGTCGCCAGGCCGCCTGCCTATCAAGGGCCGACTTGGCGGACGAGTGCTGTAGCCTGGGCCTATACGGGGTCGCGCCTGTGTCACCTGCCCAGGAGCTTAATCAAAAGGCAGCCAAACACGTTGCGAGGAGACGAGGTCCAGCCTGCCAGGTGGTCCCCGCTTGAGGTCTTGGCTGCACAAGAAGGATGGGTTTTCGACGGTATGTGGACGGCCGGCAAATATCAGGGACCCAAGTCAGGCCCGGCTGCGCTTATCTGAAAAGGGCAGTTCTGCGGCAGCTCCTCCAGTCCCGACGAGCACGCCGGCCTCTCGCCTTCTGCTTTGGGCCACTCGTACTACACTCAGATCTCTGCCAAGTGTTTATATATGAAGTGTGCAGGAAAGGATTGGACAGCGCTTTATCTGGCGTACTGACAGCGAGCTCTTGGCCCTCGGGGTGCCAATACTGAGTAGGCAAGTGGTACCTGAGGACCCTCAGAAACTGAGTAGGAAACTCGTAACTCGTGATCGTACGAGCCGTGATCTTTTTGTGAGAGACAATGTCTATTTCATCGAGTATAAAGAGGGAACGCTGCCGGCGTCTCTCTCTGGTAATGATGGTCCAGCAGCCTCAGCTCCAGCACCTTCTTTCCAACCACAGCTCCCAGTGCCAGCAGCCCTCCAGACCGCCACGATGACGCCCTTCCTCACCTACGCGCTCGCCCTGTCGATGCCCGTCCTCTCCATGGCCGCGGCAGTCACCAAGCCCCTCGGCCAGACCAAGCCCTTCGGCCTGGACGTCCGCCAGGACGACACTGAGCTCCCGCCTCCGGCCGGAATCGTGGGTGGCACCACCGCCGCCGCTGGCGACTTCCCCTTCATCGTCAGCCTGTCCAAGAGCAACTCGCACTTCTGCGGTGGTGTTCTGCTCAACGCCTACACCGTCATCACGGCTGCCCACTGCTCCGTCGGCCAGACTGCCTCGTCCGTCAAGGTCCGCGCCGGCTCCCTCGTAAGTGACACCTCGATCTCTTCTCATTTATTCCAGGGAGCAGAGGGAAGAGTGATCTTCTTTCTGCTCCTGGGGCTTGTTCCGCAAGAGTAACATATGTGTACTGACATACGACTTAATTAGACCTGGGCTTCCGGCGGTACTCAGGTTGGCGTCTCTGCCATCAAGTACCACCCGTCCTACAACTCGGCTAAGGTCGACTACGACGTTGCTGTCTGGCACCTGGCCACCCCCATTGCGGAAAGCTCTACCATCGGCTATGCCACCCTCCCTACCCAGGGCTCCGACCCCGCCTCTGGCACCACCCTCACCGTCGCCGGCTGGTAAGTAACACACACACCCTCAAAAATCTACTGCATGATATTACCCGTTTTTGATGAACAAGATCGCTAACGCGCATCAAAAAACAGGGGCCTCCTGACCGAGGACGGCTCCACCCTGCCCGCCACCCTGAGGAAGGTCTCGGTCCCCGTCATCTCGCGCGCCACCTGCCAGTCGCAGTACGGCACCTCGGCCATCACCACCAACATGTTCTGCGCCGGCCTCACCGCGGGCGGCAAGGACTCGTGCTCGGGCGACTCGGGCGGCCCCATCGTCGACTCCTCCAAGGTCCTCGACGGCCTCGTCTCGTGGGGCAACGGCTGCGCAGAGGCCAACTACGCCGGCGTCTACACCCGCGTCGGCCAGTTCGTCGACTGGATCAACACCAACAAGTGGACCTCGTAAAAATTTCTTTTCTGGGGCTTGCTTGCTTATTTTCGCATCTTGCATGCATGCAGTGGGTAGTAGTGTTTGCCCAGCTGGGAGTTGTTGAATTCGAGAAAGGGGTTGTTCTGAGGGAGGGAGGATGATGTGGCTGGAGAGCTGAGTGTATATACTTGGTTTTTAAGAAAATGATGCATATGAAAACGTTTCAGCGCAAAGCTGAGACTACCAAAACTACTGTGCCCGGATATACACTACGCAGCAATGTTACATTGTGTGAGATTTTAGTCTGAATTACCATCAGGACCCACATTATTCTCACCTCGTTGAGACTAGCCCTCAGTATTATTCAATCTGACATTGTTGTCACTATGGACGGAGTGGTATTGGGTTCTTACATATTGACCAGGGCAATAGATCCGTACTGTGGCTCTCAAGGAGAAAAAGAGAGGAAGAACAAATGGCTTGCAGTCTGCGCTATGATATTCGTTGGAGTGGCCTGTGACGCCTATTACTCACCCAGGTATGATTTTACGGAAGCATTCTAGGACATCAAGATTCAGGATCTTTTGGTTGACCATTGTATCTGCTAGTAGAGACGGTATATAAGCTCTGAGAGCTTCGGTAGCATAGGTATTTCAAACATTGGTCACGCTTGTTTCATTTCTTGAGTCCCTCCCAGGGAGACAGAGTGATTGTAGCGTGAAGTCTTGTTTTGCGCTACGACAGTATATTTGACGTTCCTATAGCGTCCCCTGATATCCTGCCACTATTTGCAAAACTGAATTCCCTTATTTGAGAGCATGGGACATCTTCTTTGCTATACATCCATAGACTATGTACAGGTCGATGCAGTTCCAAGGTTTTCCCTATATGTTAAAGACGTTCAACAATTCCGAATAGAAATAGAAGAGCCAACCATTTCTCAGGGCCTGTTCTATGGAACGCCAAAATGTTTCATGGCGAACACTGCAGGTCCGAAAGGGTGACCGGTTTTAGATTGCTAAGGGCAAAGCAAATTGTGGTTGATATAAGGATAGCGTCGGACAAAAATGTTACATCAGGGCGGGCATGATGATAATTAAGGTTGTTTCTAGCAGCATCCAGCCGCATGGAGGACATACGGACATGTCAAAGCGAGCTCCAGTTCCGGCCTGTATGGCAAAGCTGCAGGCACAATGCAGCCGTGGTGTTGCAGTTCGTTTCACGTGGTTTCGCTGCATGCATGCCCTTCCAACCTCAAGAATACCAAGCTCTCCTTGGCGCAGCTAGATCTATCAGATCGAGTCTCCCAAGAATCTCAAGCTTTTAAGACAAAGCGATCGTACCACGCCACCCGACTTAGCATGGGGCTATGGGCCCAGCCTAGATTAGATCTCTTGGCCACGGCTTCCTGTGTGTGGGTTCGCCACAGTGGAACTCGGTCACGGCCAGCTATGATGGTATTTATAAATCTAGAAGATGGAGAGCTCTGCACTGTCCATTTCGCGACCGCGCTTCATCTTAACAGCTACATATACAGAATGTAGCACGTGGGAGACTGAGAGAGGCAAGGGTCTATCTCTATATACCTCGACTTGTGATAGGGCCAAGTGGAAAAGCCCGCTAACTGGCCTTATCACCGGGAACCTTTTTCTATTGCTTCTAGTGTCTATTAAGGTTACAGTGAAAAGATAAGGGGTGAGTTCACATGACAGAGTTAAATGCCATTTAGTCTATATTAAGCCAGGGGTTGGCCGAGATTGCGAATCATGTCCACCTCCGGATGGGCTAGTTGAACGAAAAGACAACACCAATATGCGTGGCAAAAAATCTTAAATTCATCACGAATTACATTCCTGAGCTTGCTTCCGGGAGATGGCAGATCTCTTTGACCGCCATTCATCATGACCTTTGGGAGCTGGAGGGGGAGGCGATAACACTGAATTGTTCGATAGTTATTTGGTTCCACACCACTCGAAGTCCATCACATCATCCATCTCGCCTTGTCAAAACGTAAACAGGATTCAGGCTCAATGAATGCTCTGCTCGATTGGTCTCCCGCGGATTTTCCCCGACGCACGCCTCCCAATTGAGCCCATCGCCACTCGATGTAGATATGGCGTCCCGTGCTGTTGGGTCCGGTTGGGCCCGTTGGCTGATAACGAAACTCGGGCCGCCCTTCGAGAAGGACACCCGGGATCGAGTCGAACTATACGAGATCTGATGCACATTTACGGTTCTGACGGGTTCGAAGGGATCGGCCCAATTCCATCTGGGTTCAAGCACACCGGGGTCACACCACCCCTCCCACGATGTTTGCAATCAACCGGGGTGGCGGCCTTATCTGCAGCGCCGAGCAAACGCCCAGCAATGCCCAGGCCGACTTCTCCACCAAGTAGAACGCCGTCCTGCCCGTTGGGACTTCGGAACCGCGCCAAATTAGCTCGATGGCTCACCCATGTTTGTCTCGGAGCCAGCTGCACGCGTGTACAATCACACTGAATGGTTTATCGAAAGGCGACGTCGCTAGGTAGAGACATTGACAGAGACATGGTTCCCCCCTCCATAACCAACGGGGCTGGCTGGACCGGCTGGTTCGCAAAAGAACCCCCCTTGCTCCGAGACCTCACACCATGCAGGGCCATCCACAGCGCGCGCTCCCATATCGCCATATCCGGCGCTCTCTGGGCGATGGGCGCCTCGCGAACTCCCCAAGTGCCCCTCCCTCCCCTCCCTTATCTCCTTCCCGGCGAGGACAAGCACGGCTGAATGGACTGGTCTCGGCGAATCCTGGTCGACGGTGGCGGCCCTGGCTCCTCGAAGTGTTCTAGAAGGAGGCGTTTGCTGGGAGTGTACCTTTAGGGAAGGTGGTCGCATTCAACAGCAGGGTAGCACAGCGTCGTAGAAGGGCTTGTGGAACTTCGAATCTCGTTCGCACGCAAGCACGCAAGCATTAAAGTGACCCCGCCACCCCGGTGATTTCGTGACCTCGATGCCACGCCCGCCGAGCTTTTCTTTCCGTGCATGGTCGTTCTTGGTCGCTTGGTGCCCAGCGCTTGACATCTTGGACCAGGAGCTTGACTTCGCCTAGTGCAACATCGTCTTCTCTCTCTCTCTCTCCATCAGCTTTGCAAACTCCCCACAACAGGAAAACAATGGGTTTCAGCTGGCGAGGCAGGTCCGAGGCCCGCCCCGTCGAGCCCGTGGACTCGGCCGAGGCCACGGGCTACGAGGTGGGCGGCGCCGATGCCGACCTCCACATGAAGAGGCTCAAGGACCAGCACAGGTTCGACCCCTTCATGGACATTTCCAAGCTGGACGCCATCGATAATGTGATCGAGTCCGGTGATATCGAGAAGGAGGCTGTTGTCGAGGAGCAGCTCATCGGAGAGGACTCGCCTTATGCTGAAGTCCGAGCCTCAGTAAGTCGTTGACCCATCCAGTAGTTGACTTGACGATGAACTGCGGTCCTGACTTGCGACACAGGTCTCCCCAGGAGACGACTCTGACCTGCCCGTGGACACCATTCGTGCCTGGACTATCGGTTTCATCACCTGCACCGTGGTTGCCGCCATGAACATTCTGCTGAACAACCACTACCTCGGTGTGTCCATCAGCACGCCCGTCGTCCAGCTCATCGCCTACCCCATGGGTATGGGCTGGGCCAACTACGTCCCGGCAAAGTCGTTCACCGTGTTCGGCAAGGAGTTCCACCTCAACCCGGGCCCCTTCAACAAGAAGGAGCACACCATCATCACGGTCATGACCGCCGCCGGTGCCGGCTTCAGCTACGCCTTCGACATCCTCCTCGCGCAGCAGGTCTACTACAAGCAGTTCTGGGGCTGGGGCTTCCAGCTGCTCCTGGTCTTCTCCACGCAGGCCATGGGCTTTGGCATCGCCGGCATGCTCCGCCGGTTCCTCGTCTGGCCCGCTGCTATGGTCTGGCCCGGTCTGGCCCTCGTGTTCTGCACTGTCATGGACAGCTTGCACAACCATGCGCCGTCCGACCCGTCCAAGACGAATGGTTGGAAGATTGGTCGATGTATGTCAAGATTTTCCCCTACTCGTTGACTCTGAGCTCAAATGACGTGGAAGTTCTGGGTGTTGTCTTGGGGTAAGCTGACATGTCACACCAGACTACTTCTTCATGCTCGTCTCTGGAATCACTTTCTGCTACGAGTGGATTCCAAACGTAATGGCCAACTTCTTGGTCTACCTCGGAACCTTCCCAACCTGGATTGCCCCCAACAATGTGGCCGTCAACCAAGCCTTTGGTGGAGTGACCGGAATCGGCATCCTCCCCATCTCGCTTGACTGGTCTGGCGTCGCTGTAAGCACCCATTTGCTCTCTTAAACCAACAATTTGGACTCTGGAGCAAGCTATTAACACTTGTTAGTCTTGGTTTGGCAACCCTATCCTTACTCCAGGATTTGCCCTCCTCAACATGCTTGCTGGAGGTATTTTCTTCCTCTTCGTCACCGTGTTGATCTACTTCGCCGGTCCCTCGTATAACCAATACCTCCCGTAAGTACAAGTTGCCCTCCATATTGTCCATTCGTATGGTCTGGCCCCTTCGCCTGTGTGACTACCAAATGGTCCTCGAAATTCCGGTCACCCCCCACTGGGCCGCACCAATCCTTTCCATTCTTTCGCCACCACTCCAGTACATGGAACAGTCTACTAACAAATTTTAGCATGGTGGAGAACGCCAATTTCGACCGTTATGCCAACAACTACAACACAACGCGAATCCTGAACGCGGACACCACCATCAACGAGGCGGCGTACAAGGCTTACTCGCCCCTGATCCTGCCGGCGGCGTTCGGCCTGTCGTATGCTATGGGCTTCGCGACACTGGCCAGCAACGTCAGCCACGTCATCTGGTTCTACGGGAGGGACGTCGTCCGCCGCGTCAAGGACTCCAAGTACGAGGAGCCCGACGTCCACCTGAAGCTCATGAGGAAGTACCCCGAGGTGCCCGAGTGGTGGTACTCCATCGTCTTCCTTGTGATGTTTGCCTTTGGCATGCTCGCCTCCCAGCTATGGACGACCCACCTCACGTGGTGGGCGTACATCATCTGCATTGGCGTCGGTGCCTTCTTCGTCTTGCCAGTCGGTTAGTATCTATCTCTGACGTTGTCTCCTTTGATGTGATGTGCTGTGCTGACCCACGTGACAGGCATCATTCAAGCCGTGACCAATCAGCAGACTGGCTTGAACATCATCACTGAGATGATTGTCGGTTATATGCTTCCGGGAAAGCCCATCGCGATGATGATGTTCAGTAAGCACGAGTACCTTCCAGAACGCCTTGTCTTAGGCTCTGCAACAGATTACTAACACATGATAACAGAGAGCTGCAAGTCTGCCCCTATGATACGTCCCCGTCTGTTGTGTCTGGAGCTTTCCAGAATGCATTACTGGAGCCCTGCAGGCACTGTTGCAGCACTTTTACTAACAGCTACTAGGGGGCTATATGCTTTCATATAATTCCCTGACTTACGTTCAGGACATGAAGATTGGCCATTACAGTAAGTCTCCCTTGAACCCTGATTTAGAGGCACATGCACTACATTTGTGGGCTACTGGTGCCGAGTCCACACACCGGCCACGGCCAGATGCTGTCCCACTCCACCCTTTCTCAGCATAGAACCTGTTTCCTAAAAACATGAAAGCTAACTCTTGATTTTAGTGAAAATCCCCCCTCGTTCCTTGTTCAGGGCTCAGCTCTTTGCTGTGCTGTGGCTCTCGTAAGCACTAATCCCCTCGTGTTATAGTGACCCCTGGTAGTGTTTAAGAGCCTTCCGGGGCGCATTACGTTGTGCTCCGTAGTACCTTTTACTGACACCAAACAGAGTCGTCCAGACAGCCACATTCAACTGGATGTTTGCGTACCTCCCTGGGATCTGCACGAAGGCCCAGCCTCAAGGCTTCACCTGCGCGGGTGCAAAGACCTTTTACAACGCCAGTGTTATCTGGGGTAAGTTGGCAAATCTCCTCGCATGCATGCTCGTCGTCACAAGTGCTAACCGATAAACCAGGTGTCATTGGTCCTGCGAGAATGTTCGGCGCTGGGTCTATGTACTGTAAGCATAAATCTCCCAAGATGCATTTCCGTTAGACTCGAAACAAGTCAACTGACACGGAAACCAGCCTGGGCCAACTGGTTCTTCCTGATCGGCTTCGCATGCCCCATCATCCAGTACTACATCGCCCGCAAGTACCCCAGGAGCATCCTCCGCTACGTCTTCTTCCCGGCCCTGTTCGGCGTATCAGGCATGATCCCGCCCGCCACCATCTTCAACCTGCTGTGCTACCTGACCATCGGCATCATCTTCAACGTCATCATCAAGCGCAAGTTCCCGGGGTGGTGGGAGCGCTACACGTACTCGCTCGCCGGCGCCCTCGACGTCGGCAACGCGCTCTGCCTCATCCTGTACGCCCTCGCCCTGGGGCTCAGCGGCAGCAGCTTCCCCGAGTGGTGGGGAACCACGGGCTTCGCGGAGACGCTCGAGGCCCAGGCCATGGCTGTCTCCAAGACGCTCAAGGACGGCGAGGTGCTGGTCAAGACCTGGAACTAGATGTTGGCTCACTGCCTCGTTCGCTCTTTTTGGGACTGTTTGGGGGTTTTAGATGTGCCTGATGGTACTCGGCTGTGTGCGAGTTATATGCCAATTCAAATGCATTTCTTCGATGCTCAAGTCTTACAATGGTTGTCTTCTTCGCCTCTCAAGTGACCCCAGTACACCACGCCGGGCACCTGGGAAAACCCAATCACTCGGCTGATCACAACACTGCGTAATCGATGCTATGAACCAAAGCTGTGTGACGGTGCATGTTGATCCTCTTGACAATTACAAATGCTGCAGGGACACTGGTACCGTTCACGGCTAGTCAGTTACGAAGGCAGCCTGCACCAGTTGACCTTCTCTTCAAGCCACACCACAGTTTGCATTAGCCCAAGAGTTCGACGAGATATCTAAGAGTGATGAGGAGAGATCAGGGCGCGGCGCCTTGCATAGGCTTAACATTCCCAAATATTGCAGTATTATATACGACCTAGTGCAGGATTTGAAAAGCAGTCAAGAGGCTACGGCCTGCAGATTGCTCTACGGGTTATCCTGGAGACTTTGCTAGAAAAGACGGTCCCACAGAAGGTTGTCCCACGGGAGAATCACATAGGAGGTCGTCTCATAACGAGATTATGACACAGAAAGCAGTGCCTGGTGCGACTTGTACGTGCCCGTACCTAGGTACATAGCGCTTGGGTGCTCGGCGTTGTCAACACGAAGCTAAGTGAAATTCCACAAATCACATCCCGTTCCGTGGGATGCTCCGTGGCAGGGTGCCGCTTCACTGGATTCGGCTGGCTCCATCAGGCAAGTCGTATTCCAGTTCGTTCACATGCCATCTGCATACAGGATCTATCTTGATGTGGAAGTGATTGGTCTGGTCGAAGCCAAATCGGGCCAGAAAACGGAGCAGGACCTGCATGACGAGCGTGTGAAAACGAGGGGAAAATTGACGTGCGAATCGAGTGAATGAGTAGAACGTTGCTATCTAAGCTTAGATCGCTTGGTGTTCGGACTAGGCGGACTTACTCCTAGGTGCTAAAAATCGTTATTACTGGGCAGATTATCAAGATCATCTATCCCGTGCAACTCAAAATGCGTGCCGAGGAAACAATATTTGGGACCAGGAACCTGCAAGTCCACCACCCTCCGATCTTTGCCCTATTGCGTGCCTTGCAGGGCCCTTCCCCACTATGCAACGATGATCTGCTTGTCTCCACTTGCATGGGACGAGGTCCGCCGATAACCAAAGCTTCCTTTCTAAACCGCCTGACCCAGCAGATTGGGGACTTGTTAACTTACACGCCGAGGGCGACGAGTGACCTCTGACAATACAATGGATCTCAAGGGAGCTGTTGAATGTGCAGCATGCAATTGGGCTGAAGGCAAACCAAAGTCATGCCTTACAGACTGGACTACAGGTGAACGAGTAAGGGCAGTTTGACTGGAGATTGATAGGGGTATGAAAACCCGCCTGTGGTTTCGTGTTTACTGAAAAATCTCCGATTGCCTAGCGGCGCATCCTGTCCCGCCTCGGATCGCCATCCGGGTTAAAAACGGCCGTGGGAACATGTCACCTGCCAGGGGACGGATGGGTTTTCAGTCCCGCGTATTCCAAGTACTAGAAATTAGTTTCTGGACGTAGTCGATGTTGCGCTGGTCGTCAGTCTTCCTTTTCTCTACCGGCACGACAGTCAAAATGCTCTGGACAGCAGCAGTGCTCCTGGCCCCTTTCACGGGCGTCTTGGGAGGCAGGCTCCAGCCCATATCATCACGCGATGCCTCGAGCCCAATGCTACCGGACCGGAAGCCCTTTGGCTTTGGCGGTGAGGTGACTGGCGGTGGCGCTTCAACCCAGAACAACACGTTTGTCGTCGACAACATGATGGACTTCCGCACAGCCTTGGAGCTGACTACACCGCGGACCATCTACGTCAAAGGCGAGATCAAGGGCAGCGAAATCAACGAGACCACTACTGGTAACTGCCAGTACTACATCGACTCGAGCCGGGTGCCCGACTTCAACTTCACTCTCTACATCATGGCCTTGAACTCGACATACACGGATGCGGTGAAAGCTGCTGAGGCAGCGGGGGAGGAGTTTGAGGGCAGGAATGCGACGGAGTACCTCAACTTGCTGAACAGGCAGAACGTAAGTCAACTGTTACATACTATGCAGTCCGCCCAAAATCGTACGCCGTACTAATTTGTTCCAGGGCTGGAGGGGCCAAGCTCAGAACATACAGAAGAGCTGGGAGTCTGTCGATGCAAAGGGTGACGTGACGCTGATCGGCTGGGACTCGGACGCGTATCTCAACGGCGTAAGCCTGAACTTCAATGGCCAGGATAACATCATCATCCGAAACCTCCGCATTTCGCCCCCTCGGGACTGCTTTCCGTCTCCAGAGACTTACCCTTCGAGCTGGAATGCTCGATACGATGCGATATCCTTTGTGACGACCACAAACGCTTGGCTCGACGGGAACATCCTGGAAGATGGGCCGGAGCCCGTTGCACCCGAGCCGTTCCTGTGGGGCTGGCTGGTTGACCGCTACGACGGACTCTTCGATGTCGAGGATGGATCGGACAACATCACGTTCAGCCACAACATCATCGCAAACCACCACAAGAGCCTGCTTTGGGGTGGAGGCGAGAAGGAAGGGCCTCGGGATATCGGCAAGATGAAGTTCACAGTCTTCGGGAACCATTTCGTCAACTCAATGAGCCGGAACCCGCTGGTCCGCTTTGGCACTGTTTACATTGCCAACAATGTCTTCTCGAACTACAACAACAAGGCGCCCCTCTACAACACCACAGGAGTCCAGAAGCGTGCCGAATATGCCCCCGACTTCCAGTACAACGTGGGCCTCTACAATATGTCATCCATTCTCATGTCAGGCAACTACTTTGACCAGACAGGACAATTCCCAGACGACGAGTCAAGGATCTTCACATTCAGCGACCTCGCCACGCCCGAAAATCCGGCCACCCTCTGCTCCCCGCCAGACCTTTCCGCGGAGGAGATTGCAGCTAACCCCGGGTTGAAAAGCCTGGCCGCGCCTGCCAGCCAGCTGAACGGCAAGGACGTGAACCTGACGGAGAACGTGGCCGATAAGTTCAGTTACTACCTGACCACGAAGGACGACTCCGTCGAGGGTGGGCTAGTGCAGAGCTGCGCCAAGTTTGGCGAGCAGGCGATGCCTCAATCCTTTGAGTCCGGTGCGGACGTCCTGACCTACGTGAACGAGAATGCTGGACAGCTGGGGAGGAACAAGCCATAAATTAGGACAACGTTGCTTCCGAGGAGCAAGTAGCACGGGTCCGACAGGGCTCGGATTCAAGATGTAAATAGTTATTCTATATGAGGTAAATTGATGTCACCACATAATGCAACGTCCTGGGGATTGGGGGCCAACTGAATGTCGCCAAATCGATTGCACCGATTGCGAATATGAGGCAAGTGCGTATCCCCATGCGACGAGAGCTGCACCCAAGGATTTATTTTTGTAGCACATCGGCCTCCACACCCCTTAAAGGCCTTGTTTTCGCGACCAACTGCCACCACACACTGGGTTATCACACTTGCATTCGAGGGAGCCGGCGTGTATAATCACTGAGCTAAGCTGCTGCCTGTGGCAGTGCCGTTTGGGATGGAGGGCCAGGCCAATTGGAGGAGGCGCCCATATGCAGTTGGTTCAGTCTGCCTTCCATTGCAGCACACTTGACCCCGGCAGTGCTGCAGGGGCTCCACCCTGATACGCCGACAGGCCTGCGAGGTCGGCGAAATTCAACCCCTTCGCGGTCACGATATGGGTTGTATGGAAGGCTGGCGAGTAAGTAGGTGCATCAGATGATGCGAGTTGGCGCCGGACTGCTGTCAGTGTGTTGTGTGTGACACTCCACATAAATGCGGTCCCTGGCTGTGAAGGAGGGTTTATATCCAGTCCCTGCCTCGGAACCTGACCTCCACCCCCTCTCCAAGATCTGAACTGTCCCAAACAATCCTGAAAATTCGCATAACACGATCCGCAGATATTCTTGCCTCTGTACGAGTCTAAATACTGCACTATTGTAGTCTTTCCATTTTCCCACTGCTCAGCTAGGTTCCCAGCCTCGCAATCCCCACAATCGCACCCTTCTACACGAAGTTGCTGAACTTGCGCTGTAATCATGACACGCACTGTCAGTCCTAGACACTGTCTTCCCCGCTTTCTCACTTTACTGATCGTGCAGCAGGTACTTTCAGCGCGATCAACCTCTACTCCATCCTCGTCCTCGTCCGGGAACGTCACGCCAACATCAGGCAGTATTACCAGCACGTTTGCTTTCCGAGCGGGGAGCGACGAGGGAAGCGAAAGCGACAATGTTCGTCCAATTACCCAAGGTACCTTTGAACCAGGCCAAACACCGACTTCCGAGCCCATCGCCTCAATAGAGAGGAGTCCAAGCCCGGCATTCACTTTCACTGTGGGCTGGAGCAGCTCAGGCGCGTCTACCCCGAAATCTTCGACTTTTGGCCGATCCCTGACGCCGTCCATATCCATCTCACTACCGCCCCCGGTCACTCCTGCGACAACGAGCAACGGGTTGCCATCTGACGCAAGGGGTGAGAGCCTCGCACGTGGGCTGCAAGACCTTCAGCTTTCAAGCAGACAATCTTCCGCAGAGCCGAGGACAGCCTTGGACTTGCAGGAAATTGGAGCCGCCATCGATGCCCTCACCACAGACACGAACGACCCCAGCAATGCACCACTGAACAACGGGACCCTTGTTTCGTCGCCACGGGGACATTCACGAAGACGATCAACTCCGCGTCCAGGACCAGTCATTCATAAGGTCGAGGATGAAGAACCGCCGAGTGACGAGTTCCACCGTCCAGCCTTTCAGCGACGTCTGGCAGACACGAGGAAGCTGCTTGGTGATTTGACGGACGTCCTTTCCAGCAGCTCTGTCCACCTCGAGCCGGATTCCACCATGAAGAGCCTCCACGAACGAGCCACAAAACTGAGCTGCTTTCAGCCACTGTCGACCAGGACAGTAGGCTTCGTGGGCGACTCCGGTGTTGGAAAAAGCAGCCTCCTCAACTCCCTGTTGGACTGTCGGGGTCTGGCACGAACAACCAACAACGGGGCCGCGTGTACTTGCGTCGTCACCGAGTACCACTACCATTCCGGGGATGATTTTGTGGTCGAAGTGGAAAGGTTCAGTATTGAAGAGCTTTGCGACCAATTGAGCGAGTTGCTCGGCTGCTACAAGAATTTTCATGCCCACGGCGAGAGCCTGGACGAAGAAGCGAGGAAGGACCTCGAGGCGCGGGCCAACATCGCGGCAGACACGTTTCGAGCAATGTTCCGCGGCTCTCTCCAGGACGACAACTGGCTCCTCGAAGAGTCACAGGATGTCATCCTCGATCAATTCCATGACTGGATGACAAGTGCTAGCGGTCTCCAATCGCCGTCGAGGCAGGTGGTCACCTCGCTGGAACAGTGTTCCTCGCTGCTGATGCAACTGACGTCGGAGGTTCTCGACGCTCAGGTGCCAGCGACCTGGCCGTATATCCGCAAGATAAAGGTCAGCCTCAAGGCACACATTCTCAGCAGGGGACTGATCTTGGTGGATCTTCCTGGGCTGCGGGACCTGAATTCCGCGCGCCGCAACATTACCGAGCGGTATATACGGAACTGCCACGAGATATTTGCCGTCTGTAACATCGGCCGCGCCACCACGGATGTAGGCGTCAAGTGTGTCTTCGACCTCGCGCGAGACGCGCGGCTCGGACACATTGGCATTGTCTGCACCAAGTCTGATGACATCGATCCGGAGGAAATAAAAGATGACTGGGGAAAAGAGCCAGGCCGAAAAATCAGGAAACTGCTGAAATCGCTTCACTCTCTTGAGAGTGAGTTGAAGGAGGCTGATGAGGAACTAGCAACTTTCCACAACCTTCCGGACATGGGGCCGGAAACGCATCAAGAGCTGCTGGAGCTTCTTGAGGATAGGCGGAACGTTGAGAAGAAGCGCAATGCCGAGGACTATGAGTTAAAGAGATACGCCATAGAAATGCGCAACGCATACGTCGTGGGGCGGCTGCAAGAGACCTATCGGGACCACACAACAGCAGAGACACTTCACATCTTTTGTGTCAGCAACACCATGTACTGGGAAAAACGCACGGCCGAAAAGTCGGCGGCCGAGCCATTCCTCAATCTCTCAGGCATCATCGCAATCCGGAAGCACTGCACCGCCATAGTGTCGTCCAGTCAGCTGCGCACGTCGAGCAGTTTCCTCGACAACGATGTACCAACTCTGCTGAGCGAGATCGAGCTTTGGGTGCAGTCCGGGCTGGGAAGTAGCTCAGCCGAGCAGAAGGAGGCCGTCAGGCGTGTCCTGTGTACTTTCGAGGAGCAACTTCAGAAGGTCCATTGAAGCATCTCAAGACAAAATGAGCAGTCTGATACTGACTTTTGCTAGGCCCTTGCTTCTGGGACGTCTCCGTTGACAGATGTCGGGTTGTCGTTGAAGGAAAGTTTTCGGCACAAGATTTGGCAAGGTAGAAATAGAAATGGCCCTTGCACTCGAGGAATAAGGTGCTAAGTCATTCATAGGCCGGCATATCTCAGAATGGACTAGAGGATCTACCACAGCCTGTTTAGACTGGTCTACCGTGAGTTAACCTGTATACCAAACTCCCTTTGTCGGTCGTTACTGTAGTACTGACTAACTTGAATGTAGTGGCACCACAGTAACCCTCCCCTCCCCTCGTTCCCCCTTTGACTTGGAATGAACTCTAGATCAATTGTCTGGAGAGATTATAACGTTATACAGTGAGTTATGCTGCATTTTGTCGCAATGGGGGCAATCACTCCACGGCCAGCATTGGCTACCGCAACTGGAACAAGGAGGCTATGCATGTCATGGTTGCGGACCTGGAAGACCCTTGCGATGAGTTGCGAACCGACTTCCAAAACCAGCAGCTCGAAGTCAGGAAATTGATCAGCAAATCCTGGGAAGACGCAATATGTCTCTTAAGTTAGTACTGACCTCAGTGATCATGCATTGCAAATGCTGACGATTCTGCAGAGTGGGCATGGCCGAGTTCCGATACTTCCGAGGATGATCTCTGCCAGGCCTTACGTCCACGCAAACACTTGCTCATTGCAGCAATAGAAGACATATTTGACAGTTCCGACGGAGACCTGAGGACGCTGGAAACAGACGTACTCACTGGCGTAGAGACGTCCATGTTCGGAACTGTAATGTCCACGGTCTACAGTGAGGCCATGACACACTATGGTCAGTTAGCCCTCCATTGCCGTTTAGTGTTCGCGTACTGAAGTATATGCGGTAGGCCGTGGTAGCGACAGACGCCGTAAAGATGTTGTCGCGAACACCTTGACGGGCGACACCATATTCAGGAACTTGATGAATAGTTTCAAACAGCGTCTTTATCGTCATGCAGATAAGCTGCAGGAGGATTTGACAGAGACGGTTTCGGAACACCTGGATGGCGTTCGAGGGACGTTGGACCTTGTCAGGCAGCAGCATGTTGCGGAAGAGAGCGAAAGGGACCCGGAGTTTCGAAACCGCGTAGCTTTGGAAGTTGAGAGGATTCGAGAAGTGATGAGGAGTTAGGACAGGGTCGGACGTGGTGGCTGTCGCTCTTTATTCTTGTCTCTGGCGCATGGGAGCTTTGAGATCTTACTTGCTTGCATCATTGTAGATTTGTATGTCATATTACAACCTGTTTCTGAAGAGCTTTGAAAGACTCTGGCGAGTTCATTTACAGGAATGAACGAGAAGTTTCCACACTGAATCTCTGGACTCCCCGGTATGCAAGACTCTCGTTCCAGACTTTCATGCATCTAGTAGCGTTGAGCAATGAGTTCTGGTGGCGCATATTCGGCGAGGAGGTAGTTGGCCCCACCGCTAGCCACAATCCGAGCCCAAAGACATGCGTCTGAATGCAGCTCCTCACTCTCCACTGGGTGGCACTAGCATCTCGCTCAGTGGCTGAGGGATGCCGAAGCTCGGGGTATTGTTCCCCTTGAACTCTATCTTCTGCGCCATGGTGAACCTGTCGTCACCACATGAGCCTGCCGGGTTGACCGTTGCATGGAAAGCATTCTTCAGCCCACAATTGTCAGCCATCCTGATATGATTTCCACGAGAAGGACTGCGACACACGGTACCAGGTTTTGTGCTCGCCGACTTACCCATATCTCCGTGCCATCCGGGGACGAGAAGAAGCAATTATGGCCGGTGCCAAAGTTTCCGTTGGCCTGTGTGAGGACGGGGCCGGTCTTGAGCCACGAGGACCTGTCCAAGGGATCTCCGCCCAGATATTGCAGCAGTCCGAGGGCATAGTTCGGAGTGCCGCAGAAAGAACCCGAGTAGGTCAGCCAGACTTGCCCTTGGTAGTATAATGGCTATGGTGGTTACTTTAGTCTAAATACTCGTGGTTTGATACGGGGCTAGTCTGACATACGTGTGGTCCTTCGTTCAGTGCGAATGGAATGCCGGTCACGTTCCCTTGGAAGTTTGTCAAGTTTCGTTCCCACTTTGATGCATTAGCCAGATACTGTCGCTGAGCACGACGAGAGAGTGCCCGTACTTTCGGAGATTCTCAACTCACAGGTTGATCAGGCTGCGAGATGATGTTCCACCCCTCGACGGTCCATGAATCTGTGTCCAACTTCGTGATCTGAATGGATTGATTATTATTCTCGTCCATCGCGCTCACAACGTGGTACCGTCCGTGATTTGGCACTTCCAGATATCTGAAAACTCAACGTCAGAAACTGGGAATGCTAAAAGTAAGCGCTCTGTCTTTCTTTCAGGTCAAACTTACGTTCCGTCGATAGAAAAAGTCAGATTCTTCTCTGGGCCTCCGCGTCTTCCCGGAGGAGGCACCAAGTCTGCCAGGAACTCGTAGTCGCAATCGTAAGGGTTGGACCCATCGCAACCTCTTAAAATCCGCGTCATGCAGGTATCGCAGCACGTCACGTTCGCGTGACACGACGAGTACAGCATGTACCATGTGTCGTCGATCTGGTGGATCTCTGGGGCCCACATATGAGCACTGCGGGTGGCGTTCGTATCCTCCCAGATGGTCTTGGTCTCTCCAAACACGAGGGCATCGAGGGTCTTGGCTTTGGACATCTCGATGTGCGTGTCTGAGGTATGGGTCATGTAGTAGCTCCCGTCGGTGTAAACCATGGATGGGTCCGGGCCAGGATAACGTATGGGATTGTGATATGCTGCTGTATGCACGACAAAAAGTGCTGCGCATAGCAGCCGTAGCGACAAGAAAGACATCGTCAACATGATGTTTACTACAACAATCGTAGTCTAGCAACCTGGATGGATTTTGGTTAGTTCTCGGTTTTGTTCTTGTTCTCGCAGCTCCCTTTTTATTCACCTCGCTTTGTCATCCTATAACTACAATACGACCACATATTGTTGACGAACTGGCATGACTTCAGCTGATCATCTCAAAATTACCTTCCGGGTACACGGCTCCCCCTCACCGCAGATGATGTTCGCTGAACTTTCAGCTTTCCGAGATCTAAATATTGATATTATCCCGTGATATTGCAGCTCATGCACGCTCGACCTGCAGTAGCCTGAACACACGGGCTCATGCCGTGTAAGCTTTTGCCAAGAAACGCTGTGTGCCTGGGCCGATGGTGGGTGATGAGGGCGCTAATGGCGCCCTGAAGTCTGATCTCGGTAACATCAGATGCCGCCCGCATTGTGATTGCACAAAAAAGTCAAAGCTTAACCAGTTTGCAGGCCAGTGCCGGTTGCACATCACGATTCAGGGAAACGTTAGTGAAGAAGTCGAGTAACGATACGGGTAGGTCGTCGACGACCATAGCCGTCGTAACCTGTGCCCTCATGCTCGCACCTTTCGTGGGTAACGGATCCCACGTCCCCTCATTAACTTACCGGGCCCGGCATGTCCGCATGCCTGGACCTCCCCGCGTCTCATGAAAGGCCGAGGCTCGCTGCGTCTCTGCGCCGTTTGGAGCTTACCGACCAGGTGGCAGCCAAATGCAAATAGAATTATCAGAAACAGGATGTTCTATATTTAGCTGTCTAAGCGGTCGCAATCATCGCCCCTCTTAAGTTCAGGCTTCCTAGAGGAAATAATATCTATGGGAACTCGATAACGACCTTGGTCTCCTGCCGACGGCTGAAACGCGCGTAGTACTCGGGTGCCTGCTCGATATTGATGACGGCGCTCACGATAGAGCCCGGGTGCACCTTGCCGGCGGCGATGAGGTTCAGCATCTCGGTACCAAGGTCCAACGGCGCGGAAACGCCGCCTCGCACCGAGAAGCCTCCCATGAAGAGGGGCCTGAGGTCCACGGCCTGCGTCTGGTTCCCTTCTCCATAGACCCCGACTACACCGATGCCGCCTTGAGGCGCCACTACCTGCCCGGCTTGGAGCAGCACGATGCTGCTGTTGACGTTGCCCTGCGCGTCCTCGGCTTCCCAGCCCACACAGTCAACGACGCGGGTGACGCCGCCAGGCTCGAGGCGGAGTAGCGCCTCCACCGGGTCCTCTGCCACGAAGTTAATCGGGATAGCGCCGTGGGCGGCGGCCAGGTCTAACCGGTCCTGGACGTGGTCGACAACATAAATCTTGGAGGCGCCTCGTACACCGGCAGAGAGGACTGCCATCTGGCCCACGGGCCCTGCGCCGAAAACAGCAACCGTGTCGCCCGGGCTGAAATCGGCGAAGTCAAGTGCTGCCCATCCTGTGGCGAGGATGTCCGACATGAAGAGGTAGTCGTGGATTGTCGAGGAATTGGCGCTACTGTTGATGGGCACAGGCATCAGAGAGTCGTCTGCGTATGGGATGCGGGCATACTCGGCTGTACATAAGGACGGTTTAGCAGGAAGTTTCATTTGCCTCCCCCATATCCAACAACTCTGGAGGGCCAAGGTGGACAAACTTGCCTTGCATGCCGATCTCAGTCGAAAAGTGGGCATCGATCGAGGGACCGTATTGGTAGTGGCCGTCGTCGAACGCAAAAGGAACGACGACCCAATCGCCAATCTGCAGGGTCCCGACAGAGTCGCCGACTTCCTCGATGTAGCCAATGGCCTCGTGGCCTATCCGCAGAGGATCTTCGGGTGAACCCAGGTCTTGGTGGTAGTTGTGTAGATCACTGCCGCAGATTGCCGACGCTGCAATGCGCACAATGGCGTCCGTTGCGTTAACAATCGTGGGTTTGGGTACGTCAATGACTGTGATATTATATGCGCCCACCAAGGCAACGGCACGCATGAGTGACGCCATGGCGGAAGGAGTTCAGATGTTTCCTGTACAAGACGGCAAGTGCTCGGAGAAGAATGGCTAATAGTTTGTCCTTTTCAAACATGCTGATCTACCGGGTATTGACCTCTTATATACCTGAACTGAACTATCTCAACCTGTACTGCAGTGGGCTGGCGATGAGCTTATGTTGCATCCAGCGACGATCTGCCCACATGCTGCAAGGCTCAGCACCAACAAAGTGGCTTGTATTCTACGAGCTGACGCGGCCCGTACTTCTCCAGAGTCCTACGCTGCCTGTAACCAGTACGGCAAGATGCTCAAAGCGAATGTTTCCGCATGCCAAGTGGCCGGCAGTGACCTCGGTCTGTGCTATCAGGTGTGGTAAAAGATTACTACGGAGAAGCATGTACAAATACGTCACTGTTGATCCACCGATACAACCTCCAGGAATTGAAGTTGATGATTCGGCCCTTGATGCGCCTATCATCATCGCCGAAGTAGTGCCGCGATTCCCATTATTTGTTCGCTATACGTGATCCCAATTGAGGCTGTGGCAACGGTCTTGAGAGTGGCTGTAAGGTGGAATTATGCTTAAACCCGAAGGCGGATCCAACTTCAGTCAGGACTCCACCTTTCTTGGCAGACGACCTGGGTATGTTTGGCAGGCTTGCACGCAGCTTTCCCATCACCGGGAGCCGGCGGATCACACGACACATCAGTCCCTACTGCTCTGCCAAGCCGGAGGGCGGCATGCTCTCTGGATCGTAATTTTAGCCAAGACTTGGGTCTCGAGATAAGTCATTGATAGAGAAGAGTGTTCGGCGAACACGACTTTTGTCCAGTCCCGCAGCTCCGTCTTCGAACACCTCCTCAACGCCACCTCGGGATCCCATGCAGAACGAGGATTGCCTTTTCTTGGACGTTATGGTTCCTGAGGCAGTTTTTGAAAAGGCTGGTCGGGGCTCCAGAGCTCCTGTTCTGGTTTGGATTTACGGTAAGAATCAAACTCGCAACGCCTGTGTGGATGTCTTGACTAAGCCTCGTCCCAGGCAGTGGCTATGCGGTGGGCTCCAAGACCAGCGGGTACGATCCAAGAAACCTTATCCGCCGGAGTCAGACGAATTCGTCAGACGGAGTCGTGTTTGTGGCGGTTGAACTACCGGCTAGGTGCGTTTGGCTTCCTTGCAGGGCCAACTCTTCAAGCAAACGGCACGGCCAACGCAGGACTGTATGACCAGCGGCTGGCCCTGGAGTGGATCCAGGAGCATATCCACCTCTTTGGTGGAGACAAAGGCCGAGTGACGGTCATGGGCGAGTCAGCTGGTGCAGGCTCCATCACCCATCATCTCACAGCTTACGGTGGCACCAAGCCCGCGCCTTTCCAACAGGCAATCATCCAGTCGCCAGCATGGACTCCCATGCAATCTGCGGCTGCCCAGGAGCAGAGGGTACATGACTTCATGTGATTTGCAAATGTCAGTAGTATCGCAGAGGCTCGTGACGTGCCAACTGAACAGTTAATGGCTGCGAACGACGCTCAGATCTTTGCCTCGCCGTATGGTAGCTACGGTTTTGGGCCATCTGTTGATGGACACTACGTCACCCAAGACCCGAAGGTGGCGCTGAGTCAAGGCCAATTCGATACCTCGGTGAGGATCATGGTTGGAAAGAACTCGAATGAGGGCCTTCTATTCACCGCTCCCGTCGCCAACGATGCCCAATACCTGGATTGCATCCGCGCCAACTTTCCCACAGCTGGCGAGGACGCAATCAGTCATATTGCCAGCAATCTGTACCCCTCGGTCTTTGACGGCTCGATGGGATACGAAGACCAGATCGGACGTGCCGCGCTAACCATGGGCGAAGGCACATTCGTCTGCAATGCCTTTGCACTGAACAGCGCGTACGGCAGCCACTCCTCCTACCTTTTCAACGTTTTCCCGGGCCTCCACGCGCAGGACGTCGAGCACACCTTTTACAACCCGGACGTTGCCTATCCAGAGCTTCCCCTGCTTACTATGTGGGGGGATTTCGAGACGGTCGCGTACGTGATGCAGGACTACTTCACCAGCTTCGCGGCCCACGGCTTCCCCGAAAGCCAAGAGGATGGTCTCGCAGCTGTTCCCACGTACGGCGGAAATGCAACCTTGACTGTCCTGGGCAACGGGGGAATTTCCGTGGGAGCTGACCCGGCTGTGAATGAGAGATGCGCATGGTGGCAAAAAAGCATTTGCTGAGTGACGGACCCTGTTCTCCACCGGTACCGAGTTCATGTGCATTTCGAGGGATGCTCAATGTGTAGGTGGGGTCGCAGACCCGACCGATTCCGTTCATGTTTAATAGAATATCCTTTGCAATGGAAATCTCTTGACTTGCCCCTACGGTTGCTTACATGATTTGATATTCTTCATCGCATGTGTTGATTTTGGGCACAATAAGTATAGCTGTATATCGCGTGACATGCCGATTATTTTCGTCTCACCGAACATTGCTATGTAGTAGACTGAGGCATTTGTTATGTCCGGCGCTCAATCATTGGCTGGGCCCACATTATAAGGTCATAAGCAAGATGCATTAGACCCACAACTTAAGTTCATAAGCAAGGTGCATCCGGGCCCACATGTTAAGCTCGTAAGCAACATGCATCTCGACGAGGGGAAATAGGACCCCCCCTAGTCGTGTTACCCCTAGTCGGAACTCCACCAATCTAACCCAATATAGTATAAAAACCCATATTTCCAGCCATTATCAAGATGGCGCAACAAGTAATACATTTCAAAGACAATCGCATCTTCTTAATTTTTTAAGAATATAAAAAGTACCAGGTTGGTCTTTAAATGGTGCTTAGATACGGCCTATCGGCCTCTCGCGTTGCTCGCTGTTACGCCTCAATCGTCCCTTTCTTAATTTAATTAGGAGACTTAGAGTGGAAAAGAGTTGGAGAGATTGATTTCTTTTATGTATTGGTAGTGTGGCGCGCAGAATGCCAAGAGAAATCGACTAGGGGTAACACGACTAGAGGGGGTTTCCTATTTCCCCTCGTCGCATGCATCTGTGCCCTCACGATTCCCAGTTTGGCTAAAGGGGGCAACAACCACGGCGTGAATCCGAGACTCGCCGACGAGTTGGCTCGGAGATAACGTCCAGCATAAGTCATGATTTAAGCCATTTGTATCATGCAAAGACTTGCTCTGGTCAGCTACAGCCGAACATCAAGTCCGGGGCAACGTATCGAGCAGCAGATTATTGCCTCCCGTATCCGTCGAAATCCTTTAGCTCCGACGTGTATGAAATCTCTGTAGTACTCTACAAGCCTGTCTTTGTAATTCATCCATTGATTTACTGCTGTTGTTTATCACTCGTCATTGGGAAAAGGTAAATACATTCCATAAACCAGATCCACGATGACTCGAGTTCTTCTTACTGGTGGTAGTGGCTTCATTGCTACCCACATCCTTCAAATTCTGCTGCAGAGAGGTACGTATCTTGACATATTTCTCAGTTTATTCTTGCTTGGCCTGAACTGCCCTTGTCGCTGTTTGCGTGCGTTCTTCTAGCTAAGTCAATGCAGTCATTCTGTGGTTACACTATCCGTAGCACCAGCAAGGCTGAGGGCATTCGAAAGGCGCAACCCAGTTATGGAACGGACAGACTCGACTTCGCTATCGTTCCAGATGTGTCTCAAGCTGATGCTTTCGACCACGCCGTGATCTCGGATCCTCCTTTCGAAGCTGTGATTCACACAGCCAGTCCCTTCCATTTCAATGTGACCGATATCAAGAAGGACCTTCTCGACCCTGCCATTATCGGCACAACCGGCATCCTTCGCGCCATCAAAGAAAATGCCCCGACTGTCAAGCGCGTCGCAAGAGCCACGTTTCTCAATTAGTTCTGTTTATCAATACTGACGGAGTAGGTCGTTACCTCATCATTCGGTTCGATGATGAACCTGTCCAAGAGTCTCTGGCCAGAGCACACCTACAGCGAAGAAGATTGGAACCCCATAACCATGGAGGAAGCCCTTTAGAATGTTGGTTTGGGCTACTCCGGTAAGTCACCTTCTTACAGGTCTCAACTTTACCAACTGGCCTTGCCTGACTGTTCGATCCAGCAAGCAAGACATTCGCAGAGAAGGCAGCTTGGGATTTCATCAAGGAAGAATCCACAAGCTTCACCCTCGCCACAATCCTGCCGCCCCTCCGTGTTTGGCCCCGCTGTACAGAGCCTGGCGAACTTGGACGCCTTGAATACTTCGAACCAATTCATACGCAGCTTCACGCTTGGGGCCGCAAAGAATGAAATTCCCCCTACTACAGTAAGATTGCCATGGGAATCTCCTTCTGGCTGGATTGGCGTTTCCTCACATGCTGTATAGAACCCGATTTTCGCCGATGTTCGAGACGTGGCAGACGCTCACGTGCAAGCTTTCGAGCAAGCCGCTGCCGCCAACAAACGATTCTTCATCACAAATGGCTATTGCTCCAACCGCCAGATCATTGAAATCATTCGTCAAAACTTTCCAGAGTCTCGAGAGAGCCTACCAGATACGTCGGTGGCTGGAGAAGGTAAGCATAATTGTCCCTTACGTGCCTCCCTGGTCTGACGAACTTCAGAACTACATACAAGGTGGATGTGCGGAAGAGTGTAGAGGTCCTCGGGTTAAGGTACAAGTCACTCGAAGAATGTATTTTAGACAAGGTCCGTTCTTTCGCATCCGTCCGGGAATGAATTCCGGGCATGGATTAGATATGCTGAGGTGATGGTGTGGAATATCAAGCAGCGATCCAGGCAATCGAGACCTGCAGACGATCTCGTAGAGGCCCTAGCACAGCCTGCACTGTGACCTGCGAGGTACTTTAGTACAACATTATCCATCACTTTGACGTCGGCCAAGGTTAGAGATGGTTAAGTATGGATCTCGTGAATTTATTTTAGGTTGTCTAGGTGTCTTATTGTGACGATCAGGATCTGGAGGAAGCGGTTTCAACTTGATAGTCGGAGGCTTCGATAGTATGTTCGATGAAAACGGTGGCCTTGCTGAACCCCGCCTGCGGCAAGAAAATTGCCAACTGGCCTGGTGAGCGACATGGTTGAGTGCTGCAGGCCGGTAGAATTGTACTTCATATCACGATCGCTGATGGATAGAGTGCTAGAGAGTGAGCACACAGATAAACCAAAGAACAATGAGCGTGGCTCGGCACTGACGTGTTGGGCCAGATGCACAGCCAGGTCAGTAGACAGCTCATCTCATCATCCAACTCGGTCCGAATATCAGAGTTAACGGGGGAATGCAGGTAAACGCGTTGACGCGTGACTTCGGAATTTGAGCCTTCTAACCCTCTTAAACTTTAGTTACTCCTGCTGGCGGTGCCGCCCATTTTGTCCTGCACCGTACCGCCAATGCTGCCCTCTGTGGTGAACTGCTTGCCAATCGCACCATCCTTATCAAGAGGCCCGCCGATTTTCTGTGCTGTTGCTCCAATCGCTCCATCCGCTGCGAAATGAGGAATCAGCACGCAGTTCTGGATTACTTGGGCAGCATGGAGGAAGATGCGTACCGGTGAATTGATGGCCAATGGCTCCGTCGGCGTCAAGGGCCTTGGGCTTGTCTTGGCCCAGGTGCGAATTGGCTGGTGTCTGGACGCTCCCGGCCATGCCTCCGCTGCCGGTTTGCTTCATGGTGTACTTCTCAGACATCGTGGCTTCTGTGGCGTATATACGTGTGTAATATAGAAGAGGTGATCCAAGTTCGGTTATCAGTGTTGTTGCTGGTTCATACTATAGGATTGCAGGTTTAATATGTGCTGTGAATATAGATAACAATCACTGTTGGGGGCAATGACGACACCCACGCTCATGACCCGTTGATCTGTATGAGGTCATTGTGACAGTGGCCAATATGTGGGTAAGCACACCAGGCACAGCAGCGGATTCGGCCGTTGATCAGCCTCAAAGGGCTTGGGAAAGCCTGAGCATGCCGCTAAACAACTTAGTCTATTTTAGTTCAGCGTCTATTTAAGCTGTCGATCTGAATTACGTTGAGACTATCTGGGACGTCAGGGTCCAGCGGCACGTGACTGGCGCATATTACCAACGTCAGTCAACAAATCTTAGACGTAAGCCAGCGAGCTATTCGTGATATCTAGTAAGACAACCTTTTGGAAAGAGAATGCGGATCCTACGGCTTGTTACAATTGACTTGGGGGAGGTGGGAAGATTCTGACTCCTTCAAACACGAACCCTTTTTACGACAAAACATGGTCTAGACCTCACATGACCCACGCATAGCTTACAGAAGCCTGGGTGTTCCACGTGGTATGCATTTCGGACAATGACTCGCGCCAGGACTATGCTTAATATATGCTGTATGAGTGTGGGTGGACGAAACATCCTCTGACAGATGTGTGTGGAAGGCGCCGACTTCGATGAGGACAGCCGCACCAGGCTGGGCCTAGCCCTACATCAGCGACTTCGGTTGTCAATTGAATTGCTCCAAGACGGCCTATTGAGATTAGTAATGAACTATGTACGTATGCTCCTTCGCGCGCGAGGCACCTTCTTCAAAGACCTAAACTCCTCCTTGACCTTGTCCAGCAGCCCATCAACAGTCAAGACATCCAACGCAACCCCCGCAAGCCCTTTGGCAACCAAAAGAGACTTGTCAAAAGCCGGCCGACTACCCGCGGCCACCTCAAACGCCGCAGTGTGGGGCCCGGTCTGCGGGACACTGCCGTCCTCGTTGGTGATCTGAAAACCGGCGCTGATGGACGGGAAATCGTGGCTGAGGTTACCCTGGTCGGTACTAGCGCTGCCCTGCGTATTCTTCGCGATCTCGGTGGGGACCAGGTCGTCGCCGTGTCCCAGGCCGGTGAACCACGCGGCGTATGAGTCCGCGAGGGCATCGTTCGTGACCATGTTGGAGTACCCGTACGGCCTCATGGTCAGGTTGAGCTTGGCGCCGGTGGCCAGCGCGCCCGCCTCGAAGCACACGTACACGCGCTCGGTGAGGTTGTGCAGGCTGTCATCGTCAACGGCCCGGACTGCGAAGGATGCCGCCGATAGGTCGGGGATGACGTTGGTCCGCGTGCCGGCGGAGCTGATGAAGCCCTGGATGATGTCGGTCGAGCGGGTCTGCTGGCGCAGCATCGAAAGGGCGTTGTAGGCGAGGATCAGGGCGTCTTGGGCGTTCACCCCTTCCCAGGGCGCGGCCGCAGCGTGGGCCGCCTTGCCGTAGTACTCAACTTCAAATCTGTCTGTGGAGGTGGTGGACATGTACGGGGAGTCGCTGCCGACGCCTGGGTGTGAGATGAGACTGATGTCAACATTGTGGTCTCGGTAGGCGCCGGCGTCATTCAGCCTGATCTTGCCGCCGCCGCCTGGAAGAATTTATCAGCCCTAAGTGCGACTTCAACGTGGAGTATGATAAGCGTGGTCCATTACCTTCTTCTGCCGGAGTGCCGAAGAGAACAACTGATCCGGCCAACTTCTCAGTGCGCACAATCTCAGCAGTGGCGAGGGCTCCAGCAAGCGACGCCATGGCGATCAGATTATGCCCGCAAGCATGTCCCAGGCCGGTCAATGCATCTGTGCGGATAAGTCTTGTCAACATGCTGATTTCTTGATAAAGTCTGAGGTCCTTTGAGACTTACCGTACTCGGCGTTGAACGAAACAACTGGGCCGTAGCCGCTGCCTTGGAATACAGCGGTGAAAGCTGTGCTAATGTTATATGCAGACCGCGTCACGTTCCAGCCCCCCTGAGACTCGAGAAACGACGTCAGGAGGTTATGAGCCCTGACCTCTTCATACTGAAGCTCCGGGTTATCGTGGATCTCAGTGTTGATGGGCCAGAGAGTCTCGCTGATGGAATCGACGTATTTGGACACTGCATCCGTATATGGGCTTATTTGATTGTCAGTGGACTGCCGAGACGATAAAGCATGCGCAGAAACTTGACCAATGACGCAAAGAATTAGTGTACACCTGAAAATCATCTGCGAAGCCATATTTAGAACAGGGCTGGAGGCAGCACAGGCCGTTATTAGTGATCAGGTAATTAGAGGCTGTGAACCAAGCTCGAAGAATTTCTACCGCATCTCAGCGACAGTGACAGGGCCCTATATACCACTCTCACCTCGTTTAAAATATTCACCTCCACTGAAATTTTCAATTGTCATGTAAGCGAGATCCGAGATGGCACCCGCTCTATCAGCTGTGATGTGCCGACTACGAGGGCTGTCGGGTAACGGCCAGCGGGGTACAAGCCATCACCAGCACCCGACGTCGTCCGGCTAAGGGCTTCCCCTCATCGCCTCTGTCCAATTCGAGCAGAAAGGCCGCCTATAGCGGTCAACATTCTTCGCCGCGGAGTCCACGGGGCTAGGAATTGTTCAATTACACACTTCCAGCAAAAGAAGCTCCGCAAAAGATAAGGTAGGGGCATCTAGACGGTCTTGGCCCGGCAATTGGGGCGGCCCACTCTGGTCGGTATACTGTAAATCAGTCTTACTCAGGGTGGGATTGCCAAGTACGAACTGGACCGACACTTTCCCGGTTGAGTGAACGGTAGTTGATGTCTTTGAGGTTCAATGGGGAGGCAAGTGGTGATTTCTTGGCGGGCCGACTTCTTTGGGGAGTTCAACTAAAGGGCATATGCTTAGGGATAGATCGCTTTCCTTTTGGTAGGCTGTCCAGAATTCTACCTACACAAACTATTGAGCTAGCAAGTTGACACAGGGCTGTTCTTGATTGTGAGTTAGATGATTGAGAGGATGATCAATCTCGCGTTGTAAAGTCGAATCCCCAAGGAATGGGATCTTCGTACGATGGAATCATCATGTTCTGCTCGCTCGGCTCTGTTTGAATTGTGAGTTTTTGGAGATGCAACTTGATTTTGCAAGGCCAGGTAGACGTGGAATTGTGTTCGAAAGGGACCAGGTTCGCGACAGGAGTGAAGACGAAAACAAGCAGAGAGAGGATACAAAACAAGGAGATCGTCACTAATCATTGAGATTTGACTTGTGCTTATTGCTAGATCGTTGTTCAACAATGGATGTGCTCTGAGAAGAGAGCTGGGCCATGAGAACGGCCATGGTAATTTGAGATGTACATAACCTCCTCTGGACATTACGTTGTCTGGGAGCTGTTGCAACAGTTGCGATGTCATGCGAGTTTGGTGAAGGGGACTGGAGTGAGAGCAAAGATACAGGGTCCGCGGGGAGTCCCGCGGAATGGCAAGGGGCAATCCATGAATACTCACAAAACACTGGTCTCCTTAGTGTTAGTGATTCGTGCCACTGTCTGGACTCTACCATATGCTGTGTACGCCTGATCCACGCTATAAGCTTAATTTAGTTAATATCTATCAACCTTGATAGCTCGACTATTGAAATGACACCAAGCAGAACTTCAGATCATGAGACCCTGTCTCCGCATGTAAGTCTCTGCCTCCACATGTTTGTCGTGAGTAAAGTGCACACCGATCACCACGTCAACTCAGTGCATTGCCAACCTCTACAATCGAGTGACTAACGGTGCTTGGTGAAGGCTATTCCCATACGATTAGCGCTGGATATTTCCCTACATGGCAATCAAGAACACAGAGGTGCCGGAGCGCGCTTGGCAGGTGTCACAAAGACGGTTGCGATCCTAGCCCCCGGCGCGGCGATCAAACGACCAAAGAAGGCTCTAAATTCCGCTGTGAACCCTATCTCGCGCAAGGCTCGGCAATGGCACCACCGCGAGCCTGGCAGCACGCAGTTTTTCGGTGTCGCCGCCGGCCAGGGCAAGACTGCGACAACAGGGTTGTAGCCAGGTCATGTCGGGGCTACGATCTGTTTCGGAGATCTTTTGAGCGGGATCATTGTGCCACGTACCCTTTTTCATAGCATCCGTATTTATGATCTTGGCAGGGCCGTCTCAAGTTCTTCAACGACAGAACTTGGGTTGGCATATGCGTGATGTGACACGACCAGACGAATAACTCTGATGTCACAGAAGGTTTCAAAGGGTCTCGAGGAGGCTGATGATGCAGCTCACACTTTATGCTTAAATAGGCCCGCGATGCCACTTTCACGGCATTATAATCATTATCACCCTTCAGCCTTACAGTCTACCATCAACTCCAAAACACAACACTTATTCTCTTCTTGCTAGCGGGAACTGGCCATTTAATATCACTTTAATCCACCAACAACAAAACTCGCCCAAAGACAAAATCCACCCCAGTCCCAAAATGCGTTTCTCAACAGTCCCCCTCCTGGTCAGCACCGCCGCCGCAGCAATCCTCCCCCTGACCGCCCGCCAGAACACCAACGCTCAGACCAAGTCGGCCAAGACGGGCCTGACGGACCAGGAGGCGCTCGACATCTTCAACACGCTCGACACCGATGACAGCAACGCCCCCGGCGCCATCAACGGCAACGGCCTGCGCAACCCCATCGACGGCCTCAGCGCCGGCGAGACGACCGACATCGTGCGCCAGGGCCTGGCCGAGTTCCGCGAGCAGAACGGCATCGCCGAGAGCAGCGACGACGAGGCTGACGACGCTCTTGCCGAGGGGGATGATGACCAGGAGTAAGGGGGAAGATTTGCTGGATTGTCCTCATGGGGCTGGAACGTTGTGCTGGTGGCACGAGGGAAAACCTAGCGTCTTTTTATATACTCCTTTTTACAATTACTCAACGTCAATGGCCAACTGAATCTTGCCTGCTTGGGTGCTTGTAACAAATCGCCATCGGAAATTGCGACATTGTGTGGCTGCCAATGGGAACATGCAGCATACGATAATCAAAATATGTCTTTAGGGGAAAAGTCGGAACATCGGAACTCAACGAACTGTCGTCATTTTAGAACAGTGTGTTGAAAAGCTTTCCAGGAACGCATCGTCTAGGAATCCATTGATGGCTGATCTCAGCACACGCTGCACGTGTGTGGCTACCAGAAATACGCGCTGCAAAGAGATGCTCATGAATTTCAAGCCCGATCAGCAACATAAACAAGACGCTGATCACGATCCAAATCATTCCCAAACATGTGAGATAACTACCTCAACCATAAAGTCATCGCATGCCGTACGTATTACATGATATAACCGTCGTCAATCAATGTAAAGATCCCTAGAATCAAATGTAAAACATCGTCTTCTCCAACTTCGGATGGATCTTCACAGTCGTAGCGATAGCGCTGCTGGCCCCCGCAACGCTGCTCGCGTCGTCCGAGCCCCCCTCGAACAGGTCCGCCATGTACCGCCGCGCGCGCTCGCACAGGATGTCGGCGTGGTACGCGGGCGTGCAGAGGCTGACGGCCTTGGTGGCGCGCGAGTATGAGTAGCACAGCGCCTGGGTGACCCGCTCGAGCTCGTTGGCTGCCGAGTCCTGCGGCCTGGAGGACTTGAGCTTCTTAGCCCGGTCCCGGAAGATCTCGTCCAAGACCACGACGTAGTGTGCCGGCCGTCCCGTGCCCTGGATCACCGCGTGTGACTGCAGGTAGAAGTCCCAGATGCCCTCCTCTGTGACGCCGCGGTCGATGATCGTGCCGGGCTTGCAGTTGCCGCCGCGGTCCATGTCCTTGGTCTGGCTTGGGTAGAAGCGCGTGTGGTGGCGCTTGCCGACAATGATGACTGTCAGCCTCGGCAGACCCTTCTTAGTCCAATCGGCCGGGTATGATTCTGCGCAAGCCTGGCGCAGGCGCGGGATCTCTTCGTCGTAGACGGTCTGGTACTGGCCCTCCGACACGCCATCGCGGTAGACGATGATGTTCTCCGGCAGGCTCGCGTGTTTTCCTAGCGTCGTCCAGTTGCCAAGGGCAGTTTTCAGCATGGGAGTGAGGTCGGACACCATCTCCTGGCGTGCCTTGCTTTGGATGCTGAGGATACCGGGCCATTGACCAAAGTGCTTGTCTGTGGACGCCACCAAACCGGCGACAGACGGTGCGTGTGACGACGAGCCAGGAGACGGATGAGTCACGTCCATACCCACAACCATGGTCTTATCGTCAATGAGGAATGACAGACGCGAGGGATCGACCATCTGGTTGTTGCCCCCAAGCTTGAGGTTGAACTTGAGGGCAACGTTGGCAAAGTACTGGTCTTCTCCTCTTCCACCAGTGAACTTGGATCCTACCACACAAATGGTATGGATGCCATACTTTGTGTCGCCAAGGGTCTTGACATAGCTGTACAGCTCCGTGTTGTCGCTCTTGTCCCTACCAGGAAGAATGACGAGCAGAAGATCCAGCTTGCTCGACGCTCTTTCGAACAACTTATCCAAGTCTGGGTCGCTGGATGACCTCAAGGTGATTTCCTGACCACTGAGCGCTGCTTGTAGGACAGTCACTCCATTCTTTCTCAGCGAGGCAGAGAACCTGCCGACGGTAGCATCGAGGTCTTGCATAGTGTAGTAAGACCTTCTCCCGTCTCGGATAGCGACCCACGACCACGTCTTCAGATTGCCCGGCTTGTTGAACATGACGTTCTCCATGTTCCAGCTGCCGAAAGCGACATTGACAGGCTTGTTGTTTTTGTAGAACACTTTGGGCTCTTGCAGCACGCGAGCCTGGACGGTGATCAAGTTTCGGCCAGCGTTGATGCCGAATTGTGCCTGGTGATATGCGATTAGTTGTGGATTGCATAGACTATCGAGAAAGACTGCAAGGCATTCCACGGAATGTTTGAGCGCTTACCAAGAGAGGATTAGACTCGGTTGACAGACCACCTGTGAGGAGGCCATCATTGACTATAGACTGTGCGTTGAGCCAGGGTCCGCGCACAGCGAACCTGATCATGTTTCTAGTCTGGTCGCCGCTGAGCTTCGCCATGGCACTCTGGCCAGGCAGTACAACGCAGACCTCGGCGGGAAGGTAAGAGGGATTCTTGTCCGTGCCGACATTGACCACGGGATAGTCGTCTCCACATGTGATG
This sequence comes from Diaporthe vaccinii, assembly GCA_039880775.1. NCBI lineage: Eukaryota > Fungi > Ascomycota > Sordariomycetes > Diaporthales > Diaporthaceae > Diaporthe > Diaporthe vaccinii. The sequence continues at coordinate 406,742 of JBCEDN010000008.1, forward strand.
TTGTACGTGGTCTTGAAATGGTCATAGACGCTGATATAACGGCCAGTGCCGGCAGAGCCAGGCTGCGGTCCGGCTGTTGCAGGTGCTTCCGCTTTGCCTTTCGCACCTTTTCCCTTGCCCTTCTTCTTGGATGCGGGTTGGGCTGGCTCGGCACCTGGGGTGGAAGATGAGGGTGCAGCTGTGGGCCGGTCTTCAAGCCAGAACTCGACGTGCTTCGGTCCAGCGCCGAACTCACTGACCCTGGGCCGATTGGGTCCCTGGCCGTCGGATTTCTTAGCCAGCCCGAAGATGGTCTTGGGACGGTGGACGACCTCTCCCTTCTTGTTCTTCTTCTGTTTGAGGTGTGTTGTTCGCACACGAATACGCTTGAGGAACTTTTCGAGGGAACGCAATCCGCCGAGGTCATAACGTAAGCCGTATGCCGTCATCAAAGCCGTCAGCTGTCCCTCGTTGTAGAATGCGCCATGACTGACGTTGACGTTGACAAGAACGCGGTTGGTAGCAGCCCGGACGCTGGTGAAGAAGCCGCGAAGAGCAGTCAGGCCTCGTCCGAGATCGAGCTTGTCGGCATTGCCGCTCATCGAGAAGGTCTTGCTGGATCCAATAGTTGCCAGGTTGTTGGTCGACTTGGCCCAGTGCTTGAGGAAGATGTTCAGACCCTGGATCATCTCCAACTTGCTGTCGTATTGAACAGCCGGGTTCGTAGAGGTGAGGAAGGACATGAGATCACCAACAGTCATCGTCTTGGTGTATTTGACCGAGACCTTGTACTTTGGGGCCCGCTCCTTGGGATCATCCTCCCCCTCAGCCTTGTAAATGACATCAATGGCCTTTTCAGTGCCTTCGAAGTCCAGTTTCTTGCGGGAAATCAAGGTGGACTTGAAGTCGGTGACCATGTCACTTTGGTATTCAGCCAGGTCTGTCGACTCGTTGATCAAAAGACGGATGATCTGTGTACGCTTCTTTCCAACGACCTCGGGTTTGATCTCGGCGACATCGTACGAATACAGTGTGAGATCGGACGGGGGGATCAGCTGGATATAGTTGGCGTAGACCGTGATGGGCTGGCCTTCGGTGCCGTAGCCGGGTCGAGCTGGCATCACGTTAGAGCCGCCGAGGCTCAACTCGCTCATCGCAAAGTCGGGTGATTTGCGAGCCTTCTGGCGAGCATCCTCGATGGCCTTCACCTGGGCATCGGGGGCGGGGACTCCTCCAGTGGGAGGCGTGTAGACCTGCGCAGCTGGCCGTCCGCCGCCGCGGCCACCGCGGCCACCGCCACCTCCACCCGGATCGCCACCTCCACGGTAGGCGCCACGATCTCCTCCGCCACGGTCGCCGCCGCCACGGTAACCACCGCGGCCGCCTCGATCGCTGGCGCCTCGGCCACGGTCACCTCCTCCCCGGGCCGGCGGGAAAGCGCCTCCACGGCTTGGACCACCGCGAGCAGCTCCATCACCACGTCCTCGTCCTCTGCCACGGCCTCGATCAGCCATACGGATGCAAGAGTGCCCTGCTCGGGGTGCTGTGCTAGAGTGCGGGGCACGGAGGCAGGGTTGGGTGTCGGACAGTCGTTCCCACGGTTCGAGACAGCGAACGTCTAGCAAGGGATATCAACGCAACGAAAAGCTACTGCAAGAGCATCTATCCAAATAAGGATATCTATCTTTACATTAGTGGGATTCAGCGTGGCATAGTCCGGCGCGGCAAGGAACAGTGTTGATGAGCTGATGTGGGGGTGGGTCGGCCTACCTGCTAGTTAGGAACAGCTCCAAAACCAGGGCGAGGGAGCTCGAGAGGCTGCAGGATGAGGATGAGGATGGCAAAAGGATATTGAGAAGAGATAGAAAAGCTGACGAGCTCCTGAGGAAGCGAAGCAGCGGCGTGGAGGTGGATAATATGGAGGAAAATTGGGAGGAATTGAGGGGAAAGGTGGAAGTTCCCATGGCATCGACATGAGGCCTACCTAGAGCTTGGGGACCTAAGGAGGGAGGGGTTGGACCAGCAAACCCTGACGGCCAACTGCAGTGGGTCGGTCAATGAACACCCTCCCCCCTCTCCCGGTTCCTCTGTCCCTCCTGCAAGCCAAAGTCAAAAGAGCCCCAACTAGCCTTTCTTCTCCCCTTTTCGCTACCTGTGATTGACAGACTCACAAGCAATGCGTTACACAAGCTGCAGGAGGCCCGACAAATGGCACCATACATCTCAGTGACGTGACACTTGTCAGCAGTAGTCCGGCCCTACCAGACAGACCGTTTCTTTGCCCACTTGTGCTTTGCCTGTGGAGAAAGTGTGGGCAAACGGAGCCCGGTCTGGTCGTGCATGCACTATCACTTCCTCTGCATCACTTTGCCTTGCGGGAGTTAGCAGCATCACAACCACCAACGCAGGTGTGTTTTGAGCTTTTTCTTCCTCACAAACAGCACTGCAACAAAGGAATAAATCACTCTTTATTTCAATTAAACTCATGGGAATATGGTTGAATCGTCCCGTTGACGTCAGTCCAAATCGGCTAGACGCAGGACCGTCCAGGTTAGATCAATGCAAGTACCAGATGTTCCGAACGGGGACTTCACAAGGGTCACAACCCTTTCCCTACCTCAAAGCAACTCTACGCGGTGAAAGTGGACTGTTTTACAACACTCTTTGCCAACCCATTCGAGTATACGAAACTAGATTTTCTCCAAATGGCCACAGAGGCACCGCAGTCTGTCCTCTGTAGGGACCAGAAACGGCCCGTTTTCTTAGGATGTTGGACGGAGTTCAAGCAAGACGGTACCGCAGGGGTAGTTTGATCCCCTGTACCCTCACTATTCTTGATTAGCTTCGCGTGACTACCCTCAACTTATTGTGTGGTGTCAAGCATGCTGTTCTTATTTCCGCCGAAAATGATTGGAATGGTATGAGATAATGGCGAAATAGTCGAGTTACGAGTGCCTGTGCAGCTTCTGGGACTGGAAGGAGAGGAGTAGAGAGGATTGTGGAACAGAGGTTTGACAAATAGTCAGCAATTGGGTACCAGCCCTGCCAATGTAAGCAGGCAAGATGGCAGGTGATATTCACATTTCCCACTGTAAGGTATCTGGACTGAGATCAGCCATGTGAGGAGAACGCAGCTGAGGAACCATGGCATACATTCGATACATTGAACGTGTACATTTCGAAACAATGATACGGAGACGGCGCAGTTACGAAAATAGTATAGATGCTTACCATCAAACGCATGTGTATACATATCTCAAAGCTATTATAGGCTTCTTTATCTTGACAAAGAATGATATCCCGAGAACCCACGGGGGCCACCGTTCTGGCATGCCCTTAAATCTGCCTGAGTTATAGTATATGGAAATCCCATGAGCTCAGAACAAAGTGACAGCAACGGGAGGTAAGAGCGAATTGGCAATTTTTACTGCGAAACTGTGCCCTTTGGATATAAGTGAACCAAAGGAGAACCCAATAATATGTAATTATGGACATAATATAACAGACTTTACAACGACTCCAAGTGCAACACACCCCTTGAATATTTACTTGAAGTGCAATTAACCCCCAGGAAAATGGCTGCCCCCGCTGGTCTACCAGACCCCGACACCCTAGAAGTATTTGCATACGATGACATAGCTCGTGATGAAATGGCCGATATTGTCTCTGCCGACAATACACACCCCCGGGTAATCTATGACTACGTTCTTGACCCTGTAGACTGTAAGTATTCGAGTTGTGGTAAATTGAACTGGCTGCACTCCTATTTTACTTGCTAGTAGCCTTGACATTTATAATTGCTAACACCATGTGATGCAGGGCAGGCTAATAACCGCGGCGTCGACAGAGGAGACGGAGCGGGACCACCCAACGGGGTTAACACCGTCCAGGGTATTCTTGGCTTTGACACGGATGACATGGAATGTTTTGTGTGTAGCCAAAGAGGGCCTGCTGTGAGTATTGCTCCTACCCCTTCCTGTTTCCCGCAGAGGTATATTGTAAACCTCAAGTGCTAAATCATAACCTCACACCAGTGCGCCGGGCAATATTGTATCGACTCTGCCCAGGCGGATTTTCAGGATGTGGAAGACTCCAAGCTCGTAATCAGGCAGGCACGATGGGGCTACGGAGTGTTTGCGTGGGCAAATATACAAAGTGGAACTATTATAGGCGAGTACCTGGGTCGTCTTACGCCCCTCGATTCTGTCACGCCCCCTAACAATCGCTACACCTTTACTATCGCCGGTCATGCCGATTGTGATGCAGCGCAGTACGGTAATGTAGGTCTCCTATCTCTTCTCTTCCCCTCCGTGTTTCCCATCGGAGACTGCTCTCTGAACCCCCCCTCCCCTTCCCCGGCGCGTGTTCCGTACCACCGAGACACCGCAAGCACTAACACGCAACGGTAAACGACAGATCACCCGGTACGTAAACCACCACTGCGACTGTAACACCGTGGCAGATGTAGCGGTGTACGGCGGGCGCGCCGCCATGATCTTCAGGACGATCCGCTTCATCAGGGCCGGCGAGGAGATCACCATCGACTACGGGGCAGAGTACTTCGGCACCAGCTTCCCCTGCCAGTGCGACGCGTTCCCGTACCCCCACACGTCCGAGAGGTACCGCAGGCGCGTCTACCCGGACGGCAGTCTCTCCCCCCAGGGCGTGGGCACCTATGGCAGCGCCCGTGGTCAGCGCGGCGGCGGTGCGAGGGAGCAGGAGCAGATCTTGCCCGGCTCGGCGGACGATGCGGAGGCGGTTGAATCAGGTGTGGAAAGGACACGGGTGGAGAAGGCACGGGTGGAAAAGAGACGGATGCGCGTTTCCATGACAAGGCTGAGGGCGCTTCAAAAGGCGTCTGCCGCCAAGGTCAGGCGGCGCAGGTCTTGGGGGGAGATGGCGTACAAAGGGGGCGACCCTGACCGAAATCCTTTGAGACGGTCAGCCCGTATTGCTGCCATTGGCGTGAGAGTTTGAACCAATATTTTATTTTTAGACATTGTCCGTTCAGAGGTTCTTCAGCATCGAGCATTTGGATTCGACGGGGCGTTTTCATACAGGCGTCGGTTTAGAAGAGGTTATTTGTACCGTTGGAGATTACTTGTGAGTAACTAGCATCTGCTCTGAGTTTTAAGAATGTGTTTTAAATTGTATGAGCTTCTCGTTTTTTTAACATCCACTCGCATCTGGTCATTGGCTGTTTGTGCGTGCGCATCGACATGGATACACCCCCAGCTGCAACGATGACAAAAGACTCGGATACGATTTTGGGAACAGCTTGAACGGCACGAGAAAGTGATCAAATAAAATTTTATCATGTAACAGTGCTAGAGAACCTCGGAAGACAGAGTCAGTTGCCTCGGCGCCTGAGTAGTGACACTTGAATGTTTTTCCCGATCAGAATCTCGTCGCCGCTCACAAGATTCGTCGTTGAACTCAATTTGAAAGGGAAAACAACCAGCATAGATTGAATTTATTATTTCTACGAGTCTTGCCATGCTGGTATGTCACGCGGGGATTTAAGCATCATCTCCGCCTACCCCAATCTTGCTAACCGACCACGATAGCCGGCCACACTAGGACTTCCCGATCTTGCCGCACGAGTGGTATAAAGTTCCCTTTCAACGTAAGCAAGCCAGTACGATGAACATGGAATCGAACAAACTGTTGAGCAATGTTCGGGGCGCTGGACCACTGGAGCTCGCAACGAGCTTCATACTCCTCGTTGCAGTCCTGGGCGTGGCGAGCACCATCCTCACCCGCTACCGAGCCGGACTCCGCAGCATCCCTGGCCCATTTCTGGCAAGCATATCCAACCTCGACCGCCTCTGGAGCTGCTTCGTCGGGCAGCAGATGAGCTATCACCTCAAGCTGCACGAGAAGTACGGCCCGATCGTCCGGATAGGCCCGAAGCATGTCTCCTTCTCGGACGGCAGTCTCATCCCGATGGTGTACGGCATCAGCACCAGGTTCTGGAAGAGCGAGTTCTACGACATGTTCAACCTCGACGGCACGACCACGACGTTTTCCGAGCGGGACGAAATGAAGCACAGGGCGAAGAAGAGACCGGTCGCGGCCGCCTATTCGATGAGCACCATGAAGGAGCTGGAGCCGATGAATGACGAGTGCTCCGCCATACTCACCACCAAGCTCGAGGGATTGGTGGGGAAGGACATTGACCTCGGGGAGTGGCTCCATTGGTATGCCTTCGACCTCATCACAACCATCGCATTCTCCAACCGCCTTGGCTTCATGGAGTCGCAGACGGATGTGCAGGGAGTCATCGAGGCGCTCTCGACCAGACTGAGATACGTGAGCACCATCGGACAGGCGCCATACCTGCACAAATACCTATTTGGAAACCGCCTAGTGAGCTGGGTGACCAGCCTCCTCCGAGACACCGACTCTCTCAACCCGACCAAGTATCTCATCGGCTTCATCACTCAACAGGTGCGGCGACGCGAGACCAAGGACCCCAGCACGATAGAGCTGAACGACCTACTCGGCCGATTCAAGCGCTTCAAGGACGGCGAGCAGGTCATGGATGACACAGAACTGATGTCCCACGCAGCCGCCAACGTCCTGGCGGGAAGCGACACCACAGCCGCAACGCTACGGGCACTGATTTACAACCTGTGCCGCACTCCAGAAGTGCACGACAAGCTCCTCGCCGAGATAGACGAGGCAGAACGGCGGGGCCAGCTCTCGGACCCGGTCACGTTCGAGGAGGCACAGCAGCTCAAGTACTTCCAGGCGGTCGTCAAGGAGGCCCTGCGCATCCATCCCGCGGTCGGCCTCCTTCTCGAGCGCGTCGTGCCCAAGGGTGGCGCAGACATTGGCGGCGTCTGGTTACCCGAGGGCACAATCATCGGCATAAACTCATGGGTTGCGGCGAGAGATCGATCCGTGTATGGAGAGGACGTGTATGCCTTCCGGCCGGAAAGATGGCTCGAGGCAGACGCTGCACAGCTACGACTGATGGAGAGGAACTTCCTCGCGGTACGTACATTATACATTTCTATCTTTGGAACCTTTGTAATCGAGGGTTTTTTAACGTCGTCCTATTTGCTAATGAATTAATAGTTTGGTGGCGGATCCCGGACCTGTTTGGGAAAGAATGTCTCCTTGTTGGAGATATCCAAGTTAGTGCCACAGCTGATGAGGAGGTTTGACTTTGAGCTGTCTAATCCCGCGAGGGAATGGAAGTTGCATGACTATTGGTTCGTCTGGCAAACTGGCCTGATCTGTAGAGTTATCCGACGGGAGAAGTAAGTCACATGTAAGCGAGTAGGCGAAGCTTAACGAGTCTTTGGTACTCGTCCATCGTCACTCATAGTGCCTGGGTACAAGCTTTCAAAGATCCGGTCTAAGTGCACATGCAACAGTTGATTCTTTTACGAAATTTGACCGCTTGACGATGCAAGGTTCGGCTTGTCACCCGAGAGTTGTGGTGTTTTGGCTGCTTGGCTCGTTATGCACGGATTGAGGATTCGCGTTTCTACAACCTGCGAACGCCGCACAATATATCATGAAGATACGGATGATTCGGGTTGCGATGACTTGCGAGCGTCGGACATTCGGCCGCGTCGCCTGCGAAGAGAAGGTGATTGAACGTTATACTTCCTGGTGATGTACCTCTGCGCCGTTCGTTGGAGGGTGACACTGGCAGCGGAGAACGATAGTCGTCTCGTTGTGGGATAAAGGGTATGGTGTAGAAGTGGTATTGTCCATAGGCAAGGGCCACAAGTGAAACAGATAGTAAATTTTCAGCTTCATGAGCAGTCATAGCTTTCATAAGCACTTGATCACGTCCAGCCTTTTTGGACTGCGCATTTTGCCATAACTAGCGAATAAGGAGTGTTAAAATCACCTATACACTTGTACATGGGGTGGGAAATGACTAAGAAACGCGTCACCGCGTCGCGAGTTCCACGTTCAAAAACTCACGTCGATCAAAAGCTTTCTGCATTGCTCCGCAGGTCTCTTTAACAGCTATCAAGGAACCAAAGTAAAACCATCAAGATGGCTATCCCCGAAGATCTCTCCCATCCTTCTCCCTCCCAGGTCATGGAGTTCGCAGCCGCCTACGCCGAGCTCCTGAGATCCCTGTACAACCATCCACAGTTCAAATTCCTCGAGCCACCGACCGCTGCCATGTGCAAAATGGATGGCGAGGCCACCCCACCAGCACTTATTTACGCGTCAGACTTCGTCCAGAGGACCTACGTCGAGTATGTGATCCCCTGGCTCCCCGCCGGCGCTACTCGAAAGTGCAAGATCCTCGGCAACCCCTGGGCCTTTGCCGACCCCGACTACCGCTGGGAGTGGGAGTGGGACGCCGCAGCCGGGACCATGAAGACGGCGGACGGCGCGGCTGTGGAGTTCCCGCGCTTCGCTGATGCCAAGGCGAAGGAAATGATTAGTGATTTGTTCTTCAGGGGCTTCATGGCGAAGAAGGCCATCTTGGAGAACGGGACGGACCGGAAGGCGGCGCTCATGATGGGGGGACCGTACGACTTTGGGCAGGAAGCGCGACAGGCTTGTGAGAAGTTGGACTGATGGTCAGGCTTCGCTCCGGATTGCTTGTGACTCTGGACCGGAGCACGAAGCCTTTATTTTGAGCTTGATGAGACCTTTGGCTCCATGGTGAGGTGACCTATCCTTTGAACTCGCATGTCGGGGTATGTATGGAGATCCGACATGGGTTTGTTTCGACAGTATTCAATCTCTATCTGTTTGGGAAGATATTACTGTTGACGCGAGGCCCTAGCGATCGAGTCGACAACTGCTTCTACGGCCTGCTGGAATCCTCATGGCGGCGTGTGCAACACTTCTCAGAAAGGCATAGAAAATGTCATCAAGAGTTGGAATCCACGCAGAGAGCCAAATCCGTGTTCAATCCTATGTGGTAAAACCTTGATTTAGGCCTCCGCACACGCCTTACTCGTCATCTTAACAACAAAAGAGCCACGCTCAATCGTGTTGATGTAGATGAACCCGGACTTGAAGTAGGCGTACGAGGACCAGGTGCCAGTGAAGGCGACATTGCCGCCCCCCTCAGCCCCGTCATCCTCGGGATGGATGTCAAAGAACCCAGCCTCGCATACCCCGGCGCCGGTGGGGTCGGATGGGATCGAGCTGACGTCGAGCACGCGGAGCCCTGCCCCGTAATTGGCTGTGGATGAATGATGAGTATCCGTGGTGCCCAATCTCTCCAATGCACCAGGTCCAGGGGTGTCGACTTACACTGGTAGTTATATCCATCTACGATATACTGGTTGTGGTCAATCGAGCGGGTCTTGCCTTCGTAGTACCCCGTCAACTTGGGCGATTCGAGATCCCGGATGTCGAAGATGTAGGTGATGGGCAGCTTGCTAGTTGCCGGGCCTTCTGTCCCGTCACGCTCGTCCAGCTCGTCGTCAAGCACGAGAAACTCCTGGTTCGATATATCGAGAACGGCACCTTGGTGGATATACTTCGCACCGGTGTACGAGGTACGAGAGATCAGCTTGGTGGTGTTGCCAATCTTATTAGTGACATCGTATATGGTGACAGTGTCTTAAAGGTCCAATTTCTGTCAGTAGATAGATCCAGCGCTTGCAGAATTTCTGAGTAAAATGCAAGATGTCCTACCTTCGTTGTAGCCGTAGCAGATATCACGACCCTGGTAACGTGTGTCCGGTCCGCGGTAAACAAGGCATTGCGCATCATGCACATAACCATCGCCAGCAGCACACCCGGGAGTGGTAGGATTAGTAGGGTCAGTCATGTTGATGTAGATCAGCCCTCCTCGGCAAGGCAGGTTGTCCCGGTTCCGCACGGTCTCATTGCCACCAACAGACCCAGCCGCAATAGCATAGCCGAGCTCCTCGTTCACCACGATGTTGTGCGTCCTCCCGACAGGCAGCTTGTTGAAGTGTCCAGTGAGGTCCTCCTGGGTAAATACGGTTGGGCTGTCTGGGTCCAGGTCGAGGAGCTTCTTCATGTCGAAGATCTGAACGCCGTGCTTGATAGCCTCGGAGCCAACGATGATCAGATCACCTAGGGTCCTGATCTCTCGCCACCTTGAGCCGATGGAGTCGTATTGGGGGAGCCTACCGAGGTAGACCAGCTTGCCCTCGGAGGTGATCTCCGCGAAGGCTGTCCCGTCGTACTGACCGATAGCAACGAACTCGCGCCCGTCCTCGGAGGTCCATCCCCACGAGGAGGACCCAAAGCCTTGTGTGCTTCCGAGGTCTGCATGGGAAAGGAAATGGTACAGGTCGATCTGATATTGTCAGGGGCTATTCAGTGACACCAGCGTTTCTGGTCGGGCTCATGAATCTACTCACATTGTTGCACTGGAAGGTATTGTTTGCATCTCCTGGGATGGCCGTGGCAAGACCATCAACACAAGGCGTATAACTCAGCTCAGGGTACTGAGCGCTGTCCAACAAGCCCGCTGCGAGCTCAGAGTTCCATTGCGCCTGTCCCGTGTCAGATGTGACCGGAGCGGAACAAGCTCGCAGAACAAACTCACAGTTTTGGCTGCCATGCTCTGGGCGTGAACCCTGCCCGACAGGTACTCCTCGGAAGACGCGACATGGGTCATGTCTATTTCTGCGCCACCTGCCGTGCGCAAGGATGCGGCTGCGACAAAAGCCGCGGCGTAGGACTGTGTTCGAACCATTCTCACGACCAAGTGTTGACTCGCTGCTACCTGGGAACAAATGAGCTAGGTAACCATTCACTCGGCCTGGAGCTCTCCCGCACTTTATAGGGACCCCGAAATCGCCTCACCCAGGCATCCCCTCGTTCACGATGTCACCATTAATACTATTGATGGGCACCCGAACCGACCTGCCGGATAGTGTATCTCTGGGCATCTGCAGTGGACCAGTCAATGCATATCGACCAGCAAATTCTGTCATTCTGTTTGGAAATCTGGCAGCGCCCAGCTATCGGTGCACCGACCGTTGTCTTGGACAGAGCTCAATGAGGAAGGAAACAAGAGGCTTAGCGTAAGCTTGCGATTGGTAGTCGAGGTATTGGCAACTTGGCGTTGTTGGAGTTCATCCCGGCTATAGGCTAGAACGTCGTGATAACAACACCAGGCCTGCATTGCGTCATCTCAGGCATGGCATCTCGCTCTGCAGAATTAACTTTCGTTAATGTTATAGCCGTCTCGGCAACCCGAGCAGACGGGATTGGATGACTCGCGGCGGTCCTCAAGTAGAGGCTTCAGCATTCAATCAGGTACACGCACATACTTGCGCACTTTGATTCTGCCGGGAACTAGACGGATCGAACATTCCACACCATGGAGCCATGAGCTTCTGGGCGATGGCAAAACGCTCCAGGGGTCCGTTCGCCTGTTTGTCTCCCCCACATTTCACAGGAGATGTGAAGCCTTGTACTATTTCCACAGATTAAATGTATGAATTTGGTGTAGGTGTGCTGGTTATGGGTATGCTGGTTGTGGGTGTGTTGAGTGTGGGTGTGTTGGGTATAAGTGCATTCGGTATGTAATGTGTCTGTGTAACTATTATCCGTTTCTTTCTGTGCGAATATTCGTTTTCCATCATATAAGCTAGAAGAAGTGCAGACCAGTCAAGGGGCAACCGAACACGGGTGATTCTTCCGAGCCATGATGGGTACACACAATATTCAAAACATAATGTAACTTCGCTTACAATCTTTTCTGCAAAATCCATTTCATTTCATGGCAGTGATATCTGTCAAAAATGCCTGTTTGTCCGATTCTGTTGGACTTTTCGGCGGCAGAATCTGTAGTCTTGTGTTTACCGACAGTCTGCAACACACGTGCCACTTCCTCGAAGCTATTCGTTCTCTGCAACTCAAATACCATCCCTGATCTCATGGTCGCCTCCTTTCCTGAAGACTATCCACTTGTCAGAGAACCCTGGCAGATCTCTTTGAATGCCGGTGAGATCTTCTTGGACGGCCAGTCGCTGATGTCTCTGAGTCTATCGAGGAACAAATATGAACCGGCCTCGTAAAATGAGCCGAATGCATACTTTGCTGATAGCTCCCCTTGGAAGTCCTCCTTTGTGACATACATGCTCTCCTCGGGGTAATCGTCCTCGGCCTTAAACTTCTTCGGCTTGTTTCGGTAGGCTAAGTCCTCGAGGGAACCCTTGATATTGTTGTCTGCATCCGAGTCTGTGTCCCGAGTAAGCCAGCCCAAATAGTCTAATCGTCTAGCGTCTTCCCAGAATACCCATCCGATCTCTTTGAGTTCCCATTCTATCGCCATCAGCTTCTTCAGATCTCTGAGGCTTTCCTTGGGCCAGCACGCCAGTTCCATGGTGACAGGTGTGTAGATGGGAGTTGCGCCGATGGTCGTGCGACGGTTCCTGAACACTCGTCCGTTGCCACCGCCCCATTCATCTCCTAGGTCGTTCCGATCCCACATATACATTGCTCCATCCATATTAGGCAGTCGATCAAATGTAGTGTTTTTTAAAAAGCGCCGCTGATCATCGAACCCAGAACGCAGGACCTGCTGAAGCATGGGAAGACCGAGACATGACATATTGTATGGCCAGTCGTCGAGCAGCGATTTGGAGAGAGGTGGCGCGAGGGTGACTTCGTTGTCAGACCTATGTCGAGCTTTTCTGCTGAGACGCCGCACATCGCAGCGGATCTCGGCCACGACCTCTCGGACGAGTACCTGATACTGTCGGCGAACATAGGTCCAGACACACCGTATCTCTTCCTCTTCCCAACGCTGAAGGCACGTGGAAACAGTGGAAACAGACTCATCAAAGTTCACAGAAAACCCTCGCGTCACCTCCTTGGCCCAAGTTGCGATCGCGTTCGAGCGAGAGAGGAGCTCATATCGAAGGAATCCTCGCTGCAGGCGGATTTCTTCGCTCTCACTGAGCGGAGGCCAGACTTGCGGCTCGTGGACATCCCAATATCTCCGCATAGCCCGTTCCCGACGTCGAAAAGAAGGATTGAGGTCGGAGAGAGGAGGGGGCCTGCCAGTCGAAATACTTCGTGCGAAAGACTGGTAGTCTCGGATGAATCGTTTCAGCATGCCATACGTTGAGACGATGTAGTTGATTTGTTTCTTGTCAGCGGGGCGCGGCAGGCTGTATCTTTGAACCCCGCTCGATTTGGCTGCCCTGACGTTTCCAAGGTGTGTCTCAAAAAAAGCACAGAAAACGGTGTGCCAGTGTCGGTACCTGCAGTTCTCCCAAGCAAAGAATTCTCTTCTCGGGCCAGATTGATCTCGCAGGTACTCCTCGAACTCGCTAAACGTGTGTAAAGATGGCTCAGCGTCAAACTCTAGAATCAACTTCTTTGTTGCAGCACACGTGGCCCTCAGAAAACGTACCTTCGCGAGGGGACGTAATTGAGATCCTCATATTTGGGGATGTGAAGCAAACCCAGATACTCTGCAAAGATTTCTGCGGGCAGGTGCGCCTGAAGCACCTTGACGAGTATGGCTTCTCTGAAAGAACCGAAACTGCCAAGTGCTTTCGGGCTGGCTCGGATCGTGGAGTAAACATCTTCAGGCGAAGCCATCTGCCGCAGGATGTTGCCCAGAACCTCCACAGGTAAGGCCTCGAAGACTGGTAAGGTATTTGGCGACATGTTGAGTCTGGAGATGGACAGTCTGGTATTGGTGATGTATTTTGATTTCAAAGGGGTAAACGATCGTGAATCGAATTCGAGGTCAATGGGCCCTTTGGCAGGTGCGTTTGCGCAGCCGCCGCTGGAGTGTTGATGGTGGGGGTTGACTGCTGAGTAGGTCGACTTTTTCGTACCTAGGTAGTCAGGCGCGATATGCTGAAATCGAAGAAGTTTGGTTCTCAGTGCGACAGTCAATGGAGCTTGGGTGAAGGTAGCTGGGAGTCAATCCATAGGAATGGGAATCCCAATGACGGGTTTGTGTGTTGTCGAAGATGGCAACGAGGGTGGGTGATTGCGAGGGGCAAAAGGTTGTCGACTACAGAAAGTGGTGACTTTTCTTGTTTCGCCCGATTTGCTCTTTTGCGGGGCCCTCTGAAGCCAACCAAAGCAAACGGAAGTGCCTTGTCTAGCGAATAAAAACAGCGGTTACAACATATGAAGTTATCCCACGAGCCATCAAAGGTTATCCCAGAGGAGGTTGTTCGCAGGAGACTATCCCACAGCCTTCTGATAAATTCATCAGGGCCTCACGTTCTGCGTCATTTGTGGTAGCCAACGGCGCGGGTCACTTTCAGAGCCAGACAGTTGGGCCCCAGTCCTTGAGACCAAAGAAGCTCACAGGGTAATCTCGAAGCTGTCAAATTCTGCACCTGGTTCTCTGCCAGCAGATACAGGATCAGATCTGCACGAAACAGCGGCCGAACTCGACGACAACCCCACAAATGGCCTTCAAATCGAGGGATCTCCCTTTTCCTTGGAGCATGTCTATGACTACGAGCCCGGAGGTCACCACCCCGTACAGCTACCTAGGTAGGCGATGTCTTCGACAATGGGCGCTACCGAGTGCTTCACAAGTTGGGGAACAGCGGATACGCCAATGTCTGGCTATGCCGTGACCTTGCCGCCCTGACACCGAAATACGTTGCATTGAAGATTCTTATGGCCGAGGCTTCCACGGAAGACTGCCTTGAGCTGATGTGCGCAGGACAACTCAAGAGTACTACGGTAGCTGATGAGACACGACCCATCTGTGCACCTCTGCGACACTTTCGAACGGACGGGCCGAACGGCTCACACCTCTGTTCTGTGTACCCTGTATCGGGACCCAAGGTGTCCTCTGGCTTGTTGAACTCGTCCAAGGATCCCGACAGAACCTTGACGGGTATTTGCCACGAAATTGTGACAGCTATGGCGTTGTTGCACACGCTGGGTATATGTCATGGAGGTCAGATATCACCAAAGTTTTGTGTCACACATGGAAGACGTGCGTCGTATTAATTGCTTAGAACACATTTTACACCGGCTATTATTCTACAACATCTCTCAGGTCTGGGAGGGCGCCCGGAGGAGAAGGTACTCGAAATCCCCGGGAAACCGCAAACCATCGCCGTAGTGGATAGCACTGGTCAGCGGCACCAACTTTCTACAGCAACTCCGTATCTCGTCTATCCCGTCTAATGGCGCTCCATTGACAAGCACCATTTCAGAGACAGACCCTGTGTCATGGATTTCGGCGAGGCCTTCAAATGCACCCAGCCACCAAAGGAACTGGGTATCCCGCCACCATACCGGGCACCAGAGCTTTTCCTGGAAAAGGATTGGTCAGACCTTGCGGGATACAGCACCAACCTCTGGGCGCTTGGCTACACGCTCTCTGAAATCCGAACCAGCGGGAAGCCTTTCTCCCCATTCGATGACGACGATGACTCATTACTTGACGCGATGGTCGAGATTTTGGGCGTCATGCCGGAGCCGTGGTGGTCGACCACATGGGAGGGCCGGGCGCGGGTGTACGCGGACGAGTCAGGTGAGCTGGGGCGTGCGGTGTTTGTGCGGGAAGACGATCAGCTTGGTGAGGCGGGAAAGGAAACGTATCATCCGTCTGTGGCTCACGGCGCGCGTTCTCTCCAGGAGAAGCTGGCGGCCGGTGTGTGGTATGTGTCTAATGATGCGCCCGAGGCTACGCACAGTGAAATTCCGTCGGTTGAGACGAAGCCCGTCGCGGATCTACTGGGTCAGCTGCTGAGGTGGAAGCCGGAGGAGCGAGTGAGTGCTGAAAAGCTACTGAGCCATGAATGGTTCCAATTGTAGATTTGACCTGGGTACGTTAGCCTACGTCCAGTGTGGCTCGTCAGATGGAGGTCTCAACCCTTCTAAGGAGGCATAGGTCAATAATGCTATCATTGGCTGGTGTGACTTCTAGACTGGCCCAGAGTCGGATTAGATACGTCCAGCCCCAAAAAACCCGAGATCCTCCTCAACTCAGCACATGAGCCTCATGTCCCCTTCTACTTGTCTGCTGCCATGTCACACACCAGTATCTGCTTCTGACGGTGTGCTAGCTGCTTGTCCTTCGGTGACTCTTGCCAATTTCACACCTCATGTCTGAGGACACACACTTTTGAGGCCCCAATCCCAGCTTTCATGTCACCCTCTGTAGGTGCGAACGGAGATCCTTTGAGCGTCCTAGATGCAGATCCAGGGCTCAGAATGATTCAAAGTCCTCAATATGTTGCTGAGCCTCGCTCTAATCAAGGCGTGGTAGCTGGTTTGAAGAGAAGTCGACCACGGCTCTGGCACCTGCGACAAACTGTGACATTGCTCGATAATCGCCACGGCGATCCTTTGGCGTGTACTTTTTCATGACCAGCTCTTCCCACTCTTGCTCTGTGAAAAGCGTCTCCAGGACCTTGTGGGGTATTTCTAGCTCGTACCGATGCTGATTGGAGTCTTGGTTCTCTGCTTTGTTGAGCCAGACGCGCATTGTAGAGACTGAGACGTGATGTGGAATGCCCAAAGAACGGAGTTTGGACTTGTCGTCAAAGAACACCCAGCCTAGGCGGCGAAGACGAAGAGTTCCCCCGCACATGTTCATGAGGTACGTAATCAAGTTATTGCTGCTTGAAGTCTGTACCATGGAGTTGCAGTGTGGCCCAAACCCAAATGTACTTCCATTGGGCGCAAAGCTTCCATTCACTACGTCATCCCAGTGACACCAGAGAAAGCTGTCGTGACATAGCTCCAGAATGTTGTTGAATGCACTTCGCATGAGGTCTCTGCGTTCTGCGGGGGTGGACTTGGTCATTCGGTGAAGAAAGACCAGGCCCAGTCGACTCACGCTTTCTGTCCAATCGAACATACCGTATGTTCCCAAGGAGCCAAAGTTAAGAATTTGATCTTTAGTGTGCGATAGCCAGTATTCAGCGGTCTTCCTGATATCACCGCCGCCATTGTCGAGCACGCTATCACCACGGCCCTGGCTCAAGCTCAGGACGTGATTGTGGAATTCCTCAAGAGAGCTCCAGCGAAGACTGTGATATAGGTATCTGACATAGATAGAGGCGCAAATTATCTCCTCAACCTCGTCTATGGGCAGTATTTCGGGGAATAGGTTCCGCACCCAAATCCGGGAACCGAACAAGCGCCTGTTGATCACGGCGTCACAGACATCACGGTTGCAACTGGCGACAACTGAAGGTATCCCAATCAGACGACAGAACATCTCGTAGCGCAGGAGCCCTCGCTGAAGCCGTAGCCGCTCTGTCTCGGTGAGCGGTGGCCATTCTTGATCTTCTTGGACCCGGTGATCCATTCCGTTTGTGGGAGGGAAAACGGGCTGGGGTCGTGCGGCGTTGCTTCGGGCGAAGGTCGGATAGAAATCGACGAACTTGGAGAGACAGAAGTAAAGTCGGACCATGAACCTGATCGGGGCGTTGAATTTCGTCGAGTTCATCTTCCGGTCTGGGATCTGGTAGACGGCGCCACGGGCGTGTCTCTTGAGAAAGTCATACGCATTGCGCCCCCAGACGTCCCACTCGTCCACGACTGAATCGCGAGCTTCCTCCCACTCTTCAGCTGGCTGTGGGGGTGCTACAGCTGGGCTGAGTTGACAAATTAGTGGTCTGATCGAAATGACACATTGGCGATGCAGACGAAGGAGGAGTGACTAACCAGTTGTTGTGGTCGGGTGCATTCACAATCGCGAGTAGCTCGCGAAAGATTTCAGGGGCGAGGCAGGTCTCCAGTACGGCTGCGTAGATTCGCTCCGGTCCAGTCATGAATGCGCTCAAAGCGGCTGGACTAGCCTTGATGATTGCCAGAACATCTTCTAGTGTAGACATGTTGCTGAGGACGTTGACAAGCAGCTCAAGAGGCATGGCCTCGAAAGCGCTGGTCTTGTGCGTCATGTTCGCGGGGGCCAGCAAACGGGCGTTGATACGAGGAGAGCGCGATGGTCGAGGGCGATGTCTGTCGAAGTAGTGGTAGTGAGAAGGGTGGAAAGGTTTAAGTGAGCGAACACTTGAGCATTGATTTCGAGGGGGGAAAAGATGCTTCGTGCGTGTGAAGAAGGGGCCGTTTCGTAGATAACGATCAAGTACAGACAAACAGAGCCTGTAACTGTCCCTTCGTCGATGAGGCAGGGGCCTGGTAAGTGCGAGTACAGGAGGCACTGCGTAAAGGCAAACGGCCAGGGGAGTACCAGCGGGTCGGTGGCAGCAAGTCTCTCCTGCCTGCAAAACCCAGTACCGTCGAAAATGTAGATGCTGCTTGTGAGATGCTCAATGAGAGCTTTCTTCAGAGAGAGAGAGTGATGGTAAAAGCTGGTTCAGGACCCACAGGTGGAAATAAAGCGACGTGCGGCACAAATTGTGTCAATGGTGGGCTGTAACAGGGAGCACAACGTGAAGAAAAGTGTTTGAGATTTGACAGCAGACAGCCTCCGAGGTAAACACACCGGAAGTGAAGCAGAAGGCACCAGCTCCGACAGTGCCCATCTCACTGGGACGCGTACCTCAAATTTTACAAACTGGAATCGGTGCAAAAGCGTCCTGCGCACATCGTCAGCAACCACGCCTCCCGTTTTCCCTCCCGAGCTAGGGAGGTACACCAGCAAAGACCCTCACCGTTGCCACTTTTACGATCTCCCCGACAGCATCTACGGTCCGACTACCAGTTTACAGGCCCTGTGTCTATCCGCCAGAATGTCTCAATTCACGAGCTTTGACGGCTTGCCGCTGATTGTCCACGATCGCATCCTCCGCTACCTGCCATCCCCGCAAGATGTCGCCAACACCATCCGCGCCAGCCCTGGTTCCCTTTATGCGTTCGTGACTGGGCGTCGCAGCATCCTCCTGACTGCAATGCGAAACTTCCTGTCATCGGAGAACCAGCATCTGATGAACCTGGTCATGGCCGCCCCCCACTTCTACTATCATAGGCAAGTCACACCTAAGATGTTCGCATCTAGCCCTCAAAACAGCCATTACTGAAATTTTGGCCCAAGTAACAACGAACAATAAATTGACTGGGTACAAACAGAGATTGC
The DNA here is from genome assembly GCA_039880775.1 of Diaporthe vaccinii. Taxonomy (NCBI): domain Eukaryota; kingdom Fungi; phylum Ascomycota; class Sordariomycetes; order Diaporthales; family Diaporthaceae; genus Diaporthe; species Diaporthe vaccinii. Next base: position 425,688 of record JBCEDN010000008.1, read on the forward strand.
GACTGCAATTCTCCAATCTGCAGTATGTTCACGGCTTCAGATTTCATCAGTGCACTCAAACAATACATCGGCAACAACGGCCGGCGCCCCCTGGCCCTCGACACCTTCGATTATGTCATGAAGCTCTACGCCGATATTCACAGGTCCATTACGGACTACAATTCATTCACGTTCGCCAGGTCCCAGGGTCGAGTGCCGGTGCTATCTACCCCTGAGGCATCCAGATCGCGTTACACTTTACCTGACTTGCCGGCGCCAGACGACCAAGAGATGTCTAGGCTGTGGCGGGGTTTCTTGGTCTTCGAGCTCATATGTCGCATGTATGGTGTGCCTTGCGCGATGGCCAGAGGTTTCAGAGTGGCTCCGGCCGGGTTATTCGACCCGAGATACCTACTTGGTAGCCTCTCGTTGTACATGCGGGAGGAAGTGAAGTGTGTCCAGGAATACTTTGAAGCACAGTACAATCTGGCCTTCAATTGTCTCTTGGAGAGGTTTGAGTTGGCTGTTGGGGAGCTCGGTCAGCGATCTCTAGGCTCATGGACGCCTCAGATTGGCGACACCAGGCCGATCTTCGAGCTGCTGAGGATCGGAAGCCAAACAAAAGACATGAGCTACATCACTGACCCAGGCTGCTACAATAGAGCGATTTGGTCTACCAGCATGGCACTCCTCGGCGTTGGCTTCTTGCAACAGTACCTGTCCTGGGACTCACACAGCCGGCTTCAGTTCGTTCGCGCAACCTACCACTCCTTTTGGATCAACTATGACGCTCATATGGTCCTGCGATGTCATTTAGACATGACCGGATTGTCGTCGAAAGGGTTCGGATGGCCTTGTCAGCCGGAATATGAGTTGGACATGTATGATGATACAAACTTTACTCCCTGCGAGGATCGAATGAGATCTGTGGGCTGGATCTTCTGGAAGAACCCAGACCGACTTTGGCTCATGAATCTAGGTTCCTCCCAAGAATATGAGATGTCGTGCGAACACTACGAAGATGATCTTGGCCTGGTCCGCCCTGATGTTATGCTGCCAGCCCGACCCCATCTGCTGGAGGCATCAGTACATCGACAGGATTGGGAACTTATCATGCAAAAGTTTGGGTGTTCCAACAACAGGACACTCCACGAAGATACAAAGAGCTTGGTCATGGCGATAGGTGAACCCAGTACGTGTAGCAGTGCTGACATTGCGTCTATGTTGGCTCGACAGGATTTGGAAGGCACTCCTACCGAAGTCAAGGCCAGTGGCAGTTGAACAAGACACTGGGAACGGGTTACGGTTGGAGGCAGATGATCGATTGAGGGTGGAAATGAACGACTTCTGCAGAGCCTTTTGCGCATATCTCTGTCCTGTGACGCGGGCCACCGAATTTGTTGCAGGAGTCGGCGGCCATGCCCAGGTACCATCCATTTACCGTTGGTACTACGTGCAAACGCGAGGGTCAAGGAGTCAAGGACGGGGAATGAAAACGTACACCCTTTACCATCTGGCTAAGGTATGGGCACTGAGCTGATCTAGCTTCATGAGCGAGTGCAGAGTTACGGCTTCTCAAACCATCGTTTCTAGATGTGGGAACAATACGAGGGATATCCGATGGAATGGTGAGGGCCAGGGGCATACACTCCAGACCCTCTGGGCTCGTATCAAAGGTGTGACACCAGGATCGACTTTTCTGCGTGGGGAAAACTCATACACATCCAGATTAGTGCATAATGAGCACTTGAGCTTCATTTCTTATAAGTTGCGCATGAGGTGTTCGCAACTACGCCGCCCGGTGATCGCTAAGTCTTCAAAATTCTTTCCAAGCGATTTGGACTCTTCACATTTTTGACGCCTCGATGTTTGCCTTATTCCTCCTGGCTTTCAATTTCACAAACAGAATCGAGTCCAAAATCGTAATGCGTATTGGGTCGTTCAATTTTCTGATAACCCTTTCCAAATATGTGCTTCGTCCTCCATCACTCTCTGACGATGCTTGTTTTCTCCCACCGACAAAACTTCATCAGAACCATCTGTCCTTGTCATCCTGGAGCCCCATCATGCCATACATCTTTTGACGAGCCTCGCGCGTTCCAGGCCAGCCTCCGTGAAACAGCTCCCAATACTTCCTGATCCCATCACCGCCAGCGTCATCGTCCTCGACATCCGCGATCGCCACCCCCTCAGGCTGCAACAAAGCCACAGCCCGACCCACAATACCATCATCCGCCAGCAGGCGCACGACCATCTGCGCGTGGGCCTCGACCGAGACGAACTGCACCCCGAGACCCAGCAGCACTCCATCAGCCACGGCACAAGCGCGTTGACGCGCACGCCCTTGCTGGCAAACGGCACCCTCGAGGACCGGAATAGCCCCCGGGCGCCGAACTTGGACCCGCCGTAGATGACGCTCCCCGGCAGCGTGACGTAGGACTGGGGACTCAGGATGAACACGACGCTGCTCGGCGAGGCCTTTGGCGCGGAAGGGGAGGTCATGTACAGCTGGGCCAGCTTCAGGCTGAACATGGCGCCCTTGGTGTTGACGTCGATGGGCCTCGCGTCCGGCTCGGGCGGGTCGTCGTCGAGGTCCGCCATGCCGGCGTCGTGGCCGATGAAGAAGGGCTTGTCCATGATGCCGGCGTTGATGACGACGTGATCGAGGGTCTTGGGCAGGGTCTCGCTGCTTGGCGCGAAGCGGATGGCGGCCTTGAAGGCGCTGACCTGGTCGGACCACTGTCTCACGTCGCAGTGGACGAATTGGACATTTTCGACGAGCGCTGATGCAAGATCCTTGCCTCTGGTGTCGTCGATGTCGGCGATGGTGACGCGCGCACTGGCTGCGGCGCACTTCGTGGCGATCTCCGCGCCGAGTCCTTGGGCCTCGCCGGTCACCAGAACAGTGCTGTTTTTCAGAGATGTGGTGTCTGGCTGGGCAGTGAGGGTGGCAGAGGGAACGGGTCCTGGGAGGTTGATTTTCGCCATCGTGATAATACCGTAGATCTCATTCAAAGCTCTGGAATGGGTTCAGAATGGACAGCGAAAGTAGGTCACGAAGCGAAAATTATTGAACTCCTCGGATAAATAACGACCATTTTACAATGCGCCCTGATGTCAAGCCCGGGCAATCCGTCAGCACCAACCCGCCCTAGACTGTGACTGTTGGGTGGCTGTGACTGACTGTTGGGTGATGCGGAGATGACATTGAGGCTCCACACTGGGCCTCAGGTCGCCAATAGCACAAGGGTGAAATGCCTTATGGTCTCATATATCAATCACCCTGCCAACAGCTGCAATGAGAGGCATACGATAGTCATTTCGATTATCAATGTTAGATGTGTATGACTTTCATTAGGAGAACGCGTCCCTTCTGCTTAAGCACACCTTCGTCAACCACCCTCCAAAACACAAGATTTCACTTCGTATTGCCATCTCTCGGGCCTGTCACCCACCACCTCAGACCTAACGCCGATCCAAATGTATAGCCAATGAAAGACATAGGAAAGAAAAATGGTTTGTGAGCCCAATTGTGGTTCGCTCTACCCAAGCGCAGAGGCCAGCATCCTCTCAAGCCCTTCCTCATCAGACACCAGACCCGGCCGACCTAACTCCGTCAGCGACAGAGTCGGTCCTTCTGCAACCCATTCCCGCGCATCTGGTATGTTCGTTGGGCTTGTGATCAGCACTTTGATAGGGCGTGGCGTAATCCCTGGTCCAGAATCAGAAATTTGCGAAAGCGGCAACATCACGCGCCGCATGTTGTATGCAAGCTCGTCCCGCTCATAGTACATCGCACCATCCACCAGACAGCACACCGTAATACTACTAGGTAGCATGCGCACAAGACGCGTGAACATCTCGTATAGAGCGCCCAAGTCGTTCTGCTCGATGGCATGTTTTTCCAGAGCGGACACAGTGATCCACACGGCGGGGCAGTGGAAGGAATGCCACGCCAGAAGCTGGTGTATGAAGCTCCGGATCAGCCCGTGGGCGCCGATGCTTAGCCAGCGGCTTGGCACACTCTGGATACCAGCGGTGGAGTCGCGCGACTCCTCGTCCTCGTCCTCGTCCTCGTCCTCGTCGGTGTGCAGCCCGCAGAAGAAGACCAGCGGGATGAAACGGTCTGGGCGGCTCGCAAGCACTTTCCTAAGGTAAAAACAGAAGATTGACAGGCCGGAGATGGGACTACTCTTCCTATAGTTCGCGTGGACGAGGAGCTGGGACGACTCGGGGCTTCGGAGCCACTCGAGGAACACGTGGGACCGGGCGAGCTGTTCGGCGCAGGCCCGCTGCGGCGCCGGGACTGTCTCACTGCGCACCTCGAGGATATGTTGCAAATCCGGGTGGAGGACATCGGGGATGTGGAGCCAGTTGTAGAGATCTGCTAGAGACACCATGAAATTTGGCATTGGGTTCCACGGTACAAGTTGGAATTGCTGCGGTTGACTCTGCACCGGTTGATTGTGCATAGGGTTACAGTACGCAGTGAAATTCTGCGCTGGTTGGCCCTGCGCAAAGTGACTCGGCACAGCGTATTGATACGCATGGGGACTTTGCACAAACTGTGCCGCGGCTTGGGCTGCTTGGCTCGGCACGAAACCAGGGGTCATGGGCGGTGGCGGCGCTGCGACTACGTCGAAGGATGGTTGACTAGCGATGCCAAGTTCGCCTTCTTCCTCGTGACGTTGGTCGAATGGGGTAGTCTGATGCTCGTGCTCGTCGTGAAAATAGCGAGACATATTGAGTAAATCGTGATGATGGGTTTGTTTGTTGTTAACAAGTGCTTTGGACTCGTGTTTGGATGGCTCGGAATCCCGTCGCCAGCTGTTTTGCGTTGTGGGGAAGGGAATCTCTGGAGGTTGGCTTCTTGTATGTACTGCGATCAATGCTTGGATTGCTTGGGAGACGTGGGCTTTTATAGTACCTGCTTGGGGACCAGATCAAAAATAGTGACGATGATACAGCGTTCGGTGTGAGCTGGAGGAATTAGTGACGGTCCTTATCTATTGGGAAAGTCTTGAGGCCAGGTAAAACACAGTTTGCACAACGTCCTCAATACAGGTAATTGCAATATAGAGAAAGCTGGCAGACATCAGAAATCGTGACTGGCAGAGCAGGGCCGAGCCACGCTCTGATTTCATTTGATGAATCGTGGATGACGAGTTAAACGAGTCACGGATCATATCGAGACGGTCACGTTGAGAATGCCGAGTGGAATCTGTAGAGGAAACTTTGGACGATGTAGACCGCTGGTGACTGCAGGTGCGTATTTCGTATTTGACCATGACATGCATCCAATATACCGGTAGATATCAGGGACGAGTTCGAGCAGACTGGGCACATTTGCAACGAAATACCCGGGCCTCGGATGACGGGACCCTTTAGGAGTTCCTCAACTACGACAGTTTCGTTAAATTATGATCGTTTCCTGGATCGCGTTCCTTACATGCGATACTCCATTGGCTCATTCTAACAGAAAGGCGCGTTGTTGGCTTTTGAGCGCAGCAACAACTTACTCTCGTCAGTCTCTGTCAAGCAGAAAGTCATGCAGTTCAAAATGCAACAGGATAACAACTCTCGTCGGATTTCCACCAAATCACAGGAGACAAGTAGGAGTGACACAAATAAATTTGGGCTATGCGAACAGCATGCCGCCTCCATGGAAGAACCAAGTCTCGACGCTGAGGCAATGCGTTGCTGAATCAGACGGGATGTCCACTTTGGTACTGCGGCGAGCGGTGCCATGGTAATACGATTTTGTGACCAATGTGCTGAGAAGCCGAAGCTATCGTCCAAGCATGAAGTTCTGGCAAATTAAGTCGAAGAAAGACAAGGAGATCCACACAGACAAAGACGTAAGACACCCCTTGGCAGAGAAAATGGACGGCAAGGACGGATCATCGCAGTGTATCGAGCCATTTACTCTTTGAAGTGCGCTAGCCCACACCCATATCAAAATCGATTCACTTGTAAGCAAAGTCTAGACATCTTTGCCAGCATTAATATTTCTCCATCCTGTTTTGATGTCCATGATTCCTCCTCGGTTGGGTTTCTTCAACCATACAAGGTACGTATTGTTTACAACGAGGAAACCCGGAAGACGTGTTTAGCAATCTTAAGTGGTCTTGTTTTTAATCTGTATATATATGCCTCTTAAGCAATATATATCAATCCCTTTATATAGTGATAAACGCTTAAACACTTAACGTTGAAAAAAAAATATAATACCAATAATAGTAGGTTTTGAATATAATTATAGCTTATAGCTAAGCAAATAATGATAGCCTTATAATAGCCATATAAATAAAGCTAGTGAAAATCACTTCTAATAGCGTTATAGATTAGAACCGTTAATATAAGTAGCTAAAGATTAATAATCAGGTAAATAGTCATATAGTGAAGACTAGAATAGTCTTTATAAAATGAATCCTATAAATGCAATCCCAGTTAAAAACTTAATCTCTTTCCACCTATATCAACATATATCTTCCTAAGAAATCTCCAAAGAAACCAAAAGATTATATACTCTTAAGAAGGCCCTTATTAAATAAGCTATTATTATAGCTAATATTTAACCCTAAAGCTATTAACTTTAATAGAAATCAAAATAATAGATAATTTTCTTAATAATTATTTATAACTATTTTATAAAGCCATTATAAAACTTTCTAAGAAGAATAAATATAATATTTATAATAAAATAAGTAATATAAAGGAATATAATAATATTATATTCCTTTAGATTTACTTTTTAATTATTAATAATTAGAAAAAGGTTTAAAGAATTAAAAAGTAGTTAAGAAATAAAGGCAGGAAGGAGAATTTTAGGGTTTATCTGCGAAAGGGTAATGAATAAATATATTAAGCCGTTAAAGACTTTATATATGAGCTGAGGGCTGAAGGATAGTTGGAAAGCTAAGTAGATAGCAGTTAGACCAATGAATAGTTAATTTGAAAAACATAGTGTGGCCGAAGCCTTAGCAATCTTAACATCGTCTAAAATAGACACAGGAGTCGCCGAATGCATCCTGACTTAGTTTCTCAACCTCAATGTACTCGTTCTGGATCAACTCTCGCAAGCGGGACGACTCTGGATCAGTTCTACCCAAATTTGAGTTGTTAAAAAGGATCTCCAGGTCACAAGTAAATAGGAGTTCCAGTTACATATTTTCTTCAAGCTCTTAAACACTCTGGAAATTGTGCTCTTGCCACCATTTCGACCAAGCACTGGCCATCTCTCCCGCGGGCTTCACTCTATTACATAGCATGACAGCAGGCCGGGCGATATCTCCCACAATCTGCCTGACTGGAATATTAGGTGAGAAGGCGATCATGATGCTAGAGTTGTCGACTTCCAAGAAACCATGTGGGTCGTCGAGGACGTGAATGCCTTTGCTCTTTAGGGCAGCTCGGTCTGCATCCGTGTGGATGGGGTCCTGGGCGTAGCACCGGATGTCTCCATCCGCAGTGCGACTCTTCTTTCGCAAAATATCCTTGATTGTAAGTATCAAGGCGTGTTGTGTGATACTGCGTTTATGAATAGCTTCGCAACCCGACCTGGTGCAGCAGGCAAATGCGACAACCTTGGTGACCTTGTTGAGAATCGTGCTGGCCGTCAAAGCAGCTGTAATCCTTTTGCACTCCTCGCTGCTTTCCCATGCCTTTACACCAGCATCCAAGGCTTCTTGGGTAGCCTTCAGACTCTGGCCTCCATGTTGAGGCAGGAGTTTTTTTGTAATTTTATCGCGTTCGCACTCAACATAGTGTATTTGCAATGGGCAATAAGCTACCTCGGGATTGTATTGGACGGGATCTGTGTTGGCGGCGATCAAGTCCTGGTATGTTTGTTAACCGATCATGAGATCCGTCCTGTCCAGATGGTTGTGGTGAGCAAACTTCTCTTTCCGAGATGTTTCGCACACTCACGTAATATGTTCTGTTGTGCCGGTCGTTAGCCACACGGTGCCAATCTCATTCTCAAGCTCTACTGCCTTACCGTCTAGGTCTTGCAAAAAGAGCATCTTCCCACAGCTCTCATCACCGTCGTTGCCCCCAGACGTACCTACATGTTGAAGATGCTTCCTTGCGCGGTCGAATTGGTCCACCAGGTCAGCGATGGCACGTTTCGTGAAGAAAGGGATGCCGCTTGCATAGAGCGCCCGGACTCGATTGGCGGCCTGGATCCTTTCCGGCCTCATGTCCTCGAGCTCCGGATCTGTCCGTCCGGTCCTTCCGGCGCCTTATTTGTCTGCGTATGCAATGGTTGACATGGGGTTTGTTGTAGGTTGATTATAATATGGTGTCAAGTCCGACTTTGGGGTCAGATCCGCGAATTTGATTGTTCAGCAGGTGCTATGAAAATGTAGGTCTACTCAGAGATGAGGAGGCATTGCAAGAGCCTGGCTCCCCTCGGTTACCCGCCGATGTGTGTTGTTTTTAGGCAGCATTCACGTGCTTATGCATGGTACCTTCCTTCGGTATGCCCCAGAGGCTCTTGGCTGCACCCAGGAAAGAAGCAAGCAGAATACAATGTGTCAATAGCCAGAGTCCACAACCACATCACGAGAACATAGTTCTTCCCGATCAAATGACCGCCATCGAGTAATTAATAGCTGGTCTCGTATATGTAAATTGTCCTAGCTGTTATTTTCCGTGAGACCTGAGGTTCAGCCAACAGTAAATGGAACCCATGCATTACTCTTTCGGACCAACCCAACAGGCTCCGGCGCCGACCGACTCTAACACCTTTCTTCCGTCATGTTCACCGACAGCCTTATCATCCAAGCAGGTAAGATCATGCTTCGTAATTTCGTACACGGAATGATGTTTGATGGCATCAACTACCGAGAATCGGTACGGCGGCCATCGGTCCCGGTACCGGATAAGCAAGCTGCTCCGAAGGAGTCATTCGGGCCATTGTGCCGTGCTTAGAGTCCCCGGCGATGATCGCCACAGCCTATGCGGAGGTATCGGCTCCGAGCTGGCAGCATCCTTCCGCCGAGCTTCACATCGGTCGCGGTACCGGATAAGCAAGCCGCTCCGAAGGAGTCAATCGATTCATCCGAACGCAATGCTTGATTCAGCTACCAAATAATAATATAAGGTATGTATTAGAGAAGTTTCTTAAATATCCCGAGTCGATTGTCTTAAACTTCATTTGAATCATACTATACCACACCGAAACCGTCCGCAATGTCCGCATCACATATTTTGATTATCGGGGCTGGAATCGGGGGTTTGACCCTGGCCCAAGCCTTGCGCAAACAGAACATCTCTTTCGAAAGCTTCGACCGGGACGAGGGGGAAGACTCTCGTAGACAGGGGTGGGCTATTGGGATACATTCGTACGCCCGTCACATCACTTAACATTGCGTGGGGGCGCTTGGCTTACCAACGACGTGCAGTGTTTTAGAAGATTTGCGCGCCTCGGTTCCGGAATCAATGCCGCCACTGGAATCAACAAGCCATCTTCTGCCACTATCTCTGCCATCCCAATTCGTGTACTACACGCACGACTCAACCGCTCGCACCGGTGTGCAGCCCGATGAAAAGCATTCAGTTCTACGAGCTTGCCGTAAGAAGCTGCGCGCTTGGCTTGCTACAGGAATTCCTATCCAATACATCAAAAAGGCGATTCGAATCGATGAGAATGACGCAGGGGTTACTGCACATTTTGCAGATGGTTCACAATCCACTGGCGACATTCTGGTTGGCGCCGATGGGGTGAATAGTGTTGGTCAGTAACTATGAAAAGGCCATGCTTTCATCTAATCAGAATACTAAATATGTCGCTAAAACCAGTTCGACGACACATCACTAATGCCAATACCCAAATTGTCCCGATGGCCACCATCGTCGGAGAGGTAACCCTTCACAATGACGAGGTCAAGCGGCAGTTGGAGATTGCGCACTCCGCCTACACTGTAGATGCAAAGGACGGCAACAATCATCCGGCTCGTTTGTTTGTCGGCCTGGACGTGATTGATCCTGACAAGAAGTCTGCGGACTACTACTGGACGGTCCTTTGGCCAGACGAGGGCGCCACAGACGCAGGCTTTTCGAATGCCTCGGCTAGTGCAGAGCAGCTCTTGGGAACGGCTCGGTAGAAAATGTGCTTGGCCTCTGCAGAACTCAGGGAGATCCTCGAACTGAGCGGTCCCCAATCGATCCGGCGCACACCACTCATTATTCGCGACATGGTGCTGGAGTCGCTTCCCGCGGGACGTGTGACCCTGCTTGGGGACGCGGTGCATCCGATGACACCTTGTAAGTGGTCTTGTATTGCCTTCTGGATCCCTTATTATAATGCTAATCCGGGGCCAAGTCCGTGGGGAAGGTGGAGTCCATGCAATCAAGGATGCGCTGAGCCTTTCTCGATCACTCGCACAACTAGGCCCCTCGCCGACATCTTCCCAGTGCTCCCAATTGATAGATTCGTATCACAGGGAGATGCTACCAAGGGGTATGGAAGCCGTCAAGCTTTCGAGGTCCGCCTTCGACAGCAAAACTCGGTCGATCCCGTATGCCTGGGGTGTGCCCACCAGGCCTATACCAAAGACTTCAGTCGCGTTCCCTGTCAACGCATAGCATCATACAGCTCTGCTCTGATATAGCTTTTTGTTATTTCTTTTTATATGGAAAACAGTGGATTGAAATCGTTGTATTGCGTTGTTCTTGTCGTGGACTTAACGTGGGCAACGGGTTTCCAATGACACGAAAGGGGGTATTGGGTTCGTAGCCTCATTGAGAAGTGAATAATTCAGTAGTAACGGAGATGAAGCGATAGAAACAGAACAATAATTGAAGTTGTGACTCACGAAACTTAATACCTAGGTACCAAGGTCAAGCCGACGATGGCCCACAGCTTCACCTTGAAGAAGACGTCGTAGCGAAAAGCCAGAACAATATCGCCCGTGCTGGCTTATGAATTTCCAAATGCGCACTCCTTACAAACCTACGAGCCCCAATTCCCTAATAAAGATGTCCGCAGCCTTCTCGCCAATAACCATGGCCGTGTTCGCCGTATTGGCGCCGACGTTCTTGGGGACGATGCTCCTACAGAACACAGAATTGTTAACAACAATGGAAGAAGTACCCAAGTCAACCCCTGAAACGAAATATTGGAGAGGGAGTGGCAGGGGCAAAGTCAATACTGGATACCTACAGATCAGCCAGCTTCAGGCCTCGCAGACCATGCACACCGAGAGCCTCATCAACGACGCCGAGGCGTCCGGCCGGCGCCATCTTGGCAGTCCCCAGCGAGTGCCACGTGGTCGCCACATTCTCGCGCAGCCAGTCCTCGATGGCGGCGTCGTCCTCAGCAGAGTATCTGATCTCACCTTCTACGCCGTGGGCCCCAGCGCCATCACAGACTTTTTCGACACACGCAGCGCCCGAGTCCGGGGCGAACCGCGGGTGGCTGGACGCGATCTCGCCGCGGTACATCTTTGTGCGGCGCACAATCTCACGCTGTTTTTTGTACCCCCACACGTGCTTCTTCAGGTCGATGTCGCCTTTATCTGAGAAGATGCCGACGTCAAAGTCGATTGGGTCGGTGATAGTTGATCCGGTGATGTGGACATGGCCCCGTGAGTATGGGTATCTGTGAGATGGGGGCATGTCAGTGAGCCGCCCTCCTGGGATAGTCTCTAAATCCTCATATTCTCTGTGGTATGGCCACTATTCACAGCCGAGTTAGCTTACTTACGCCGTATAATTCAGGATGGACATATATTGCCCGGGTGGCACAGCATTCGGGTCCCCGAAATAGTAAGAAAAGGCAGCCATGAGCATCAGCGGCTTGCTCGGGACGTTCTCAAAGTCTCGGTCCCAAGCCTCGCAAAAGGCCGGCCCCATGGCGGCCACATCAGCCTCCGTGGGGCGCAGCTTCGAACCAATGTCCGTGCCGTTCCAGCCCATCATCCTCGAGTTGTTGTCGATCAGCGCCTGCCGGTCTTCGCGCCCCGCAAGGATCCCATCGAGCGTCTCGTCAGGCTCCAGGTAGGTCTTGTACGGGTAGTACACCAGGTGGTGGTCCTGATAGTCGTGGCCGACACCGGGGAGGTCTGCTACCACCGGTACGCCGGCTCGTTCCAGGATGCGAGCGTCGCCCACCCCGGACCGCTCGAGGAGCAGCGGCGTCGCGAGGGCGCCGCAGGACAGGATGACCATCCGCCGTGCCCTGGCCGTCCTCACAGGGGTCATCGTTAGGGGCATCAGTGCTTGAAAGTCGGGGTTAGGCCGGTACTCGATGCCGACGGCTGTCGTCCCGTCGAAGAGGACGCGTAGGACCTGCGACTCGACGAGCACGTGCAGGTTTGGGTGCTTCCCCCCTTCAAGCTTCGGGTGCAGGTATGTGTGAGCGGTGTCTTGTCGCCTACCATCTGGACTCACGTAGCGGAGCCAGCGACTGAACCCGTTGTTGGTGTCCAGGTCCTGGAGATCTGTCAACTCGGGGTATCCGACCTTCTCCGCCGCGCACAGAATGTCGTCTTCGAATCTCTTGCAGCGATACGTGCCATCGGAAACGTTTACAAGCCCGTCGTATCCGTGGTGTTGGTCGGCTCCGGGGCCGTGATATGTTTCGAGCTACGTTCACCATCAGCACTTGTTCTGCAGGGCGCTGAGAGCGCTCGTAGATTGGCAGATGGAAAACATCGCATCAAGTCACCTTCTTTAGAAACGGCCAAATATCGTCAACAGACCACCCGGGCGTGTCCCAAGAATCGAAGTCGCAGCCCTGGGCGCGGGAATACATCATGGCATTGACCGAGGAGCCGCCGCCTAGCAGCCCGCCAGTGGACACGATAGGCTCCCTACCAGCCATATGAGGTGACATGTTCGCCTTGTAGTATAGAAGCTTGTGTTTGCTGGGCTTGAGATTTGTGTGGAAAAATGGCGGGTGCACGATATCCGGGTCATTGCGGTTGTTTGGGCCAGACTCAACCACGAGAATTGAGAGCTCCGGGCTTGCATCAGCCAGCCTTGAGGCTACGATGCAGCCCGCCGTACCGCCTGGAGAGTTAAACACGGTGGTCAGCATTGATACAATGAAAGTGCTATGTTTGAATGTGTCTCTTGACAGGTCTTACCTCCGGCTATAATAACATCAAACTCGCCGGCGTTGTCAAGCAGCTTTGTGTACAAGGGCATGTTATATAACGTTGGATCTTTCTACTGTGTGCAGGATACCCTATAGCTTTAAGAACGAATTGATAACGAAACCACCGAAACCAGTATCGTTGGAAGACTATCCGGTTGATCAAGCCGCCAGCTTTGTCTGCAGGCAAAAGTCGAGAAATGAAGACCGTCTGTCACGGTGATGGGGGACAGTGCACGGTTAGTGACTTTTAATTGCGCAAAGGGAGGAAGACTAGAATTTACAAGCCATAGGCGAAGCCATTGCATTTATATAGTGGACCACAGTAGTCAGTGGGTACCGTGACACCGTCGACGAGAACTACTCTCCGCAATGGCTCCCCCTCACTGCTCATACCTGCCTTCCTATTTCGTTCGATCACATATGTTACACGACAGTAAAAAGAGGCGTATGGGGAAGTCCGTCCTTGTCTAAGCCTGCTTGCCCGTACTATCTTTTCCTTGGCTGCGTTTTCCGATACGCAAGGTCAACTCCGTCCGTCCGTTGCCACAGGTAGTTGAATGAAGATCCCTTAGACCAGCTGATTTCCCATGCATGCTACTAGGTTCCATCTCTCCCCGCTTCTTAACCTATATATGACAGGCAACACAGCGACCCAGATACATTGCAGATGTCCTGTACGTTACCATGTAAGTGACGGGGACAGGGGATCAAGAAACCTTGCGCAAACTCACCATCTTATACTGTTAAGACATTCACAGATTGTATGCATTCAATTGACTATTTTTGATACGACAATGATATTCTGTAGTCGTGTTCATGGATCGCTTCATTGGGGTTGGCATACATAAAGAGTATGACAGTGTGACGCATAGTAAATTAGACTAAATTTGAGATTGAATTGGAACCGAATGTAGCATGGTTGTTGTACATAAAACACATATCGTCATTCCGTGCCTAAGAGGCCCTAAGCCATGACGTCAACACGACTAGGCCTAACATATTTCCCGGTACTCAAAAACAAACGTTCTATTGAGGAGAGAAAGGTTGATGTTGATTAATGTCCGTCTTTCAGCCGTGTGTTTTCTTGCCGTAAGCCTGAAGCCATTCCGGTCCCTTCCTCAAGGTAGGCACAGTATGTGCTGAAAGCCGTGCTGTGGTAATTATCACTTGCACTCTGGCCCGCTCGTGGCTCAAGTTCTGCAATCGTGGAATAAGGCCTTGCAATACAGTGAACCTGTCTCTGATATGCACAAGTCCAGCCTGTCTATCAGCAGGAGTACCACCCTGTCTCGCAGTTCGGATGCCTCTTCCAGAAGCCGCAGGACATCCATAAGCAGCTCCCAAACTAATTCAGCGGATCCTTCCTCAGGTATGGCTTGGCCGATCTTGTGGAAACGATTGAGAGAAAGTTGGCGGAGATTCTTTGTAACAATTGTAGGGTGTATATCCATCAGCTGGGCAACCAATCCCTTGATGAGGAGAGTGGGAGTATACCGCGATCCGCGGTGCTTACAAAAGATGTACGCTACGTCGAAGTTGCTGAACTCACGGGAGTATGGGATGAGATCCACGGAGAGTGACGACACCCATGATACATTCCGTCGCGAAACATGGCCTGCGATCCATATCAGAGGGCGTGAGCTTGGGTATGTTTTGAGCAACTTGGCTGTAGACTGTGAATCGTCCGAGCGCCGCAGGGGTCTAAATTGCCGTGGCCAGCGATCGCGAGGTGACAGGAATATTCGCTCCTTGTTATTGAAGACTCTCTCTCCCGATGGCTCGTAAATTGTCCTGAACAGCCCCGCCCGCAGTGTTTGAACATGAAGCTCGGCATGGAATGTTGTTTGATTGTGAACTTCGCGAAGCTGGGTGGACATTTCAGGGGGTACTGAGCTGTTCAGTGTTCTCAACTCTTTATCGTCCATCGTCAGCATCCATCTAATAAGTGCCCCACATCACTGCAGTCAAGACTTCTGTGAATCAGAAACTGTGGAAACTTACGCTCAATGATTAAAGCAGTATCCTCTCTCAACTTCCCAGTGTTCTTCAGAATCTGGAGGTCGATCATGACATTAGCGATTTGCAATACGCGCTTCACCTCTTCGTATGCCGCTGTGATAGCCTTCAAGTCGTTCTGGAATCGTTCATTTCTCCCTCCTGCATATGTGACCATCTTGCCTATCACACTGTTTAGTGTTCGCTTCAGCCAACAGGCGGGAGTTCACAAAACGAACCAAGGATGCCACGTGTGAGATATGTCCCAGCGGAAACGATGAATTCCACGATAGAGACGAAGAGCCTGCTAGTGGCCTTGGAAATTGGGACCGACTTGATGTATTTGTTCAGATCCTTGATCTCGGCCACATAACCACCCAATTTGTCGAAAACCGTCTTGATTCCTCTCGTCAATTGAACGGCACCGTCATACGCCTGTGTTGTGTTAGTTTCCAAGAATAAATCAAGGAATTAATATTGGGAATGATAAGAAAGATGTAAATGAAAACACCACTGACAGTAACCAAGAAGAGGATGGCTTTCAGAGCGACCTCGTAATGCGTTTGGAAGGTCAGTTCAGCCGCCATGAAAGAAAGGGTTTCCAACACTTTTAAACCCCCTTTCAGGACGCTCAACACTAGAGAAAATGCCTTCTTCATTGAAGAAGTGATGATCTTACTAGCGCGTTTTAATTTCTTGACGACTGGATGCAGTGCCTCTTCTCTCTCCTGTGATAGCTTCTCAGCGCGATCAACCTCTTTGTTTCTCGCCTGGTCTTCTTCTACTTTCTTTTGCGCCCGACTTTCAAGATACTTCTCAAGTACGTCGATGCTTTTCTCCAGATATGGAAGTGTGTCGGAAGGGCTTATGTTGTTCGCGATTTGAATCAACTTGGCTAGTTCGGGGTCGTCATTGCTACTTGGAGCCGTGATTGTGATATCAGACATGCGCTGGCTCAAAGCTTGAATCTCTCTGTCTTTCAATTACACTATCTGGAAAAGCCACGAAAATGCGAAATTTGAGATACGAACTTGCTGTTCTCGAGTCCTCCATCTTCAAACCACTTCTTCAGACCATCTTCTGAGTCAGACTCGGTTCTGCCATCGTCAAACAACTTGTTCGGACCAAGGTGGGAGTCAGACTTCCTCGTCGTCAATATTTCCGTTGGATTGGTACAAGTCTGTGTGCCCTTGCATTTTCTGGCAGGCAGTCTAGAATTATCAATCGAAGTGGTGGACTGTTCCGATCCATCTGCTGCGTGAAACTCTGACGTTGCCGGATCATTCGAAGGAATAGGGGTCTGAGTGAGCCCCAATACTCTGGAGGGTGGCGTGGAATGTTTGACAGGAGTGAAGCGAGAGTTTGGATTCGCAGGTCGACACGAGCCCTTCTGACCCCTCCTTCGCCAAAGGCAAACCAATTTGGATGTTGAGCTAGGCATAGTCCGCTTCCAGTATTTCGCAGACGCATATAACAAGAAGCCGACAGAGAGTGGTATTATCCCGATGACTCTGGTATCTGGTTTGCATTTTGTTCACGAGCGGGTCACTGGCTCTGCGGAGCCCGGTGAAATCATCCAGCCCGGCAAAAGCCACGGGCGGGCAATTCGCTGAAATCTCTCCGATCCTACAGATCACGAAAGCCAATAGTCTGGCCATGATAATGCGAATGAATGCATGACGGTGGGGAGCAGATTGCTTTTTTTTTGGTCCAAATGATCCACATCTTCTGAGAGATTTATAACATACGAGAAGTGACTGAGCAGGGACGTGCTGTTGTGGCTTGACTAGCTGAAAGATTGACGGACAGTATGAGTAAAAGCATCGCCCTCTGCACGTCTGATTGATCCGTCTTGGGTCACTGTTGATCAGCAGACCCGCTCCGGGGAGTTCCGTCCAGAGCTGAAAAAAGCTGTCCGCCAGGCATCAACTTGAACTGGACATGGCATTTCATGTTGTGGCTACGGGGCATGCAAAGTATTAGTTCAGCATTAGGCTCGGCTGTCCCTTCGGCAAATACCGCAGGATGGGCGACCTTGTGTTGTCCATGATCTATAAAACTCTGACAGCTGAAGGGAAAACCAGTGACAGGATCCACTGAGCTTTCGAAACTCCTATCGTGTCAACATTCTTTCATCAGTACCCTCACATTACTCACGTCATCATACTACTGTCCTTGCACCGTGGCCACCTCAATATAGAAAGTCACGAGCCCATTCTGAACTCATCACTGTGCTGTTCAAGTATCGACAGGTTGTTGGGCAGGGACAGTATGGCCGATGCAAAAGATCAAGCTGGTGCGAATTCTGTCAGCGACGGTGACGTTCACAAGTCAATCCCGGTGCGTTTCACTATAATACTTTTAGTGTTTCTTACTAATCATGAGGCCAGGTGGGAGTTGAGACCATCGCTGCACTTCTCCAAAGTCTGACCATTGGCATCAACGGGCTTGTTAAAAGAGTGGACGCGCTGGAGCAATCACAGGGCATTGTTTACGGCACTAAGAACTCGAAGAGAGACCCAGGAAACAACGAACCAACTAGAGGCGAAAACGAACCAGGCACGACTACTGTATCGACTACTGGCACAACATCATCGAAGCATGATGAAGATATAAAATCAAAGGGAGCAAGTCTGCTACGCCTCGTGGAATACAGGGAGAAGGTCTATATAGAACGCACCGGCAAAATCGACTGGAAGGTCCTCAGCGCCGAAGCAGACCAGAAGACAACTTTAGGTCGAGTTTCATTCCGTTACGACACGGATGAGAACGGCAAACTCGCATTCTCGGTTTTCAAAACAGCCAAGATCTTTCAATGGCTTTATGACCATTGCCCTCCGGCGGCTCACGGACAAGTGAATGTGTTGCGAGATGCACTGGTATTCGAGGACGCATTCCCTCTGTTGCACCTGAGACAAGACCTCAACGACTACAAGGAAAAGTTGGGCAACGACAAGACTGAAAACGCCAACCACAAACCCATCCAGGATGAGATCGAAGTCTTGGATCAGCTCTACTCTCAAAAAGGCCATTTCAAAGACACACTGGATCAGTACAACACAATGTGCAAAACCCGAAAAATTGACTTCCGCAGTCTGAAGGGTCTGTTTCGCAAAGACCAACTGGTTGTTTTCCGAGAGCTTCGCGATGAGTTGGCAGTGGCTCGTGTTACTTTGATCACGG
The DNA here is from genome assembly GCA_039880775.1 of Diaporthe vaccinii. Lineage (NCBI taxonomy): Eukaryota > Fungi > Ascomycota > Sordariomycetes > Diaporthales > Diaporthaceae > Diaporthe > Diaporthe vaccinii. Next base: position 443,950 of record JBCEDN010000008.1, read on the forward strand.
CAACTGATGAGAACGATAGGTACGGCCGCGATGTGAAACTAGACTTGGATTGCAAGGCCATTGAATTCGACGGAAAGAGGTTCCGATATCACTTGTATCGGAAAACTATCGACGTATTCACCGGAAGTAGGAACATCACTGAGCTTGACGTCTATCCTCTCGAGTATTCCCATGAGAAAGACGACATCATCAGGAAGTCCATAGACTCCGGGGGAAAGTGGTGGGACTTGCACAAGAAGCTCACAGACGCACATGGACAATCTAGTGCCACAGTAATGCACTATGATGGTTATTGCGAGACATTTGGCGAGAACGCTCGTGACGAAAATGGTGGAAAAGGCAGTCAGGTGCAGAGCTTCTATGATTTCCCTGACTGTGCTGTGTATCCAGTGGCTGACATATAGAGCAGCTCGTTACTCGGGTGATTGTGGACACTATGAGATTCCCAGGATTCTTACGATTCACAGAAGAGGATGTGCCTTCACCCGACAAGGACCCCGAGTCCTTGTTCACCAGCAAAGGCGAGGACAATCCTTATGTCTTGTACCCAGAAAGAGTCCTTGTTCACAGCCTTAGCGACAATGAGTGGTACTATGTGGCAATGACATGGCTTGTGAACCCCGTTTGGGACAGCAAAGCTTGGGAGACCCTCGTCATGCCACGCACCTATGCCAGTGCCTCCGAAAAGGATGACATCGCAAAGTCAATCAGTCGCATACGAGAACTGGCTCGGGCACACAAGGACGTCACGAAAAAGGACGAAAGAATGGACAACTTCAAAGGCAAAGGAAAGGGGCTGACTTTCCTCCTTCATGGCCCACCAGGCGTTGGAAAGACTATGCTAGCAGAGTGTTTGTCTGAAGATCAACAAAGGCCCTTGTATAGAATCAACTTGGGAAGGCTGATTGCGGAGGCCAATTGGGAATCCAAGATTGATGAGATTTTTCGACAAGCACATTCCTGGGACGCAATACTTCTAGTGGACGAGGCCGAGGTTATTCTTGCGGAAAGGACACAAGAAAACATGGAGCAGAGCGCCTGGGTTGCTGGTGAGCTGAATGTCAACAACGTTTGAGTGAAATTGCTAACAGTCTTCACTTCTGGCAGTCTTCCTTCGAAAGATCGAATACTTCAAAGGGATTATCTTCCTGACCACGAATCTGATCCATATGATAGGTAAATTCTATTCCCAGCCTACAGGGAATTGATGCTTACTCGGGCCTGGGCATATTGCTGATTCTTATATGCTTGCAGATCCGGCTTTCATCTCCCGAGTACGTACTCGATTCATACATAATTAGTCATGCGAGTTGCAATCCGCTTTGAGAGCTAACTTGAAGCATCTAGGTGAATCTGGGATTTAGAATCCCTGCCATGGACTTCGAGACTCGTTTAGAGATCTGGAACAAAATGTTGGACAGCCTTCCGAATACCACCGATACCAAATTGTTGTTGCTAGACGACCGCAAGAGATGGGCGGACTTTAACCTAAATGGCCAGCAAATCAGAAATGTGATTCATTCAGCCCGTTTATTGGAGAATGAGCCCATGTCAGGCAAGTTGACAGTTAAGAGCATAGACGATGCTATCAACGATGCGGTAAACTTCATGAAGATGATAGAGGGCGAAAAACAAGACATGGAGCTCAGAACCATGTCTCATTGGTCCTAGCGGGGCAGGCACTGTACCTAGGTAGTTGTTAGACTTCAATGTTTGTACGATGGGGATGGGCCTTTCTTTTTTGTATGTACTCTTCTACCTGCCACAGGTTTTGAATGATTTAAATTGCTCAACATCCGCTGGACTCGTAAGTCGTACACTTGATCCGTACGGTTTTCGGTATGGTCTGTGGTAGCTAGCCAAATGGCGGAAATTCTCCCACGTGGGAGACCATTGATTTGAGTCTACTACGGGTATCTGTGGGAGAGTTTTGTGCAATGATAGAGGTGCTCACCTCATTTGGTTTTCTCATCAGATCTTATGGCCAGAGGTTTTTATTTAGCGACGAGGCCCTCACCCCTCGGAACAGGTGCGTTTGGTTCCCTGCACGACTTTTCGACTAAAGGTGTTGCTGTGTCACCAATCCTACCGTAGACCACGAAAGGGAGGTAGAACCAAGACACATAAGCTGCTGCAATGACACTCTGCAGATCAATGGTCGGCTACATCCCCTGTTGGCTCACGTAAGCTTATTCCTTTTCCCTGGAGTTATCCCTCACATCTTAATCCCAGAATCATGGAGTAGGCCCAAATTGTTTCCCGGCCTGACGTGCTTTGGTACACTTTTCACATTTGACTCAGAAGTCCTCTTCCACTTCCCCAAGTACATCGCACCTCGTAAGAGTAAAACAGCTGTCAACATGCAGCCCTTTCGCTTTCTGTCCCTCGCAATCGCCGGTGCTAGAGCAGTGCAAGCACTGAGCCTGAACATCAGTGTCACTGCAGCGGCGAACAATGCGTCAACCATAGAGTGCTGGCAGATGGACACTCCGTTTGCATCTTCAGCAACACCAGGTGTGAGCGGCAGTGCAACAGCGCTGATAGGAAATGCGGCCAACATCACGTTCACCGTGGTACCCGCTGGGTTCGACGGCGGTTTGCACAGAGCGTCTTTCAACCAGTGAGAAGACCACTTTGTCCCGAGAGTCTCATTGCTCGTCCTGGAAAGGAGTGTGCACCTGACTGACATGCAATAGATGGGTAGTGTTTCTCTCAGGACTGGCCTACATCAGTTTACCGACAGACGATACTGCTGGTGTGTATGTCACCGGCGGAGAGTTTGGGCTGGCATTTGCCGCTGATACCGCGGCCGTGAGCGCCGAGGGCCATCGCACGCAGTACCCTGGAAACACGGAGACGGTAATCCTTCAGATTCCGACTAGCGACGGCTTGGTACCGGGACACAAAATTTTGCATGGTGGTGCATGTACTGCTGACGAAATCGAAGGGCTTCGTGGGCTGGCGTTCGGCTTGTCCTAGGAATTCATAAAGTCCCTCGATAGATTCAGCTTTCTCCGTACTGCGTCCCATTTGATTAGCGAGACTCGCGATATCGTGTGCATTCCCCGTGGGCGCACTTACCTCCTTGCATACCCTCGTGAATGGGTTCTGTATTATCCGCCGAGTACTGCCACATACGACAGCACCACAAGGCCACCAGCGCATCCAGTGTCTTGCGGGGCAGCGATGCCGTGACGATCAAGCGGTGGGTGTCCTCCCCCTCGTCCTCAACAGCAACGGGTTTGCCCTCGCCATCCGTCCACTCGTAGCCGACCGCCTTGTGAGTAATCTCAAACACCGGCTTTGCATCCTTGACGAAAGTCGGGAGGCCGAACCCCTTCTTGCTGTTTTTCCCCGACCTGTCGACGGGCAGAACTCTCCACTGCTTACGGCCTGGAAAGCGCGACTTCTTCAGGCCCAGGGTGCCTGCCTCCTTAGTACTGCTGGAGACCGACTCGATGTGGAAGTTTGGGGACTCCGAGGGCCAGGAGTCATACCCGCCCGGGACCTTGTGGTTGTGCTTGAGGTTGTAGACGTGCCGCTCGCGGGGCTTGACGGCGGGCTCTCCATCTGGCGTCGTCTTGACGCTGTACTGGACCCGCTGGAACTCTACGTTCTGGGTTGCATGCGTCAGGGATGCGACGCCGCGGTTGAGCCGGTAGAGGGGCGCAGAGTCGGCGGATTCCGCGTGGATGGACTGTCCGGCGAGGATGAGAATCGTGGGCTGGCAGACGTCGACGACTTCGTCATATGAAGGTGGCCCGTCTATACTGGGGGTTGCAGTAGCTGGAGCCGCCATTTCGGGAGGTCTGATGTGGAGCACGGCGCGGGTGACTCGATGCACTTTTGTGTCCTCAGGCAGCAAGGACCGTGGGCTGGGGGCAGAAAAGAGATGATGCTGGTGGATTTAATGCCTCATCCATGTCATGCGGGTTTGAAAATGAAATCCGAGGATGAGTCGTAGGTCTGATGGAGAGAGCTAAAATGCAAGTGATCGGCGACGGTCTTGGCACTACACCGCATTCGGATGGTGCTGGTTGGCCGGCACAAGTAGGAGCTCGTGAACATTGAAGCTATGTTGAGGCGTATGCTGACACGCTTATACGCAATCCCACTCATATATCATATAAATGTGGCTGCCTAGAACTGTTCGCACTACGGCTCTCGTGGTCTGTGACGCCCGTCGCCGTGCAGCTGTCATTCAAGGTGGCTAGTCGGTTGATACTGTATAAATTAATTTTTCGACCCTTGCCAAGATGTGCAATATTTGCACAAATACAGAGATAAGCCACCATAACTTGTTATAGCAGACTGTGGATTATATGGATTATCTATCGTACAATTGCTCCGCCAGCTTGCCGACTAATTCACTATGTGGAACCCTCCAGCCCAAGACATCCACAGATGCGGTTGTCAGGATCCCATTTGCGTTTAATTTCCACCAGTTTCTGATATTCCTCGGTCCCCCAGCACTTGGAGGGACGAGCCTGAAAATCATACTCACCCAAGTAAGAGCCAACCGACTGGGGCTCCAGTTGCTCCATGATACTGGAGACCCATGCCCCGTACTGAGCATCGTCGGCCTCGTTCTCCCAAATCGTGTAGACGGCAAGGTAGTGATCCGACTGCATGCTGAGGGCCATGCCGGTCAACGGTTGATTGCTACATGGTCTCATGGATGACCAAAGTGACAAGGATTGCCTGGTTGGAAGTTTGGTAAAAACCGGCTCCAGAAGAGAAACGATATCCACGTCTTTGCGAAGAAAGACATTGTCTACTTTGTACCGCTTGCCATTGGGATAAGCCATGGCCTTGTGGTCATACTCGCGCTGTATGTTGGTTTCTTGGCAGACGGATACAGACAAGGCTCCGTTCGGGCGTGAGTCTTCTGCGGATCGCAGCAGCTTCTCGACAAGAGTTTTGTCGTCACTCAAAGCCAGCAAAATGATCATGGTACAGGGGTCTTGAATGCCTTCGTGGTAACTCCCAACAGCAGTGAGCTCAATGGTATTTTCGAGTGTGGAGGCGATCTGGGGATGTCAGCAGAGTCTAGTTAAGTCATGATAGCTTCCAAACAATACCTCAAGGGCCCAGTTCAACGCCGTCTTGTAATGTTCAAGCGGATATACGTATACAGATGAGCGTATTACTTTGGGCGCTGGCTGAGTTTGAAGATAGAATCTCGTCACGACGCCAGGGAATGCTGGACCACCGCCCCTGGCTGCCCAGAAAAGGTCTTCATTGGTATTTGCGTCCGCTCGAACAAGCTGGCCGTTTGCCGTCGCTACGTCAATGCCAACCACGCTCTCACACGCCCAACCCCAATTCTTCACCTTGATCAGTTGACAGTCTTCGTCATTAAACACGCAAAAGGCACTCACGTTCGTGTTCCAACCCATGCCTCCTCCAAGAAGATACCCTCCCATGGCCACATCAGGGCAATGTCCACCAGGAAATGCTCGGCCGTTGGCTAACAAGTACTTGTCAAGCTCTCTCCCCGTGGTACTTGGTGATAGCCGTACGATATGCGTCTTCTGATCAAGGACCAGCTCAGAATACTCGCCCAGATCCAGGAGCAGAGCGTCATCCCGAACACTCCATGCCGGATAACTCTGACCCCCTGCGCGGATTGAGAGACGGAGCTTCCTCTCGAGAGCTACTTTCATTGCGCACACGATATCGTCCTCTGTCTTAGCAAACAGGATTCCGGTGGGATATCTCTTTGGGACGATTCCATTGAATAGTCTACTGGTGCGAGCTTTTTCGTAGTCCTCGGGCCTAGTGGTGTCCCGCCAGATAACGGATGGTGTCTGCGTCCAAGCGGATAAGCGGGAAGTATTCAACGAGGAGAAAGACATCGTATAGTTTTGCAAATGAAATCAGTTGCATCTCGCGGCATAGGTTGAACAGAGTAACGCGGTGATAGAGTCATATAGAGAAGTGTTGTGAATCTTGAAGGGGAGAGAATGAAACCGTTCGGTTTCCTAGGAAAAGGTTTCTCTGATCCGACATTTGAATCAACCCAATGGTTACACAGGTGACGTAGCAGCCCGGGGACCCGCTTGCTCCTTCTTTCTGCCAGTAGCAAGAAGGCAAAGTCAGTCTTCTATAGTAACCACACTTTGGAGGTGGGGCAATGATGTGGATTCATAGTCATGTGTGCTGATCTTACCCATTCTCAAACCTATGCCACAGCCATATCATATGTACTTGATGATACGAAAGAAAATACGGCTTTATGTATTTATTGTAAAAAGTTTTCAAGCAGCTGACCATCCTCGCTTTGATTTGCCTTGCCACCCTTATTCAGACACGAAGCCAACACCATAGACAAAACTCAGCTATCACCAGCACCAGCATCGGCGATGTGTCCCCGCCAGATCCCGAGTTCATCATTTGGGAGCACGGGAGTCGTGGGAGGCCTGCACCGCCCGGGTGACTCCACCGTTGCCGCCAAGGCCCGAATCGCTCTGCTTGTGATGCACACTGAACAGGACTATACGACCTTCTATCCTTGCACTGAGCTGCCCTCCTGTGGGTTTACCATTCTCTGCTTGAACAACTGGGCCAGCAAGTCGGGGTCCGATGAACGAAGCCGCAAGGAATTTCTGATGTTGATATATACCAGGAGAATTAAGCCTAGTAGAATATATACATTAACACAAAGCTCTGCCATTGAGCTGTGTCAAGCCTGTGCACCATAATGAGGATCAGTGATGACGAACAAGCGGTGGTGTAACAACCCTGATCAACTCCTGGGAAACATCCCCCGTGGCATCCAGCCAGTCGCCGGCTGGTCCTGTTTGAGGTCGTACCAGTCCTGCTCCAGATCCTGTAGTTTGATGCTGTGCCGCTTCGCGTATCGAGTAATTCCATCGAACATATCAGTGCTGATGCCACTGAAGCTGATGAGTTGGGGCTGGGCCGATTTCTGCTGTTCGAGCGCGCTCTGCTGTTTTTCCGGGACCTTCTCGTAGTATGGTTCCCCAGTCTGGCAGACTAAACTGAGATTAACCGGCCCAGGCTGTTTGGATAAAACCTCGTAATTTGAGACGAGCATGGTAGCCGGCATGGATTCGGCGGTCAAGTAAAGAACGGTTGTGTGAGAATGGAACAGAATTCCCGTCTCCAGGAAGAACAGCTGTCCTGCGCGAGGAAGCCAAATCAGTGATGTGAGGACGAGTGGTAGTTACCACAGGCCGATGTAGTGTCCACAGTCTGAGAAAGATGGGGAGACAGAAGAAAAAAGTCGGGAAAAGGATGGTCTCACCGTTGGCAGGCTTGTCAGGAGGGCTGTTATCCTGCTTCAAGACCGCATGACACATCAGTCTGGCATCCGCGTCCCCAGGAGCAGCAGCAGCCGAGCTGACATCAACAACCGATTTGTGAAATGGCGCAAGCTGTGCATTAAACACTCGCGTTAACAAGCTACGATAAGTCTCACTCGGGTCATCGACATGTTCTCCGGCCTTTCCTTGGAAATCAGAGCCTGCCTCTTGGTTAGGCAGCGTGAAAGAAATGACCTTGGGATAGGCCCTCTTCAGAGCCGATGCACCAACAGCAGCGGTTGGGACAATAATGACTCGGTAGGCCTTCTCGGTCGGCGGCGTCGATTTGTCTGAACTGGGTTCGTCGATGATGATGAATTGCTCTGTGTGAGGTTGTTCAGCAGAAAACTCCAGTGCCGGTCATGACTAGCTCACGAGTAATAGCAATAGCCGGTGTTACTGACAAACATGCCTGAAAGGCACCATGAAAACCGGCGAGTCGATGCTATCTTCGAGACTTTCCCCCGATTTGCGAGGGACACACAAGCGAATGCCCCCGGTGCCTAGGCCCTCGGTGCCGGACATGACCTCGAACCTCATGACTCCGTCTAAAGGCGACTGAAAAGTGAAGCCAGGCATTCCGAGGAGATAACTTCCACATCCCAAACCAGAGAGATCTAAAACACTAACGCCCTGATAGTATTGCTCCTGGTCCTCTCTCGAACGCCTCATCTTCTTGGATATCGGGCGGCCCTTCTGTGCAACCCTCTTCCTTCTCGCACCTACTGGCATGGCTGGATCTGTCGGCTGGGATGTTGGGGATTGATTCAAAACAAGTGAGTGGCAGCAACGTGAAGTTTCAGTCCAAATTTTAGAATGATAAGAGAAAAATGGCCGGTGGAATTAACGGGCTCCGATCTGGGGATTTCACTTTTCAGATGGATGTCCGATTTGTTCATCAAAGCGCACGTGCCACCGCGCGCGTCGCGGTGCCAGGGCCCATTTCTCCTACGCGTCTTTGCAAAGTAAACAAAACCAAACACTGCACACGTATTATCGTCTCAATCCTCGACGGCATTCGCAGGCGCTGGGTCAGCCGGCGGCTTCGACTAGAGGCCACGAGATCAGGAATAATACCAAAATACTGTCCTTGGAAGCAGCAAAACATGACTTGCCTCTCAAACCGTGGAAATGTTGGATTCAAGATTTCTAAGTCGAAGACATGTGTCATCGCAGACATTATCGATTTCCCTCACTATGCGGCAATACCTTCTTCTTGCTTAATGGCTTCCTAACTTGGGCACCATTTATCCTGCAGCGCATTATTAAGTGACTTCTCATATATATCCTTACCCCACCACTCGCCCCAGCTGGTAAGGAAGATCTGCTCCGGATCAGTTGCCGTGGAACTGTGATCCCGGACAACAGACAAGCAAGGTTTGATAGTGGCGCCAGCAGGTTGGCCCGGGAGTGGTGCGGTATGCTTTCAATACAACTTCCCCTCATCCTGAGTGGCGGTGTGATCAGGAGTTTATAACTTTGCTTCTGTGTGTATTTGATTTAAGTGGTAAGGAATGTCTTGGAATCTTTGGGATTCCTGTTGAACGTTGCAGCTACTGCGACTTGGGATCCTTCAGAATTTTGAAAGTGCCGTCGTCCAAAAACCATGAAAAGAATACGTAAATCTTACCCGCTTGCTTTGACTAGGATCTGGCACGAAGTAGACTTTCAGGAGGTGCGGATATATATAAAGTCTGATTCGACCGATTTTGACCCCTTAGTGAGGCATCATGCTCCATGCGCTGCACACAGAACACCATGAGGTTCTCCTATAGCCTTGGATTCTTCTGGGCGGGGCTATCAGGCCTCGGCCTCGCTACAAGCAGCCCTCTTCATGACAACCTGGTTTTTCTACGTCAGATCAGCACATCGGAGCTACTTCCAAATTACGACTACATCATAGTAGGAGGAGGAACAGCGGGGCTCACGGTTGCAGACCGCCTCACCGAGGATCCTCACATCAACGTCTTGGTTGTTGAAGCTGGTGGCTGGGGGAACCAGACCATGATACTGGGAGTCCATATCCCTGCCGACGAAAAGTTGGAGACGAACTACGACGCCTTTTGGCGGCCCAACATAACTTCCCTGCCACAGGCTAGGTTGAATGGACAGGCTAGTCAAGTCACAATTGGAATGGCTGTCGGAGGGAGTTCAGCTGTGAATGGCATGTATGCTATGCGTGGGTCTGCAGAGGACTATGATCGTTGGGGTGCATTGTTCGGGACTCAGGCGGCTCACAGCGGTCCAGTCGACTGGACATGGGAGGGAATCTTGCCGTATTTCAGAAAGGTGAGTTGTATCATCCAACTTTGTCAAAAACAAATGGTCGGGTGCCGCATAGCCATCAGCTGCAAAAGCTCCAAAGTAGTCTACGTCAGGCTGACTCTTGTTTCCTGTCTCAGGCTCTGCGCTTTAATCCACCCATTCCTGCGCTTGTTGAAGAATTTGATAGTCTGCGGTTCGATGCCTCTTACTGGGGTAACAGTTCTGGTGTCAACGTTGGCTGGCCTACTTTTTACTGGCCCAGTATTCCCAAATTCATCCAAGCGTTTGGAGAGGTCGAGGGTGTCGAGTTCCCGCCAGACAGCGGTGCCGGACAGCCAGGAGTATATTGGTTTCCTTCGCTGGTTGATCCCCGACTCGTACAACGTTCCTATGCGCGGACAGGTCATTACAGCAACGTTAACGAAACACGGCCAAACTATCATTTGCTGATCAACACAAATGCACGAAGAGTCTTGTTGGACGACGCCCGGACCGCCACTGGGGTCGAGTTCCCGGCAGAGGATGGTCGCCTTATGACTGTCAATGCCGGAGAGGTGGTGGTGTCGGCGGGGGCCATTCATACACCTCAGTTCTTACAACGGAGTGGCATCGGCCCTCACAAGGTCTTGCAGGCTGGCGGTATCGAAACTCTTGTTGACCTACCTGGGGTTGGCCAGAACTTTCATGACCATAGCTCATTGATACGGATGAAGATAGAGCGTACGTATTCCCCAGTATACCGTGGAAAATTACTACTTACCGTTCTTGTGGAAACTAACTATTTGATAGTCTCAGGCTTGAAGGAAATTCACCCAAACCAGGGTGACGTCGCGAATAATTCGGACTTCAAAACCTACGCCGAGACACTATGGTCAGCCAACAGAACTGGTAAGTAGTACCTACATGAGTAGCGATGATATCGTCTTCACATAAGCTGAACAGGCGATCAAGGCCCCTATTCCATTGCAGCACCACAGATCGCCGGCTGGCTGCCATTGACCGTCACTATGCCCGACCAGTTTGACGCATTGGCGAGCCGACTGGAACAGCAAGATTTCGCCAGCCTGTTGGCACCCAATGCACACCCAACCGTCATCGCTGGCTACGAAGCACAGATGAAGCTGTTGGCGGTTCAGATGCGCTCGAGCGGCACGTCCTGGACGCGCGCTCAGATTCAAGCTGATTGGGGAGTACAGGGGCCCGTCCTGATGCAGTCCTTCCAGCGTGGCTCTGTCAACATCAATGTCACCGACCCGTGGAACGCAGAGCCTTTGGTCGATTATAATGCTCTCAGCAACCCCATCGAGGAAGAAGTCTTCCTCAACCTGATGAAGTTCATCCGCTACTTGAACTACAACACATCTTTAAGCACGTTTTCTCCACACGAAGTCGTCCCTGGATCCAATGTGACTTCGGAGGCAGATCTCAGGGCCTTCTTGCACGCGAATATGCAGACGAGCGACCTCCAGTAAGCTGCCAAGGCTGATTGGTATTTTTGACATGGAACCTGGGCTAACCTCGTAACAGTCCTGTAGGCACATGCTCTATGCTACCACTGGAACTTGGCGGGTGTGTCGACCAGACACTACGAGTGTATGGGATCAAGAGTCTTAGAGTCGTAGACGGCAGTGTGATACCAATGGTCCCAAGTGCCAACACCTGCCAACCCATCTACGCCGTGGCTGAGAAGGCAAGTAGGCGTATTGTTTCTCTACCTTTCTTTCACATTAAAGCTGCGCGCAGTTGTTGCGTTTTGCATATAGGTGCTAACGGTGCTTTCTCCCACCCTCTAGGCTGCCGACATTATCAAAAGCGGGATCTAGCACAGGTTGAGTCTGCTCGAAAGAGATCAAGAACAAGATGCTGGCGTATCTAAACAGTTTGAAAATATGTATAGCACTGCTCCGGATTCGAAGTACCGGGTGACTTTGATCACAAGCCATGGGTAGCGCAACTTGAATGAATTCTTGGGTCAATTTATGGGTTTTAAGTCTCAGTCGAGGATATCTGGTATCATCACATGCACCGTCAACTTTCTATTCATGCGTTGATACCTTCAACCCGCTCGATAGATTCCTGACTTGGGCACCACTTGTCCTGCAGCGCCTTGTCAAGTGAGTTTTCGTAGACGTCCTTGCCCCACCACTCACCCCAACTGGTGAGGAAGATCTGCTCAGGATCAGCCGGGAAGTCGTCCCGCGTGAACGCCCGCAGAATGCTTTGAGCGCCTAAATATTGACTTCGTTAGTCACCTTGACACCAAAAAAGATCCCCACACACGTCTCGGTGATGGAAACTACCTTCTGGCACGGTCTTCGCATCAGGCATGTCCATGGTCAGCTTCAAGGTTCCGTGGCGGGCTATGCCAGTCTGGGGGATCAGTCCAGGAGAGACAGCTACGATACGGCACTCCGGTAGCTGGCGGCGCCACCAATGGGCTCCCAGAAGCTGCACGAACTTGCTCTCCGAGTAGGTGCTCTGATCTTCCGTTCCGGAGTCGGCCAGGAGGCTCTTGTCGAGTACAGCTAGCAGATGAGATTAGCTCTGACCCTATACGCGCATGAAGGTAGTTGCGAGGTATCGTACAAGTGTCAGAGACGCGCCGGATCGCGCCTGAAGAGACCACAACTACACGAGACTTGGACTTCACCAGCTTTTCGCGGAAAAGATGGGTCAAGTAATGTTGGGCTTCAAAATCGTCAGTAAATAATATCTGATCTGACGCGGACCACATCCTCGTCCAGGTGGGGGACTCACAGAGATGATTGACGACATAGGCCTCACACCATCTGGAGCCATTCGGGCCAGGGCCGCTGGCACCCTTAGCCATGCCGGCGTTGAGCAAAAAGAAGTCCAGCCTGTCCCGCCCGAGCTTCCCCAGGGTCTGCTGCGCAAAGGACTTGACTGTCTTGAGGTTTGAGAGGTCCAGTGGAAGCACTGTGAGGCTGTGGGTAGTGCTGTCGAACTTGAGGTCGTCGTAGGCCTTTTTCGTCCTCTCCGTGTCTCGCGCGCCGAGGATAAACCTGTAAGGCTCAGGCTTGGCCAGCAACTGTTTGACAAGCTCGAAACCCTGTGTGCAATGTCAATTGATTGTCCCGTGGGCGAGCTTTGAGCCATTAAAGTGCTGGGCTTGTGCAGGCCAACCAGGATAAACGCACCAGGCCGGAAGAGGTGCCCGTAGCCACGACAGTCTTTGCTGCGAGTGTCGCCATTTTCCAGATTCTCAATGTTGATATTGATTCGCAATTCAATGATTTGCGCGATTGTCAGTCTTCTATAAAGTGACCTGCAGTCAGTCTTTTAAGACACGCGGAAGTCAAAAGGGAGCTTGAAGTCGGATGAGCCGGACCTATCGGACGTTGGAATTACGTTAGGTCCGTGTTCCAACGAGCCACAGCTGACAAATGACGTACTGGATTCAACGTTCCTTCACGACAAACAGAACCCTGAGATTAACTGTCGACTTTACCCTAAAGCTTTTTAAATCTGATAAATCATTTCACCACTTATCCAGTCTTCATCTTCTGGTGGGCCCAAGCAACGCAAGCAAATAGTTCAATCCCCCCCGGAAACAACCACTACACATGGCCCCCCGACCAACCCAGCTTAAAACCTGAATCCCCACAGTGGAAGCAGCCTTGCCCCGGCATTCGTGTTAGCAAGCCCTGAACTGGCCGGGAGTATCACGATCCCTCCAGGTGAGCTGCCCCCGGACGAGCTATTCCCGAAAGAACTGTTACCATGCGAAGAGCTTCCTCCATCACCAACTCCATGACTGTCTACCTCCCTCTGTGCAAACCGCATCTCCGACGCGCCAATGTCAAAAACGGCAACCACACTGCTCAGAAACGTGACACCCAGCGCCCCGAACCCCTCGATGCCCGGCTGAGATCCCAGAGCACAGAAGGAAGTGCCATTCGCCGTGGCATTCGCGTTGGGAATTAACATCTCCTGGGCGGACTGCTCAAAGACGCGGCCGCCGATCTGGATGCCAAACGAGGGCACCTCCGCGTCGCAAGGGACGGCAAACAGGGTGGAGCCCTGGAACCCGACCTGCTCGGGCGGCATCTTGAAGGACCCGTAGAGCACCTTGATCAGCGACAGGGGCAGGATGTTGGTCGAGTAGCCGCTGTCTACGGTTACGGGGAAGCCTTGTCCCTGGCCCGAAGTGTCGTTTGACGAGCCGGCTGTGGTGATGTGGTTTGTGAAGCTCTGCCCCGCGATGAGGTAGTCCTCCGCCATGATCGTGTAGTATGTGAACTGCTCGTCTGCACGTTCCTCCTGGTTCAGCTTGAGCTTTTGACTGTTAGAAATCATGCCCGACTTTTCAACAGAGAGAGAGATTCCAGTACTCACTATCAGAATTGGAGTAGAGGCGTATTCACCCTTGACAGGCACGTCGGCAGCACCTCCAAGGGCCAAGATCCCGCCACCGTGAATATCCAGTGCCAAGCTAAAGACTGGCTGCGTCAGGTTCTGCTTGACGGCGCTTGTGAACCAGGGGTCATATGATGCAAGGGAGTCATCGTCGTCCACAGTCTCCTCCGGCTTTCCGCCGCTTCTTACCGCGGTCATGCCCGGGAAGCCTAGGCCCATGATGCCCGAAAAGTCTCCCGAGGTAGGGTGCAAGTACCCACTAGACGGCAATGCAATCTGTTGCTCGTGCACTGCGATCCCTCCCAACGTGACAGACTCATACCCATATTCGCCATACAATTACTGTCCGCCTGCGTCTGCCGGTTGTCAGCTACATGTTCTGACAGAGTATTTCGAGAGGATAAGGGTGAACACTAAAAAGGCGCGAGCCTATACGCACAACTGATCGAGAAATATTGGTCCTCCACCACCCCACCGCTGAAGGTTCCCTCGAAATAGACAGGAATGTTGCAATTCTCAAGCGACGTCTCATTGTGGTTCTCGTCAAGACAGACAAAGCTGTCCGGTGCCACCCAGAGATCCGACGAGCCAGTGTCAATCAGCAGAGGGATCTCCTGCTCCCCAATAGTCACGTTGGCTATATAAGACTGTCCAGTCAGTTGGACCGACGCCCCCGATTCCCTGTCTTGGCGTCTTCCGACGTGATCCTGATCGAGTCCCAGTACGCTCCGCAGCGCGAGGCGTTTGGCAGGGGCGTCGGCGCTCCTCCGTATGGGGACATGGTCGACTTTGTTGGCGACTCCTAGATTGGGTCTATGTGAGGCCGGAGGAGATAGCAGCTGAAGGGAAGGGAGAGGGTGGTCGCTCGACGCCGTAGGTGTAGCAGAGAAGCTGCTGAGTTACGTAGAGATGATAAAAAAGGCAGATCTCATGTTTTTGAGTCGAGTTTGCTCTTAAGCAGAATAGCCTCTCAGAGCAAAGACTATTTCGGGAGTTTTTATCCAGAGCTACAGAGTTGCTTAAAAGTTAAAGCAAGTGTACTCGGCTCAGGTGCGGGACTGAAGGCAACTCGCGGGCATCTCAAAGGACTCGCCAACAATCAAAGCGGAATCATTGCGGAGTCTAGGTTAGTTCTCTCATGAGGGCGGCCAGTGGACCTTTCCTAGGTGGCGTTGAAGATCATGGCACAGCCCGCCTCTTGGGACTTGTGCGGCGTTGATATGTGGCCGTGACTTTCGTATTGTGACTTCATATTATTCCTAATTCTACATGAAGTCATGCTCCAGCACCCATTGATACATGTGGGATGGCACTGGGACCTTCAACGTGAGTTGACTTTTCCTTCCTAGACTCGGCCCAGCAACATGTGGGCATGTCCGTCTAAGACGCCCACCGTCTGTTCGATCCCAATGTCCACGGGAGTTGATTCAATATTCGTAGCAAGGTGCCCTGCCACAAATCTTGGGATGTCACTCGAAGCACACAGGCTTCCGTCAGTATTGACGGCCACCAGACTGCCAAGAGTGCGCTCTGCCGCATGAGCATTTCCGGCGATGTCTGTCGCTTGGCGGCCGGACTGGATGAGGAGGGATCCTTTGTCCATGCTGAACTCGCCACATCTGCTGGCAATTTAGGTCCATCTCCGTATAATTTTTGTTTAAAATAAAAATCGGAAGACTAAAACATTGACGAGCAAATCTGAGGAGAGAAGTGAGCAAGAGAAGACAGGAATGGCCTGGATCCATAGAACTGTCAAACTTAGATACTGGGGGCATGAACCATCAGCATGGTCATGTCCACTTATACTTGTATTTGTATCAACAGGTCACTACAAATTTTGGGAGACAATCACAGCTACATTCCTCGGACTTCTGTAAAACTGCTAGTAACCCCAAGGGGGCAGGGTACGGAGTACATCTGAATAAAGTTTGATGTCGAACGCACGTGCCACCGCGGTCCCTCCAAATGACGACATAATCCTCGACGCGTCTCGTGCAAAGTAAACAAACTCCACCAAAGTCATCACAGCTTGGACAACGAGTCAATCAAGATCCATCGCAAGTGTGGAAATTGAGGCTTTCATCATCAAGATACCTGCTCGCCAAGCTGATCAACAAGAGCCAGGCTCAACTTCCACAGCGGAAAAAGGCAGCGCTACGGTGCCGGGAAACGCGTCTTCGGGTGCTGCATCAAGCGTGCAGCCTTCATTATCCGCGTGGACACTATCAGCTACTCCTACTTGAACTCAACGGGCAATATGCAGAGCCATACCCCGATTCCTCCACCTCGGCTGGTAGGCATGACTCTTTCTCTCGCTCAGGCCACCTTGCGCCTTTATGCTGACCCGCTCTATAGCCACCGCCGCGTCCAGCTCTCCAGGATGTTACGGCCAGAGCCAATCGGTCTCCAGTGGCGCTTCCTCCTCTCAGCAAAAATGCATCTCGGGGGAAACAATCTATCGAAAACGACTACTGGGAGAGGCAGCATACCAGGGCGAGGGGCGAAGCCGAGTCTCTCCGTAACGCGTATCAGCAGACCGCCGTCGACGTAGGGAGACGTGCGCCGCCACCAGTGGCCAGCCGGAACCCTTTCTCCCAATCTGTGCCTCCCACCCGTGGAGATTTGGCGACTGACAGTTCCCTCGCGAGGATCCAGCACGCTCCAGTCGCGAGGCCAACTGCTGCAGCTGCATCACCAGCTGCTTCTACCGGCAAGAAGCGCAAGTCTGAGACCTCGTCGGATGAGGACATCGCTGCTTACAAGCAGAACCTTGATCATATCAAGGTCAACAACATGAACCTTGACCTCAGTTGCAATGCTGTCAGATCCCTCATCAACAAGGTGATCGAAAGGGGCATTTTCAAGAAGGGCGAATTCTGCAACACCATCGGCTGCAGCCCCACTGCCGTCAACAGGTTCCTGGAGAAAACAGGCTTGACTGGAGGCATCGACAGCTACGTGTACGACCGTGCTTGGGCATGGTTCAAGCAGCGAGAGCTCGCCGGTTTAACCATGCCCGCCGACACTCCCTCTGCCTCACAAAAGAAGGCAAAGATCACGGCCACCCGCCCCTCGACTGCAGACCTCAACAGCATCCATCTTCCTGGCGAGGAGACTGACTCCGTCCCCGTCTTTGAGACATGCGACGTGATCCGGAGGAAGATCACAGCGCACCTCAAGACCCCCGGCATGACCCAGGCGCAGTTCTGCCGCGACCTCCACGTGCAGCTCAAGATGCCTGGCTGCAAGTCCATCCAGTCCAAGATGCTCAATGACTTCCGGGGAAAGAAGGGCGCGGTCGCGGGCTGCACCAGCTCTGTCTACTACGCGGCCTACGTCTACTTTGAGAAGCTGAGGATCGCCGAGGGCAAGCCGAAGAGCAAGCACCGGCTCGAGATGGAGAAGATCTATCCGCAAGGAGCTGAACGTGAGAGGGATGGCCGTCACGGGTGAGTTGTATGGATGAGTTTCTGGTGAACGCAGCTTGCTAATCCTCGACAGATACTGGGCCCGCGCTGACGAGACCATTGTTCAGGACGAGTACGGACGTGTGTCCGTGCTGAGGCGCTGATGAGATGTGTAGGAAAGGCTCCCGGTGAGCGAGATGTGATGACCGCCGAACCTGAGCTGTTCTTGCCAAATAATTGTATTTTGCTGGTCACGCTGCGCCGTAAACTTTACCACTCATTCCTAAGTTTCGCTCTTTTGATGCGCATCGGTTGCATGGACTTGGAATGCCATCACCTTTCAGCGCCCTGTCGAAAGCTTCTGCTAATTTTCTTCGCCTTGCTGTTGCAGCTCATAGAGGTCTTGCTTTAGTAGAGGATTTTCTTCTCAGTCAAGTCTTGTTCGAGTCAATCCTATTTTCGTCTCAGTAAGGTGGCGTGTACATGCTGTATCGGCAGGCCCCGTTTGAAAGCCGGACCCACACCGAACTCTCAATGATTGCCTGAGATGGTCATTGCTTCTAACCCTTAGTCGACATTCTGTCAAAACCCTAGTCAATCCTCAACTCGCCCCTGTTCCCGTAGAATTGCGGTCAACAATCGTCGCCAAGCCGGAAAAACTACGGGGCCTCATGTCGGATAGGCCATGAGGATCCACCTGGCAAGACAACGACATCTCGTTTCGTAGGGACCTCCTAGAACCTCATTTTAAGCTTAACCAAGACAGCCATTATATTTCCCCCGTGTCCCCCCTTTGACCCTGCAACTTTCTGGTGTATCGATACTCTAGCGCGCGGCGCATACACCCACGCATACACTGCTGGCCATCGCCGGCAGCTCAGAGCACCGCCACAATGTGGGACATCGTCGCTGGGGCCGAGGGAAATATCACGAGCGGATTCACCTGGGAGCCCCAGCCGGAGCGTAGAGGCACCTTCGGCATCATCTCATCATGCTTTGTGACGCTTGCCCTGTGTACATGGAAGATTGTACACCTTAACCTGCCTGGCATGTGCCCGGATGAGGGCCTGCCATGGTCTGCATGGTTCAAAAAGGGGACAACCCATAGCATGAGACACAGGCTCGTACACATCTTTGGTGGCCACCAGGTCACTAGACAGATCGGATGGCTGCTCATCGGACTGTTCGCACCAGAGTTGGTAGGTCATCACCGTACACGCAACCGCGTCCTGTCAGCAGTGAACTGACCACCATATCTGCGTAGATTGCGTACGCTGCCTTCAGACAGTATTGGGATGTCAAGTCTTTGCAGGCTTTTATGGAACGCGTGTACTTGCAACCAGTCCAGCCGCGAAGATGGTGGCCTGCCCTGCTAAACAACCACCGGGTAAGCGCCTCTGTAACGCCAGCGTCAGCCATACCGTCCAACTGACGCTTTCCGACCAGGTTCCCCGTCAAGATGTCGAGGACAGTAGTACCAAAGCCGTATGGACGATGACGCACAGTTGGTACGCAGTGATGGGAGGCTATAGTTACAAGCTGCGTGAAGGGCCCAAAGTGTTCCTCCCCGATGATCACAACCGGGATCAGCTCATCTTGCGAGACGAAGCTCTGCGCTTCGTGGCAGAGCATGAGCCGTCTGTGATACCAAACCTCACCGTCCTTGATATCTTGGACAAGAGCAGCTCGAGCACCTTTGTCAAGATCATCGCCCTATTTCAGGCCTTGTGGTTCAGCCTCCAGTGCGTTGTTCGCATGGCTCAGGGTCTGTCCATCTCTCTGCTGGAGCTGACGACCTTCGCGCACTGTATTGTGGCCCTCATCATTGGGTGGCTCTGGCTTCGGAAACCTGTGGATATCTCGAAACCGGATCCTCTTGATATGGCCGACACGGTCAGCCAGCCCCACTGGCTCATGGCGATTCTGTACTCGCTGACTAGCTTCGACCACAACGAGTCCGACGAGGAGAGGTACAAAAAGCTGGGACAAGCTGAGCAGGATGCCGTACAGGACGCTGGAGAGGACCGGCGGTTGTCTACGTACCTGGATGCAACCATCAACCAGGACCCAATCACCTTCAGCGACTTGAATCTGCACGGAGGCCGCCCACAGTCATCAGCTGTCAGCATGGGCCGTCCGGTGACAGGTGTTCCCAGCCGGCCAACCACCTCGCGCCCGACCCCAGCCAGCCCCCAGACACACCTCTCCCCGCTGAGTCAAGACCGGGACGAGTCAACGACAGCCGGCGCCCAAAGCCTAAGCGAGCTCGTCCAAGCAGCCGCAGACCAAGAGCGCCAATTCAGGATTCGCATGCAGCTCGCCCAGAAGGGCTGGGACCACTACATCCTGGACCGACACCCGCACGAGGAGCCCACCAGCGACGCAGCGACGACCACGGGCGCCGCACCGCCCTCAGTGGCAGCGGCGCAGTCCCTGGGCGCGGAGAACAGGCAGCGGCTGCAGCGCAAGCTGAAGCGCACGATGCGCAACACCCTCGTGGACCGCGTGACCAACTTCCCGCGGCGACGGCACGACAGCACCCCGCAGGAGCAGCACGCGTTCAAGACGCACCTGGGCATCAGCCTGACGGGCT
The DNA here is from genome assembly GCA_039880775.1 of Diaporthe vaccinii. NCBI lineage: Eukaryota > Fungi > Ascomycota > Sordariomycetes > Diaporthales > Diaporthaceae > Diaporthe > Diaporthe vaccinii. The sequence goes on from JBCEDN010000008.1 coordinate 463,920, forward strand.
TCATGTACGGGGGGCTGCACATGCTCGCGTGGGACGCGTCCTTCACGAGCGGCGCCGAGGCGGCGATCTGGAAGCTCGCGTCCATCAGCCTCGCGTGCAGCGGCCTGCTCGTCCCCGTGACCCACGCGGAGGGCGTCATCATGAATGCCGTCAAGCCGTGGCTCATGATGGACGAGGACGACCGCGACGCCGAGGAGGCGGAGCACCTCGCTGAGAAGGCGGCCAAGATGGGGAGGTGGAGGCACGGGTGGCGGAAGTACTGGTGGAAGTTTTACAAGTGGTGTTTCCTGTGGATGATCGAGGTCATCCGCGTCATAAAGGTGGTGGGTGTTGTTGTCGTTGGTTGCGTTTACCTTGGGCTGAGATTTTTCATCTTTGTCGAGTGCCTGGCGAACCTGTCGCACCTGCCTCCTTCTGCGTATGACGTTGTGCGGTGGTCGCAATATGTGCCTCACATCAGCTAGGCATCATTTGGATACGCCAGCATTGCTCATCAGACATCAGTGGGGCTCCAACATTTGAACGGTCTCTCTCAACATGATGAATGAGGTCTGTCTTGATAGGCTCACTATCTTCTATCTGCATAGATTGCACCCTGCGCTCTATAAAAGTCCTTGACATGTACGTCCAATTCATCAGAGAGGCCCTAGTCCATTGAACCAGGCCTTTGTCACCCGTGACGTTTCAAAAGTCGTCAGATTATAAGCGCAGAGAAAGGCCGCACCACAGCTTCGTAAAACTTCATCTGCAGGTGCTCTGCAACGGCCGTGTCATCACCATCTTTGTCCGGCTGCCCAAATGTGTTCAAGCCCTTCAAACATACCCGAGATACCTGGGCTATGGTGTCTCCGACCCTGCTCTGCAAGCTTTCCGTATAACTCTGGCTTACAAGCACCTCTCGTACTTTCAGGACGTCCTTGGCCATCAGGTCTTGGAGGCTACTGATACCAAGTATGGACTCTAAGGGTTTCCAATACGCTATCTCTGTCAGTATTAGACCGAGGCTGTAGATATCATGACGCTTCCGAAAGCCGCGCCCAGCAGCTCCGTCTGCGCTGAAGCCCTGCACGTTGGGGTGACGGTACAGATCGTCAGCGAGTGAGATAGCAGGACCTTCTGACATAGATGCTGACCGGGCTGGCCTCGAGGAGTCGAAGCCGGTGAGGTAGGGCTCGCTAAGGTCCACGCCCTTGTTGCTGTCGCCGCCGCCGAGTCCGCCGTGGAAGAAAATGATGTTATGGCTCCGCAGTCCCTTGTGCAGCCAGTCGACAGCGTGGAGCTTCTCGACACACTCCACCAACGTCCGCATGAGGCGCACACGCACTGTCAGACTGGGCGTAGGACGGCTTTTGTCGGCGATGAGGTCGCGCAGGGACAGGGGACTGGAGTCCGCGTGCACACTGGAAGGTATTTCGAATACCAGACCGTAACGAATCTCTGAAACGGTCTCACGCTGCTGATAATAGCCCAGGCATTTCGGCGCCGGGAACTGAGCAGTGACTTCGTTCTCGCGGAGGAGTGAGACTAGGGCCTGGAAATGCAATTCTAATATTCATGTACGCAAAAGACAGCAACATGAATTCAAATGACCGATCTCCATATTTGGAGACATATCTCAGCGACTCAGATGAGCCTGAATATGTCTCTGAACTCACAGCCAAAGACTACGCCCAAGGTATGAAGCAGATCCCAGATGTCAAGATCTCGAGATCCATCTCGGATGCCGAGTTGAATCAAGGACTGAACAAATGGCTTCCGAGGCCAAACGACCCTTGCGCTGCGAGAACTGTGCTAAGGGATTCCGTCTTCCAGCCCATTAGTGAGCTGCTAGTGATGTACGGCAAAGTAGAATGGAGCCTAAGGCCTCGGATGTTTTCTGTCCTAAGGATCCTTGGCTGTACGAATCTACTCGACTGTTTTGCTCAGGAAGGCCTCATGGACTCGGCGCTTCCTTTCAACGATAGCACATTGCCAGTATTCCTCAAAGGATCCGACCTGCGCACCAAGTTCCTGAAGCTGCAGCACGCCGTACTGTACAAGGAGAAGGGTCTCGAGGCAATGGAAGACGGAGGTACACACCTTCATCTTGCAGGCAGCGGGGATGAATACTTTCGCTCGATCAAACCGTTGGGCATAGGTCGTTACAGAACTGTTGACCAGGTCTTCAGTGCCAACACGGGACGAGTATATGCTCGGAAGAGGATTGCTAGGGGACACTCTCCGCTGGTCGATGAGCGTCTATTGAAGCAATTTGAGAGCGAAATCCAGGCACTGAAAAGGCTTTAGCACCCTCACATCGTCAAACTCAAAGGGTCTTATACGGATCAAAGGTGCCTTGGGATTATAATGACACCTGTTGCAGAGATGAATTTGGATGAGTATCTTAGGGAGGCAAGCAAGGATAAGAACCTCAGGCAGCGACGTTTGCGGTCATTTTCCGGCTGCCTTGCAACGGCTCTCGCGTATTTACATCAACAAAACATTCGACACAACGATATCAAGCCACAGAATATCCTGGTGGCGAATTCGAATGTTTATCTCTCCGACTTTGGCACTTCGAGGGCATGGGGTACCGAGGGCCGAAGCACGACCCAGGGGAAGCACGAAGGCTATACGCCTCGCTATTCTGCGCCAGAGACCCATGAAACAGGAGTAAGCCATCATCTGGACAATTCTTTTCAGGATGTACAGTGTTTTATTAACATGTAATTCTCTACCACGCAGGCTCGGAACAGCGCGGCCGATGTCTGGTCGCTCGGCTGTGTCTTCCTGGAAATGGCAACTGTTTTGCAACGACATTCCACTGCAGACATGTGGGCCTTCTTTGAAGATAACGGCACGATGAGGACCGATGCCATTTCGGCGAATCAAGCTGCAGCCAAACTCTGGATATCCCAACTGGCTGAGGATCGGGTGGACGCTGATCCTAGCTTTTTGAAGCTGATTTTACACATGCTGCAGGCTGAGCCGAGAGAGCGGCCTACCGCTGCTCAAGTTAGGGGTCGGTTGATTGATGAGTGCAACTCCAACGGCTACATTTGTCCTTACTGCGCGTCGCCGGATGGCTTGTCCCCAACGCAAAATCCACTGACTCTCGAGGAAGCGAGAAAGAAGAGTGTTTACAAGGAAGATGACCTCAAGCTGCCGGACGTGGAAAGCACAGACTCTGTTTCCGCATCGACGCTGAACCTGCCAGGACGCGAGGAAAAGGCCAAGCCACTGACCATTGAGGACACGCCAGACACTCAGAAACCCCCTGCAACTGAACTCGCCGCCCAGAATACCATCGTTCACACTTTGGCTACTGAATCGCCCGTCCGCAAAGTACGGTTTGCTGGTCTACCTGAAGAGCTGCGACCCATGCCGACTGACCCAGCCCAGCCAAGCCCAGATGAGTCCGCCACTTTCGTCTGTCCGAAGCATGTCGTTCCACCTCCATTCAGACAGCAGGACAGTCTCCCTCTCCCGGGAGCCACACTTGTGCCCTCCTACATTCTCGCTGGAACAAACCACTTCACCAAGACGGAGCTGTCGGTTTCTAACCGAGCTCGTCACATGGAATCTAATCTGTACGTCTACAGCCGGCTCATGTTCCCCAGCATCCTCAATGCCATAGCCGTTGCCTCCACAAAGGGCGTCTACTATCCGGAGCTGAGGCGGCGACTGCATCCCACCACAGCCGACTGGGCGAAGGCCGACCTGTCCATCAAGCACGCAAGCGAAGCCATGACGCCGGCCATCCTCCGTGGGTACGACCGTAGGCGGCCTCGCGGGCTCAACTGTGCCGTGATAAAGGACGGGCGGCTGACCAAGAAGATCCTCCGGCGCCGGGAGGACCGAGGGTATAAAGATCTTCCCTGTGTACCTTCTGGGGAGGTCGTTGGATTCTTGATCCTAGGGGTCAGGTCCGAGTCCTTGCGCTTCTGCGACGCAATCTTCGGCGGCGACGAGCAGACACTGAGGAGCATGAAGACGCCGGACGAGGACGATGATTCGGATTTCGAGTCGTCTGACGAGGAGAGTGACTCTTTCCGCTCACGCCACCACAGCGGAAACCGTGGCTATGGCAGTCGACGTCTGGATCTTTTGCAAAGACAGACAGTTGAAGTGGAAGTGGAGGCACACGGGGGCAGCACCGAGAAGATCCAGGCAAAAACCTACGTGTAGAGCGATGGGATCCGCGATCTCGACAACGTCTGGGAAGAGGAGCGGTTCCTCCGTAGCAAACACATGCAGGCCACACTAGGAGAAGCCTCGACCACCTCTCTGGCATCATGGATCGCTCAAGAGGGGACACTGGCGTCAATCATGAACATATCCTTCGCCCGTGTGGGGGACTACCTCTGCGGCCCCATCCTAGCCGGAAATATCCAGTGACTCGCGGTTCTTCTCCGCAACGGCTTCGATCCCAATGCTACATGCCGCATCTACGGACAGCCTCTCAATGCTGCAATTGTAAAAGGGCGGGAAGACATGGTTCGTCTCCTGCTGGACAACGGAGCGCAAGTGACCGGGGTCTCAGATGGCGGCCAGTACGGAACGCCACTTATCGCCGCGGCCTACAGCGGCAGAAAGACCATCTCCAAGCTGCTGATCCAATGCGGCGCCGACATATACGAAGGGGACGGGGTGCACGTCAACGCGCTATACCAGGCGGTGGCACATGGAGATTATGCCCTGGCGGAGATGTTTCTGGACCATGGCGCCTGGCTATGCAGGGAGTGGCGCGAGATAAGGGACCTGGCCGAGGAGCTAGGGGACGACGACATCCAGTCGCTGCTCGAGAGGTACGACGTCAGGAAGATGCACATGCGGTACCTGCGGGACAGTGAGCACCTGGAGGAGAACCGAGTCAGCAGGGACGAGATTTACGACGACAGCGTCAACATCAGGCTATTGCCGGGGCAAATACGGCACGGGGCTGTCAACTGGGACGACGTCAACCTTTCCAAGGTTGGAGTCGCTGTGATACGGAGGATCGCGACGGCTTCGCGGATGTCGGGGAGCTGGAAGGGGAGGCGAGGCGTGGCGGTTGTGCTGGCCGCGTTGAATGCTGGCGCCCCGAAGGAGAATCTCAAGCTGCTGCGTGGCGTTGTGAATCCGCTGCGACGGCTTGCGCAGATATTACGAGAGGCCGAGGAGAACACCGACGATGGTAACATTGGGAAGACGCCGAATCCTTTGTCTCGTGGTGTTCAGGAGATCAGCGAAATCTGGCTCGACCGAAATGCAATTGCCCAGGCCCGCCTCGACGGTCTCGAAGACGATCTCAAGCTTGGAGGATCCCAGTACAATACTTGCATCTCGATTCTATTCGTCGCGTACGTGAGCCGTAGTCGTCAATCCGTGACAAAATATGTTTCCGAAAGTCTAGCCGACACTATTCTTTTCCAGATACCTCCTTATGCAGATCCCATCCAACATGCTCATGTCCGACCTTCTCTCTACATGGCCGTGTGCATGATGGCCGGGGCCGTCGTGTCCGCCTGCACCGCCCTTGCCCGAAACTACACCGATCCGTCGTCGTGCGCTTCTTCCTCGGCGTAACTGAAGCACCATTCTACCCCGGCGCCATCTACATGTTGTCCATCTTTTACACCCGCAAGGAGATTGCAACCCGTCTGTCCATCTTATACTCAGGCAACATCTTCGCCACGTCCTTCTCAGGCCTCATCGCGGCTGCTGTATTGAACACAATCGACGGTAACCAGGGCCTAAAGGGGTGGCAATGGCTGTTTATCATCGAAGGCTGTTTGACTTTCGGCATCGCGATCATCGGAATGTTCACGCCGGCCGACAACCCGGTGACGACCCGCTGGCTGAAGCCCGAGGGGCGCCAGCTCGCCCACGACCGCATGGTGAAGGACACCGTCGGGGTCACGGAGAGCAAGGGCGTCAGGGCCGGCTTCAAGCAGGCCATCCGCGACCCACGCCTGTGGCTACTGTGCTTCATCCAGAACATGCACCTCTTGGCTTGCGGCTTCAACAATATCTTCCCCACGGTTGTCGGCTCCTTGGGCTTCAATGAGACGATCACTCTGGTCCTCACTTGCCCTCCTTACCTTGTCTCTGGCTTCTTTGGCTACTTCGCTGGGCTCTCATCTGGTAAATACAACGAAAGGACGTGGCATATCACCGCTTGTATGAGCATTGCGATCGTCGGGTTTGTCATTTCTAACACGGCAGCTCGCTACATCGCCTGCTTCTTGTTCGCAAGTGGCGCTTACGCAGTGAACTCGATGGTAGGTAACCCCCATAAATCAACTGCTTACTAGGATCGAGCTCTAGCAAACACAAACTAGATACTGGGCTGGGTCTCGGCTACCCTTGGCTCCACGCCGGAGAAGAAGGCAGTCAGCCTTTTCATCGTTGGTGTTGTAGCGAATGCTTCATACATCTACACCGCCTATCGTAAGCAGAGACCCACTTGAAACTTCAGAACTCGACTACTGACAAGTCCTCAAGTCTATCCAAAGAGTGATGGACCACGTTATTTGCCGGCCATGGCAAGCAACGCCGCGTTTGCTTTTGCTTCCATCGCTGGCACTTGGGCGTTACGCGTCTGGTTGATCCGGATCAATAAGAATATGGGTTCCGGCGGGACTAAGTATGCCTACTGATGTAAAACAAATAACGCCATGGAATCTGGGGGTGGACCTTCGTATACGTCTCTTAAACCAGCCTGAGCAAATGAAAGTGATCCTTGAGCAACATCATTTTCCGTAATCAAATTCGATGCAACAATGCTCTTGTGGCACTTTCTATGTTGATGCTGCGGCCTTTTCGGAGTCACTCGCTCTTTCTCACTGGTGCCGTCATAAGCAAACGAAGGCCGGCGGGCGTCGATCGTGGAGCAGGAGGTGATTTCGGTTTTGGGCATCCAAGACGTGGACTCCTTCCTTGGAACTCCTGCTATGACACGTAGGCAAAGGATAAGAGCCACGGGTCTATCGTGCGGTGGGATCATATTCTCTTTTCATTTCCTCGATATTGTTTTCAGCTCACAAGACGCACCGAGGTCTTGCACTATTATGCAGGTTCTCCTGAAGGCCCAACAAGCTGAGTCCCCAGCGTCTCAGCCTGGCCGAAAATCGGCTGACCATCCGCATCCCAAGCGACGGAACGAGCCATCGTGTATCTCTCACGGCCGCAGTGCCCAGAGCTTATGCTCGTAGCATGGTAGACGTTCCAAGTCTCTGTGCCGTCAGGACTGTTGAAGAAACTGGAGACAAGAGTTAGCACAAATCATTTCGAAGGTTGTAGAGAGTTAACCAACCCGTTGTGTGCAGTGCCGTAGTTCCCGTTCGCAGAGCTGAAAAGGGGTCCCGTCTTGGTCCAGGACGACTTCTCGAGGGGATCACCGCCCTCGTACGTGAGAAGACCGAGCTGGTAGCTAGCCGTACCGCAGTAGCTCGCCGAGAAGGCAAGGAACGTCTTGCCATCGTGATACAGTGGTGCTGGCCCTTCGTTCACGCCGAACCCGTCCACCTCCCACGACTCCAGCGGGATGGAAAGCTCATGCCGAGGGCCGATGCTCCCGGGGGTGTCGAGCGTGGCGATGCAGAGGCCTTGCAGGTCGCTGGTGATGCATGACCAGACGAAGTAGTTCTGGTTGTTTAGGCTGAGGACCGTGCCGTCTATGCCGAATTCGTTGGGCGTGAGGGTTGCGAGGAATTGGTAATCGTCCCATGGTGACGCGCCGCCTGTGCCATTGTCAGCTATTTTGGGGCGCAAAGATTTTAATAGGTGAGCTTACCCTCAAGGACTTGGGCTTTCTGATTGTCGCAGCAATTACCACATGTCCCGGCTGTGAAGTAAAGATGCCACCTGCACTTTCGTCAGCACGGTGTTTGCATATGGGTGGACCAAAATTGTGACTTACACTCCGTCCACCTGGTGCATTTCAGGGGCCCATAAGTCGCAGCTTCTTGATGGGTCGTCCGGGGTCCAGATAACTTTGTTCTCGCCCGTCTTGAGGCCCTCGAGGGTGGTGGCCCTCGTGATCTGGATATTCTCATACGTTGTGGTGGTCAAGTAGTAGAAGCCATCTACATAGACGATGTGTGGGTCACTGCCCAGAGGTCTCTTCAGCGGGTTCGTAAAGTTGGCTGCATGGAGCCCGGTGGCCAGGCACGAGGCCGTGAGGAAAGCACTCCAAACCTTCATTTTGACAATATTAGATGATGCCGTTGTTGGGCAAATGTCACGTCCTCGAGATTGGGACCACGGCCTTGTGACACGTTTTATATGAACCTCGGAAGCACGAACCCCTCGGGCCACCCTGGGTCTTCACGAGATCAAGAATCCAATGCGGTCCCATTGTTAGCCTTGTCGAATATCCGACATGGTGAGCTTGGCACCTGGATTCCAAGAGATTTTCGTCGGACGATCTACCGAAAATTACGGGAAGCCGCCGCACGGTTCTTCGTATATGGAGACTGTTTGTTTTCTTGTGAGCGTGTCCAGAGTCAAGTCCTTTATGCGGACCAGTAGCAGGCGACCTTGGCATCCCCGCGCTCGGGGTGTTCCCAGGGCCGTCAGCGATCACGCGGATGCTTAACCCTGGAAGGTGGAGCCTCGGTCCGGAGCGTATGCAGCACCTCGTACAAGACAAATGTGATGTCGACAGTAATCCTGCTGTGGACTTGAGATCAAGCTGTAGTCCATATTAACTCCACCGGATCCCCTCAGAAGCGCGGTATGCGTGTCTACTCGCACCACTCAGTCGGCGGGATGGTGTTCTCAGATGTTCGCCCGAGTTGCCCCTACTCGTTCCCACTGGTATGTAAGATATGCTGCGTCGTGCCAAGGCTTGTTCAAAATGTGCCGCAAGAGCGACTAGACTGGAGAGCAGGGGACGAATTTGGAGAAAAGGTCACCCAGAAGGCGATAATAGGAACAGATTATTTCCTAACAAAGGTCCGAAGTGTATGATTTGCATCTCTGTGCGTAGGCAACCAATCTATATGGGTGCAAAAAGATCGAGAAAACCACATGTGAGGGCGGTCATTACTGGACTGTCTCATATAACAACAATGTAGCAGTCTATGCTACCGTGCATCACCCTACTGCAGGTCCTATTATACTGAGGCGTTTGACATCCCTTCGAGCTGCAACTATGGGTTACTAGTGGATATCTCCTAATAAACAGCAAAGATCCGGAAATTTCCCTCATGCCTCATCTCCCGACGGGACTCCAAATCTGCCTGAGCCTCTTCAACGCTACCTCGTACATGTAATCGCAGCCCGTACGACTCGACCAGATTATGGCAGCTGGTGAACTCTCATATCGGGCTCTCACGCTCTGTCTCTCTCTCTCTCTGTCTCTCTCTCTCTCTCTCTCTCTGTCTCTCTCTCTCTCTGTCTCTCTCTCTGTCTCTCTCTCTCTCTCTTACGTGGCTGCTTGAAGCCTCAGTGCTCTGTTGAAATTGGTCAACGGTCCGGTCCACCAGCAAGCAACGCCTCCGCTGTTTCAACTGTTTGGTCCAAAGACGAGTTGATTATGTGTTCTAAAGCATAATGACTGAATCAGTCTTGACAACACAGCTCATACAGACTTCCAATGATTACTATCCCACCACTCTGCAAGAGAAGCTTCGCACACCAGTATTACGCTAAATCACACCTGCCGCTTCTTTCGCTGGAGCCTCAAGCAAGCTGACCCTTCTTGTACGGGAACTGCTGCTTGAACGTCTCGGCAATTTCACTCCTCGTCGCTACCCACACGCCCTCCTTCTTGCTGATATAGTCCACAAAGTCCTGAAGGGCCTTGAAACGGCCAGGTCTCCCGATGATACGGCAGTGCAGCCCAACAGTCATCATCTTGGGCATGCCTTCAACCCCTTCTTCGTAGAGAATATCGAAAGCGTTCTTGATGTGGTCGTAGAATCCCTGGGGGTCCCGGAACCCCGACCCAACAACATGGAACTTGAAGTCATTGCAGTCGTAGGAGTACGGCACCATGAGGCAGCCCTTGGGGCTCGGCGAGTCCTTCTCCGCAGGAAGATCGATCCAGTACGGCACGTCGTCGGCGTACGTGTCCGAAGCCCACAGGAGCTCCTCGCCAAGTTCCTCGTAGACCTGCGGGACAAGGGTTCGGGAGCGTGGGCTGGGGCGGCCGTAGTACCACCCTCGGGGTGCGTAGCCGGACAAGGACTTGAGGGACGCAATGCCCTTACGGATATAGTCTTTTTCCTGTTCGGCGGTGAGGCCGTGATAGTCGATCCATCGATAGGCACTGGAGATGGGACATCAGGACCATAACCCTGGGTATCTTATCTCTGTGTGGGCGGGCAACCTACTGTGACGCGATGTCGTGGCCCTCCTCCACACACCTCTGGACGACCTCGGGCTGCTTCTCCACGGCTTGAGCAACTGCGTACAGGGTGAACTTCATCTTGTACTTGTTGAACAGGCGGAACAGACGCCACCAGCCCGAGCGGCTGCCATACTCGTACTCGGACTCGCCGCTGTAGTCGCGCTCGTTGATTTTGGCAGCCCCGAGGGGGTTCTCTCTCAGGTTGGTCTCTGCCACGCCGTCTCCGGCGAGGACGCTGCGCTCGCCGCCTTCTTCGTAGTTGATGACGAACGAGACGGCGATCTTGGCGTCGTTTGGCCACTTTACGTTGAGGCCGGCCTCACCGTAACCCTTAAAGTTACGAGTGAATTCATACTGCGGGTCGGGGTGGTATTCCTCAGCCATTGTTCATTCCTAGCAGTTGGACAAGACCAGAAGATAGAAGCTTGGGAGAGAATCTGATTGTGAACGTTCGATCAAGGTTCGAGACAAAAGGGTCCACAGGGACACTGACGATCTCAAGGGCTGGAACCTCGAATAAATACTTGCCGAGGGTCCCTTGTCTCCGCGACCTGAGATCGCCGAACTACATCAAGTGGCAGTCCAATGGTTCTGATTGCCTGCCATGCCACATGCAAATCATAGCCGGCCAAAGACAAGACAATCTCTGTCGACGTCGGGCACGGGTGCACGAATATCCTGGAGTGCAGATTCCGTCTTATCAACGAGCGGGGACCCGCATCGGCGGCCAATGGTGAGGACGATAGCCATCTACCGGTACGCACGAATAATGTGCGTCGAGGCTTTGAGTCCGAGCCATGTGCTTACATGACCGCAGGATACGACGTGGCTCCGTGCATATTCTGCAGGCATGTCAAGCGAGGACCGAGCGAGGGCCCACACGAGGCGAGGACCGTCAGCGTTGTACTCAAGAGGTGCAGTCTGGACTGTTGATACGGAGTGTGATAAGTAAGATAAAATTGCTTCCTGAGGTGAAGGGGGTGGTCTAGAGTCTAGGCAGGCTGACAGCATCACCTTCCGACGACTTTGGACCTCCCGAAGCTTATCTACGGCCCGCCGCCGCCGCCGCCGGAGTGGAGCTACCGACACCGAGACCGGCAACCCCGCCCACGCGTGCGCGCCGTGGATGGTGCAGTTGAGGATAACCCCCCACGCCCTTCAAGCACTGTACGGGTCAGATCAAGACCTCGCCAAGAAAACGGTTGTGCTTTGATCCACGGCAGTCTCACTTTCTGGTGACTTGACGGGTCAACAGGGCCTTTGAAAGCCATAGTTAGACCATTTCTGCTCAGAAGACTACGTCGTCTGCCAGATTCTTCAAAGACAATCCCTCGGACCCCGACCTACAGGATCTGACCGCGCTTGATCCTGCCAATCTTGGACATGGCAAACACCGACTTATACAGGCTAACAGCTTCCCAAGTCGCCGCAGGCATGCGATCCGGCTCATTCACAGTCGAGCAATATGCACAGTCCTTACTCTCCCGGATCAAGGAGAGAGACGACACGGTGAAAGCATGGGCATACCTGAACCCAGAACAAGTCCTCGACCAGGCAAGACAGCTGGACAAGATCCCGCCCGAGAAGCGAGGCCCCCTGCACGGCGTGTCCGTCGCAGTCAAGGACGTCATCTACACAAAGGACATGCCGACGCAGCACAACTCCCCGATCTACAAGGACAGCACCGCCGGCGTGGACGCGGGCTCCATCATGATCCTGCGCAACGCGGGCGCCCTCATCCTGGGGAAGACGGCCACGACCGAGTTCGCCGCCACGACGGAGGGGCCAGCGACCCGCAACCCGCACGACACGGGGCGTACCCCGGGTGGGTCGAGCTCCGGCTCCGGTGCCGCCGTGGCAGATTTCCAGGCCGCGGTGGCGCTGGGCACGCAAACTGGGGGGAGCATCATCCGGCCGGGGTCGTTTAATGGCGTGTATGCGTTCAAGCCGACTTGGAACTCGATCACGCGGGAGGGGCAGAAGGTGTTCTCGCTCATACTTGACACCTTTGGCGTGTATGCTCGCTCCGTGGAGGACCTGGAGTTGCTGGCCGATGTGTTTGAACTGCGGGATGATGTGCCGCCATTTCAAGAATCGGGAGGACAACTCCCTGTCAAGGGAGCAAAACTGGCGTTCATCAAGACCGTGGTTTGGGACGATCACGTGGAGCCGGGCACTAAAGCGGCGATGGAAAAGGCCGTTCAGCTTCTGAAAGCCCACGGCGCCGAGGTGAATGAGATCGAGTTTCCGGACGACCTGAAGGAGTTGCCCAAGTGGCACGCGGTTGTTTTCAAGACCGATGGTCGGACTACGTTCCTTCCGGATTACCTTGTGGCCAAGGATCAGCTCCACGAACAGCTGCACGAGCATGTCGAGAACAAACACACGCACGCCGAGCAGCTGGAAGCATTCGATCGGATAGCCGCCGCCAGACCAAAGGCGGATGCCCTGCTGTCGAAGTACGACGCAGTCTTGGCTCCGTCTGTGCCTGGCGAGGCACCTGTGGGCCTCAAGAGCACCGGGTCCGCGATTTTCCAGTTGATCTGGACTGTAAGTCTACAACGCTGTCCTCTCTAGTGCAGAAGCTGACACTTCAACAGGCACTTCATGTTCCAATCATCAATGTCCCTGGATTCCAAGGAGACAACGGTTTGCCCGTCGGAATCTCGCTTGTGGCGCCAAGATACCACGACCGGAAGCTGCTGGCAGCGAGTAGGTCGATTGGGAAGATCTTCCAGGTAGAGGGTGGCTGGAAGTCGGGACTGTAGCAGGTAGATACCGTCCCTCTTGATTCTTAGACTAATAAATCGAGATCCTTGGCCACTTCTACCTAGGTATCCATGAGGACATGGTACAGGTACCGCCTTGTGGGGATCATCGTCTTGGGCCCTGACAACGAAGAGCCAAGTAGTTACTATAACACCAAGAGTTTGAGACTGCTGGTTTTATTATACACCATAGACGAGACTCGGCAACCAACTCTCATCTAAGTAACAATCAACGCCAGCTGATCTAAACATCGCATCGAACATATACAACCACTTTCAACAAAAGTAGATCTGCGCAAGCCCCGTTGCAAGCAAGCAATTTGCCCCGCGTAATGGTCCTCATGTGCATTATCGCTCCTTTCAGCCATTCTTGATGCCTGTATTGATCTAAATGCCAGCAACAGCAGAAGTAATGAACAACTTCTCCTGTTCCATAGCCAAGCTCAACTTAGCGACAACCGCACACTGGTGCAAACGAAGAGGATGATGATGGTATACTTTCGGAAGAATTGGAACGGCATAAGGCGGCGAGGTAAGGCGACAAATAATGTCCAGCTCTGCTGGACGACCAGCAAGGTAAACAGCACACCGGCGCACACAAAGAGACCGATGATCTGGCCCGAGTTCCAGCCGTAGGTAACCCCACTAAAGTTGATAGCCATGATCAGGCTCACAAGGCAGCCCACCAACAGGATGATGCCGGCGTGGTCCAGCTCCCTGACGCGGTTCTCAAAGGGAACACCCGGGCGGGGATCCTTGCTGGGCAGCAGGAACAGCCAGTGAGGATCACAAGAAACCAGAAGATCATCCAGGGAAATCTCAAGGAAATCTCAGGGAAATCTAATTCAGGGAAATCTCATTCAGGGAAATCTCATTCAGGGAAATCTCATTCAGGGAAATCTCATTCAGGGAAATCTCATTCAGGGAAATCTCATTCAGGGAAATCTCAGATTAGCTATGAATAGAAAAAATAAGCTAAGAAATCAGGGCTAGTGGAAAGCAAAGAGGTCTCTGCTAATAACTACTTTTCCTATTCTAAGTAATAATATAAAGTTTAGTTTAAAGAATAAAATAAATAAGTTAAAGCGAATAAAATTAGTATATTCCCTCCTTATAACTCCCCTATGTTTTAATTACGCTTTTCCCTTTTATTGCCATTAATCTCTCCTAAAGGCTATTTATCATCCTTTCCCTATTTCCTCTTCTATTTTATAATAATAGGTTTTGCTTTAAATATTCTAAGTTTCTTAAGGCTATGAATTATTATAAAATATTGGCTTAATTGCTTTGAATTTATAACATTAGCCTTTATATATATTAACAGGTAGCTGGGATAGATTATAAAGGATTTCTCTTTTTATATTTTGTTGATATAGGATTCTATTACGTAGCTAGCAAAGTTAACTGATTTTATTTTTAACAACCGATCTGCTATTGGTAATATTTTGTTATAAAAGTGGAAAGGGCAGATAGACGGGATGAGGACCCTGTCATGTATGGCAAGCCCTTCATTGTCGATCGACGCGACAACCCCTTCGCGACACCCAAGCGCAACCCTTTCGCCCTTGGAGCCGCCGACCCATTCAGGTGGACTTTTCTCGGTTAGCAACTGCACATGCGCCGCCGAAATACTCAAGTAACTGACCTCTGAATAGAAGTGCTCTGACGTATCTAGCGTCCAATGGATGACAAGTGGTCGAGGTAGAAAGGTGGCGGACAGATAGACTGAGAGCCGTGGTATTATATGAGCTCAACTGAGACGTCTTTATGGTATTCCACGGTGCTTGTAGAAAGTATTCGTCTGGGCGACTCGTGTTTCTAAGACGATGGAAAGCATGTGTCCTTGCAGATCAAGACCAATTTGTTGCAAGCCAGTACCTAGGTATTAATAAACCACCAAGTACCAGCTCCAATATTTTCCACCTGCTCACAATATTCCAAATTCAATGTCGATGTGCCAACGCATCGCCCAAAAGTATCAGAGCTGGCGGATCTCACTTACAAAGCAGGGCAACATGCATGGGTACTCTTCAGCGCTGAATAAGCGTGGCATTCCAGAAGGGGAAACAGAATCCCGGCGCGGCAAAATGAAGCCCGCATTAGGCAAGTAGTTTCCCGGGAATGTGGGGAGGCTTTGAGTGACCCTTTTGATCTGGAATACCTGATTTTGTTCATGGAACATACCCATATATGTGCCCTAACCAAAACTATACTAATTTGGTGTGGATCTATATGCAGAGTCAGATGCGTTCAGTGTCGTCTCGGACATTGAACCACCATTATGTACGGCCTCTTCCATATAAACCGTGACACATCGAAGGATAGTCTTGAAATGACTGATCATCGCCTCGAGATAGGCAATACTTGCCCTGGCAAGACAGTTCGGGGCGGGTCGGGAAGTGTACGTGCAAAGAAGCCCCTGTGCGGTACCCCGATCACAGCCCCGCCTCCCGCTGCACTTGGCTTTGGCGGTGCGGCAGGCGTCGCATGCCGTTACGGGTCGGCGCAGGAGTGGCTTTTGCGCATCGCGGGGGTCCGAGGGCCGCCAATTCACAACCAGGTTCTCGGGTATGCTTCTAGGGCGAGAGGTTCGATGTGGTGGCATGGCGGCATCGCAAGTCGGGGACGGTCCGGAGCTGGTGGTGGCCGCTTGGGCTGGGAGAGGTTAGACACGTTGGCAGCTCAAGAAGCGCATATGGCGCCATGCAACAGTCACATGCAGGCTGCATCTCATCTTGTGGCCGCGGCAAGGGCTTGACAGCAATGGCTGGATTAAATGCTAATATAAATATAATTTTCGCCACCAAGCTGATACAAGCCATTGTGATACTACAGGTGTAGCGTCGTTTGTGCGTGTCTTGATGCTGACTTGTACGCCATAGCTTCCTGAGTCAATAAATGACTGCTGGAACCTAAACAGAGCCGAGCATACTGATGCTATTCTATTTCCGTCGGCCTCATAACCCTGTGGGGAAACTGAATCGAGTTAGAAAAACCACGGCTTGCTGGAAAAGGGCAGCAACATACGAGACCATAAGTATCTGTGAAAGAGCCAATCCGTCGTAAATGCTCTTCGTCTCGAAAGGCGTACTGGTCTTCGGTCAAAACTTCCATGGTCCCATGGTGGATCAGGAAGCGGTACCCCTCAGCCGGGTATCCATATTGCCTGACAAACTCAAGGCAGACTTCAGCATTTTGTCGGCGGGCTGCGTTTGTTTCTTCCTTTATTTGCCCTTCCACCATATCTATGTAATATTGCCAGATTCTGCTGTCGGCTTTTGTGGTGCCAGCAATAGTGGTTGGAGATAAGCTGGTTCCGTTTTCAGTGGCCCTATCAGTAGATGTGGGCACAGGCTGATTTTGAGATTCTGATGGATTGGTTGACATTTTGAGTTGAAAAAAGGTATAGAAGTGACTGAGAATATACAGAGAGTATACTAGGGGTGAAAATAAGTGGTTAAGTGTTTTGCAACGTGTGGTTTATTCACAGGATTGTGGTTGACCTCGCATGTAATGAACAGTAGATTGAATTAACTCGTTCTCAGGACAGGAGAATGCACAGCTTTATATTAGGTTACCAGGCGCCAGCACGATTAGATAAGCTAGAAGGCACGTAGATCTGCAGCATATGATCCGATGACATCGGGTTTGCTGTGCAATGTTACCTTGCCAAAAATAGCGATGTACTTGGCTAAAAATATCCATGTATACCTGAGTGCGTACTAGAATTACGTTGATAAAATAATGAAGTGTGCATCAGACGCATTTTGGAATGTCCGTCAGAGGCACAGAGGCCCCGTCCGGTTGCATTGTGCGGTGGGAATTACAGTTCGTATCCCTGAAAGGTTCAGAGCCGCGGGGCTTCAAGGCGAGAACCTGCGAAGGGCGGAGGCAGGTAAACATTTCCTGGTTGCTTTCGATACCGGTTCTGAATTACAGGCAATCGAAAGAGACGTTTGGGAATACATTGCCGGCGCCAACGGCAGCAGCTATACCGGCCCACGCATGCCCTGGTGCCGTTCGTGGAGTTACTGGCGATGAAGGGGAGCCCAGAACATACGTTAAGGTTGAAATCGGCTACTTCCGAGACATTGAACGCAGGATCCAGATAGGAAGGTGGCATGAGGTTGATGCTACCTGTTCTCCGAGACCGTATGAACACAACCTTTCTGGGCGGGAGATTTTGAAGGAATTCGCCTTCATTGTGCCTAAAGGCAACGGCACCCTCATCATGGGCACAAACAAGCCAGCTGTGGTGTGGGAATATCTCACGGCCAACACCAAGGAGAGCAACGACATTGCTCTCATCCATGAGTGAGTAGCTGCTCAAGTTGCTGGCGGCGCTTCTAGAAGTCAGGGGCGTGCTGCATAGGAGATGCATTATTAACACGTTCGCCTATAACGCTCACTAGCGGCCATGTGGATCAATGGTCGAACGCTGGTTGCGTTGGAAGTCACTCGTTTACAATAGATTGATAAAACATCACTGCTTAGAGCTGGGCTTTAACGCTCTGTCGTATCTATGTGTTTCAATGACCGTGATTTTAAATAAGTAACGAATACTTTTTTTTAAGGAATACTGTTTACATTTATGTTGAATGGTGATTGAAGACTCGTACGTTTTGATTCTTCGGACAATCACTTGCTCTTTCGAGAGGCAGCACTTGCGGGTATTGGCCGACCATCGGCCAATTTACCATCGGCCAATTTACCATCGACCAATTTACCATCGTCATTATCTCAGTTGCCATCTTTATTCCCGCTACAAGGGCTTATTGCGACTAGACAAGTTGCATTCTTTGGACAAGCATCAAAGCACCTCAGTAGCCGATGGACTTAGAGTATGGTTCCACACATCACTATGGTGTCGTGACAGCTGTGACTCGGGAACCTATCAGCGTCATTACAACGTTGCCCAGAAGCTGCCATGGGCTGCCAGGAGTAGATGCAACGGGGTCCAAGATGTGGCTTACTGCCCTGCGACTTTTAAGCTGGAAGTTACCAAGGGAGTGAGTCAAACTGTTATCAGATGCTTTATGTTTACGAAGGGGGCCGAAAGCACCGAGATCCGAGTGAGGGTTGACTATCAGTTTGGACTGAGCATGCCAAGCATGGTTTCGACTGCATTTGTGCATAGGTCTGATCAAGGTTGCTGACAAAGTAACCTTTTAAACTTTAATACGACCGCATAGTAGACGGGGATTACCCTAAACTTACAACAATAAATGTGCCTTTTGCCAAGAGGCGACTAAGTACACCAGAGGGAACTAGAGACTTGCCACTTGCAACTTGTGGGTGTCGACGGCTTCATCGGCTCGACATGGGGATCAAGGAACGATCTTCGGACATCTATAAGACGGCGTAGGCTTTCCACTTTCCCAGTCCTTCTACTTCTACAGACGCTTCTGGTCCAAGAGTTGCCCGCCATGCACTTCTACCTCCTCACCCTCACCGCCTCTCTCGCGGCCGGCGTGGCCGCCGTCCGCCCCTTCATCGACTTTCCGGACTCGGGCGCGGACTTGTTCTGGGCCGACCTGCCCGCCGGCTAGCTGCCGCCGCTGGATGAGATCTGGGCGCTGAACGACTTCCAGTGGGCCGGACGGCATGTCATGAATACTTCGACGTACCAGTATTACACGGCCGGTGCGGCGGGTGAGTTTTCATACCGGAACAACCTCGAGTCGTACGGGCGCGTGAGGATGAGGCCCCGGATGTGAGTGAACCGCATAGCCCCTCTGCCTTACTCTTACATGTTCCCTTTCTCTGTCTCTCTCACACAGACAAAGAAAGCCCTTAACATCCTCCCTTCGTGCCCTCCCCACCCAGTGTCCGCGGCGTAACAGATCCTACCGTAACTCTACCCACCACCATCCTGGGCCACAACTTCTCCGCCCCTTTCTACATCACCTCCTGCGGCCGCGCACAATTCACCCACCCAGACGGCGAGCTCGGCCTCCTCTATCTGAACGCCGCGTCCACCAAGCAGGAATCCCTCGACGCGAACCGCGGGCTGGGGCAAGTCACCTTTCAGCAGCTGCTCCTCAATGACAACACGACCAAGGCGCAGGAGGACTTTGACCGAGCCAAGGCGACGGGCGCCAGCGCGATCGCGCTGACGGTCGACAGTGCCATGGGCACGAACCGGCACCGCAGCTGGCGGTTTGGGGTGAATGGGCGGCGCGGAGGGCCCGCGGATTTCTTCAGCTGGGAGACGTATGCGACGTATACGACTATGACAGACTTGCCGGTGATTCTGAAGGGCGTGCAGACGGTGGAGGATGTGCGTGAGGCAGTGGCGCACGGGGTGCCGGCTGTTATTCTTTCGAATGTATGATTGATGTCCCCCCCCCTTTTCTTCTGATGTTCCCTTATTTCCATTTCTTGATACTTTGAGATGTATGTTGGCTGACACACAGACAGCACGGTGGACGGGCTGTCGACTCGGCACCCTCGCCGCTCGAGGTGGCCATTGAGATCTACGAGGAATCACCCGAGCTCTTTGGCCAGATCGAGGTGCTCGCGGAGGGTGGTGTCCGCTTCGGGACGGATGTTCTAAAGCTCTTTGCACTCTCCGCGCCGTCGGCCTGGGGAGGCCGTTTTATTTTGCCAACCAGTACTCAGCGGATGGCGTAAAACGGGCAGCGGACCTGCTCAAATATGAGGTGAGCAAAGTCGGAGAGGTCGGACAGGAAGATGTATGTTTGGTTGAGTCGATTGACTAATTTGCTCTGTTTGGTCTGAACATATTGCCGATGACGCTGCCAACATCGGTCTCTCGGACGTTCATGCAATCAATGCTTCATACGTAAGCCTCTCTCGGTCTTAGAAAGTCCAGCACAAATATTTCAAATATCTGACCTCAATGCAGATCAAGCTGGGCTTACCTTCGGTGCACAATGGCTGGTACTCATAGAAAGCGTGAGATGAGCGGCGTGGGACAAACATAACGCTGTAGGTAAATTGCAAATATGACCAGACCAAGAGTCTTGATGTCGAAATCTGTTCTGGAGTTGTACTTAAATTTGCATATTGGTCTATTCGCAATAAGTTCCATGATATGCTTAATGTACATTTACACAAGAACTTTCAGTGGTACAAACTTATATACACATGCCAGCAGGAATATCGCACGAAGCACAGAGCAAACAATTTGCGAAAAAATAATTAACTACCCCGACTGTAGCAATGCTAGAAGGACATCCACTTTGACGCCTACTTGGACAGAAAGTTCAGGAACCGTCTCTCTGTGAATGACAATAACCCAATCACAACTCCAGTCGATCTCCTCAGAAGAGACACCATAACCACTTCCTACAATCCTCTGTCCCCCCACGAAAGCAATCACACCCACTCTGCCAAAAGATTGTCCCGTCCTGAAGATGCGGGCTGGGTTGGATGCATATTGAGTTATCAGTGCTCGGACCAAGGATTAGTTGGTGACAACAGCATTCCAGTGTATTATAAACGTTTTATAAAGTCATCCGCAAATTAAGCAGGAACAAATGTCAAAGACTCACTAAGCATCCACCCTAATTCTAGGATGTTACTGTTGTTAAGCTCCTGATGATATATATATATATATATATATAGTATAAATAATAATTTAGGGGAGAAGTTATGTATCTGTTCATAGCGGCCTATGGCTGAGACTGCTCAGATGGAGGAAAGGTAATAATTGCGGTCTTAATGCATTCTCAAGGATCTCTTAGTGGCCTTGGACACTTGTGAACACCAACAGCTCCTCAACGAAATGAAATTCAAACCTATGACGAAACTATTACTTGGTACCGCAGCTGTAGTTCTCGAGTCTACTCTGGCTGAGAAGTCGACTTTCAAAAAGCTATGACCGCGCTACGGTAGCTCGTGAGACAGAATTGCATATCGTAAATAGAATGCAAGAGCATTTCAGGGAGAGTCACGAAGGCTAAGACCTTTTGGATGCTAAGGTGTCTTGAGGATAGACTAATGCTGTCAAAATGTCCCAATATGATAATATTCTATGTACTGGGCCATTCAAGCCATGAACTTCTCGATGCCTTTAGGCCGTAAGGAGTCACAGAGGACAGATTCATGTCTTTCAGCACCATATACAGCCATCCGTATCATAACATGTCAGCCACAATTGAAGACAGATGAGTTGATTGGGGCTTTTAGCGAGAGGAACGAGGCGCAAAGCCCTTAGTATACATAGGCTGATCTTAACCAGAGACCCAAAGCCTTGAAATTCATAAATAGCGACCGACCTTGGCACAGTAAGTGCGTCAATGGAAACAATCTGAGGTACGTAATCCATAACCATACCACACAGAAACAGACCTGCTTTTCTGCTATACCCAAGAGTTCCACCTAGGCAACACTAGCCGCTTCCTTGTCAATGCTAATGGGTATGCCGTCCGGACTGTAATGGAATCTCACGTTCCAAGCGACGACCTTGTTTCTTGGTTCAGTGGAGGCGGTGGCAGTCACCTTTCGCCTCTTAGCAGCAGGCGGCTCAGGGGATGGACTGCGTGACCTGACAGCTAGGACGACCTTTTTAAGATCGTAGGCTAATATAATGTTAAAACGAAGTCAATAGACCTGGGGAAAAGTTGAGCATAACGTACCCCCGGGCTTATTGAGGAAGGCCTTGACAGTGTTGATACCAATAGCCCTCTCGACCCCTTTATTGTCTATGGCAAAGAGCGTTCCACGCTTTAAACAAGGTTAACAGAAGAGTAACACGGACACTACCAAGACTTCCACGAAAGGGCGGATGGGCATGATTGAAGGAGGTCTTACAGTCTTGTTCTCAGGGTCGGCGCTGGGGAAATCAGTTATCTGTATCGATCCACCCCAAATCTCGCACTCCATGAAGTCTCCGCTTTCACCAACGATACTTGCTCTGGATACGGCCGGGTCCGGCTTAAGGAACCCGGGAATGCATTGCGGGGGTGTACGCGCAAGCGTTACTCCGGCTATAAATGAGACAAAGCCGTGGGTCAATTCGTGCCAAATTGACAGCGCAAGTAGCATGCGCAACGTCAGCAAGTACTCAGAATTGGTTTTCCTTGTATCAAAAGCAATCTTGATGGCTTTGACAAACTGATAGAGGCATCGTGACGCAGTCAGCTTGGGGAATTTTGCTGCACACCCATCAAGTTGGCAAAGGGTGCATACCTCAACAGGCACCTTGATACGAAAGCACTTTCGGGTGCGGAAAATCTCGAAGTTACCGTCATATTCCGCCCGACGGCCATGCGCCGCGTACACTCCCACCAAATCCGGGTCCACGAGAATGGCCGGCGGGGTGTATACAATCCCCTGCGTGAATCTCTTGACGTACTCGTTTATCTTTGACCTGTCTCCCTGCCACTCGAACTCAGGATTCTCATCACGATACTTGCGGCTCGTCCAGTGATCTACACAGCTTTCCCCAAGCTTTTGGAGTGCACTCTGTGTGTCACTTCTGCGAAAAGCTAGGAGAGCTATGTAATAGCAATTTGCGACCTGTGAGATGTCAGCTTCGTGAAGGTGCCCAACCAACACTGGGCTCAATGAGAGGCAGGGGAATCGACGGCTACATGTTACACCCCAGGCGGTATTGTTATTTCATGTGTTGAGACTTCCGGAACGCTGAAGGACAAATAGGAAGCGCGAAATTATAAGGGACTGGGACGAATCCAAGCTATCTGAGGGCTCTTCAACCATCCCCCCTCCTGCCCCGGTGAACAAAACAGGGTATTTGGTACTTACGAAGCGGAATTCGTCGCCATTGGAATTATATTCGTAGGGTGCCTTGTTCTCATCGAAGCCGTACATTGAGAATCTCTGTAAATCCCATCCCGGAGCGCCAGTTGATGGTCCGGCATTGGTAGCAGCAGCTGGTGGGTTTTTCTTAGTACTAGCAGGCTTTTTTGCAGGAGGAGGCTTGGATGGTTCTCCTTGCTGGATCGGCCTTGAATTGGCACTCGGCTTAGGAGTCTCATCCTTCTTGGGAGGCATCTTCTTCGTAAAAAAATAAACAGAGTATTATAGGAAGACGATACAGTGGAAAACACAATAACAAACACTGAAAAAGGAAAACAAATCGCAGCTGAGAACGTATGTGTGTGGCTCAGGGGAATGAAATGAGGTGGGCAAATTGCGGTTAGGCTGATGAGAGAAGTAAAAGATGATGGTGTCTGACTACTTCGATTGTGTGTATTAAGGAGGGCATGTATAGACCTATATATGATCTAAAAATCTACTCCTCTCCCAATTCCCATGCTCGACCAACTCAACCGGGACAGCTCTCGTGGTGTCTCTGCCGCAAAGTTGGCTGGTGGCCGCTTGGTCTGCGGCGCAAGAAAGACCAGCGGCCTACGCCCCTGTTGACTGGACCCTATTTGAGCCAAAATCAAGCAACTCTGATGGTGAAAGAACACCTTCAAGGCGTTGTCTGAAACGCCCGTTACCTGTTGGAAAGTCCTAGTGGACTCGTGTCCTTGGCCTTGGCCCTTTCTGATTTCATGATTCTGCCTGTGTATCCACTGAATCCTATACGGCGAAGTCGGTTGTGGTCTAATCTTGGACCCTTTTGGTCCAACATAGGTCAAGAGCTCAGAATCGAAAGCGACCGGGTGGGGCTTCTAATAATATGCAATAGATACCTATTTTTGGATGACCAGTGGACCAGGCGCAGCGAGCTCTCAACCAACACTCACGGTTGGGGGCTAGTGTACAGCAAGCGGAGGTCTTGAATGTGGAGCAAGGCGGGGGCGAACCGGCCGCCGCACTTAGTAATTGCAGTGGCTAGACTACCTAGGTACTTAATTATGCAGTCTGAACCCCACCACAAACGTTGGAACAGACACCTTCTATCTCTTCTGTCTTCTGGAGTCCCCATGTCGCCCACTGGACTCCTTGCGTTCACGAAGACCTTTGCGTTACACACCTCACTTCCGAGCGTACAGCTCTACAGCCTTTGAGTTTTTGCAACAGCGACCATGTCTCTCGCAAGCCTGGATGGGGATCATCTAGCTTCCTTCAAACAGGCCCTAGCCAACCTCCTTTCTACACCCACCGCCGAGTTCACCTACGCCCAAATTGTCGACGGCATGCCGACTAGTCATACCTATATGATCGACCATTGGTTTTATGACGGATTTCCTGCACTTGACCATGAAGAATTATGCCCTGGCACTATGGACAAGACCCGGGCTTTCCGATCTCAATTTGATATCCATTCCCTCAAATTTGAGCCCAAGGTTATTACAAACTGGCAACATAGCACCTGCTTTGGAAATGGCTACTGATCCTTACGTTCTAGATTATACAGGCCTATCAAAACACGTCTCTGGGTTCTATTGCTTATAAACTTCGGCTTCTAGAGCTAGTGGTCATTGCTTGTCATAACATCGCTGTGTTTCTCTATCAACTGGACGACGGTTCTCACAAGCACGCCGAATGGGAGACCTGGCTCACGGAAAAGATTGCCTCGCTTCCGGAATCAGTACCTCAGCATACGCGCGCTATGTATGGACCGCCTACGCCATTCTACGTTAGTTGCTATGCGGTATCAAACAGGTATCCCAACGGCTGGGCAGACGCCGCTGGATACTGGGCAGAGCATCATATCTTCGGAGGTGTTGTCCTCTTTGACCGCGGAGAAAGTGAGGAGGAGGTAAGCAAAACGATCTCGGGGCATGACTTTGATTTTTAAAAAAGAATGCGGACCGTGATCTGACTTGTTTCACAGTGCAACGGCATATATATACACAGACCGGACTACACCTCTACCATCGCACCACCTACTGAAAAGCAGTTCAACAATCTTGTTGATTTCCTATTGTCGCCAAACCCAGACCCCAACCGCTGTCCTCTCCCTATGCGAATCACCGAGGAAAACAAATGGCGTTGGCACGCCTACGAGGGAATGGCTGATTACCACATCTTTAAGTTTCGCCATGAGATCCCACTGGTGCGGCCCCGTCGTGATCACTGCGTGATAACCACAAAGGACTGGCCTGAATGGCGCGATCAGGACACCATTGAAACAGAACTGATTAAAATGGTAGATGGGGAGGCTTACGATGAGGCTCTGGTGGCTGCCGCTCGAGAGAGGTTGAGGCGGACAGCTACCCCTACCTCCAGGTGCTATTCGTGGGACGACGAGGAGCAGTCGAGGCTGCAGCCTGACCGGAAAAAGCAAGGGAGGCCACCATACTTCTTCGACTCTTGAAAAGAATTGTCTTCTTTTGACGTCTTGACGGGTTCCAAATCTGGCAACATGATGAGCGCAAAATGCAACACGATACTGCATCCTGAAGCATAAATAGACGGCAATGGAGTTCCGTGCAATAGCAAGCATCACGAACTCTTAATTTCGTGAGAAGACTCTAGCATTATGTGGCTTCTAAGTATGTTCAGCCTGTAAGCCGATGTACAGCTGCCATAATCCAGCAGTACTCGTCTTCCACTCGATCCCTCAATGGAACCGATTCCAAAATTGCCAACGAAGCCCCCTCCATCGAGCTGTGTCACCACGTCGACTATCTGAGCTTCAGACATGCTTAGGAAGACTCTGCAGTGTGATCAGCATCTGGGGTTAGCCTCTTCCTTTCACAGCCTAGAGACTCGTGTTATAGCTTGAAGGTTCTGCAATGCAGCTGCAAGTGGCGTCATCCTTATCATCCTTGCCACGAGTATAGGCGAACCCATGGCAATGTTTCCAGTGATCGGGATATCACACTGTCGATTCTTGGGATATTCCAGGTACCTCATCAGGTTCTGATACGAGGATGTCAAAACTCTTGGGAGTTAGTTAGCCATGTTGATGTTCCTTGAGATGACCTCCTTCGTCGTAACCCTGTTATGTTAGGTTACTTTTTCCTTACCTAACACCTATCCCGCCCACTGAGCCTTCGCAAAGATCACCACCCCGTCTGCTACCGATTTCTGAACCTCGCCTGGCCAGGAGCGTGATTTCCGGAGAGTCCGTCTAGGATCTGGTGATGGCTCGTTGGGTGTCGACGGCCCAACATGGCCAGGCTGGGCAAGAAATTCCGGGCCGGGTCGCTCAGGGACGAAGCGGTTCTGTGGCCCCCTCAACTGCAGCATGAAAGCGATGAGTCGCTTGATGAGGACCTCCATGTGGATAGGATCCGTAGTAATGAAGGGTCCGAATTCGTGCATGATGAGGAAGTCGCCAGCGTGTGGAACCCATTTCTCGTCTGTGCGTGATGAGTTGCTCTTTGCAGGCACTGCTTGCGTTGGTTGTGGATGACGACTCCTGGGTCCAGCTGCCACCCCTATCGACTTTCTCTCCACTCGTCCGATATACGAAGGGGAACCCGCAAGAAGGCCGGGATCGCGTCGGGTCGCTTTTGAGTCAATGCCGGCGGAGAGGATGTCTTTTTCTGCATAAGTTCCCGTGGTGGAGCCACCCGTTTGCCGTGGCTTTTGCTGAGATTGGGTTGACCCTCGTATAGCAGAGCCTGATGGGCGAATATAATCTTCGTACCCAGCTCCGTACTCAGCCACGATGACGTAAATTTCATGGCGGTCTTGACTGATCATCAGGCGTCTCCAATGAGAGGCTGGTGTCAGTTGAATTCCGTACCATGGTGTGATGTGCGAGGCTTACCGTTTCCTCCCGCTCGTCGATGATTTCAGAAGTCCAGTCTTAGAATCACCAGCTTGTGAAATCCAGCAAGCCATTTCCGCACCCTCTTGACGTCTGATGGAGGCTAGAGCACTTGAGCGTGTGTGCGGTTTCGCCTCCAAGATGGCAAGTGGCTCTGTGTTGAGGTTCTTCACGAAAGGGCTGGACCTTCGGCAAAGATAACCATCCAAACGAGCTTCCATGAGCTCTCGCATCAGAACTTCAATCTCTCCCGTTTCGGGATTCTTCGCAGGAATCTTCTCCCAAAGTTTCAGGGGCAGACGTTTTGCAAGCCAATCCAGGCTGCTGAAGTCAGTCCCGACGTCCAATTTGATACTGTGTAGGAGCTCTAGAAGTGCCGTGTTGACATAATACTCGTCAGTGGCCGGTCTGTTAAGCTGCCCCCCTCTGGCTGGGTGGTAAGAGGCCGCTTGTGGTGTGTTTTGGAAACCAGGTGTAGGCGTATCTTGTTCCGTTTGACCATGAAGCGTAGACTTGTGTGGCGTCACTAGCCGATTGAAAGCAGAGGGAGTGAGAGTTGCAGTCGGTTCAAGATCGGGCTCGGGCCCAGGTTTGCTGATGGAAGATGTCCTCAGAAGTTCGTCGTCTGTTGGGTCACTCTGGTCTGTTGCCAACGAAAGGAGCTGCCAATAAAGTACCAACAAGAAACTCCCACACTTTCTCGGCGGTGCCAAGGGCTGCGATGGTACTGCAAGGCCGTGTGAAACATCAGCAGCTTGTGTTTCGAAAGGCTTCTCCAATTCAGCTTTTCGTATTCCGAGTTCATTGAAATAGGACTGCCACAGGGATCTCTTGTTGTTGAAGATCAGGTTTGCTGTGGCATGGTTTTCAGCGGAAACATATCCCGTGTACCCCGTTTTTGGATCGTTCACCATCAGGTCTCTGAGATACTCAATCCGCAAGTATCTGGACCAGATCACTCGTAGGTGGAGGCTCTCTGATGATTTCAAGTCCGAACCGGAACTGAAAGATGTGCGGGAAAACTTAAGTTGATCTTGTGAGCCATTTTTGAATTCCGAAGGTATGTTTGGATCGTCGTCGACTTGTTTGAGCCATAACTTGAGGCTGACAGGCGGTGATGTTCTATCCGTCATTTTTGTGCACGGACGAGAGGAGTCGAGAGGATACCAGCTGCCGATAATGTTTATCCCAGATGAGGATGTCGTACAGGAGGGTATTTTAGAGTAGGTTATCCCACACAAAGATAGGATGTGTACGGAAGGAGACAAGAAAGCTGGAAAAGATTCCCAGCCTTTTTGTCTTACGGCATGAATCACTTCACTGCGGTACTTTTCCATGTCAGTTGTAACTATACACAGGTTGTGATTCACCCGCGGTTTCACAGTGGGCTGTCCCATATGGTGGTGGTGACTTCGTTGACCTGCAATCGTCAATAGAGCGTCTCCGTTCACTATACAGATGAACGGGACCTTGCGGTGTCACCACACCTCGTCATACATTCTGGACTTGACATCGGCAGGCAATTTAGGAGCCATCGTTTCTGAAACGCAATGGTTTCCAGTCTTCCAGGTGTGGCTGACGGCCTGACTCTAAGAGATGGCCATTCAGCGACGTTGACATAGGCCTGGAGGGCACCACTTCGATACAAATAATTACTGAGCTTATATGTATTTTATAGGTGAAATTTCGGCCTTGAGACACTGTGGACTCTGGCCTCGTCTGTCTTATGTCTTCGACATTAGTTTTGACGAAACACATTAAAGCATCACATGCCGTGATATCGACAGTCTGAACTGGTGAATGGGTAACGTCCCTAGCCCGGATCTGCCGCACCCCCTGGTCTGCCGCGCCACTCGTCACAATGCAAACGCACCTCAGAACTCCCACTTTTAAAACATATATAATTAATTCTATTTAAATTTTAAAATTATCCACTATTAAATTTGAAATATATAAATAATTATATTATGTAATTCTTCCTTCCCCTTATATAATTTAATTTTATATTAATAAATATTAATAATTCTTAACTTTTTTTAATAAAAATTAAAACTTTAAAATATTATATTTAAATAAACTATATTATATATAATATTTTAATATATAAAATTAATATTTATAAATAATATTAAATCAAAAAATAATAATTTAATTTAAATTTATTAATATGATAATAATTAAAAGAAAAACTTAAAACTTATTAATATTATTATAAGATTTATTAATACTTTTTAATACTTTTAAAGATAAAACTTTAATATTTATTTTCTATATAATAATATTTAAAGTAATGTTCAAGGATATCTTATTCATCAATATTCTATAAATATGTATACGGGTTGAAAATTTGATATTTTTAAATG
Source organism: Diaporthe vaccinii (assembly GCA_039880775.1). Taxonomy (NCBI): domain Eukaryota; kingdom Fungi; phylum Ascomycota; class Sordariomycetes; order Diaporthales; family Diaporthaceae; genus Diaporthe; species Diaporthe vaccinii. The sequence continues at coordinate 492,972 of JBCEDN010000008.1, forward strand.
TTAATTTGGATTTATTATAGTGAGTTGAAAAGTAGGTATTTGTGTGGGAAAAGTGCGGCAAATCGGGGAGTGCGGCAGATCCGAACCGGGGATGCTAGGGCTGCTGTCCGTTAAGTACAGTTTCCATTCCCCGAGGGCCATCACCCTAGGCATGGAAACAAGTAGGTACATGGGCGCAGGTATCTTCTTCATATTGATTGTTGCCATGATTACAGTTTGGGTAACAAGCTAGGACCACCATTCAATAACAGAGCAGCTACGCCTTAAAAAGCCCGCAGAATCGCATCCAGTTCCTTCCACTTTCGACACCAAGGAACACCAACCCACTCGGTGCGGCCATTTGGTATGTATATAGGACGAGTCAAGCTACCCATCCGCTGCGGCAGTCAAGAAACGCGCTAACACCGGAAAGTTATCAATCGAGCCCAGGTGTCGCCGCTGTCAACATGGATCGCACATACAACGTTCAGCCTGACAAACAGGGAGGCTGGGCCACCGACCAAGAGCACCTCAGGAAACTGTGTGCCGTCGACGTCAAGGAGAAGCTCGACGACTCACGCTACTCTTTCGTAGCGGAGGAGCTCCTTGAGTCGCTTTCCTGCGTCCAGCTGGACAACATTGATGTTGACATCGACCTCAGCGAGTGCACCACCGCTGCGACATACTTCCAGCCCTCGCGACCAATTAACGAAGAGTTGAAGCAGCATCTCTCCCGACACCAGTGGGACTTGGGTTACCCGGGACAAGCGCGGCGACTGTACCCCGAATACAAGGCAAACTGGTTCACGGGACCATGGGATGAGGTCGACTCGCCCGACTCGCGAAAGAAAGGCGAGCTGGAGATTGACCGTTTCGGCGGAAGCGCGTGGCGATGCCTTGAGTATGTCTCACCGCCATCTCATTTCCCAGACGACCATAACAATCAAAACAAACATGCTGACATCTTTTGCATTAAGAGACCGGTGTGACGTCCGATACACGACCGGCCTAGTACTGCCCGTGGGGGACTTCCGTACTGTACACGAGTACTCTTCTGACTACGCCTTCTTTCCCAAGGATGATGAGAAGCCTCACCTTGCTTGCATCATCAGCGACACTATAATTTCCCCGGACTTGATCCTCCGGAGCGAGATCCATGGAGCCTATTTCCTTGTCACGTACCAGATGGTCATCAAGCGATTCTGCAACCACCGCATCAAGCCTGTGAGTTCTTTCCGGGTTCATGCTCCCGAACCTACCCTCTCCTGCTCCTTCAACCCGGGCTGACGGCTTGCAGGTCATGTTGTACACTTTCCAGGGCGACGATTACGCCCGCATCACGCAGGCGTACTACGACCCCGACATGGGCAAGATTGTCATTCGTCAGTCCCGACAGCTGGACCTCCGTGGCCCCAAGCCAACTGAGGATGCCTGGCTGTTGATGCGGTGGATGCTCAACACGCCAGTCGGAGACACTCTCAAGTCGGAGGACGACGGTCTGCCTATTCGTGCCAAGGAGTCAGCTGCGAGCCCGCGAAAGCCTACTACTGCTGCGACTGCATGAAGAAGCATTACTGGAAAACTTGTGGCATATCAACCGGCACAAGATCATCACGGGGTGTGGAAGGGCAGGGATGGAAACGGTGAGCACTGTTCTGGTGCGTCGAAGCCTGTCACTTCTGGCACAAGCATCTTGTGATGAGAGACACAGATGTTAATCTTTCCGGTATGACTGAGGTATCTGGAAACATTTTTTAGACTAGAAGCATGTGGCGCCATGCTTACTGGGGGGATTTGGGCTCTGACGAACGAGCTCTGGAACTGGTGCACTGGGCTATCTTTGTCGATGTCAATCTCTCAGTTGGGACTGACTCTCGGATAGATGAAATCATGGTCTAAGGACTATAGCAGACCTGATGGCTTCAGAATCGACCGTTCTCATTCAAACCGGAACTATGTCAACATCGGTGACTTGCATTTGTCTTCTTTCATGTCTTGCCAGAATTGATGTGCTGCTGTCAGTGCCGCGTTGGCCAGTTCAGGGTTAGGGGCCCAGTGCCCCTTCCCCCCGAGAGACCAGCCACCGCTTTTTCTGCCTAGTGCTGTGCACGGGCCACCATGTGACCTCGTGACGCTCATCTCATAGCTGGTTCTCCGACTACAATCCCAACCCTCCCCTAAACATCGTCACCCATCGCGAGTATCCATCATCGCCACAACCCATCGCATGTTGCGACCGCTCCCCACCGAGCAATAATCATTTACTAGAGGGTCAGTTCAAAGGTGCTCGCATCGGCGGGTAGCCGCGCACGCCTGCGGAACCTGCGCCGCCTCGAGGAGTTGTCCACCGCGCCCAAGACCTGGAAATGCCGACTTCTCGATCCACGACCCGCGGGCCGTGGAGAGGGGACCGGGGTCTTGGGAAGGGGCTGCCATGTCCCTCTTTATGAGGGCTTGGAGCTTTCTGCCAGCGACACGGCTCTTTTGTGGGCGACGTAGTTTTGCCGGGCGTGCGGGGACGTCGTGCCATTTCACCAGTCTTCTGTCGTCGTCGCGTCGTTTGTCGAGCCCGCCGCCTGCGGCCCTATCTGAAGAGTCAAGGCTGCTCTGCCGTCCAGAAGCCTGGGAGGGAGGGAATCCTGCTCATAGCAGGGGCCACGATTTGGTAACGCTCTATGCTTTGGTCCTATGTACTGATCTGTCACAGGTTCACGCGGTCCCACGGCCATGGCCGATGATGTGTCGACTGCCTCCGAACCAGACACGACCAACCCGAAGCAGGGCACAACTTCCCCAGACGATATCAATGTCTCCGCCGCGCAGGCTGCTGTGACCTGGGACGGCTGTGCCCAAGCCTTGAGCGATGTGACATGCGATTTCCGCCGCTATGCATCCTCCAACACAGCTTTCATCAAGCTGCGCGCCACCGTTACGCTCAAGGCGCCCACACCTGCGAAGACCAGCATATTCCTTTTCGTCCATCCAGAGCGCATACGAGCAGTAGTCCTAGACGAATGCTCCGAATCAACGTCACAGGAAATTGTGAAGAAACTGGGCCAGAACACATATTGCCTGCGGTTCACGCTAGACAGGCCAGCTGCCCTGGTCGGCCCGGCCGGCCCCGAGCACATAGCCACAAAGAACAAGAGTTCGGGCGAGACACTGAATCACCTGCTGTCGCTGGCACGAGAAACCAGGTTCGCCGTATACCTGCCAGCCAAGGTGGTCACCAAGGCTCGGCTGCTGTCGCTCTGCGAAGCGGCTTCTGGCCATGGATTGAAGTCCATCGCCTGGCAGGCTGACATGACCTGTCTCTATGGCGGCAAAGGTGGCCGGCTTATTAACGACGCAGCTGAGGATCCGTCCGCAAATCCTCCATCGTATGATGAGCTGGAGCCAGGGCCACCATTGCCGCCAATAAAGCATGGTAAACCATGCGTAACGTCCCCTTCCCCTCTGCAATATTCTTACAATGTCACAGACTCGGGTATGCAGGGTCCATCTAAGAAGCGGCGGCGCGAAAGTGGGAACCCAGATGCCCAAACCGCAGACCTCTCGGCCATGGAGGCTATGTGTAGGAAGATCATGGGTGAAATGAAAGCCGAGCTGAAGCAGGATATGAGCAATCAGCTGCAACAGTTGGAGACAAGAGTCATGGAGCGTCTCGAGCAGCGCCTGGGCGAGGAGTCAGCACGCATCGAGGAGCATGTTGACCAGCAGCTTCTAGAGTTAAGAGGGGAGACGACCGATGAAATTAGCGACAAGATAGAGGACGAGTACTACGGAATTCGTGTCCGGCTGGAAGACTTCATCAAGGATGAGGTGCAGGATGCGGAGGAGAGGATTATCCATCACATAGAAAGTAGCGCTACTATATCTTTACAATTCAACACATAGAATCCACTCTGGTCTTCTCATCGTGATGCATACTAGCCGTCAAAGGTCTGGCTCCGAATTTACTTCATGATGGATCCTGTCCGCTTCAAACAACTGCCAGCCTAGAATGTGCACACCTTGTCTCCCAGGGCGTTGCAGCAGCTAGTGAAACCATTGAAGTCGGTTGCGTCGCATTCCTAGAAATCGCACATCGGCCGTGTCAGCACTTGCAAGCATTCTCGCCATTTTGAACGTCCCCTCCATCCATCCGACCTACCCCGTTGGTGATCGAGCCTCGACCGTTGCAGCAGGAAGAGGTGTGCCCTGAGTTGTAGTTGACCTGCCCCTCGGCATTTCCTACGCAGCAATTGGCTGGTGCTCCCGCGAGAGCGCTGTGCTGGCTTTTAGTGTGCATTTGTAAAAGTTGACATGGAGATTGTCACACCCTGAAGTGAGGAACCTGAGGATGAGTGGAGCTAAATGCATTTTTATTCCAAATAGGCTGAGCAAGGCCAGACTGAGATGGTGAGGAAAGAGAGATACCAAAAAAATCCTGTTTGGGACTAAGTGCGGTACAAGTCAGAGATCTCTGAAGACAAGTTTCAAGATGCTGACTGGAATACTTTGGAGACCGCTAGACTAATATAGTCCTCAAGAATGGATAGAAACTGTATTAGCTGTCGCATCCACTTCATCAATGACGACTCACAACACGGTGGGCTCAGCCCGGTAGATCCGGATCAGTCATTTCCAAAGGCGTGGATCACGGGTTCGTAATCCTAGACGTGGCAGAATATCAAATCTGAGTTTAAAATTAAGCGAGGATGCTGCAATTCTTTGTGAACCGGTCACCGATAGAGGCCGAGCAAGGGGTGGCGTTGATGAGTGTCTGGGCGACCCCCTGTGAAAAAGGCAATATACCCTCATGGCCAGGAGACAGTGCACACGCGGAAGCAATACGCCCTGAGGAAGGGAGGGTGTAGTGTATATGTTGAGTGCGAAGTGCACGACGGGCTTGTCTGCCTGTGGACAACGAACATCTCTTCTAGTCTCGCATGTATAATGAGGCTCTGCCATCCACCACGCCCCAGAAAGCTTCCAGGTCAAGGAGCTACTTGAAAAAATCTCATGTGCATGAAAATCGATCAGGAATTGTAAGGGACCTGACGTGAGGCACCCCAAGGTTATCAATTAGCCAGCTTAATGTTGGAGAAACACAGCATCAGATTCTGCTCTAATCCATTTTACAGCAACTCTTCATGACAATCTTCCACTTCAGGCAACATCTTCAATGTCTCTAGTCTTCGAATTTGGCTGCTTTCCGCCTGCGTCTATAGGCACGGTCTCCTCGCCATCCACCTTTGCCGCATCAATTGTAGGAATGGTAGCAATGGAACGTTTTGGTCTGAGAAAACATCACGTTAATTTCAATAGATTGGCCATAGAACGAGGGTTGTCCACTTACAGCAGATATCTCAGATCTATGATCCTCAAAATAACGACCATCGTGGCCACAAGCACCCACAGTGCTACTGAAACCTGCCAAGCATATTTATCTGGCGATAGATGATCAGCCTAATGAAACGATGACAATTCGTTGAAGATAGACTTACAGTGCGGTGCTTCACTGGCAGGCCAAACAAGTACCTGGGACCACGCAATGATGGAGTACACCCCTGCAATGGCATAACCAACGACCAAAGTTCTCGCCTCCGGGTCTTGGGGCAAAAGGTCGGCCAACCATGAGAAAATAAGCGGCGCCGTTCCCTGGCACATGTAGAGAATGAAGTAGCTCGCGTACGCGACCGACAGCGGGGTAGTGTCTGGACGCTGCGTCCAGACACTCATCATGATGGAAACGACCAGGCCAATGACAGCCTGTGTGACCAGCAGTGTCCATCTGGTTTGGAAAACATCGGACATGATTGCCCAGATCCACACAAACGCCACATTTATTGCGCCACCGGCAATAGGTATGGAGTTTACCTGTGACGTGGACCATGTGCGGGAGCCGTCTGGGTTCCGCAGAGACTTCAAGAAGAGGTTGAAGTAGTTCATTCCGTACTGTGCCAAAACGGTTCCAATATACAGAACTGGAATGAAGTAGGCGAGCCACATGGTCGCTGTCCGCTTGGCCGCGCTCCAGGTGATCTTCTTGACTCCGGACCGGCCGTGCCGCTCCAGGCGTTCCTGCGCCATTTGGCTGTGTTCTGCGGTGAACCAGACAGCACGAGGGTTTGGGCGGGAGGGATAGTCAGGTAGCATGAAGAAGCCAGCGAGTCCAACTGCGACGGTCATGATGGCGTTTATGATAAAGAGCCAACGCCAGCCAGCAATCCCATGGTGTCCATCTAGTGTGTTCAGAACGGCTGTCTGCAGGGCGCCGCTCATCATCGACCCGATCGACTGGCAGGAGTGGTAGAAGCCCATACGCTTGGCCAGCTCCGTAGGCGTGTACCAATACACTGGTATTTATCAGCATGTGCATGTCTAAAACAATGGAAAGGCCACTTACTGAACAGGGTCATCATGCCAGGCCAGGCACTGCTCTCAAAAATCCCCAGGAAGACGCGCAACACATAAATTTGCTTTGCGTTCTGGCATAGCGCGATCAGTCCTGTTACGATGCCCCACGCGATCTCCAAGCCCGGCAGCCACCAGCTTGGCCTAACCCAAGTCATGATGACCTGGGAAGGGATCAGCATAATACAGTAGGAGACGCTGAACCACGTGGTGAAGTAGTTGAGCTCATTTCCGTATAGACCGAGGTCTTCCTTCATGCCTGACACGTAGGCGGAGCTGATGTTCGTCTGATCAAGATACTTGATGACCTGAGAGACACAGCCGAAAGTCATGAGAAAGATGTCAAGCCGCCGGACGAGATCCCGTTCCAGGGGACTTCGCTCCTCATGATGGCGAAAGAACGCGGTGCGGCTGAGAAGGGCCTTGAAGCCCATGGCGCTGGATATCCTTAGACCTGAGGGTTCTGCGATGTCTCCTGATTCTCGAGTGTTGTCCAGGAGAGGTTGGGTTTCTTGGGTGTCGATGTGGTCACGGGAACTGCTGGCACCGGCTCGGGGCCGTTCGTTATAAGACATTGTGACATCCCGTCTCCCACCTAGCACTGCAGTGTAACATCACCCACAGCACCCCCAACAGGCTGTTGACGGCCAGGCATCGGCTCGCGGCTACGTTGTACTTCACAGTTACAATAAGCCGAGGGGTCCAGGCGGATGACTCGCACGTGGATACGGGCACCTAATCGCTCTTGGCTTAGCGGCAGGAGGCACTGCCCGGGCAAGATAGATTATCGCCGGAGCAGATAAAGCACCCGGGTCTATTCCCGGCAAACTGTCCGGCGTTGTTTCCTGTCTCATGAGTGGACCCTCCGAGACTCGGAGTGCACATTGCATCGATTTCGTTTCTTCTGCAAATGTTGACAATTTCACGATGCCTTTGAGCCTCAAAATGGGCCACCTGGATTCCTGGAGTCTCATGGGAAGGTGCGTGTATGTGTGCGAATGTAGGTGTGGTTTCACGACTGATACTTACACAAGGCACGTTTAGCACGACTCTCCGCGTGTCTTGATTACATTTCTCCCCTTGCTTCACCATGTCTGCTGCGACAGCCAATCACAAACCACCAGCTACCATCGGCGGCATCAATGGGCTCCCGGTCGAGAACCCATGCATTTCTTTCTGGCAACAGACCACCCGTTCATTCCCACATCTTCTGGCAAACTCTGAGAGCTCTCTCCCACAGACTACGAAGTACCTCGTGATAGGCTCCGGGCTTTCTGGAGCTCTGACCGCCTTCGACCTTATACACTCAGCTGGCGTGCCCGGGGGCGATGTCATCATTCTGGAGGCGCGAGAAGCTGCCTCTGGAGCCACCTCGCGTAACGCAGGGCACGTTCGACCTGACGCGTTTCGCGGATTTCAAGTCTACCGGAGGGTACACGGCGCAGAACAGGCACTGAAGATAATCGCAAACGAGAAGGATGTTCTCGACAAGATCAACACGTTTGTCAACAAGCATGATGTCCCTTGTGACTTCAACCTTGCAACTACGCTCGATGTGTGTCTGACTCCCGAGTTTGCCGAGTTCAATGCTCGAAGCTTCAAAGAGTGCCAGGAGGCTGGTGGTGATTTGAGCCATGTGAAGGTCTACGAGGGGGAGGACGCCAAAACAAGGACGGGCATAAAGGATACCGTGAGCGCGTACGAGTGGCCCGCTGGATCCAGTCATCCTGCAAAGCTAGCCCAGTGGCTGTTGGCCCAGAGTATTGCCAAGGGCGCAATGTTGCACACGCGATGCCCGGCTCTGAAGATTTCCAAGAGCTCAGTGGTGGAGTCATGGTGGGACATCGAGACTCCAAAGGGCATCATAACTGCGGAAACAGTCATCCACTGCACCAACGGGTTTGCCGGCCACCTCATTGCGCAGCTGACGCCGTACGTAACACCAACGAGGGCGCAGGCACTCTCATTCGTCCCGCCGATGGCCTTGTCCGGGAGGAGCATGTTATCCAGCACAATGTCACTGCGATACAGCCTCCACAATTTCTACTCGGTAATGCAGCGCAAAGCCGACGGGGTCATCATCCTGGGAGCCTCGAGGAAAAGCCCAAATCTCAGTCAGGAAACAGTTGATGGCATGGCGACACTGGACGACACCAGTTTCAACGAGGAGATAAGGCAAGACATCTTTGTAAATTTCGAGAAGTGTTTCCCTGCGTGTGAGAAGGGAAGATTGAATCATGGCGAAGGCGCTCAGCATTCATGGTCTGGGATTCTGGGCATGACGACAGACTCAGTGCCGTTCGTGGGCAGCCTCAGTGGTCTGCCTGGGCAGTATGTGTGTGCGGGCTTCAATGGGCATGGTAAGACTCCTATCACTATCTTTTTCAGTGCGAGTTACGCTAAGCCACACAACTAGGAATGGCAAGGATCTTCAACTGCGCCCCGGCTGTAGTCAAGATCATTCAAGGTGCGAAGTGGTCTGATACCGGGTTACCGGAGTGCTTTAATGTTACGGAAGAGCGGTTACAACGACTGTCACAGGGGTCGATCGAGTCCGTTTGGTGAATGCCATCTGTATGTCGACTAGATTCGACCTAAACTTAGCCCAAATACCATAACCTATCCGAACACCCCCATAATCAGATGGCAATCAATCTCGCTTGAATCATCACGTCCCCTTGAGCTCAATCGTCGACACCGGTCTACAAATATCGGGACGCCGGTAGGGTACATGCCGTCCTGCACCATATTCGTTGGTGGCCCCGACATCCCTGCAGGCTTCCCGCAGAGACGGGAGAGAACAAAGGGCATTTCAAAAGTAGCCGCACCTATAACTACACACAAAGGCCAAAGAGCATACATCACCTCTGTACATCTGAGTTCCTTGATCTAGCCTACACTATTGCCGATGTCTTTGTAGTATGGCGAGTTAAAGTCAAGTTCCAGTCATATTTCCGTGCAAAACAGAAAAGCCTTAGTGTACCACACCCTCTTCGTGCTCCCAAGAGCGAGACAAATATAAATTGTATGAGAACACGAGATGCAGCTCAAGCTGAAGACTGTCCTGGCTATCCTGTCAATCCTCCCCAGCACTACCTTAGCCGCATGCTACCTGGGGAAACCGGCGTGGACCGAGCTAGCGACCGAGGAACAAGTCTTCAAGGCCTTCCGCAAAAGTTGTGAAAGGATCCAGGGCAAACATTCACGCGGAGTCAGTACATGCGATCCCGCGAACGGCGATAGCAATAGCGTCGAGGGCGGCAGTTATTTCTTGTCGATTGAGCCTTACGCCAAGGGCAAATACGATCTCTCCGTGAACACGTGCCTTCTCCTCGCAGGTGAAGTAAGTGAAACAACGAGTTCCCGTGGCTAAGAGAGCTACTTGCTCAGAATGCCTGTTCTCCCTCCCTCCTCGTTAGTCTCCGGAATTTCCCCATGCCTCGCAGAAGTGCAAAATGCTGATTTTCTGGGCATCAGCTTCATAGAATGTGTGATCACGGTGGCATCAGAAACATCACCGCTGGTTGGGATCCGCCGATAATGGCGAAGGTGGAGCTGGAACCTCAGCTAGGCTGTTGTGGTTGCTAAAATTTGCATGCGAACTACGGTTCAACAATTGATGGTATAAGTTTAGTTTTGCTATGTAGTCTAATCGACTTTTCACCCTGCGGTGTCAATGATAGACTAGTATCATTATTATCATTATTCTGGGTGACTTCATATATAACTATTCTCCACCACGTCGTTTACTGGTGATTGTGAGCCATAAGTCAAGTGGTGCGCATTCAACCACTGCGAGAGGGACAAGAGAGCGAGCGTTTCGAGGGTAAGTTGTCCTTTCGATAAAAACATGCTGACGGTTTGATACAGCTCCTGGACCTCAACATCCGTTGCATATCTCAGGGAGCCGCAGAGTTCCACCAACGACAACAGAAAAGAGATTTGAAGGGCGTCCGTGGAGGATGAGAGACGCAGAACAAATATGTGTGGAGTCGCACATCCCAAGTGATCTCACAGGTATTGAGACGATGCTAAGCCACCAGCTGTGAAGAGAATATAGGAGCCAGCTTCAAATGTTGTCAGTGCAAAGTAAGTCTGTGTATTCAGACCCGACAGAACACAATCTCACATCCAGTTTTTAAATTCTTTCCTTCACCACAGTATCTCGCACAGGCTACCTAGGTAGGAGTCGGTGACTAGGTCAGATAACAAATTTTTAATTACTGCAAAGCACACAAAGGCTGAATCCTTCTCCGTCCAGGGTGGCATTAACAGGCATCAAGTCAGGCTATTCCAGACTTCCGGCCGTACGGTACTGTCAATGCAGGGACCACTTTAGCCTCTCGAAGTCAGCGACGGTGTCAGGTACGCCAATATAGCGCCGCTAATAATGCTTCGGGCCTTCGGCATGCTCCGTGCCGCGGCGCGTTTGGCGCGCCTGTCAGCTAGGACATCTCAAGTGATAGTGAAATTAGAACAACAGTCGTGACCCTTGGGTATCCATGCGACCTGATATCTTTTGAAGATCTACGCTGGAACGCCTGCAACCTTCTGCACATACTGATCGCATCCAGAAAAAAGAAGAAAAAAGAAAACAGTTTGCAACCAGGGCAACCCGGATCCAGTGCAAGACCCTCGGGTGCTCCTTCCACATTTTCTACTCTCCTCTTTGCCAAATCGCGCAAACGAACAAGTCGTGACAAAGCACACAAGTTTTACGATTACAATACAATGAAATCCACTGCAGCCGAAATCGAGGCTGCGCTCGCCGAATGGCGCTCGACAAACGCGTCGCGCAACAAACAGCGCCTGAAAATCTACGTCGATGCCATCATGAACGCCGAGGATGACGAGGCTGACGAGGAGGACCTGAACAAAGACCGCTTGGACTCTCTTGCCGCACTGCTCGAAGACACCTCGGAGTCGCTCGCCGCAGACGGCATCGGCACGCCGGCGGAGTTCCTCGAGCGCTTCGACGAGCTGGCGCCCAGGTACTGGCTCGACGGCACCGAGGGCGGGGACTGCACCCCACAACAGCGCGCCGACCTCAGCGGTAGAGAATTCGCAGAGCTCGAGACCGTGCTGAAAGAGCGGGCACCGGAAGGTGTTGTCCGAGATACAATTGCTGTACCGGAGGAGTTCCGCGTGCTGGCGCGGCATGTGTTGGGCATCTGTGGCCCCCATCTGCCCAAGGACCAGCACGTAATCGCCATGAACTTCTGGGCAGACGACGTGACCCAAAGTCTCGCGTCGCGTGTCCACAGGCCTTCTGACACCCCTTTCGGAGGTGGTGACTTGGCCGGCTCTGCCGGACTTGAGGTTGCGCTGGGGTGGTGCCCGGGCCTTTGCACAGACGGGGATTTTGTATGTGTGTACAGCCGCGAGCTGGACGGGGACGAATGGGCTTGGAGGTTTGCGTGGACTGGGCCCGGCGACCTGTACGTATGCGATACGATCCCGGATTTGTTCAGATGGATGCTTGATGACATGGCGAACAGCCGGCTGCCAAATCTTGAAGGCATGTCGGATGGCGATATCTTGGGAGGCATGTGGGATGGAGTTTGAGCAATTTATTGTTTCTGCGCCTCCTGAGCGTTACTAAGTGGTCTCGTTTTTAATCTGTATACATATGCTTCTTAAGCAGTATGCATCCAGTCCCTTCATGAGCGTTACTAACCAAGTTAGAATCTTACTTGCTTGGCTAAATTCATGTGTGGAAGAGAGATCCGTCTATCAACACTGGCGGGGCTTGTGACGCGATTCTAGGCGCGCATCATGGTTGATAAGGAATGCGTGGACTCGATGGAGAAGAACAAGGCCAAGGCGAATCGATTAGAGCCGTATTTCGTGGTGATCGGGCTGGATCGTCTGGCCCCGCCACCAAGGCCTCCCACTGAGGAGGAGTTGGAGGAGCTCAGGGAGACTGTGGACGATTACATGCTTGAGGAGGATGATGGGGACGATGAGACGTGGATGCTGGCCTCGTGTCAGTCGTATGTGGAGCTGCACGATGAGCTCTGTGATGTGATATGGGGCCTTGGTGGAGGCGGAGGCAGGCTCCTCCCGACATCTATCCCAATACTTGAGCGTTGCAATGATTGTCCGTCGTAGTACTTTGACTTGTAGTATTCAGACCTCAAAGGCGACCAATCTAGCAGCTTCGACCTCGTACGTAAGGCTAGTCAAGCATTACTTAGTAGCTAGTTTTGACTGGTAGACATGATGTGTGTATTTTTCCGCTTGGCTTGACTCCAGACAAGACTACAGTGCCAAGTGAAATAAGCTCAGCACGTTTGATCACGTTTTGATAATTCAAATACAGCCCTCTTGGCCCCTTAGATGATCAGCTAGATGGCATATTTACTTCGAATAGTAGGCAGAATGTGCCGGCACAGTCCGCCTACAAAAGATTGGTGCTTCTTCAGTGACGTCTCCATACAAAGAACAAGATTCTGTGGACCCCTTCTCGGCTATTCAACCTCTCCTACTAAGCGGCGAGGGCAATATCGTGATGTGGCGCGGGAGGTCACGACGCCGGACGACGATCTGTGTTTCGTGCTCACACGGCACGATGTTTAGACAAACCCGCAATTTGCCATCTAGCCGATTGACACGTACAATATGTCTACGAGAAACCGGCTTTCCATGTCAGTCTGCAAGGGCAACTCTCCTGTGTGGGCTCTTGGGGGGAGATGTCATTGGACCAGGACGTCCAAAAGGGGCAAGCTTGGAGAGACGTGTGGGCATCCTGGAGAAAGGTTATCTGATGTCGAGGCATCCCGGGGTTGAGTCGTGGAGAATGCTCGGACGCTGGGGGGCCCGGAGTGCTCTCGCGAGGGCAGGATTCTAGAACAGCCGTGCATCGCTAATAGATGCGAGGCGCGAATTGGTGGACGCCGTGCGTGATGCAAGATACCGATGCGGAGACTAGACGACAAGAATTATCCATCCTTGACTGCTGAGTCCGGGCCCGATGTCCCTGTTTCAGCGTCCCGTATGGCTGGCAGTTGTCGAATGCTTAAAGCTGCCGTGGCTGTCGGTGTGGTTGGCAAGATCGGGGTGCAGTGCCAAGGTGGAGCATACGTCAACTGATGTTTGATTGTGGAGATCAGACCAAGCTTGAGACGGCTTCCCACTTCTCAAGCCTCGGGGCATTCCACGCAGGACAACTTCCGACTAATGTTCATCCAGTCTGGTATAAGGAAACAGGGTGTTTGGTCACCACGCCAAGACGGATGAGGGAGAAGCCTTGGGACGGAGGCTGAACAACAAAGGGGTCCATGGCATAGATCATCGCCGCGAGGCTTCATCTGTATTGGCAAGACAGGTAGCCATGGTATAAGGGCCGATCTCCTTCCTCTGTTTCTCAGCTGCATTTGGTTTTGGTCACTTGTTTGGATCCAGAACTCACGTACACATTCCTTCATTTTCGATTCCAGAGACAGCTGCGCTGTACACTCTTTTTTTACAATAATATTTTCTGACCATCAAAGCCTTGATCCCCTCCCAGTCATTCCCAAACACCAATAACCAAGATGAAGTACTCCACAGTTCTTGCAGTACTAGTTGCAGCTGCCTCGGCACGCCCATCCCTTCTTCCCAGACAGGAAAAGAACGCCAGCGCCGTCGAGGATGTCGTCGCTTCCTTCCAAGCCCTGAGTGAGGCCCAGCAAGCCGATGTCCTCAGCCAAGTCACTCAGGCCAATGGCCAAGCTGCGGATGCACAAAACGCCGATGAGCAGGCCGCCAATGCGGACGAGCAAGCAGCTGCAGGGAAAGATGCCGCTGCTCAGGACGCTGCCGCCCAGGATGCCGTTGCACAAGACGCCGCTGCCAAAGATGCCGCCGCTCAGGACGCTGTGCAGCAAGAACAAGATGCTGCCGCCCAAGAGCAGGATGCTGCTGCCCAAGACGCTGCGCAGAAAGATGCGGCCGATCAAGCAGCAGCTAAGAAGGCCCAGCAGGATCAGCAGCAGAACAACAAAAACGATAACAACAACAACAATGAGGGTGACCAGAATGCCGCCGTGGATGCGATCGCCGCAGACGGTGGCAAGGCCGACGTGAAGGTCGACGGCAGCAATTCGGACGACAACAACGCCAACGTGAACGCAGTAGCGCTGGACGACGGTGAGGTCAGCGTCAACATCGAATGACTAGACTCGCTGGATCTCGGAGACTTGAACCTGAACGTGGTGGCTACCAACGGGGCCAAGGTGAACGTGACGGTGGATGCTGGGTCGATCGCGAAGTGGATCATGGATGGGGGCGCAGAGTGTGCGGAGGGCTGGAAGGCGATGAGGATGGTGGCTACGAGGGGCTATTGTTACCAGCAGGCTGAGGGTAATGTTACAGCGTGAGGATGATCGCCGACCACTCGCTTTGGGGGTCGCCTCGCTGTGGCGTTTGGAGAGATGAAGGATGATCCAGACGAACTTTATATACCAGCTTCGATATTGACTTGAAGTATTTCAACACGAATTATAATGATTTAGACTTTCAGTAATGCTCCTACCCTCTTCTTCTGTTGTCAAGTTTGAGTGTGTGATGTGAGGCCCCGTCCAGTGTCACTGTAAATAATGCGGTCCTTTCAATCATCACACGTCCTTGAATAACGTGTCCAATACACACACGGCGCCTTGTTGAAATTGGTTCCTCCCATTATTCACTAGCTTCAGGTCCAAGTTGCACCGATGTGAGTGCATCTCAAAGTTTCATACCAGAATCAAAATCGCAAAAGTTGCATGAATCCAACGCTCCATAACTCGTCCAGAGCCTGAGCTCCACGTTCACAGTCAGCAATATACACCCCCTTACAGCAGCGGGCACATCC
This sequence comes from Diaporthe vaccinii, assembly GCA_039880775.1. Classification (NCBI taxonomy): domain Eukaryota; kingdom Fungi; phylum Ascomycota; class Sordariomycetes; order Diaporthales; family Diaporthaceae; genus Diaporthe; species Diaporthe vaccinii. The sequence goes on from JBCEDN010000008.1 coordinate 508,183, forward strand.
CGAAAGGAACAGAACTGCCCAGGTCTCAAGCAACAAAGCCCATGCCGACACCAGCGCACTCTCAGAACCTGAATATCCTATTCTCATATCAAAACTGGCTAAACCTCCTTCTCATCCCTCTTATTCTGCTGAGGGGGAAACTTCAACTCCGCAGAAGCACCCGGCCCCCACCCGCCAAATCCCTCACCGGCAGCCGTACCGCCGAGGCCAGACGCGGGCCCGACGTCGATGCTGCCGGCGAGCCGGTTCCCAGCCACGTGAGGCCTGTCGCGCGCCCAGTCCTTGATCTCGTCACGCGTCTTGCCCGTGTACTTCTTCAGCTCCGCGTCCGAGACCGGCGGCCTGTTGCGGCCGGTCTTGGCGTCCTGGTAGCGCTGGTAGAGGGATTTCTTCGGGGCCGCTGCCGGGGACTTAGTGTCGACAAGGGAGGCGGTGGAGGTGGAGGCAGATTTGGAATCCATCTTTGAGACTTCGTGTGCGTGCTCGTGGTTGCTGTAGCTGTCTGAGGAAAGTTGGAATACAACCGTTTGGTCTTAAAGTGATGCATTTAGCAATAAGAGCTCAGCTTAGGCGCATTCTTGGGCCCTTGGGGTCATCTGGTCTTATAAGTAGCTGCTGTGGCTATGCCGTCTCCGAGGCGCGGCATATTTCAGCCCTGGGGAGCGCCTAGCTGAACCAGCAACGGTCTAGTGCCCCTGGGAGGAGCTCACGGGATCGGTGGTAAGGCCTACAACAGGTCCACGGGTTTGGAATAGTGCGGCTATGTGGCGCAGCGCTTACCCTCTTTGTCCTGTATTGACTTATAACGGCATGAGACAAAGGTTTGGCAGCCCATTAGCCTTCCGAACCGTTGACTATTGCCTAGGACATGGGCCCGCACCCGGTGCACAGGTTTAAAATCCAACGATTCGAACCACATCAGTCAGCAGAACACCATCTCAACTAGGTTTTCCGGGAATTTCGATTTCTTATAAAAGTATTTAGAGTTGCGGGTTTGATCTGGTGACATGGATGTTTACTCAGGGAGAATGTCGGGGTGAAATGCGGAACTCTTCTCCTCAGCAGTTTTTCTGCGTAGCGTAACAAACAAGTAATTTTAGGACCTCAGTCTGTAATTCTTGAATATTGGATCTCTACCTAGACAGCGTAAAGACTGCTATGCGGCACTGAAATACGACGAGTTCGACGAGTCGAAGTTTGAAATGTGGTTATGTCCAGTGTTGCTATTGTAATGTATTTGTCAACGAGGGGGGGGGGGGCAGGAAGAGGCTTAGCCAGGCATTTTGTTGTCACTTAGCTGAGCAGTCCACCGTCCCGAATATACTGATTGTGCCCTTCCCTTTCTGCTAGTGTAGCCTTCCACTGTGTGCTAGCAGTAACATTTGCGGTCTATTAACAAATGTTCACCATGATCATCAATAGAGCTTCCGTCTATTCCCGGTAACCTTCGCAGGAATTGTGCGAATCGACAACTAACATGAACACAGGAGTAGATGGTGAATGCAGGTCCTTCGTGTCTGTGCTAGCCACGTTGGCTATGACCAAAGTGCATCCTGTCCAAGGTTGAGATAGCGCCTAATATTTGTCTGTACATATTGAGGACCTAGCGAGGATGATATCGACCGGGGCCGCAAAGCACGTCATCAACCTGCTGATTTACTCATGCTCATGTAAGCCTTGACAGAACAGTATTGGCGTCTGCAATGACCACCACCAACCTCGGGCCCCTGTCTCCGGCGACTCCAAATATTTGCAGTTGTAATAGGTTGGCAATTCGACTCATAATCGGCCCAAGCACTGAATATGGATCAAAATGTGGAATACGAGTCTGAATCTGTCCCGATATGAGTGGTTGTGCCTCTCGCGCCGCCCACGTTCGGGATGTCGCCATGGGACCCGCCCAAGACGACAGCCATGGTGGCGTCCTATTTGCCGGCGGACAAGTCGTGGGATAATATTGAAGCTGCATCCGACAGATTAGACCCTGCTATGTCCCACATGGAGAGGAAGATGCTCCTACAGTATGCAGGTGTGCGTGCATGAGCTCTACCCTAGCCAATATGTCACAGTCCCGAGAGAAAGACTCCAAAAATGACATTGTCGTCGCTGAGAGCGGAGGGGACTCTCCCGTGGGTTTGAAAGAAGCGTCCCAGGTGGGATCAGATGGACAGCCGTACATTGAGACGAAGAAGACATGGAAGTCATTCTTTTGGTCGAGTGAGTATCCAAAGATTGATTTTCCAGGCACATAACGACGACTTACTGGCCGATATAGCACTCGATGTACCAAAGGACGAAGCTCGATTTCTCACCAAGCTCGACCTGACGCTCATCTCTTCATCGGCTCTGGGCGTAATGTGCCGCTACTTGGATCAAGTTAACATTACAAATGCTTTCAGTACGTAGCCGGAGTGGTTATAGAGTCGGGTTATCTCGCTAAGACTCCTTGCAGACAGTGGTATGAAGGAGGACCTCGCGCTATATGGGAAAGAGCTCAACTACGCCACAGCCATTTGGAGTGCCGCCTATGTCTTTGGGTAGATTCCCTCGAATCTGCTCCTCACACGTGTAGGTCGTCAAGAACCCGAGTTGTGGAGTCGCGGTATGTACTGATAGGGAAACAAGGTCAACGATCCTCTTTACATGGCGTTTCTGGAGTTCGCTTAGACCGTATTCACATTCGCCCACGCCGGTGTCAAAAACGTGAACCAGCTCTACATATTCCGCTTCTTGTAAGTCTCCCTGACAGTGCTTGTAGCTTTTCCTTCAAGCGCCCTGGCCTCTGACTTCCTCGCAGCGTTGGCTTGTTCGAGGCCGGCCATTTTCCGGCAGTCATGTACGTGTGCTCGAGCTACTACAAGCCTCACGAGCTCGCACGACGCAACACGTTGATCCAAGTCTTCACCTCTGTCGGTCCTCTTTTCTCTGGGCTTCTTATGGCCGCAGTTCATGCCGGATTGAACGGCTCTAACGGACTCGCCGGGTGGCGCTGGATGTACATGTCGGTGCCCCTGATCATTGCAACCCTGTCGAGCTTTGTTGACGAGAACATAGAGTCTGTGGTTGTATATCACTCCCTTGTGCTATCTGGACGGCGTTCGCGATGCCGCAGTTGCCTTCCAGAGCGAAGCCCAATTGGTTTGTTTCCCCACCCTCTTAGGAGAAGCTACGCATCTGACATAATTCCTCCGCTGGCCAGGATCTTCAGCGAGGAGGAAATCCAGCTGGCCCGCTCCAGGATGCCAACCGAGCGCAAGTTCCTGACCGGGCTATTCAAGTGGGAGGATATCAAACTCTGGCACACGACGTGGCCAGTCTATTTATGTGAGCAACTTCAACCAAAGCTTGCGTACTTCAGATGCTGACAGGTCAAAGTTCCCTTGTTTTTCGCCTTCCTAACCCAGGTAGGTCAGTCTGGAGGATCTAGTAAGCCGTACCATCCTCCCTCCAGGCATAGTAGCGACCTAATAAGCAACAGTGATCTTCTGGGTCAAGAGTTACAACGTTCCCGGTAAACCGTCCGTATTTTCCGTTGCCGAGATCAACATCATCCCCCTTCGTGTAAGTTGCCCTAGGCCCAAAGGTAACAAAACCAAGCTCACACAGGCAGATCAACATTATCTCAATCGTCTGTACTCTGATAAACTCGTGGGTCTCGGGTCGCCTGCCAGGTGCGGCCAGATGGCCGGGCATGGTATTTGCAAGTGTAATGGCCATCATCTTCCCAATTGCCCTAGCTGCGACACCCGTCCACCCGGCCAACATTGCAACCCGATGGGCCCTTTACTGTAAGATCCTCCCAAACATTTAGAAGTGATTCATGAGGTGGCTTCTGACCAATTTTTCTTCCCACCAGTCTTCATCGCTCTGTCTGGAACCTGTGTCGGCATAACTTGGACGTGGGTAAACGAGACGAATCGAGATGATCCCGAAAAGCGGGCATACACGTCTGCATTGGTTCGTGCTACCCTCTTGGGTCTCTATCACAGGTTTCCTACCGTAAGCTGGTCAATTAACGAAATTCTAGATGAACGCGTTCGCTTACATCTTCAGCGCCTGGGTCCCGATCTTCACCTTCCCAGCCAACCTGCAGCCGTACATTGTCACTGGAAACTACATCACGGCCGGGTTCGGCGCGGCGGCGGCGATAACCGCTCTCGTCATGAGACACTTTTCTAACCGTGATCTCAGGCTGCAGTCGCGGGATACCTCGAAGGGCGTCTAAGGGTGGTTTGGGTTCACGCCCCACCGCTGAAGCCCACGCGACAAGTACTAGTAATAGAGACCAGGAGACGTTTTAGCATTGGCATATATTGTTCTAGGTCGTCATTACAGTGTGTGGTATTCGCATTTCGATACACCAGATAATAACAGAGACGTGCTTCTCGGACGAGTTCTAAAAAACAAAAAAGTCTAGACAACCGGTATCTTCACTCATTCGCGCATGTTCCATCGTGAACAATCGAGGACCGGGAAAAGAACAGTGGGAAGTCTGCTTGACAATGTTTTATTGACCATCATTTCAATCATTAACATGTATTCGTCCCTCTCTTGCCGAAGACCAGCAAAAGGACTAAGCTTCATTTCCGAAAGGACAGTATGGGTATCTCCTACGAACCGACCTGGAAAGGAAAAAACACATAGGAGAGTCAAGAAACACCACAAAGGAGTGACATCTTTTCCCAGCCCCAACCGAACCAACCCACCGGCCCACGTCTTCTCCCAAGCTCCAAAATGACCTTGCCTGAGCGCCGGGCATGCGTAATGGTGATTAGAAACACCGACGGGGAGGAAGACCCGAATAAGAATACCAGCACGTTAATACGTGATGTGATGCGTAGACGCCAAGAAATGAAGAGGAAAAGAAACAAGAAAGACTGTACTGAGCACATAATTTACTTCAGCCCCGAAACATCCTGCAGCCCACCCAAATCAGCAAACTGCTCCCAGGCCCAAGGGGGACTGACATCCCCGTCCACGGGGCTGTGCACCACCGACTTCTCCCACTCGTCGCTCGAGTCCCGGCGCTGCTCAGAAAAGACATCATCGTCACCCTCACCATCGCCACCGCCGTCGTTGTTCTTGGTCGCGGCCACGACCTGCCGGGAGGACGATGTCCCCGGCCGCCTGATAGTCTTGGTGATCCGCAGCGGCGACGGTGCGAGTCCCCAGGCGTCGTCCGAGTCCTCGGCGTCGCTGTTGGCCGCGGAGCTCCTCTCGCGCAGCGACGACACCACCTCGGCCAGGCTCCAGCGCTTCGACGGGCCCCCGGACGGCTTCCGAAAACGCTTGCTGCTGCGCCGGGGCAGTGGCGGTGGGGGCTCGGCCTTGGGTGTCGACGCGAGCATGTCGTCGCTGGAGTACATGGCGCGTATTGATTTGCGGGTGCGGTGGCGGCGGATGGGGAAAGTCAGGCTGTCGTATTGTGGTGGGGATGGCTGCTGCTGCTGCTGCTGCGCGGTTATGTCTGCGGGGACAGTGGCGGGAGCTTCAGGCGATCCGGCTATATCCGGGAGCGTGCTGTCCCATTTCTGTCTAAAAAATCGTGTAGAACTTGGGCTTCCATCCACGGTGGTGGGGGTCGTGGATGCACTGCTGTTTGTGTGGCTCGTCGAGGCTGACGATAGCGCTGACACATAGCTGCTTGTCGAACTTGTCGAAGCGGACCTGCATGTAGTTGTGGTGGGTGTCGTCGTGACGACCTTCAGGGAAGGCATGGGTTTAGATGCCTCCTTTATGTCTGGCAGCACGTCAAGGTCTTCCTTGGCTCTGTTGGTGTTAGTGTTAGTGACACCGTTCGTGCCGTTTCCATACCCTTGAACAACAATCTCATGGTATGCAGAATTCCGACTAGATGGACGACGGGTCGGCGTCGACGGCTCCTGCTCCAGAGTTTTGGTTCTGTGGCTAGGGGGTGTGCGAAATATACTCAATGACCGTCGAAGAGACATGGCTCTCGTGAGACTGCGAGATCGAGATCGGGAGTGCGAAGAGGGCGTGGTAAGGTCACCGTGACCTCTCCCGCTTGATGGACTCTCATCTCGGTGTGTCAGCGCGAAATAGTCGATATCAGGCTGGATTTCCGTGCTGTACGTGTTCAACAGGGGCGTCTTCACCGGCGGCAGGACGAAAGAAGTTGCCAGTGGGATCGCACTGATGGATCGGCCACGTGCTGCAAACGCCAGTGGAGGCTTAACTTCGTTGAGGGCCGCGCTGTCACTGACAGATCGTAATGGCGGGTGAGTAACACTTTGGCTTCGTCCCTCCCACGGCGGCAATCCTTTTGTTGAGACGCCAAGGTGATATTCCACCCTCTCTGTGAATTTGACCTCCCTCGGCACATCTGCACAGCTCCGAAGAACCTGGTGCATCGCGTAGACAAACAACCACCGCACCTTGCGGGCATCAACCTGGGAGACGGATCGGTCGGCTTTATGCGGTGTGAGAACCGAAGTCTCTTCGAATTGGCGGTACGCCAGGACCAGCCTGTTCTCCATAAGATGCACTTTGGTGTGATTGGTCGCTTTCATGAGTGCAGCGTGTACAACGAGGCGCTGGTCGGGGCGCAGCTTGCCGTCGCCAGCCCTTGCTGCGGCGACAAGTTGCCAAGGCATCGACATTCTTCGAGACTCCTTGCTCCTGGGTGTCTCTGGCAGAAGCGGCAGTGGGTGTTCCAGAGGCGAGAACTTGTTTCTCGAGTCAAAGGCCTGCACACTTTGAAGCGTACATAGCCCACCTTGCGCCTCAAAGGGGCTGTTGCCAGCCGTCGTGAACCTTTCATCGACAAGGTATTCGTAGAGCGCTTCAAAGTCCGCCTTCAGAGTGTTATACAGGTCAGGTTTGAACACAGTACTGTGCCCTCCTTGGGCAGGCGGAGGCGGGAAATACCCAAACTTGGTCGTGTAAAAGCCTTGGATGTAGTTCCTGAACCGGTCAAGATGGGCACGGGCTCCAGTGGACAAACCGAGGTGGGCTTCAGAAAGTTCCGTTTCGAGAAGATCACCCAACATTGCACCGGCGCGGCTGAGTCGATTGTCCAGATCTACTCTGGCCAGCCGGATAAGCTTCCGCGATACGACACTGATGCGCTGAGCCATAGATGTCAGCACATGCGGTGCCAAGTTGGAGGTAGCCTGGGGTTGGCGGCCTCGACGGACAGGGATGAGAGCTTGAGCTTACCGAATACTCTGGGCTTTTATACAGTTGCTCGCTCATCCCGACGCAGTGCGCAAACGCGTCAATGTACAAGTCTCGCAGCTCAAAGTTCTCGGCCACATGCAGAATAGCAAGGGCATGGTTGGGCTGGTGGCGCGTATCCAAATATCCCTCTTCGTCAAGGTAGCTCAGCAGATCTCGTTTGTTGTCCACCCCCATGTCGCGAAACTCTTGCATGCTGCCCTCTAGAGCGACGAGTGCATTTCCAAGGTGGTTTCCAACCATTGATCGTCGGAAAATCCAGGCAAAGAAATTCCTTGTCGCAATGTGATACTGCAGGGCCTGGGAGCGACTCGCTGTCGGTGGCGCGGGGATGTACAGGTCGACCCGACCGTTTTGATGGGCTTCTTCCTCTGATACGGATCGATCCACAAATGTTTCGATCAAAGGCGTGCATTGGGCGGAAAGAAGACATGCAAAGGGAACCTTGAAAGCGGGCCCCCTCTGCGACCTGCCCTTCTCATACAAGTGTACAAAACAGTCGCCGTTCTTGTACCATAGTTCCGGGTCCTGCTTCTGTCAGCGTGCTTGTCTTGGTTTTGGATGCTCAAGAACACCAACATGACTGTCGGCGGCTCACCTTTCTAAGACTGTCCCAGCCAGACATGATCCTGGCGCTGCCATCCCATCTCTTCACACTCAAGCCTCGTTGCATCCTCGCCTCAGCTCCAAGCAGTTCCCTTGACCTGCTCGACTTCCAGCCCCGTGACCGATCCGAGATACCATTATAGAGCATGCTGGCGACATCAGCAGGCCTCGACTCCGGAGAAAAACAACGCAAGTCCAAAGGGCCTGGGTCCAGCGTGGCCATGATGCGTTCTTTGTATGTCCGTCAGCTTATCCAGAGGCAAGCGACGAAGCTGGGTTGGTCCTTGTTGCGCCTCTCCCAAGCCCCGGCTGGCCGCGGTAGAGCTGAGATCCCTGGTGTGTTTGGGCGGGGGACAGGCTTGGTGGTAGCGGCTAGCGATAAGCAAGGCCCGCCAGCCTCCAATTATTGGTGTTAAAGTTTTGTAGCTACTGGGATGGAAGAGGACAACGGACCAGTCGGCGGCAGAGCGAGGTGTGTAAATCGCATACCCTGTTTCTCGCACACTGCATGAGGAGGACCTCGTGTTCAGTGAGGGGATCAGATCAACAAGGCAGAGGAGGGCACACAGGCCGTTGCTGCTGCGTTGGCGATGAGGGGAATCTCCCGACCATAAAACCGGAGGGTGGCAACGTTGAGGTGCGGAATGCGCGCAGATGGCGACATCTCCTTGAAACAAGTTTCCAGCAAGGTAACAGCAGTGAGAGGGTGAGGGAGGATTCCACCAGGTAGCCCACTAGTAATAAGATGGATTGCGTGTCTCAGTGCTGAGCATCCGCAAGGGCGGTAGCGCAAAGGCGGCGGTGCAACATCATGGCCCGAGCATCGCTAGGCAATCAGGCAATAAAGAGGTGAACTGCAAGCAATACCGATTGTTGGTGGGTGTGGCCAGTGCCTGGGCGTACGGCGGTGGACGGGTTCCTGTCGTAGCTCAGACGCCATGTTTTGGGCCGGAGTCCCGTATGGATCAACATTCCAAGGGACTACCGCAACGAGGCCAGTGAGGGACAACCTTGCAGCAGCCACCCGCAAGCTGTGCGCGGCCAGGCGCAGCTCCAGAGACAACCAGGTAGCTTGGCTCGGCTTTCCTCTTTATTATGCTCTGCCGTGGTCGGCTCCTAGTGCCCCCAATGCTGGCGGCAGGTCCGGAGCCCCAGCAACGCCGGAGACAGGGTCGTACGAAGTGCGACCTCATTCGCTGGCGGGAGGCCTTGGTAGTTGCCGCCCAGGCAAAGTTGCTGATGAATGATCGACAAGCTGTGAGGTGCTAACAAAGCATGCTAAGTGCCATCGTATTGTCCTTCCAGACGCTGATGATGCTCCTAATTGAGTTCAGTCGTATTGTCTGGAGTGCTTCCGAAGTGTCGGTATCACCAGCCCTTTTGCCGGGGACATCCACGTTTCTGCCAGGCAGCTCCGGTTCTCTCCAGCAGATGTCGCCGATCCCATGACGAGGTGGCACCTTGCCGATAGCATGGAAGGGGACGATGGCCGTGGAAGAGAGCCCAAGGCTGAGGGATGTGGCTTCGCCGATAGTACGGTTTACTAGGGGAACTGGTGGCATGGCGGACGGCATGGCCAGCAGCCGAGATGGGAAGGGCTCGGACCTTGTTGAATACGGCGCCAGGCCAAGGTTACCGGCCGTGTGCCCGACGAAACGCATCTCTCGGCCCGCCAGTCTGTGATCTACTTGACGGGGGCTTTGTTTCCCATGATGGCTCGTCCTTTGTCTTGTCAATGACGAATGATGATTGCCACAGGAGTGGATAAGTGCCATGCCACTCGACAGCATGCTGCGTGATGTGTCTCCATGGGATGACATGGCATGGCATTTGTCGCCGGTGATTAGTCATCAAACTGATGACAGTGTCATCGACTGAAGAAGCTGCAGCTCGTGGACGAGTGGGGGGAGGTCCACAGGTCGGACTGAGGTAGCCGACTGCGGTACCTGGCGAGTCCATCGTGAGCTCGGCCACAGCTCGCAGGGATCACAAGCGTCGAATGATTGGCGTGCAAAAAGCCAGTAGCGCCGACCCGTGCTGCAATATAAGAACCTCGCTCGCCTCGTATGGACATTCCCCTGAGTCCCCGGCAACACTCTAGCCGGAGGTTGAGATATTAGTCTACAGAATAGACTCTCGTAGTTCCCGTGTTGTTGAGGTTGTCCTGAGTCTGTCTCGCTGAAGGCCAGCCCGTCACATGCCCAGCCTCGACGCCCAGCTACGACGCTGGATTTGTCGCTGCATGGTGATGATGGATGACGAGACATGCGTGTATGTCTACGCATTGCCGTCTGACAGATGGCACTGCCCCCAGTCGGTCAAGACTCAGACATCTCCTGAGGTCCAGATTCATTGTCGTGCATGGTGCATGGTGCATGTGTGTCGCATCTGCGGAGCCTTTACGCGTGCTCTGCTCTGCTGCAGGCAGTTGCAGGTTTTGCGGAGGAGAGTAGAGTGGGTACGTATCGGATAGCAAGGATGGCGGATAAGATCATCGGCCCAAATGCACCCAAGCTCCGATGAGAGCCATCACCTTGCCCAAGTAATACTGTGGAATTGCAGTATCAATGTACCTGGGTACCTCTGCGCGCTCACCTTGAAGCTCACCGACGTGACCGGCCGTTTGAACGATGCGTGCAGGTCTGCCTCAGAGAGCGACATTTTGAATCAGCCCACATCTTGAATAGCCACAGGGCGGCAGCCGACTTTACTGCGTCGCAGTATGGACCTGTGATCTTGCCCTTTTCCAGCCAGCGTTGTCTGTCCGAGGACGCGTCTCGACACGCTCGACATCCTTCGCAACCAAAACTGCCCGCAGGTTGGGCCAAGCCCAAACCGCCGCGCGCCCTTCACGATGGCTGCATTGACTCCATACACCTATATTCAATGCCCCTGCTCCGACCCTGCCAACCTCTCTCGCCATAGCCACAGCGATCCCACCACCCCGAGCGCCACCGAGGAGCTCGACGCCTTCGAGCGGCCCTTCGACCCGCGAGCCCCTCGCGCGGCCTATAGCCTCTACCCCCTCGAGTACCTGCTCTACTGCGAGGACTGCCACCAGATCCGCTGCCCAAGGTGTATTGCCGAGGAAATTGTTACATATTACTGCCCCAACTGTCTGTTTGAGGTGCCAGGAAGCAACATCAAGAGCGATGGCAACAGGTACGGCCAACTCGTATGCCCCAAGTCGCGCTGACTTTCTCATATACCTGCCCGAGTAAAAAGTGTCTATTTCTACGCGGATTCGATCGCTGACTGCCTCGTAGGTGCACACGCAGTTGCTTCCAATGCCCTGTCTGCGTAGGGCCGCTATCTGCCACCGCCGTCGACCCGCCGCCCCCCTCCGACTCCGAGAGCAAAGAGGCATACTCCTCCGCTCTCCCATCCTACATTCTCACCTGCTCCTACTGCCAGTGGACGTCCAGTGAGATCGGCATCAAGTTCGACAAGCCAAACGGCATCTATGCGCAGCTTCAGAAAATACGCAACGGCGGCAAGACACGGCTGACGCCCAAGGAGCGCAAGGACAGGCGCAAGGAGGCCGTCACAGCCAGCAGCGGCGTGAGCTCGACGGCGCTGGGGTCGTCCGCTCTGCCGCCGATAGGGGAGGAGGCGCCGGCGGCGAGACAGCAGGCCCAAGCTGGAGCAGCCGAGGACCTCGACGTCGAGACACAGTTCGCAAACCTGAAGGCCTTCTACCAGTCGCAGCTCGCGGATGCCTCTGACAAAGGCGGCTTGTCGTCCCTCGGGGAGCTGGGAATTGGCTCGCCAGGATCCCTATCACGCATAATGAGCTTGTACACGGGAACAGGCCTGCTGGGCGACAAGAAAGCCAAGTCGCGGTCCAACGTGATGCGAGAGTCACTGGAGCCAGACGAGGGGCTGCAAGTCGCAGACCTGGACGAGACAAAGGCCATCGAGCGCCTGCACAAGTCCGCCTGGGACGAGACCGCATCACACAACCAGTCGAGCTCCCAGCCGCCTGTCAACGTGTGCGAGCCGAGCCTGCACGGCCGCTCGCGGTTCGTCGACGAGCTGCGGCCGGTGGCCTACCTCCTGCGCACGAAGCGCTCCAAGCGGTGCCCCGTCTGCCGGCACATCGTGTCCAAGCCCGAGGCCAAGGTGACCAACACGCGGTTCCGCATCCGCCTCGTGGCGGGGAGCTACATCCCCAGCATCTCGATGCGGCCGCTGCAGGCGACGTCGCTGTCGCAGAGCATCTCGGGCAACCCGTTCGCGGGCACGTCGACCTCTGCGCCCGCGGGGCCGCCGGCGCTGCTCGCGCCCCTCCGGCCCGTGCAGTACCTGCTCACCTTCAAGAACCCCATCTTCGAGCCCGTCCGCGTCACGCTGGCCACGCCGTCCGTCACGCCGGGCCGCTTCGCCAGCAAGGTGACGGTGCTGTGCCCGGAGTTCGAGATCGACGCCAACACGGACGTCTGGGACGAGGCCCTCAAGGACAGGCGGTCCCTGCTCCAGCAGCAGATACAGCAGCAGCAGCAGCAGCAGCGCGAGGACACGCCCGGTGGCGGCACGGGCCAGCCGTCCGTGGAGCCGGGCAAGGTGTGGGAGCGCGGCCGCAACTGGGTCACCATCGTGGTGGAGGTCGTCCCCGCGAGCCTGGAGCGCGCCAGGACGAACGCCAGCCTCGTCCGCACCGGCAGCGGCGGCTGGGGGGTGGGCACCAAGCGGGAACTGGACATGGGCCCGCTGCGACCCGACGAGGACGTGCTGGAGATACCGATGTTTGTGCGCCTCGAGTGGGAGACGGACGCCGCGGGCGACGAGGGCCGGGCCGCAGACATCAAGGGCGATGGGAGGGAGAAGAGGGAGCTTGCGTATTGGTGTGTGATGGGGCTGGGGAGGATCACCCAGGATTGAGCGACGCGTGGACATGATGGACAAAAAGAAGAGATGTAGAGCGCCGGGTTGCGCGAATGTAGCTGAAAGACAAAAGTCACGATACCCCGAATGGAAAGACATGCTTTGCAGCAAGACATTTCACGACGACATTCTTGCACGTTGGTACTAACGGTCACTGCATCTCAGACATGTCGTAGGGGCAGTGTTGGCGATTCATTGGCAGTTATTTCAGAACCATGCTTGTTCTATTCGATCCAAGCTATCCCGTGCTCCAGACCAACGCAACAAACGCCGCCGTGCCTCCCAAAAAAAAAAGACTTTTTTGCCATTGCCTACCGTACTTCCCATGAATCAATCAACCAATTGCCAGCCTCTAGTGAGTTGTCCACCAAAGACCTTGAGGCCCCCTTGGGTATCCGTCCATTTTGTTTTAATGGTCGCTTGGGGGTGGGGCGGCTGTTTGAGCCGGCCAGGCCCTCAAGCTTACAAGAGGCTCATCCATGGTGGGAGAGCGCGTCTAGTACTCGGTGCCGGTGGACTGGGGGAACTCGAAGGTGACACCGCGGCCGGTCAGCTTGCGGTAGACCTCGGAGTAGGTGTCCAGACGGTAGTCGACGCCGCCGCGCTCCTTCTCGTCGAGGATGACTTTGAGGGTCTTGGCGCCGTCCTCCTTGGTGCGGAGGCGCTTGCCGACGATCTCGACGGGGTAGACGAGGTCGGTCAGGATAGCGTCGTGGACGGCGGTCAGGGTGCGGGAGCGGGGGCGCTTCTGCTTCTGGGTGTTGCGCGAGCGGGTGGATCGCTTGGGGCGGGGCAGGATGCGGCGCGAGGCGAGCACCAGGACGTGGCGGTCGGAGAACTTCTTCTCCAGCTCACGGGTGAGGCTATTAAATATGGGGTGTCAGTGACAAGGAGCCATAGGGCTGTCATGTTGGGATATGGAAGCTTACCGCTGCTGGACACGGTGGAAACCCTGCAGGAGAGGGACGGGGACAAAGATGACAATAGCCTTCTTGCCGTGACCAACCTCGATCTATTCAAGATCACAAAGTTAGCCTGCGAGCTCCCGGATGATCTGCCTGTGTCCAGAACAGAACCCCGTGGACCGCTTCCCGTCCTATTCCACGTTGCACCCGAGTGTTTCTCTGTTTGTATGTATGCAGCGAGATGTTTTGTGCGGCATCTCTCGAAGTCGGAGCGATTCGTTGCAGGCAGACAAACGGTGTCGCACTCGGTGGAACGGGTAGATGGTCGGCCGCGAGATTCATGTTCTCGGAACCCAAGATGCTTTCTCTTCAGGATTATTTCCAGGTTTGATTCATACCTCCTTGGCAGAGACGAACTGCAGAGGTCGGAGGGCAGCCTTGAGGTCGGCGGTGCCGGTCTCGAGGTCGTAGAGGGCACCAGCGATGCTGGTCTCGAGCTCAGAGGGGTTCTGGCGGGAGGGCGAGTTCGCCGCGATCTTGTTGAGCTGGGGAGAAGACATTTTGACTGCAGGTGACGATATGACTTCCGTGGAGGAATTGGCAGTCAAGTATGTCGGTCTGGTGGATGGGATAGAGGTTGGTTGGTGGATGGAACGGGATGCCAGTTGTCGCAGATGTAAAAAAAGTGGTCAGGGCCACCCAGAAGTTTTTCGGGAGTGGATTTGTGGACTTGGTCCGAGCGTCGGGACTTTTAGGTGCGCAGCTGCACGCCAGCTGGCGGCTCTTGGCATAGGAACGACTGCAGACAAACCTCAACGACAGCTCTGCTTCGCCAGCAACAAAATATTTCTCAAGGTCTGCTGAGACTTTGGAAAAGTGTTATATGGGAATATTGCAACGTTCATATCTTACAAGGCTGACTTCACCGTCTGCTACCCTGTCCTGCACGTTCATTGAATTCTTTAGATGTCTGTCTCATGCAGCAATAACTAATGAGGATTTGAACCAGTTTTCTTTGCCACGTGTATCTCAACCGCGCCTGAATTTCCCCATCTCACAGACACCGTGGCCTCCAGCACTAACCCTCAAGCTCCGTTGAACCACTGAAAAACAGTGAGGCGCACGGAGTATCCTCAAGTGACAATGCTTGCCCATCGTGGTCGTTTACCTGCACCAGGTACCTATCGCCAGTAGTGAGCTTCACCGTCCTAACCAAATATCTGTGTCGGCATGAATTCGGCCCAGTAGAAATCAACATGGAATTCAGTAATCTGATAAGCTTCAGTGTGTATGTCCTTTCGCAGCATCATGTAAGATGTTGGCAAGCACAAGCTACCAAGTCCTCATATACACACCCATTCAACTGGTAGCATTGTTCAAAAGCATCAATTTGTGTATTTGTCTAACATCCCAATACGGCCAGTAAGGCTGTAACCATAAACACCCAGAACCACCATGGAGTAATTATAAGTCTACAGCTGGTTTCATCTACAACCCGAAAATGCCGCACATGACCTCTGATCTATACTGCTTTCCACACCACGCCTATAAGTACAAGAATCTACAGTTGAGCCATCTTGGGTATTTGGGCGCAGTAATAAGCCTACCAGTGAACGAACGTTAGCATCAGGGATCAGGCAGAGGTCACGTTAGACCCTAATATCAGAGGTCATAAACTCACACTCTCGGCGCCAGCACCAACAGCAGGCGAAATCATCTTCGCGATCCGAGGGATCTGGATCTTCTTCAGGTAAAGCCTGGCGTCATCGTCGCTGACCTCCTTGTTGAATATTATATTGCTGGGAAGACGGGGGTTGCTAATGGCTGGCCGACCGATGCCAACCATGTCGCAGCCGCCCTCTGCCACCGCGGCCTCCATGCCTCGACGTGTTCGGAAGCCGCCGGTGACCATGAGTGGGAGTTCGGTGAACTTGTGGCGGATGGCCTTTGCGAATTCCAGGAAGAAGGCCTCGCGGGACTTGGTTCTGTCGGACTTTGCTGCGAATTCCTTGCCGCCGCTGATCATCTAATGACATGAAATTAGATTTTACGGTCCCCATTTGATGTATCATGTATTCCATCAAACTTGACAGATCGCAACAAGGAGCAAGACAGGACATGGTCGAAGAACGAGCGAGCTCGAAGAGCTGAGGGAGAATTCCGGCACGAAATCAAAGGGGGTTGCGTCACACTCACCAGAGGGTCCTCGTATGTCCCACCCGATACCTCCAAGAAGTCGATCCCAGCCTCGGTGATCACCCGCAACTGCTCGATGCAATCATTGAGTGCCGAGTCGGACTGGTGGTCGACGCTGTTCAGCTTGATCCCGATGGTGAACCCCTCGGGTGTCACGGCGCGCGCGGCCCGGATGATATCAGCGACGATCTTGACCGCCTTCTGCGGGGTCCCACCATACTCATCCGTCCTCTTGTTGGACTTGGGGCTGAGGAACTGCGCCAGCAGGTACCCGTGGGCGGCGTGGAGCTCGATCCCGTCAAAGCCCGCGTCGGCGCTCAGCTTGGCCGCCCTCGCGAACTGGGCCACCACCTCCTCGATGTCGGCGTGACTCATCTCGCGCGGCGTGCCCATGACCAGGGCCGAAGCCAGCCTCGCCAGCAGGCCCGGGCCCAGGTCCAGCGGCACGGGCGAGGGCGCCACGTTCTTGGTGAAGAAGCCCTTCGTGCCGGCCCCGAGTGGGGACTGCCGCCCCGGGTGGTTGAGCTGCACGACCGCCGGCGTCGAGCCCGTGGGGCCCTTGATCGTCTTCGCCCATGTCTTCCATGACTCGAGCTGCTTGGCCTCGTTGTCGATGATGGACGTGTCTGTTGGCTGGCCGAGGTACTTTGTGTCGACCTGGACGTTGCCCGTCAGGATCATGCCCCAGCCTGCGTCTGCCCAGGCCCCATAGGAGCTGTTCATGGCTTCGCTTGGCAGGTAGTCCGTGGCGGAACCGGCCATCGCCTCCGCCATGGCTGCTTTGACGAGCCTGTTTGGCAGAACGAGGCCCGAAGGCAGGGTGATGGGTTTTGAAATCTGTAGAGCCATGATGTGCTGTGGTCGTGTGTTGAGATTTCTGTGGTGCTGCCTTCTCTGTTAGGTTATATCTCAACAGGGAAAAATTGTGGTAGAAGGGTGAGGCTCTTCGAAATGGGAAAGTGAGCTGCAGCCAGCCACATTCGATATATTTAGCTGTTATGGGTTAAGCGAGGGGCACAACGGAGTTATAGACATTGATTTTCGACTTCCAACAACATCAGACTCTTCGAGAAGATTAGGAATCATGTTTTGCCAAATAAGCTGTGATCCATTTCTTGTCCCATATTGCCCCGTCGCTGTCGAGGTGCCTCGGCAAAATTACAAATCGGACGTTCCATTTCGCACGACCAACCCCTGCCCATGAAACCCCTGCGGGACCGCGCCAGTCAAATCCTGCCGGCTCGCCGTCGGTGGGGCGCTCTACCAATGTGGACGTCGGCGACTCTCTGAACGGGTCGATAGACTACGCGCTTCCGGGACGGGGGCGGAGCTCGGAATGCCCGACATGAATTTGTCCCGCTGGACTTTTCATTCCACACGCACCAGACTCGGGCTATAGTCGATAATTTACAAAGGAGACCCAACATGAGTATATCAAGATGTGAATCAAGCAGTCACACGTCCAAATCCGCCATCATGTTCGCCAAGTGGTCGTCGTCACTGTCGTCGCTGCTGCTCCCGCTGCTCCCGCTGCTACTAGTATCCCCAGCATCGCCTCTCACAAGCGACGGTACCAGCGTTCTGATCGCGCGCTGAAATCCCGCTGTGCGTACTGGCATGCTAGGTATTCCGACTCGGGCGGCCAGTCCCCTATTTAAAGCGCCTCTCTGAGTCCCAAATCTCAGCCGCGTTGGCCTATTAAACATACCGAGCCGGGCGGCTGTTCCTGTTCTTGCAGCGCCTCCCTGAGCGTCCCGCCTTTGGCCCCTGGTGACACGGTTGCCCTGCTGCCCTGGCCCCAGTAATATTTCTGCGGGCGTCGCTCCAATGATTCGCTGGCGGCGTCGTACACCACGTAACGCAATGTCTTCTGCTGTAACTGAGGCACCAACACCGCTCATGGGATCACGCCTAGTATCTGATCAGTAATAGTCTGCCTTCGGTACTCGTGTAGCTTTTTGAGATGGAGGTTGGTGTGGCATCGAGACTTCGGAATGATTATAAATCATGCAAGACTGGGCCCAGCTTTGCACAGGGATCGACTTAGGATACTCACGGCGGCGGCGGGGGACTCCCGAGGTCTCGAGAAGCTCCGCGATCGAGGTTCTGTCGTCTTCATCATAGTCCCTACGGACCGCTTTCATCAAGATCTCTTGTAATTCCGGCATCTGAGGCCGCTTGCCAGGAGAATGCGCCATAATCCACGCAATTGTCATGCGCAGGCCCTTATCGTAGTGGTCGAATGCTTCGTCGAGGACAAAGCCCCATACTGTTACGGAAACATTCAGCATCTCATGTATTAACTTCATGGTGGTATCTCGGGTCAGTTTTTATATGGCTATCCTTACCGTGAGGACTTCGAAATCGTTCTCCCTTAACCCGGAAATAGTTTGTGTGGTGCCTATTGGCGGCCTGTCGTACCAGTTCTGTGTGATGAGGCTGACCATAATCTAAGGCACAGTGAAGCCCAGTCAGCTTGTATATAAACGGTAGAGAAATGGTAACGTTAGTTATTTCGTACCGTTCCCATCTGATACAAATTTGTCCACCATCCCATTCGTCCAGCTGTGTCATCTTGTTCAAGCATAGTCTTTAAGTCATCAAAGGCCTCCCACGTTTTGGTGAACTGTTCCTAGATCATATCAACGGCTCATTGAGCTACCATATGACCGGATGAATAATGCAATGAGCAATTCGACTTACGGGTGTGTGTGTGCCAGGGTTTCCTGCGGTTCTACAGAACACTAAGCTGGGACTACGTAGGTATTACATGCATTTAGTATGGTCCTCAAATCCCTGTAAGACGGCGATTTTCACTCACAATAGATCTTCGTCCTTAAAACAACACTGGCCAACGATTCCAAAATCCCCAATCTGGAACTTGTCAGCTTAATTGCGTATCAACATTGTCGGAGCCCTTGCTCCCTAATAATTATGCCTGTGGTGCTTGCATTCTATAAATCAGACCGGTCTCGCTGCTATCAGATATCCGAGGGAAACACATTGGTTTATATTATGTTGTGTAGACCCTGTCAAGTCATTTACCGCAGTATGTTATGTTGCTTTAATTGCTGAGAAACGGATTTAAATGACACAAAAAGGATGGCGGCGTATGAATTGAGATTTCTGTTCCAGGACGGACATTGTGGTGTGACAATACGTCTTTCTGTAGGGTCACATGTAGCCCATGGCCCAGGTAAGATGGACGACAATTTAATTGAAACGTATGAATACCTTGCAGATGGGTACCTCATCATGAGAGTGTACTCCAGGATTAACATCATAGTCGCCGATCATAACTAGAAGTTTTTCTTAGCACGTACTTCTCATTTCACCTTGAGGATAGCTTACCATTATTGTAGTTGATATCCAAATTTATGATGACATCATCCTTCGGGGCGTTTAAACGGCCGTTGCTCCTCGTAGGGACCAGCTCTTCACTGAGTGGCACTTTATCGCCTTCTTCGGCCTTGAGGCCGAATGACCACCGATCTGGGTAGGCCATAGCGATACAAGCTCGAAAGACTATCGTTCCGTTCAGTGTGATTCAGTGGATGGCATTACCATTTTTCACTTACGGCAAAGAAATATTCTCCACAGATCGCTGATTTTCAACCATACCTTAGTTTCACTCGTCGAAATCTTGCGTAAAAGCCTGTCAATAGTACCGTGCTTCCTAGTACCTCCCAGTTAGCACTGCCATCATTGAGGTTTACGAGTAAATCTCGTAGAGTTCTTTGCAGTAGACGGGAACATCTCACTAACATGAACTCCATCAAATACATTTTTGGGTCGTCGTCGTTCTCATCGTCGTCCTCTATACCATCGAAGCCTTGGATGAATTGCCGTTGGACGATATGCCTTGCACCAACCATGGTCTAGAAAGAGATGACCCGGATAAGCCATCGGAATTGACTCCATAAAACGATGCAAGATGGAGATAGCAGGGCGACGAGGTACTGCATGTCCTCTCCGCTCTCACTCACCCTCATACATTCTTTCTCCCAGGCTAAACCCTCGTCGGCACCATTTTGATCTTCTCCCGTGTCGTATTTGGCGACGATCTTTCGCGTCGTGCCATCATCAGCGTCCATCTCAAAGAGAACGGCCGTCCCTCGAGTCCCTGCGCCGAGGATTTTGAGATACCGCAGGCCCAAGGGGACCAGCGCCTCGGTCGTTGGATGCATGCCATCCTGCAGCTCTGAATTAAGTTGGCGAGCGATTTCAGGGTTAACATCTCGGGGCGCAATCTCGTGAAACGGTCCCCGGATCGTCGTCGCTGGCGCCGCCATCTGAGGCGTGCTTGTCCTCGGGACAGTGAACTTGGCTGTTTTCTCTTCGATGAACTCTAGGCTTGCGCGTTCCAAGAATTGGAAGGTTGGAACCGCGCCCTGGTAAAAGTAGTCATAATACAGATAACTGCAAATCAATTCTGAGCAAGCAAGTCGATTGCTTATTTTCGTCATCGCAGACATAACTTACCTCCTCTTTAGTTCTTTCTGTATTGCTTCCCTTACAACTAGCGGTACAGCGCTCTCTTCTAAACCATCTACAACCGACCTTCCCGAGGCTGAACGAGTGCTAGCGCCCCGAAAGTTTGAGCGAGCGCTTACAAAGGTGCCGGTGGCAATGCTGGACCGAGCTGTCAAAGGTCTTGAACGCGCGCTCACAAAAGAGCTTGAACGAGAGTCGGGCAGAGCGTTGGACGTGTTGTGGATCTCCTTCAACGCCGTGTGAAATTGGAGATACAAACTGACTGTTGAACCGAAGCACAAAATAGTCCGTTGGGCGCTGCATGACCGGGTTTCAGCTATTTGCTACGAACGTACAATGACAGACAACTGGGGAGAATGCTCAAAGAATAAGAAACGTCCCGGAAGAGATTTAGTTCATCTCATTCCCGAAGAAAGAGAAGACCGAAACACTACATTGGTTCAACGACTCGCTTTGTACTCTGCCAGAAACGGGTGACGGAGCGACATGTGAGCATGGGAATTCGTGAGCTTCAATATCATATCAGCCTTTTCATTTTAAAAACAGGCGGATATCAGGAGATATGTTGCTTGGATTCATACTGGTGTTGTAAGATACCAAAAGTTCATACCCTAGATTGCAAACTGCGTGGCGATGAGTCCGACTTCGCGGCACAACGGTTTATCCAGAGTCAGCAAACACCACGGACAGATTCCCCTGCTAGAGGGATATTTTTGAAAATAGATGTTAATCAGAAGCGCGCTGTGGATTGTTTGGGTTTGGAACTTGATGAGAATTTGCCGCTGTGATTATGACTGGCATCCCATTTTTTGCCTGCAGCCATATTCAAGGCCAACAGATTCCGGTGTGTGAAACACAGATTTTGGCACAGAACTTTGAGTGTGATTTATATTTCATGATTTGTGGCGGCGTAACCATCTTTTAGTGACGACGCTGTGTCCAGCATTGTGGAAATAAAAGTTCGGATCAATATGACCGTAGCAGTCTAGACGACCCATAATCTATCTTGGCCTGGTGTCGGTTCTTCACCTAGGACTGTCAGAACTGCATACTTTTGTTCATTGGAAGTTGCATGTGGAAGTTGCGCTTGCATTCCAAGTTCTGATAACCAGGTAATTTGAATAACAGGCTCCTGTTCTTCAAGCAGTGGCGTCCACTCCCTTGGTTACACGATCTTGTAACTGAACTCATATCAATGATGAGTTCCTTCCAAGCATGGGACACGGGGTTTTTTTTTTTTAACCCAATGGTCACCAGCTTTCGAGGGTGGGGTCTGCATGATCCGTTTAGAGGCATGGCACCTTGACCAACGCAGCGGCAGCTTTGGCAGTGAATGAGAATTATCAGTGAATAAGTAGGCGAATGTCATAATTCTAGACAGCCATGCGTCATCATAAGTATGTGACCTGGTGGATTTGGCTTGTCCAGGGCTACCTCTCTTCACCTCAGTGGTGGGCCTTGATACAGCTTCCTTCCACTCATGCCAAATCTCGTCAAATCTCGATCCTTTTCAGGATGTGGCAGCACCAGTCCATTCGAAAATGGACCAAACTCAGCAGACAACAGTCTCGTCTACAATTGGGAGGCTTCCTGCCACCGGGGACGCGAGCTGTAGTCAACTGAACGAAAGCGAGACGCCCTCGAGCTCCGTCCTCGATGGTACGGCCGAGGCATCGCACCGTGTTATACAGTCGAGTGTTGCAGCCGAAAATGACAGACACGGGCAGTTTCCATTCGCAAGCAAGTTGTTTGCAGCCATGAACACGGACACAATCCGAGTCTGCGCAGCTTGGACAGTCGGGTCCCTTGTTGTCATGTCAGTCCTGTGCCTTCTCCCACTGCCGTTCGCCCAGCAGGTCTTTAGTAAAGCTCACTAACGAGAGTCACAACAGCAGCTTCATCTTCGTCCTCACTTTCCTCGTCAAACCTTCGTCTATCGACGTGATCCCACACGACTTCATCTCCACCAACACCGCCAAGACCAACAGCCAGCCGATCGGCGGGGAGCAGAAGTGGCTGGACGACCTTTCCCACACAGTCAAGCCCAGAGCATGTCACTCGCACAACGACTACCTGCGGCCGTACCCACTCTTCTCAGCCCTCGCGGCCGGCTGCTCGAGCGTCGAGGCAGACGTGTGGCTCACAGAGGGTGGGACTGACCTCTTGGTGGGGCACGATGAGCCTTCACTCGCCGCGGACCGCAACCTCACGAGCATGTACCTCGACCCGCTTCTGAGCATTCTTGACAGCGTCAGCGTGAACTCGCAAGGCACCACTAGTGTGGAGACTTCCCAGCCCAAGGGAGTCTTCAGGACGGAACCAAACACGACACTCGTGCTGCTCATCGACGTCAAGACTCGAAGCAGCGACACCTGGCCGCTGGTGGTGGAACAGCTCTCCGCGCTGCGTGACAAGCGGTACCTCACGCGGTACGAGGACGGCGGCCTGATGTCCGGCCCCATCACCGTCGTGGGCTCGGGAGACATTGTCTCCGACCACAGTGTGTTCACCAGCACAGGTGCTGACCCAAATCGGCTCTTTGACGAATACCACGACTCGTTCCTCGACGCACCACTGACCTCCCTGCCGCAAGCCATCAACACCTCCCAATACAGCAGCTTCATCCCTTCCAGCCCAGATGGACTAAACCAAGAATGGTCCAACAAGACAGCCTACTACGCCTCAGACTCCTTCAAGGCGACCATTGGGTCCGTAATCACAGGCTTCTCCCCGTCACAACTGTCCACCCTGCGCACCCAAATCGCCACTGCAGAGAGGCTCGGTCTCAAGAGCCGGTACTGGGACACTCCAGACTGGCCTGTGGGGTACCGCGACTACGTGTGGGGCGTTCTAGAGCGCGAAGGGGTGGGCGTGCTGAACGTGGACGATCTGGAGGGCGCGGCCCGAGGCGGGTGGAACGCAGCAGGACAGGCGTGGGCGCGTGACACGGCGTGGATGGTTTCCATTGGCGTGTGGGCCATTTGCTGTGGCATAGCTGTCGTCGCGTTGGGCTGGAAGCGACGGCGTGTGAGTGCGGCGAAGTATTCCGAATAGCCTCTATGCCAGGTGGTCAATGGCCCTGTCTCTTGCGCCCACGAGACCTGTCCTGGCCCCCTCGTCGGTCGGCGTGGTTCCCAGTTGCCGTGACATGGGTATGGTATGTCTCTGCTGGGCTGACGGCCGGATCTCTCCGACGTGCTCAATCATCTTCGGGAGGACTTTTGGTGACAACTCCAAGGCCGGTTGATCTAGGCAACCAAGGGAAGCTTACCACAATCGTTTCACGAGGTAAAGCAAATCCATCGTCCTGTTCTGTAGACTTACATTGACTATAATTGCACATACCATCCATCGTTAAGAAAAGAATCCCGAAAACAACGCTGTCCAGATGGTTTGTACCCAAAACGCCCCTGCACCTCCCTAGCCGCGAATGAGCCCGAAGACGAATCGTGAAGCTCACCTACTCTGAATTAAGTATTGGCGGCACATCCCGCCCCCCAAGATATTCTTGGACGAGCCTTCGGTCGCTGCTGAAACCTCGTGACTTGGATCGTTTCATTATTTGCCACTCTCCCGGACTGCATTAGTCATTCACGGTCATCGTCCACTGACAGCTTTCCGCCTATCTCTACTCGGCGCGGAGCAGCAATATCAACGACAACCCTCATATACCTTCAGTCCAGTGCGCGATATACCCAAAGCTCATCCAGATGGTTGCCATGGCGAGGACCAGCAAGACAGCCTTGATGATCGCACCCCGAATCTTGCGGGTGTTGTGGCCCCGGAACCCCCTCTGGAAATCACTAATGGTGTTCGTGAAGGGGAAAGGGGCTGCGGGGGCGTCCTCGCCCAGGAACTCGCAGAGGGGGCCCCAGCCCTGGCTCACGTCGTACTCCAGTAATCGCTCCGGCGGCACCAGCTCGCGGACGAGGTCATAGTGCCTCTTGAAGACCTCGACGCCGCGGTTCTCAAAGTCGCCCTCGAAAAGCCGGTCCCAGAGCGCCACCAGCATGGGGCGGTAGAGCGAGAAGGCCCAGTCGAAGTGCGAGACGACCTGGGAGGTGGGGTCCGTGATGCCCTGGTATATGGTTTTGGCAGTGGACCTTGGTGAGGTTGTCAGACAAAAACAGGCCCAGAGTGAGGAATGGAATGGGGGAGGGGAGACTTACTTGTGCCACGACTCGGGGTCGCGTATCGTGAGGATGACCTTGGCCTTGGGGTACGCGGCTATCAGCTCCGGCGCGAAGGCGGCGGCGGGCAGGTCGCACACGGCCTGGCAGTGGCCGAGCAGCTGGTCCCAGTCCTCCTTGTCGAACTTGCCCTGGCCGTCCCACTTGGCCTTGATGGCCTGCATCCACAGCTCGCAGTCGCGGGGCGTCTCCGTGCTGGCTGCGCGCATGTGGTATGTCTCGAGGTATCCCAGGGACCTCAGGGCCGTTCGGACGGCTGATGGTGGGATTGTGTCAGTAGTCCCGCGGTGAGAGATGGGTTCGGTGGTCGATGTGATCGGGAAACTCACACATTGTTCCCGTCCGGCATAGGCCCAGCACTAATACCTTCATCGGGACGACACGTCTGCATTGCCGCCTGTCGATGTTTGTGCCGTCCCGCACCAGGACCGGTGTCCCTCGTGTGTCAGAACCGGTCATTGTGGGCGATCAACCGGCCTGCGAGCTGTCCGGCCTGGAGTTGGCAGGAGAGTGAGTTGCTGGCAAGGCGCGGCTTAGTTCGAGTCTTGAATTTCAGCGATGTTGAGCCCGTTCCGGTATGCGATGAGACTACCTCTGTGGCTCTGTTTCCACGTGTCGTGATCCGGGAATTGACTGCGGGCGCGCTCAGGAGACGGACTACATGGGCAGGCAATCGCTCCGTCGATGCAATGACATTGAAAGATGATGAATTCAATGCACAGCAGGAAGAAGCGGAGTCCAAGACTCTCACCCGAGCTCCCGAAGCGAGCAGGAAGTTCAAAGTGTGGTGATGTCTGAGCTCTCAGTTGTGGGCAGACCGGATGGCATCCCGGTCAGGGGTTGGAAAAAAACGGTCCAAAGATCCAGAAGGAGATCCTGGGTAAAGGAACCGCCAGGGGTCGAGCTGCAGTTGGTGCAGGGGTATAGTAGGGGTACGATGCCAGTAGTGGTGGTCTAGGGTACCAATCACTCTCGGAACTGCATGCGCGCTGTGTCATGGCCCTGGGGTAAAGTTCAGTGGTGAAATCTGAAGTGGGCCCACCGTTCCTTTGCAAGCCCTTGGAGCTCCACCCCCACTTCACACACGGTGGTATTGGGCACCATCATTGGTCACCGGTGGCGTATAAGCCAGTCAGTGCAGTAAACGACGACTTGTACGATGGCCATCTGGTGCTGCAACCTGCCCACCAGAAGCGAGACGACGGGAAACTGATACATCACTTGGAAATTTGCTGAGTGTTGAGTTCCATCCACTGTGCCCAGCACCCCATAACAAGGTCCGGTCTACTCTGTTCGGTAGACCATGCTATAGCCAGACAAGCCATGGGAAAGCGCGTAGAAAAATGCTGGAATACATAACGGGCGGCACTACAAAATCTTTGCTCTTCTTTACTTCTGGGTAAATTGCTCTGTTAGCAGTCGAGCGTATATGGTCAAGTCTAGGGGCGGGCCTGCACATTAGTTCTACACTGCATACAGGCGGCCAAGGAAAGAGGTGGGCCTCACCATCGGCCGGATCACCTTCCGCGTGTGCGACGACCAGGACGACGTATCAAATTTGATTTCTGATTCACCTATGTAGCATCAGCAAATGTGAGGTATCTCGAACGGTCCCACCGGCATGTCTGCCAATTCTTACTACCATCGGCTGGCCTGTTGTTCCGCAGTGACACAGGACCTGTCAATACAGACACAGCGATCATGATGTGGAACTTCACTCTGAGAACCTGCCCAAATACTATTGACAACCGTTCCAAGATTGGTCTTTACAAATAAGTCAGAAACTCTCTCTTATCAAATGAAAATCCTCAAGACCATTATACTGTGCAGGACTAAGGGATATATTTTGTGTAGTAGTATCCTAAAATCCACTCTCTACCTCAAACCAGCAAAGGAAATAACGATAAATGCTACTAGTACGCCTAAGAACCAAGCTCTCAGCCCAAAAACCTCAGTTACTATGCATGGCTCATTTTCTTTGGAGAACCCAATACTTAAGTGTCTCATTATTCTTATCTGGAATCTGAAGAATAATACTCTTATTTGGACCAGGGAAAAGACCGCTATGACCTTCCTCAGCGAGGTCAGCAGTATTTGTGGCAAATAGTAATCCAAACTCTGCCCCATCAGTAGTGAAAGTTACGGAATTGTTGTCCGTTAATGTAATCATGCCTAGTTTGCAGATTAGAATCACCCTTTCTGGGTCCGGGAACATCATTAATGTCTCAGCAAATTTGCTTGGTTGAAACTTCAACGTGCGCCTTATATTGGTACACTCTTGACAGTGGTGTTGACATCTTGAGGAGCAGACGCTACCTAGATGGGGCACCCGGATATTGTTGATAAGGTTCTAACATCTTTATCAGCCGCTGCTCTAGTGTTAGAAAACGTCTCTGATAGTATCTTCCCGTTTTTTCACTGCCGAAACTACAGATCTGCACCTACCTATATGTGGCTCGACGGCATGCCGGTCGTTTGCTCTACTGATTACAAATGTATAGCTGTTGGAACTCCTTATGTATTGGTTTGATCGAGTTCTGCAGATTAGCTTACTCTTCACGCTGCGGCCAATACACAAAACCGTCAATCCGAGCCTCAGCCCCATGTAAGCCGCCCTTATCGACACCATTTGCAACCACTTTGGCACAATATCACAGTCATCCGTCTTGTCAAACTTCTCATAATTTGACAGCAGCTGACCACGCCACCTTTCCATCCTCTTCAGCGATCTGTTGATCAACTGGCTATCTCTCTCCATCTCGGAGTATCTGAGCCGCGTCCAGCCCCCAAGCTGGGTCCGCTTTAGTTGCACATCCTGTGCCCGGCCGGGGTATCCGCCCGTGGGATTGCGGGTATCTGCGCCTCCCGGGCCGTTCTTCGCGTCCTCAGACGAGATAATCACGGTCGCCACGACCGGGTCGTCGTCTTGCCCACCCGCTTCGGTATCTTGTTTTCCCTTGTATGGGTGTTTCCCACCGCTACTCCCCTTTCCTCCATGCTTGCCCTTAGTCTTATCACCAACGCGCTGCTTCGGCTCCTTCGCGGCAGAGCTGCCCCCAGTATGATGCGGGAAAAAGTGCACACGCCGCGAGAGAGCCGACCGCGGCAGGAAAACGGATTCTGCATTCACAAACGCAAGTAGCGCGTCACTGTCGCCCCCCCCCTCTTGCCCATCGGTCCCCCTCTCCTTCGCGTCGACGTGGGCAAACAGCGGCGCGCGTACACCACGCGCAGGTGGGGGTTGCTCTGGCATGCGTAGACGTGATCGCCGCCCTCGCCGTCGCTCCAGTCCCACGTGAGCGTCCACGGCAGCGGCGTGACGGACATACGGCCGTCACTACTCTCGCCGCCTTCGCTGGTGTACCACGCGGGCCGGAGAGGGCACGACATTCGGTAGATCAGCCGCGGCAGGCTGAGGGCCGGTCTACGGCGTGATAGCCTGTATGTCGAAACGCCGAGGCGGAGATCGCTGATTTCTTTTTTTGGAACAACCTATCAATGGTTCCTCCTGCTGTGCTGATCCACTATTACCTAGGTATGTTGGTACCGTCCATGTGACCAACGATGCAACACAGTTGCCAATGCATTGGAGAAAGCCTTGCTTAGTCGGCCCTTATTGATTCTTTCCTCTTCGGCAGTCCCACAATTGCACATGCACACTGCCAACAGTGCTCTGTGCAGATACGAGGGCGTCTCGCTGGCGAATAGGGGCCAAGGGTCCATTAGGCGATGCACGTCGGGCAGGGGTGTGATCGACAGGCGCTTAGCCGCCGGCCGCTGCGCCGCTTGGGGGCTGAGGCCGCTGTAGGCTGGAACAGCAGGCTGTCAGGGTCCTCCACCCACTTCAGACACTTATAAAAGTCGATGTTCCTTAGAATTGCTGGTTTCACAAGCCCACAATTCATGAGCTTTCTTCATTATCACTGCAAATATTTCAATTTAGTTCAATCACAAGATGTCAGGCGTCGAAATAATCGGACTCATCTCGGCTGGTATCGAGGGTGTCAAGATATGCAGGGAGATATACAAGACCATCAAGGACACAAAAGACCTCCCCGCCGCCTTCCACGAGGTCAACAAGCAGCTCCCACTCGCCCAGAACACCCTTGAAAAGGCCCAGCAAGCTGCTGAGGCCGCAGCCTCCGCTGGCAACAACGGCCTCAACAGCCTTTCCAGCGAAGGAGAGTCGGTGCTGGCCACAATCTCCACCTGCAATAAGAAGATCGAAGAGCTCAAAAAGATCTTCCGCAAGGCGCGTGACCTGCGCGAGGACGGCCATCCCTTTCGGAAGGGTTACCGCGCCATCGTCGAAAAGATGGGTGGCACAAACCACCGTGTGGAGGAGTTGATGCGCGGTATCCTGGACAGCGTCCTTAGCCTTGGCGCGAACCAGGTCTTCCGGCTGGCCACGCGCGACCAGGTCGACAAGATCAACCAGGCCATCGAGGCACTGGATGCCGTGGAGCCCTCTGTCGAAGAGAACAAGCACGCGACTGGGAACATGTTTAGTCACACCGGGAGCGGAAATATCAACAGTCAATTTGGCGATGGCGACATGTTCAATGTGCACAGTGGCGGCAACGTGAACAAGGCCGCACGTATGAATGTTGGGCAGACGCCTGGTTATGCAGGATAGATGGCAGGACTTACAACATGAGAGGGCTCTTGAAAGGGTGATGATAGATTTGGTCTTTTAAAATATATCTACGATCTCGGCAATTATGAACAGCTTCAATAGCGAGCTTGGATGAGTGCGCTTTCCAGTAGTAGTCCCACCTGGACAGACATCAAAGGTCCGCCAGGAATCAGTGCAATATAATTACGAGGCCGGCGTGCGGCTCCTTGTTCGGTACGATAGTGATAGCTCACAGACTTCTCCCTCTACCGCCGACGTCGCACATGGGTCATCTAAATAGTAACAAAGCCGCGAGTGCAGCATCACGACAACGGCAGTATCAAAGGACGGAAAGTACAGTGTAACGCTAGTTGGCTCCAGCGCCAGGCGCCTGACGATTATCCGATCCGCTGGACCGGCCAGGCTGGCTTCGCTCTCTTCGGTGGTGAGTTTCTTCCCACCGTTTACAAGAGAACAGTATCTCTATTGACATGAAATCGAGGCTCCGCGACCATCACGAATTCAACACTGGTCATCTCCAGCTCGGGTGTAACGTGACACCTTTCCAATTCCCCGGCGTTGGACAACTCAAAAGTGTGCGCGTCTTCACTGGTTACATGTCACAGCGCGCGCAACTCCTCCTCATCCAGCGGCTCCCCATCACCGCCCCAATACACTGGTACCTCTGCGATATTGCGGCCTGACTTGCTCCTGACAAAGGCTTCGCGCCAGGGAACTCCCGGAATTAGTTCCCAGTACGCACTCCTATCTCCTATTCGCATCTCCTCCACCAATCTCCAAACACGTCGTCGACCTTCTAATCCGGGGGGTATGTAGGCCAAAACGCCCCGGAAAGTCTCATAGTCTGAATCAGCGTGGTCTCCAAAACAGTCAGGGATTTTGGGTCCCTGTGAAAGTTGCCTGAACAGAAGCTCCCAGTCCATACGCACATCCGGGTCGGCCCGACGGACCATTTCAAAATCGAGATCCCATAACCATCCCATACACGGATGGTCCCTATTGCATAGAGCCTTCCAAAAACGGGGACTCAGCAGTCTTGTGCATTTGAGAGGCAACTCTTGATCTTGAACAATATATTCGTATATGTGAAGCTTCACATTATTTGGCAGACTGCGGAGATGTTTCCTGAAAGAAGGAACCTTCTTTGTATCCTCAGGCGTTGTTCGAATCTCCAAGTTCTTCAAAAGCGTATCGGTGAACGATGGAATTTCGAGTGGGTCGTACATCAGGTAATGATGCTTTTTCCAGAAGCCGGGATCGAGACACATTTTGCTAAAGTAGCCTCTCTCTGTGCCTCGAGTATTTTGAAACCCGCTAATCTTTATATGTGCCCAGTCTCGTGGCGTCCACCATAATCCGTCATTCTCGTACGCCTCGGGGTTTTGACATAGACATTGCTCCCACTTGACTTGAAAGCGGTGACGAAGGACGCGGAATAAACCTCTGAGGCGACTTGATGATGTTACATCCCATCTCGGCGACCGGAGGGCAATATTAAAGCACGCTCTGTGCATTGGTAGATACACGACGTTCTTGCCATCAGGCCCTCCATTAAAAGAACTGACATCGGCGACGTAGGGGAAGCAAGGGCCCTTATGGTCCTGACCGAGATCGTAACCACAGCCTTTGACATTGCTACATTGTCCTGCGATACGGGCTGAGAAGACGTCTGGATCTGGGCAATCCGTAGGGTATTTCCGATGTGTCTGTACATATTCGTACTCCCGCGATAAGTCCCCAACCATAAGAGCCTCGGAAGCCCAACAGCCATTGTGAGCATAATCATCTGTGATCTGAAGCCCACAAATGGCGCAGCGCGTATAATGACAGCAATATTCATGATCGAAATGAACTTTGACTGCCGAGTCGCTCGAGTCCCAGTCCGAGGTTTTCCAGAAAGGCGGCGGCACCTCAACGAGGTCGATTGAAGCATCAGGAGATGCTGGAGCTTGGGCCATATTGAGTGGCGGATGAGTCCTTGGGTAAAGGAGATGAGGGGATTGGAATTTTGAATGTCTCTCCAGAATTTTTGTCCGAAATATATTTTGCGAATGACGTGGCTTCAATACTTTCATTAAGGTCTTTAGCGCACTGTAGAAAGTATGAGTTAAGACTACCTAGTTTAGAATTTCGCGACTTTAGATTACAGCTAGTTCTCCTAGTGTGCAGATGGATTCTCCTTTGTATGGGAGACAAGAGCGCATGAATAACGTTTACTAAAAAGAAAAAAAGGTACTTTTGGATTTGAATGCAAGTAGTGCATGATTAGCGGAGGACGGTAGAGCCAGTCGAGTCCAGTCGAGCCGCAAGTTTCTCTTGGGCCGCCACATGGGCTCTGACTGAGCTGTTCATACAGTCCTAAGTAAACATTCTTACTTTGCAGAGTCATCTTCAGAGTCGGAAGATTGTTCTCCCGTATGTCGAATCCCGGGTCATTTCTACCGTGTTCAAGTCGTCACTGTCGTGGGTATCCCATGTAAGGCGAGTCCTGTCCTCCATTGAAAGACATAGCGAGCTGCCGTTCTGTAATCAGACGCCTTTACCATTACTCGTGTGACTTCCGGAACAGGAGTTGAAGTTTCGGTGACGAGGGTAACACATTACACCACTGCGTACGTAAAAACAGCCCGTCGAGGGAAACCGAACGTCGTGAGACGTGTCTGCGTGGAGAATACTGGTCATTCCATGGGTTTGACGAATGGGAGGTCCGTGCAGCGCCTGTGGACGGCAAACTATATCTTTCTATGGTCTCTGTGACTCGGTACTTCAGTGCGGCCCGACAGCTCGCAATGTTCTCTATTTGTTTGGCAATATATCCCGAACCACCTTTTGACGGGTATGTCAACCGACTTCGCATGTACACCCATACTCAAAGTCAGACAGCCATAAGGATTGCTGGGATCAACTGTATTACTATTAATAGGTACCGCTGCGACTTTGGGGCCCGTAAGACCAGATTTGATGGTGCTACAGCCATCAAGATCCCGCCTAGTATCGGGTTGCTTGTCCAACAGGTGGACTGATTTCCTCGAGGCAGCAAATGACAGAAAACTTGTTATGAGACAAGCTTACGACGTCTTAATTCTGGAGCCATGATATGCCCCAATCATTTTGTTATTCACAATGCAAGACCGTGTTGGAGCCATTTGACGAGCTGTTAAACCGCTTCCAAGGAGGCCGCGCGGCTGAGCAAACACTTGCAGAAACTACCCGGGGTCAGACCTTGGGCTGCGCGCCCAAGCCTTGCACTGAAGCGAAGCAGAGCCACCCACGGGTAGCCGTGGCAGCTGAGATGGCTACTGGTTCGCCGCGAGGGAGCTCTTGGCATCACCACGGCTGACCACTGTCCACAAAACCCGGCCGGGATTTGCAAGTTCTGCGGTACTTCCCGACTTGGGTCGGATTGGATTATCTGACGACTGGGTAGACTTGACAAGATGGCTCTGAGTGAGTCAATACAGTTACGCCAAAACCGATTACTCGCCATCTTGCTTCACATGAATTTGGCTGTCCTGGTGGTATAACAAGCTGTCACTAATATTGCTTAGGTAATCGCCAGCAGTGGTCGGCCGAGCGAGGTTCGTAGTGCTTCATCTGGCATCATGCTCTTACGATTATCGTAAAGATTACATCCTGCCGCACGCAAACGGCAGGCTCTATCAGTGGCCAAAACTTTGGCCCCTGTTCTTCCAACCCAATCGTTCGCTTTCTCAACTTGAATTCAGTCAGCCTAATCGACCCAACGAAAGCTGTTTACCTTTCTGCCTTGTCTGGAGAGTTTGAGCTGTCTCAGCCAACTTAGCAGAGAGCCGGGTTTATTACGTTGCAATGCTTCATCGGTAGTTAAACCTTGGTTGACTTTTCAGCGATGTTATCCATAAGCTTTTCACCATAACGTTGAAATAGAGGTTATTTTGGCAATCATAAGTAGTTATACCAAGTTTACGCCAATAGTTTGAAATTTTATATGTGCGTTTTGGATAATCTCCGTGTTTGCATAATGCGCGTTAGACTTGATCCCCTCCCTGGGCCCCGAGACATTGCTTCTCAAAGTCGTTTGTGATCATCTACTCTGGTTCGCAATTACCAACACCACTTTTGGAATGAGAATCATGTTGATGATCACGATTGGACTTATCGGAAGATTTATCAATTGTGACTTGACTGGACCTCAGAAAGGGTCGTCTAGGTCAATAGCCCCATATTCTGGGCAGCTCCTGCTGTGTTAATGAAGCTGGGTCCTGAGACCCCTTGACATCCTTACAATCACCGTCGTCTAAGAAATTCAAGGCCTCCCAGTAAATTCCATTCCAAGGGGAAGCTTTCTGTAATTGCGCCGTAGTTGGGAACTGAGACAAGCGTACCACTTTATGCTTTTTACTGTAATCTTGCGCTAGAGAACACCAAAATGCCACTGTCTTCATTTTTCAACGCGCTTGCGCCACAGAAATGTTCACTAGCACAAACATTAGTCTAGCCTGGCCCTAGCATCTCTGATAACCAACCTTCAGGTTTCCTTGCCAGAGTCGAAAGTTTGAGTGTGTAAACAGAATTGATCCTAATTCAAAAATTGGGTAATATATGACTATAATAGAGTTCCCTTGTAGAAGCTCCCGCTGGGCCACAGACCACCAAACATTCGTCGACAATCATCAACATCCTCCAACAATCATCAACAATCGTCAAAATTTGCCCTCAGAACTGGCCCTCCCACATACTTAAAACACACACACACTCGAAGATCAATATCGTCTCTCAAATAAATTGTTCTCGGAGGTCTTTGAAATGGCTTTACAATCTTCGCCTGCTTCTCTTGAGTCGCTGCCCGTCGAGATTCTTCAGATGATTCTGGCTCAAATGAACTCCCCTGAAGATCTCTATTCAGCAACCCAGGCTAGCAACCGACTCTCACAAGCCTTCTTAGGCCACAGAGAGCCTATCCTCATCACCGTCATTCAATCCAGCCTCGACCCTAGCATACTCGAATGCATGCTGCGAGTGCTACGCATTCCGGTTTATGAGAACCTCGAATATGTACCTAATGCCCCGCGACTTGAGACGCCCGGGGAGCCTGAGATGTGGGACTCATCGAGATGGCATGCGAGCTGTCGGCGGAGAGAAATAAGAAGACTCGCAACAGATTTCGTACACAACGACATGCCTCGCATACACTCTGACGACTTGTCTCGCCTTCGGGCTAAACTCTGGGGCGGGGACATTGCATCGTTTCCTGTCCCGTGTCTCAGTCGGGCCGACAATGCGGAGCAATGGGCACAGAACAAACGAATGGTCAACGAGATCGCTGAGCTGTACGACGAACTCCGGAAAGATACGAAAGGGCTGAAGTCTCCCTTGGCATTACTGATAGCGATCAGGAAAAAACACTGTCATCGCAGGTATGCTTTATTTCGATTATCAGACTCGTTGCCTGCGAGCTTTTAAGAGTCGCCTTGCGAGGCTGGAACATCGGCACGCGAATTATTGATGGGATATCGCGGGAGGCCCGAGCACCCATGCCCAATGCAATATTAGCCGCTTGGGAAGCGCGCGCGGCCGCTGGAATATCAGCCCCATCAGCGCAAACGAAGGATACGACGCCGTTGGTCATACATGCGCCCCAACCAAGTCTTGAATATCGAGGTAGCAGACGACGTCACCCCCTGGAGCGGAGCAGAGGAAATGTTATGGAACAACATGCGCAGGTGGTGTGAGAACACTTGCATCTACACGGGCACAGTGCTGGATAGGGGGAAAAAGACTGTTGTGTCACGGTACATATTCCCGGGGCCCACTATATAAACACCACCGCTCCGCCCACGGCCTTTAGCTACTTAGTCTCTCTCTCTCTTTGCGCAACAACAAGTTTACAACCTCGACCCTACTACCAGCACTGTGACATGTTGAGTATCAGACAAATTTACATAACCACTGGATCCCGCGACACTCTCAACACGGATAAAGTCTACATTCAGTGCGTGGTCAATCATTCCGTTCGGATCTTGTGCCTCAGAAAAAGGTTGAAGTGGACGTAGAGGTGACTCACTCCCACATGCTGCATATGTCAAAACGTCTGCAACCCCTCACTCGGCTTCGCAAGCAGAGAGCGGACGAACTCCTCGTGGTATGAAATGAAGGCGCCAGGGATATGCACGGCAGCCGTGTCATCCAGAACCTGCTTCAACAGTGCCTCGGCCCCAGCACCCTTCACAAAATCCGGGACTGGTAGAAGAGCCTCAGCAAAGTTGCCACCAACAGTGAGAGGGCCTCTCTTGTGATTAATGTAGTCCTCCATAGCGGCATTGAGCGCCTCGGGATCCTGTCGAGACAACCCGTCCCTCGTCTCCACACCGTCAGCAACCTCGAAGCTGACACCCGTGTTGGGATGGTCCTGCAGATTCTCACCAACGTTGGGATTGTCAACCATGACGGGAATACCGAGCTTATCTAAGAGAGGTTTGCCGCCGATCCCCGAGAGCTCTAGCAATTTAGGGGTGCCGAACACCACGGCAGCGAGGATGACTTCTGTCTTGGCTGTAAACATAGACGATTTGCCATCTTTGCTGACCTTGACCCCAACTGCTGTAGGGATATTTCTGACAGTGTCGAGGATGATCTTCTCAGCCAAGGCACCCGTCAGCACGTGCAAATTGGGACGTCGCTTCGCCGGATCGAAGTACGCCGTCGCCGCGTCGCTGCGGGTTCCGGTCTTTGGGTCAATGCTCACTATATGGTTGCAAAATCAGTCACCCCAGTCAGAAGGGATGTCATAACTAGATGTGCGTTGGGAATATCGATAGGGTGGGTACTCGCTGGCATAGCCACCAATAAACCCCCCGAGAAAAGATCACCCGAGGCGGGATACCCCAACGCCGCAAAAGTGTCGACCCAAGCGGCGGGCACCGGGTCATCAGTCTCGGGGAGCGAAGCCTGAACTGGTCCATCCGTGCCACGGACGTCGTCGTCAATGTAGTCGAGGCGGAGGTGCTTGCAAGTCTAAGGAGACGGACGGTGCAAGCTGTGAAATTTCTAGAAATATGGACCAAGGGTTTCCCAGTCCCAACCGGGGCTGCCGAAGTGAGCCCAAGCGTCGATCTCGGCCTTGGAGTTGGCGACCAAGGCCTGGCCGTTGATGGCGCTGGAGCTGCCGAGGAGCTTGTCAACAGGTCGTTCTGTTACCTCGCGCTCACCTCCGCGTCCGAAATGGTCGGTGTATATGTAGAAATGTTAGGTGTCCGTGTTCAGCACGCTGCAGGCGCACCATGACCATAGACGTCCATTTGATAAAGATCCTTTTAGTTGACCGTCGGGTTGTTGTGTTTTTTCTGGGCAAGGCCTTTAGCGCGTTGAGATGCAGGGTCTCTTCGATGTTCGGTTAAACGAGCGTTATATTTCCATGATAAAGCTGAAGATTTACCCTAGCAGACAATCTGAGACAACAGAATGACTCTGGCACATCCTTCGGCCTTATCCAAGTCCCAACCCTCCATACCATGGTATTGAACCGCAAAACTTCTTCCACTATGCGCCGCCCATCCTTGCAGATTCTCACTGGAGTAATGGTTGATCAGGCCACCCTCCTACAATAGTACATAAATGTCAGCTTGAGTCACTTGAAAAACATGCGGGTTTCTCGAGAGTGAAATGCGCAAGGAAGGAGGTGACACCCACCAGGAAGTCCATTATTCAAGGACAGTACATCCCGCACTGCTTTAGCAGATACAGTGGGCGTTGGTGTGGTCGTCGTTGATCTGGCAGCAGGTCTTGCTGGCGCACTGGGCGGACAGGACCCAGTTGCCAGACGAGTTGCAGACGTAGACGGCACCGTCAGGACCCTGGACACCGTTCTGGTTGCCGCAGCCCCACTTGCCGGGGGTGCAAGCGAGGGAAGAGGTGGCCAGAAGGCCGACGGCGATGAGTACACGAGTGAGGTACATTTTGATATGTAGTTGGGGGAGGATTTGGTCTTGTTTTGTTTGTTGATGTGGAGTGAGTCTCGAAGGGTTGAATGGTGAGTTGAGGAATGAGTCGACGAGGAAGAATACCGTGGACGAGGCGCGGCTTTTATAATATTTGCACTCAACCTCGGAAGGTGCGTTGTTCTCAGATTGTCTCATGGAAGGCCTCCTCGGTTCTCGGACTACAACGAGGCTCATGAGTTCGCCATTGTCTAAGGGATTGCTGACCACTCGATCAAGGTCGGATGTCGGTGAGCAGTTAGTAGACAACCACATCTACAATGCAATGCCTCTCCATTGTTTTCTCAACTTGGGTTGAACAGCTTTCTTACTGGGACACTATTGGTGTGACATATACCAACTAAGCAACCAAATGAGTAAGAGACATTGGGTAACTCTGCCCTTTTCGACACACATAGTCCATATCTGGATATGTCTTACACACCACAATCAGCCAATTCCGCATTTCCCGTCCCGCGATTACTAGACCGCCATGTAAGCGCCGGCTTTTGAAAAGGTCCCGGAAATCGCTGACAGGTCTGAATAGCGTTAGCGGTGTTGTACAAGCTGAGTTTTGAGGCTCAGTAAGATGGCATTGTGGGGAAGAGCGCTCACGGTGCCGCCTGGCTCTAGCCCCCACACGCACACAAAAGTGCAAGGCTTCTCAAGGCTATGGAATCAGGTGCTGTTCCCAGATGACCACCCATCTTTCTGTTGGATTTCTCACATACTCCGGACGCGTCGCTGAGATGAGACCGAGCGCATCAAACGGTGATAGCGCCGGGGCTCATCAGCTTCTCAGCTGTGAACATCTGCAGTTCTTTGGTGTCGTACTGGGAATAAGCGCTGCTGAGGAATATAAAACTCTGTGTCATACGTGTTCCTGATGATGTCACAGTATGCTCTTTTGCCCTTCTGGGACTCCCGAAGAGGCTGCATCACTGCATCAGTAAATGCCGAGACTTGCGAGTCTCAAGCCTCGGTGCTTAGAAGATGAAGTCTTCGGAAAAAGCGGCATTTTGCGAGGTCAATGTAGTCCGACGGTGCATAATTGCCGAATATCCAAAGACAGTAAGCTGTGGTTGAAAGCAACCGAGCAGATGTGGATGCGATCGAGACAGCCGTCCCCAGCCGCTGCACTCTTCAAGTTGTGGTCGGCGAAATGCCGTGAAGATGCCTCTCGTCTTAGAAGACGTAAAGGGAGAGTCGGCA
This sequence comes from Diaporthe vaccinii, assembly GCA_039880775.1. Taxonomy (NCBI): domain Eukaryota; kingdom Fungi; phylum Ascomycota; class Sordariomycetes; order Diaporthales; family Diaporthaceae; genus Diaporthe; species Diaporthe vaccinii. Next base: position 546,458 of record JBCEDN010000008.1, read on the forward strand.
AAGTCGTAATGTACCCCAGCTGGTACTGGGACATCTTCCGAACTTGAACAGAAGCTCGAACGTTCATGAGCTGCCACAGCTGTGCTGCCTGATTCAAAGAACAGACTCACTGGGCCCAGGACGCGATTTCAACCACTCATTGCGGATCTCGCTTTTCAGCTGCAAGGAGTTTTCGCTCCCCAAATGTTAAGCGCAGCTGATTGATAACTTGATCCAAGAACAGATTTCAGACTCAGCAACCCTGATATCGCTCATTTAGCAGAAGAACCTTCTAATAAGTATCACTACACGGAGACCGACACTGTTTCTGGGACATTTTCTATTTGCTTCTCCCGCTGGACATAACCTTGGGATCCATCAGCCAAGGTAATATCATGATAACGAGTACGAGTTGAAATGATGCCTATGTCCCCCTTTACCCGGTTCGGTTGCACAGCAGGCTTGCCCCGCAATGTGTGAGTTGAGGTTGTTTTGGGTTTGAAACCTAGTCTCACATGGGGCGGTCTGCATCTTGCCCTCCGATCCAGCATGCCCAGCGAAAACAGACCATGGTGGTGGAGGAAGGAACCCTCTACCGTATGACAAACTCGCTGCCGTGGTTCTGGAGGTTGTGTCGTTTTTATAGGCATTTCGATTATTCATCTGGGTGGACTTGGCATCCTCAACGACCGACTGTTACAGCCATCATTGATTGATTGCAGTGATCGCCGCCGAGAAAGCGAATGCGAGAGGTAATCCCAGGCACCTTACGAATACGGGAGTCAAATATGCAAGTAGGGTTTCATTCAGATATGCTCTCTCTCCCCACTTCCTACGTAGCTGTGAACCTCGATGCCCGCCCTTAATCTTCTTGGCCCCAAGCTTCCGAATGCTCTAAAAAGGCTCACCGACGACAACTGCACATGCTTTCCTTGCTCCTCATCATTCATAAATGTTAGCACAGGCGGCCCTATCTAGACAATTGATGTTGAGATAGATATCGAATTACCGCGCGGCCTTTTCACAACCAGTATCTGGAGGGCATTCAGCTACCAATCTTCCCGAAATGTGGCCAATGTGGATCCTGCTGCTCTTCGCAGGCCCCGTATTCCGCCTGGTCAGCAGCGTCTTGTCCTTCGCCAAAAACTATCGCGCTGCGAAAAAGTTGGGAATACCCATCGTCAGCAGCCCCGTATATAGCAGAAGCCTCCCCTGGATGGCGCTGTCACCCCTAATTGGGCCACTGTTGCTGAAGTTGCCGTTTGGATTGGGGTCGTGGGTGCGGTACAACCGCTACATGTGGGTGCTGGAGGAGAAGGCCAGCGCGTATCAGGAAAAGGGCAAAATGTTCGTCGTCGTCACACCGGTCAAACTACAGGTGAGGCACATGTGCAACGCAAAGGGAATCAGGAGATTTGGCTAATCACGAAGCAGGTGTACTCTGTGGATCTTGATGTCATAAGGCAGGTCTTTCTGAGGAAGAAGGACTTCGAGCGCTCTCCAGAAGCGTGTGATGAGATGCCCCAGTTGCTCACTCCAAGCGTAACCTCGGCCTTTGGGGCAGAGTGGCAACGGCACCGGCGCATTACCGCCCCTCCTTTCAATGAGAGCAACATGAAAATAGTATGGCAAGAGTCCCTGACGCAGGCCGCTGGACTCAGTCAGTGGTGGATATCTGTACGAATTACTACTCCCTGAACCACTGCTTCCGTAATTGAATCCGACTTGTAGCTGACCAATGGGATTTCGCCGTCCAGCACGGCGAAAAGGGCCTGAGAAGCTCATGCTCGGACACGATGACCCTCGCGCTCAACGTCTTGGCAGCGGCTGGACTGGGGTATTCGTGGAAATACGTGCCAGTAGGCCAGGACAGCGAGGCCGCCGACGAGTTCTCCGCGCGCTACCGTGACAACCTCGCGCTGCTTCTCACCAGCATCCGTCTTCTGAGCATGACTCCGAAGTGGATGTATGAGCTAAGCCCCGATCGCGTCAAATACCTGCCGAAATTGTTTCGCGACCACGTCTTGGCTGCGCAGGCATTCAAGAAGCAGATGCGACAGTTGGTCGAGGAGAGGAAGGTCGAAGTGGCCGCTGGGAGAGCCAATGAGAACATCTTTCTCAACGCGATGATTGCAAAGTCGGACGAGATGCGCCAGGAGAAGGCAGCCAAACCGTCCGGTGCCGGCGGTGAGTTCGGGGAAATGGACTCCGGTTTGGCCGGAGGCCTTTCCGACGATGAAATCTTCGCAAACATGTTCGACTACAACATTGCAGGCCACGAGACTACTGCGCACAGCCTGAACTACTGTTTCCACATACTATCGGTCGAGCCGGAATGGCAGGACTGGATCCGAGAGGAGGTGGACCACGTCTACGGCGATTCCGCACTGGATTCGTCGACCCTTGAGTATGAGCAGTACTTCTACAGGCTCAAGCGTTGCCTGGCGCTCATGGTACGTATTCTCTCTGTTGATCATGAAGTTGGCATATGTTCTGTTGAGGACAACTATGCCAGTGGTTGAATGTGATACTGGTTCGCTAATCTGCTGACCAACCAGTACGAGATGCTGCGCCTCTACAGCCCAGTAGTCGAAATGGAAAAAGACGTGCTCGGTGAAGGTCAAACTTTGCGCGTGGACGGCGGTACGATCTTCATCCCCAAAGGCTCCGAAATCCATTTGTCCAACCACGCTGTGCACATGCTGCCTGAGTACTGGGGCGCGGACAGCGAGGAGTTCCGCCCAACGCGCTGGATCCGGTCCGCCCCAACCTCGTCGGCGTCGGCCGACTCCTCTGACAGCGAAACAAAAACCCGCAGAATCGGCAACATCCTTGATTCGGAGGAGGTCGCACCGCCACCTGTTGCCAAAGAGTCGTTCTTCCCATGGTCGCAGGGGGCGCGCAACTGTCCCGGCAAGAAGTTCGCCCAGGTCGAGTTCGTGGCCGTCATGTCATACGTGCTACGACTGTACAAAGTGGAGGCAATTCCGCTCGAGGGCGAAACCCCAAGAGACACCCGCGAACGGATCTGGGACTGGACACAGGAGAGCAAGGCGGAGGTTACGATCAACTTCCGGGAACCTGAGAAATACGCCTTGAGGTTGGTGAGGCGGTAGTAAGCACATAGGTGGACCTCCTTGTGCTGCCTCTTTACCAGGGATCGACGGCGTTTTAATATTCAAGAATATTCGAGAATTGTTGAATGTGGTGGTTTTCTTTAGAGGCTGGTTCTCCCGTCTTTTATGGGTGAAATATCTGTTGCGAGAACAATTTGGAACACTCATCAGTCAAGTCTGTACCCTAGAATGCAGAGCAGTAAGGCCTTCCAGATACTTGATACATTGCGTTCATGTCCTCGAGCATCAGTCTACTTTGGGCGTTTGTGGCAATGGTGATGTTGTGGTGACTGGAGAAAATCGAAGAAAATAGTATTTTAATCGTACGCGAAATTCTGTCAAGCTATCACGACCCCCGTCATCACTACTAGAGGCCCCAGTCGCTAATCCACTTGAGTAGCCACTCATCTTTCACTGGGTCGAGCCCAAGCATGACTTTGCTTGACCTCTTCGCCTCTTCCGTAGAGAAGGCAATCCCGTTGGCTACCGTGACTCCTTGTCTGTCTCCAACGCCCCTGAAGAAGTCCAATATCTTCACCGCTGGCTTTAATACCACCTCCTCCTTGTTATTTAGATCTGTCTGTTCCAGTTCGGAAATCCAATCGGCCATGGAGACATCTTGCAAAGGCTGGCTTCCTCCCAGCCTGGCCTTGATGGCTGGCAACACCTCAGCCCATGGCCTACGCGCTGGGTTAACTAGGTGGAAAATGTGCAACAGCCCAGCGTTTGTTCCCTCGTCAACGGGCAATTTGGACGCCGAACTCAACTCCCAAATGACAGACGACAGCATGTCCACCGGAATCCAATCGATGTCTCCCAGCGCATGCGCATCCGGGATCTTCCTTGTCGTCTTGGCCGTCTTGAGCATTATGGGGAACCACTCAGTCTCATTCCACTTGGCCCCGTTACCGGGCAAGACAGGGCCAGCGATCTGACCGACCCTAAGGATCGAAACGTCAATCCCGCTCTTCTCGGCGGCGGCAGCAAGCACATGCTCAGCGACAGCCTTGGACTCCGAGTAGCCCGTGGCCTGGGCGGCGGCAAGCGTCGGCGGCAGCGACTCGGGAATGGTGCTGGCCGCCGGCTCGACCACAGGCCAATCGCCGACCGAGGAGATAGAGGACACGAAGACGAGGCGCGGGCGCCTAGGGCTGCTGGCGCTGAAGTCGATGAAGTGGCGCACACCGCGGACGTGGGTTTCCTCGAAAGTGTCGAGGGAGTGGTTGAAGTCCACTTTCCAGGCGTTGTGGATGATGACATTGGTCGTCTCGCGGAGGTCGGAGAGGATTAGAGACGGGAGCCCGAAATCAGCGCTCTTGTAGTCCGCTTGGTGGAACGCGACGCGTGAGAAGTCGATATCAGGGGTGGGTGACCATGTTTCGAGAGCCTTCGTTATGCGCTCTGCGGCTTCGCGGGCTCGATCAAAGCAGGTGACCCGGGCCACCTGGGTATCAGAAAGGAGCTTGAGTAGCAGTTGTGTTCCAAGAGAACCGGTGGAGCCGGTTAAGACGACATGGAGTTTGCCTGTGGGATCAGATTGCCCTTCACCCTCACTGGGGGCCGGAGGAAGATCCTTCGCGTATTTTTCGACCATTTCGTTCATCTTCTGGACCCGACGCTCGAGTAAATCACCATTGGCTTTATGAGTTGAGGCAAGGCCGCCTCCCTCGGAACTAACTAGAGTAATAGCATGAGCCAGCTCGGCAATAGTGGGATGTTGGTAGACATATCTCAAAGAGATCCATGAAATATCTGCTTTCCTGTCTTTTGAACGTATACCAGTTTTCAGGAGCTTTATTATCTCCATCGTCTGGAGCGAGTCGAGACCCAGTCCGAAGAGATCATCTGTCGGCTGCGCAACGTGGCCGGGGAAAGCAGACGCAACGACGTCGCCAACGAATTTGGTCACGACTTTCAAATCGACCGTTGAGGTGAGACTAATGTGTTCAAGATTGTTCGAAATTTCGCGCTTATACAATTCGTCGATGTCCTCCTGGTATTGCCGACTGGTTGTAGTTCTGACTACCGTGCCCTTCGGGGACCTATTAAAAGGGCGAGAAGCGGAGGAAATCAGAATCATATCTCGCGTGATTCTGCCTTGTCCAGGAGCCTGAGAGTTTGCTTGCTCGATGGTCGGCCAGACCGCATCTACAAGATGCTCAAGAGTCTGTTGCGGATCCTTTGGTTCCAAGATGAGGCAGGTTTGCGGTTGGCCTTGCCCAATGATGAGAGCACCATTGACCAGCGGATGACCTGATATCTGGACTTCGCTTGGAACGGGGTTGAATTTCTCGCCGTTCGACAAAACAACAATGTCGTCGAGACGCCCGTGGAACTTCCACAAGCCTGAATTGGCGGGGTTTCGTTGGAACAGGTCTTTCGTGTGCCACACCTCCTCATCCGGGAAGTTGGCTGACAGGCTGCGGACGCTCACTAGATTCGGATTCCGGCGCATGGTCATCTCATAGATCTCGTCTTCGTACGGCTCCATCACGACTTCCTGCACGGGGTGCCACTCGAGGCTGGCCCAATCTTCCCGTTTGGGCACCAAGGCCTGGATAGGGCCAGTCTCGGTTGATCCGTAGAATTGGCACACGTCCGTGACTTTGCTCAGCGCATCCCCAGCAGTCTGAGAAAGAGGGCCACCAGCGTAGAGCAGGAATTTGAGGCTCCTGCATTTTTCAATGCCATCCGGTTCCTGGATCAGCTGCTCTGCAACGATGGGGGGACAGAACATGGACTTCAGCTTGAAATGGTCCATGATCTCGCTGACCAAATGGCCTGTTGGTGGGCGAGACGGAGGACTCAGCACCAGCTTCGCATTCTGGTAGTAAATTGGAAGCATAATCATGGAGGAAAAACCCGCGAGGTGGAATGCCGGGAACGGCGAGAAGAACGTCTCCTGTTGCGGAAAGTCCCACAGTGACCAGTTCTGGTTCACTCGACCAGGGACAGTGGGCAGGTTTCGGTCATGATCTCCAACGGCAAACGTCGCGTGGTTCATCACAATGGGTTTTGGAGCCCCAGTCGAGCCCGAAGAGTGAAGAATGAGCATTGGATCCCACTTCGCTTCATCGTACTCCTTGTCCCAGGTAAAGTGTTGTGTCCCGGGCCTGATCAGGTCGTCGAGGGTCTCAATCTTCTCCAGGTTTAAATCTGACTTGTGCTCCAGCAAAGGGGTGACCAGGCCTTCTACCTCCTTCGCGTAGAGGAAATGGCGGCATTGGGTCTGCTCGAGCAGAGATGCATTCATCCAGGCAGAGTTCCTTGGCGAGGTAAGCAGCACCTGAAAGAGAACGGTCAGCGTGGGCTTGCCACGTCACGGAGCAGGAGCACTTCGCCTTGCTTACCTTGTACCCGCATTTGACCGCAGCAAGAAATACGACCACATAGCGAAGATCTCCCGGGCCCATGTAGGCAATTGTCTCGAACGAAGTGCTTGTGCCCAAGTTCTGCTGGATCCGCGTGGCCAGAAAGTTCGCGGCTGTGGCAACATCAGAGAACCTCACGGCTTTGAAACCGTCACCCACGTTGGTGCTGACAGGCACATAAGCATAAGGGAGGTCAGGATGACTCTCTGCTGTCTCGTCGACGACTGTGGGCAACAGACGAGAGCCGTAGGGAGTCATGGTGAGGATCCCGGCTGTGACACTCTGGTAAGATTATGAAAACAGTAAACCACTTGTTTCGTGACTCAAATAGGTCAAAGAGTGATGAAAAGAAGAGGATCTGGGCATGCCGGGTTGCCGAATCGTTGCAGGAGAGACTGGGTCTAGCAAATGTGAGATTATTTGTATTCGAAGTGGGCGTATGGGTAAGGTCTGACTGCAGAAGGGGCCCTGGGCACCCTTTTAAAGACACACGTATGTCTCCATTCACTGTATCCTCCACTCACTATACCCTCCCATTCACTGTCATATGACTACTGGGGTGTGTGGTGGGTACGAATGCTTACAGTGTCCATCTCACTGTCGAGACTCGGACTCGACGACTTGGATCCACCCTGTGTCTTCTCCACGCGGGGTATGGCAGCAAACGATCGACAGGATTTCATGGAGGATGGCTACAGGACAATTGACCCATGTTGGAAGGCTGATCCACTCTTGGACGCTGCATGTTGGCTGTTGGTCGCACCTGGCTCCATAGTTTTACTGTTGGCCGTGTTGTGTTTATCATAGTTGGTAGGCACTACCGGTACCACCTGATTGATCAAATTTGACTGGCTCATGGCATTAGTTAGAGGCTGACAATCCATGTATTGCAAAGGCTCAACGTGACCCTGTCTTGCCGGACCTTGGACTTGTTCAGGACCTTCCATGCGATAATCCCTGCCGAGAATATGCACACGTCGTATAGACGTCCTGCGTACCAGAACAAGGGTGCGCGCAACGTCTACATAAGCACTACCCTAATAAGCACTAAGACCACGATCGGCAAGCGGTATATGTCATCACCGAGGACCAACGGCGCCGTTCAACGGCTCAACGGCTCTTAGCCCACTTATCCGTCACCTCGTCTCAAGTCCTGGATCTGCACCTTCGTGAAGATGATGTCTCCCAGCATGGTGGACCATCGAAGCCCCTTGACTGCCAACTCAAAGCGCATTTTACGACGCAAACGATCCTCATCTGGATCCATAACCGGATATCGCCCAATGTGCTTGCCGCCGTGTCCTTATAAAACCCGATAAGTCGTACGCACTCGCGATTGCCACAAAGCCCATAGCGTTCGCTGCGCTTTTCTATGCCCAATACCCGTCTCTGATCTTCAGGTCGTTTTTGAGCTAGACAACAAAAGGTTCCGGACAGGCGCTTGCCATTGCATTCTCACCCAAGTTTGTGCAATAGGGCCAAGGAAAGGACTGTTGTGTCGTACAAGGCCCTAAAAGAAAGGAATGAGTGGTTTTATGTCCGAATCCATTTATCTGGATCGATTAGGAGTTCGGGAAGATATGAACAGTCCAAATACTGCATTTGGACCGCGCTAGCGTGTTTCCACTGTTGTGGTTTCGATAAAAAGAACTTAAAAGACGCTGCCCACATCAACAGTCACCTCTGAACATGTTCTTGCTTGAGCTGCAGGCTGAGTCACAAAGAACAAAGTCCCGAGTCACCATCATTTCAATTGCGATTTAACTCAGGCGTGTGAGAATCCTATTACACTACTACGTAAGGATATGTTTATCCGGACTGAGGAAATGTGACTCTGTCTACCGTGCGCTCCGAGATCATTTCAAGTGAGGTTTTCCCCAAGAAGATTATTGCAGAAAGTTGCCCAGAGGACTAATTCCAGGAGACTTTTGTCTCTGAGGACGCCCAGAGACGGGCTTAACAACAGGTTGTTCGGTCGAGGTCATCCCAAACATAATCATCTTGGAGACTGGAAGATACATCTAAATCGATCGTTGCGACGATATAAGGCAGGAATATCGTACCAAAGTACGCATGACTGGCCGAATAGTCAGCCTACAAGGTGGGTGAAGAGTGGGCAAACTGACATCCCCTCATACTACCTACCCCTCTTCCCCGGCCTGCAGGAAAGACGATCGGCTGTTGGTAGTACGCGGTATCGTGACAATACGATTTACTTCCATTGCGGGGAATCTCTGCTTACGCTTGCATAGAATGAGGAGCATCACGAGGCGGAAGGTTCTCGATTCATATGAAGGCTCCTAGCGGATTTCAACCCGTTTGGAAATTTACTCTCGACGTCCTCTCGGCCGAGACTTGATACATGCGTTTTAACACAACTTGGACATCATGCATACTTCGTTTCTTGTCCTCTTAAGTCTCGTTCTCAGGGCAAACGCTGCCATTCATGAGCTCATTGTCGGGACATTCAGTACCAGGTTTCTGTACACAGTCGAATTTGACGACGAGGCACTGACTCTTAGCCTTGCGGCCAACATTTCTGTGCCATACGCAGGCAACTGGATTGCTTTCAATGTAGGCCTCACTTCATGCTTTGACCTTCCTCAAACACCGTCGCTAAGTAAGACGCAGCACGACAAGACAAATCTCTATACCACAGCCTACGGCCAATCCAATGAGCCGCAAAATCCGAAGTTCGTGAGCTACTCAATTCACAATGCCACCGCCATCGAGCACCAGACCACCATCCCCGCCGGGGGCAATTGCACTGCGACCTCAATCTTCGTGGTAGCGGACGAGCACCACCCATATAACGTCTACGGCACGTTCTTCTCGTCGGTGAAGGGAATAAATGCCGGCTGCGGGTCGGTGCTCTCCGTCGACGAAGACGGCGCGCTGGACACAGTCATTCAGAATTACACATACTTCGTCAACGTGTCTGGTGTCCACGGGGCTGCCCTGAGTCCGGATTCGCGGTATTTGTATTCGGCGGACGACACGGGCAATACCCTCTGGACGCACGCCGTCGACCGCGCCACTGGCGAGGTTACAGCTCTGGCGAACCTGACGGGGCCCAGCCCTGGGTCTGACCCACGCCACGTCGTCGTGCACCCCGACGGGCACTACCTGTATGTCATTCTCGAGGGCTCGAGCCAGCTTGCACAGTACACAATCAACCGAGAGACCGGCCTACCAGCCTACGACGGTGCTTATCCGCTCTTGCTCTCCGCACAACAGGACCCGGTCCACTACTGGGCGGATGAGGTCGCGCTGTCGGCCAGCAATAAGTACCTTTGGGCCAGCAACCGGGGCAGGAGCACGAACACTACTGGTTACGTCTCCGTCTTCACGCTGGATGAGTGGGGCGCAATTGTAAAGCAGAACTTCCTCGTTCCGACGTCGTCCAGCGGAGGATTTTCGAACATTCTGTCCCCGAGCAAGTATACCGATGAATTTGCGGTGCTGACGAGCAACTCGACGGGGTTTGTGGAGGTTTGGAAGCTTGATGAGAATGCTAGCTCGGCAGCGGTGGTGGCGCACCTTGACATTGATGATGGTGGTGGATGCTGTTCCAATGCTTTGTGGTACTCGTGATGAAGATGACATCGCGAAGGGAAACTACTTTTGGTCTGGACTTGTAAGATGATAGAGAAGTCGGTATGGTACAACGGGACACCCCCCCCCCTTAAGTTGCGCTGCTGAGTCAGAGGATGGCGTTTTCCCACTAGGACCCACACCTAATATAAACGCATCATTCTCTTCACGTCTGGATCATATGATACCTCTCACCCACCTCAGACCGTCAGACACCACTTGGCAGTCCATATGCTGAAAATGAATCACTTCGGAAGCCTGTTCATGGCGCTAAGCACGAGTGCAGCGCTAGCTCAGACTCAGCTTCCTACGAACGCCTCCGCTGGACTGCAGATTTTCCTGGACTTCGATGGGTGAGTGACTGTCCTGAGTCGTCTTCCCTTTGTCTCAACCTCACCACGATGGATTTCGTGATAGGGCCAAATGCACCATTGGCACATAAACGATATCCACCGTTAACAACCTGAGAGTGATGTTGGTCTATCATGCTTAGGAGAGGAGAGACTTAGAAGAGCCACCACAGTCTGGCCTCGGCTAACCAACGCCAACAGAACGATTGTTACCTCGGACGCCTACACAAGCCTCGCTTCCGCAGCGTATGCCAGCCTGCCGGCCAACGCCTCCACATCCTTCCCATCGTGGGATGAGATCGAGGCCACGTACGGCACGGTCTATGACGCTGTCTCGGCTACGGTGGACGAGCCAACATCATTGGAGGAGGCGATCGACTACGCCAACAATGCGGTACGTCACGAGTCACTCACGTGTTCTTCACTCAGTATTTAACAATCTCAATATAGGCCCTACGTGCGGTAGAACAGTGGTCGTTTCTCTGGGTGCAAAACCTAGGTGTTTTCGTCGCAACCAAGCAGGAAGAGCTCATCAGATTCGCTAAGAACCAAAGACTCCGCGACGGATGGTGCTCCTTTGCTACGGCAGCCCAGGAGAACGGCGTGAAGCTCAACGTTGTCAGTCTCAACTGGTCACCTTCATGGATCCGGCTCATCCTACAGCAGGCGAGCGAGTGTCCTCATGTCGTCGAAAACATCGAAACATACTGTCCTGAGATACTTCCTGAGAACATCCTCCCGGCTACAGGGCTTGATCATGGCACGCAGCTGTTTTCTGGTGGTGATAAGACGAAGCTGATAGAGAGCCTTTTGAGGAATGTTACCGACGAGGTGAAGAATGTGGTCTTTGTGTCGGATGGTGATGCGGATCTGCAGCCACTGTGGGAAGGGCCTACGAATATTGGCATTGTTGCTGGGTTCAATGGAAGCGCGGCGGAGGGCTTTCGGACGTACGGGGTAGACGTTGCTGATGCGAGCCATGGTTGGCGAGGACATACGGGTAAAGGAAGTGGAAACGGTTCTTTCATTTATGGGTTCGAGGATTGGGAGGAAATTGGGAAGCTTCTCTGGGGATGAGTATTCGATATGGTCTACCCCGTCCACCAACACCGGTGTCAAAATGTCATGACATAGTCGGCGAAACATGAGCATACAAAACAGCAGACTGTTGATGACTAGAGGATTTGGGGACACCCTGAATAATGCAAAACAGTGTTTTGAAACTCCACATACATACCTAGGTACTCACCCAGGAAGAAGTGCATGCCTCAGTCTTAGATACAGGGTCTAGTTATCTCAGGGCACGAGTAGATCAACCAATCCACCCACTTTAGCTAAAACTGCTGAGGACTTTGGTTGCCTCATATTTTTCCCAATCTTCAGCCTGCTCTAGCATCAATATTGAGTAGTCGTAGGGAGTTAGATCCGTCTCGTACTGCCCAACATCTGCAACGTCGCTCAGCAACCGCTGTGCAGCCTCCGCTCCTTTGGTGTTCATTCGCCCACTGAAGTGGTGGCGTCATGGAGGATGTGTTGCGCGATTTAATATCAGGGCCTGACTCAACAAGTATTTGAATCATTCGGGGTGATTACATTAAGCCGCAGGGTGGATAGGCTGACTGCCACTGGTGAGCCTTCGAGAATAGTCTGCACAACCTTCTGAAAAGGACTCACAGAACAACCGCGCATCCTCAAGTAACCGCTTCGTGTAAATCTGTGGCACCCTCACTTGTTTGGGCATCGATAGTCGCTCCATGGCTAAGGAGAACCATAATGACGTTGACATCGCTACGGCCCGCTACTGTCTGAACTGGAGGCTCGTCGTCATCGGTGAAGCGACTGGTCGTGTGAACATTCGCTCCGGCCTTGGTCATGGCGGAGATTGCACTGGCACCTTTGCCCTCGCATGCTTACACAAGGGCTGTGATAACCTCTTCATACACATGCCCCAGAAAGTTGGACCAGTTCTTCGATATGATACGATATGGTATTTGAAGTGTTTTTGTCTTGCGAGAAGTCGTTTCCAATTCTGCCTGCCGCAATGGATCTGATCGCTCGAATTCGACCTAAGGGATAGTGAATAGAAACCAAATTGCATCCGTAAGGCTTCATCACAACTTATCGTAGTCTCCTCGAAGATCTTCCTTCAGCTCCGACCAGGCCCCCCTCCAGTTACCGACCAGTCTGGCACTCCGTCTCCTCCTCGCGAAGGTAATGGTCCTGAATTCCACGAACCACACCACCAGCCAATACGCACTGCCGACGATCGCGAACGCGGCTGTTACCCACTCCACCACGAGGAAGTGGACCCCGTACTTCACCTCCACGCTGAGGGCGTCGGCCACGCCGCTGATGATGTCTGCCTGGACCACGACTACGCCGGTTGTGATGCCGGCCGCGAGGAGCAGGGAGACATTGGCTAATGTGGCGAAGATCAGCATAGTGGAGACGACGAACTGCCTGATGTCGATGAATAGGAGGGCCGAGCCGGCAAGCGCCAGCGTGCCGGCTATGATGCGGATGACAAGCAGGGCAGAGATGACCTTGGCGGTTGATACAACGACGGGGATGGTGGTGGCTATGGCCTGCTTCACGCCCGCGACGGGCGGGAGGGAAATGTTGGCTGTGGTTCCGATGGGGATGGATGAAGGGATGGAGCTGGTAATATTGACGATCTGTCCCAGGCCGTCCGTCTTGTCAGAGTACGAGACGCATCTCGTGGTGAAGAAGTCGCTGCTCGGGCTGTTCTCGTCTAGGAACTTTCCCTGACAGATCTTCGTGACGTATAAGTTGTAAATATCGCTCGCCGGACGGATCTGCGTAAGGTTGAGTATGGCTGACGGCACGGCGGATGCTACTTGAGATGAAGATGCGCCGCTGCCACTGCTAGTAGGGGTTGGCAACACCGGGGTTGGAAACGCTGGAGTTGGTATTTCCGGCGGCTGAAGACATGCTGTGAGATTCCCAAGGAGACATTCAAGGGGATCATTCTGGCTCGATCCGGACAAGTCATCTCTTTTAGATGAAGAGGCAAGAGTAGCTGAGGAGATGTTCGTGGGTGTTATTCGTATGAGGCCTTGGCCAATTCTGGACACATTCACCTGTCGGTCGCCAACATCGTAGAGATATTAGCCCGTACCCTGATGAGGTCTTTTGGGATTTTCGATAGGTAACGTACGGATAGCCAAAAGTTGTCTTTGGCAGTTGCAGGAGTCGTCCCTGCAGCCAACAACACAGTACTTAGAGCAACAACGACAGTCGACGCGATCACTGGGACCAGAGCCGACCAACGTACGGTCATCGTCACAAATACTATTGTAGGAACAGTGCCACGCATCGAAAAGTGGCATTGTGTTATTGAAGAAAGTAATATAGAACGCCTCGGGGGCCTCTGATGACTCTTGGAACGACGTAGGGGACCTGACCTGGCAGGGATGTAACCTCGTGAGGTCTCAAAAAATTGCCGCATCGGGCCGCTCCCTAAAACCCATCAATGCGATAGCCCAGCCGCAAAACCAGACCAGGCTAGGCATAGCTGACTCTTGACCCAAAAAACGCCCCGAATACGGTTTCTACACGTCACTGCATTACAGAGATGTTGTCGAGGTCCATGTTGTGTGGGTCTGATCTGCAAAGCACGACCCGTGAAACCAGATTTGATGGATTGCAAATTCAAGCACAACACCAACAATTGGAAGATGCCAGGTGACAGCTGAAACTTGTCAGGTGGAGTGGCCTTTTCCATAGGCTCGGGCCGAGCCAAGCAGCTGGGTTTATGTTTGAAGGAAATGTCACTTTCTTGGACGTTGACAGGCTTTGATATCCTCTACAGCACTCTCGATTCCAGAAAGAGTAGCTCGATTTTTATTTCTCGTCATAGACCGGCAGGCAGATGTTCATAGATCTTCGGAGTCGTCGCCAATGTAATGCAGGCATACGCTGGGTTCTCAAACTTCTTCTTTCTTAAGATGTTTCTGCAGTATTTATCATTGCCTCTGTATCGCTCTTGACAAAGGTCATTTGGTCAGTGCGATTGACAGGAGCTGCATTAGCATGTAAGAAAAGGCCGTTGGCACTCTTAGCCGGCCAAGGTCAGGTACAGCGTGATCCAGGCGTTCTTGACATTACACTCGATCTGATTGAGGATGTTAACCTTCATCGGTAATCGCCCCATTCCAAACCTACCGTTGCCCTTTGAACGGCTCCACGCGCGCCAAGTTGCTTCATAAAGCAGTTCCGGCCAGATGGAACCTCTCCAGCCACTTGATCAGCTTGCCTGCCGTTGTTCCAGGACATGGTCGCATTGCACATCGATGCGATGCAAAGTCCCGACTCACCAGACCAAACGGAAGCGGCCGAGTGTCAGAAGATCCGAGCTAGATCAAGCCTGGATTCGTCTCGCTTCCCCCTGCCACGTGCAGGTCATCTTTGGGCCGGCCGGTTACGCGCCGGGCTTTTTGCGGAGCTCGGTTCCGGCCGCTAGCCAATAACTGTGCTGACTAGGACTTTTGGGCTGCCGCACTTCACACCACCACTTCAGGTGTTGTAGGATCTGTGACAAAGGACTGGTCGAAGCAACGTTGTCAACAGGTTGTATCACCCGTCAGAACGGAAAGACATGCCGTCGCAAGTGGCCCGGGGGAATGGCAGATGGCCGGATCTGGGGAAGTGATCACGCACACCCATTCGTCGGTAAACCTGTCAGACGTGTTGGTGTGCCACCCTGCGATACCCAATCGACGCCTCCTCGGCTCTCAGAAATCTTTCAGTTTAATAATCCCGATTTGCTACCGTCTTAAGCACATGCGAATCAGGTTCGAAAGCATTCGAGAAGGTTGGGCCCTGAATGTCGGGTACCGGAAGCGCAGCTGACCCCCCTGCATCAATGACATCCACGAGGCGTCGATAGACGTAATTACTGAGACAATCTACAGTGGAGAAGACCGAGGCAATTTGTACATTAACGGGTCTTCCTTTGGTATGGGAACACTTTGGGCATCACAAGCTTGGAAGGCCATCCAGCCCTCCCTCTAGGAAGGGGACCTCGAATAGCAGAATGATTCCAGCAACCTTCCAGCATCCAAGCAGTCATGAAATCGTCATGTGGCGCAGAAGAATGGCCCCCAGACTCGGGCCTTCCTGGAGTTGCAACTAAGCCTATTTTAGAAGGCCTTCCTCTCGCCGTCAGGGTGACTTAGCAATGGGATGTGGATCAAGTGGATCCTTCGAACCTGCGAGGGGCATTCAAGCCGGGAGCCATTCCTTGTATGCAGCAGCCCGAAGCACTCTTGATGTCTTACGCTCGATTGCGATGAATTGTTCAATTGCCCACTGTCAAGTTATCGCTCAGTTACTGGGTGGAGAGACGAATCAGCCACAACGTGTATGAAGCCAGCCTGCAGCCGCCGTTCGGATTCATGACGCCTTGAGACCCGAGTGACACAGACGGAGCAGTAGGTCAGATGTGGCACACCTTCTCTTGATCATTTGTTCAAACCTAAACACTTTCAAACCCTCACTGTCCCCGTTAGGGTAGTCTTCTATTGGGTCATGGAAGGATCGTGACAACGGCAGTCGCCCTCGAGTGAACACATGGAGTTCAACCTGTTTCATTGCGTCTAATCGCATGATTACCCCATGTCTCCTGATTTTGCACGGCTTTTGGCAGCTTGAAGGCATCGATCGAGCAAGGAGACAAGCTGGATGTTGCTCATATGGTAGTACTGGGCTTGAGTTCAGGAAACGAAACCCGTGAGCATGTCCCGGATGCTGGAGGGCATGGCTAGGGGTGAGTTGTATTCAGATAGAATTTTGGGATTGCACACGTGCACTCCACAAGGTTATTTAGTGAATAGTTGCATTCACTGGCTCTTCCAGTCATTGCCCACTCTGACGAGTACTTATAGCATGGATTGTAGGCCATTTAGCATCTTCCTTTCGTTTCCTCTTCAGGAATCGCAGTCCAGCTCATCATGGATTAGTTGTTTCCCGGTCACATACACACATTTGGCTCAGCATTAACCGTGGACCCGTTGCGCAACATTATCACCTCATAAGACAGCTTTGAGTGGACCAGACGGTAGCGAGATCATCGCCATGGCGTCCTTACTCAAGTTTATTGCAGTCATTCTGCTCTCCGTCGTGTCCCCCGTTCTATCTAGACCCAGCTATGAGATTGCACAAAGACAAACTACCGACAGGCTTGTGTTTTGTCACTTCATGGTGGGTGTCCCGAGATCCGATCGTGGTCTCGTCCATGCCTTGATTTTCGGCTTTCCCCAGACTAATCAAAGTAATAGATCGGCATCGTCTCCGATCGTACTGGCCCAGCAGACTACGATGCGGACATGCAAAGGGCCAAAGCGCTCGGCATCGACGCTTTCGCCCTCAACATCGGTGTTGACCCGTACACTGACCAGCAGCTCGGATTCGCCTACCAATCTGCCGCCAACAATGGCATGAAGGCCTTTATCTCATTTGACTTCAATTGGTACCACATCAACCAGGGGACTCAGGTCGGGCAGAAGATCGCACAGTATGCCAACACCTATCCTACCTCTCAGCTCTACGTCGACGGCAAGATATTTGCATCGAGCTTTGCTGGAGATGGAGTCGATGTGAACGCGATCCGCACCGCTGCAGGGGCACCGATCTTCTGGGCCCCGAACTTTCACCCTGAACAAGGTACTAACTTTAGTACCATTGATGGAGCACTGAACTGGATGGTACGTTCTCTCGTGCTTGCGTGTGAGCTGGGAAGCTGACTCACAGCGCCCAGGCCTGGCCGAATAACGGTAACAACAAGGCTCCTACGCCTGGTCATAATGTTACCGTGGAAGAAGGCGACCAGGCATACATTACAGCACTTGCTGGAAAGCCTTATATTGCTCGTAAGTGACTTTGGTCCTTCCTCGGACTTTGGACCCATTCTAATTCTCCATCAGCGGTCTCTCCATGGTTCAGCACTCACTTTGGGCCGGTAAGTCAAAATTGTCCACACCCCCATCTCTGGGACTGTAACATTATTCTTTGACTGACGCAGGAGCCCATTTCTCCTCACAGGAAGTCCCGTACAGCAAGAACTGGGTTTTCCCCGGGGACCTGCTTTGGTACGAGCGATGGACCGAGATCCTGACCCTTTCGCCGCGCTTTATTGAGATTGTCACATGGAATGACTACGGAGAGAGCCACTATATTGGCCCACTGGCCTCGAAGCACACGGATGACGGCAACTCCAAATGGACCAACGATATGTTCGTAAACCTCTGCAATGACTCTGAAGCTATGTCGAGCTAACATCTTCACCACCCAGGCCTCATGGCGGATGGATGGACATGGCAAAGCCTTTCATCTCAGCTTACAAGGATGGGGCAACCTCAGCAGCGTCCTATGTCTCATCTGATCAGCTAATCTATTGGTACCGGCCAACTCTCAGGAGCATAAATTGCGATGCCACAGACACTACGATGGTCCAAGCAGACAATAGCTCAGGAAATTACTTCATGGGTCGCCCGGACGGCTACGAGACACTCGCTGATGCCGTCTTTGTTGTCTCAATGCTCAAGACGGCGGGGACCGTGACAGTTGCGTCCGGCAACAATGTGCAGTCGTTCAACGCACCCGCTGGTATCTCGGCCTACCAAGTGGACATGCAAGTCGGAAAGCAGCAATTCTTCCTCGCTCGCAACGGCCAGACGGTCATGAGCGCCGTGAGCCTGAAGAACATCACGGACGTCTGTCCGTGCGGTATCTACAACTTCAACGCCTACGTCGGGACCGTGCCAGACGAGCCTTCGGACCCCCTAGGCCCTGATGCTCTGGCCTCGTTGACCGCTGGTCTGCACGTCACCACCTGCTCTGCTACGCCATCCCTGGGCACTGTGCCAGTGACGCCGACGTCAATTCCGTCAACGACCTCTGTCACAACAACGACATCAGCCACGACGTCTAGTACCAGCTCAACTAAGACCACCACCAGCACTACAAGCACCAGCACTACAAGCACCAGCACTACAAGCACCAGTACCAGCACCACTGTATGATCCTCCCACAAGCACAATTCTCTACCTATAACTGGATACTAACTCTCACGGACGACAGACCAGCACCACGTCTTCCACATCTACCACGAGTACGACTAGTACTTCCGTGACCCCAACCCCAACAGGGGTTTGCAATGCAGGCACCGGGCCAGGCAACTACGTGGGTCTCTGCAGCTTCTGCTGCAACTTCGGGTACTGTCCACCGGGGCCATGTACGTGTACGTCTTATGGAGCTCAGGTCCAACCACCGCCGGAGACAGGTACAGTAGGATTGCCGCTGCCGTCAGAGGATGACAGCTATCTGGGCTTGTGCAGCTACGCTTGTAATCATGGGTATTGCCCGCCGACGGCATGTCGCGTGGCATAGTAGCTCAGGGACCAGATAGGTGCTCTGGATCGGCTCCCTGCATTTGAAAATCCCAATGCAGGAGAGGTTGATACCTGGAAGCGCATGGTGGTTGTTGTACATATGGTTGATCTCTTCGGGCTGGATGATAGTATAACGTTACACAAATTGAAGTTCATCTCAACTAAGCACTTCATGATCCATGAGGAAAAAGAAATTATTCAAAACCTCGAGTCAGTGGTTCAATCCATTTTGACACTTTCAATATATCACAAATCGTCTACAGCCTGAGGTTTTCCCTTTCGTTTTACGGCCCCGCGCCGTTGTGGTCCTCGTACAGCCTCGACCTTGTTGCCAAGGAAAGTTTATATGGCTTTTACGGCCACTACCTAGGTACCCAAGGATGCTGAACTTTGATAATGCCTTCGACCGAAGTCGGGCTCAAGGACTGAATTGATGAGGTCTCATCTTGTATGACACAGCTTGGCCCGCAATTCTCAGGCGATCCTGCCGCAGGATGTGGGCTGGCGAAATGGGAAACTGCACTTGCATGCAGGCTACGAGCCAGTCCGGGTTTGTTATGCCGCCTACCCGCTCACAGAACACTCTCGCAATGCCTGCACTGTCTTGATGCAGTCAGCTTCTGCTGCACATCGGTGAGTTTGGACGCTGAGCCAATGAAGGCAGTGGGGCTGGGCGCTGATCCGCCCATGGCCTCCATTAGCGTAAGCAGTATGGTCGAACAACAAGTCCCTGAGGCGGCTGCGGCGTTAGCCAGGCACACTTACGTCAGTTGCTTGATCCCAGCCTGCAAGGATGCTCTCAAGTCTTCTCTAGGCGGCCTTCTAGGTTGAGACAGGCCGGCTTCTCTGGTCTCTCCAATTTGCACAGGCCCCACAATGGACTGAATCCTTCACGTTTTGGCAGTGTTCCTCATGTCGCACAGGGAGTCGGTACATACCTATGAATATGGGTTCCCCTCGAAGATGGCGCTGCACTAGCTCTAAGATCTTCCTTAAGTAAGCAGTCCGCACAGGCTCTACGCTCCCTCTCACCATAACGACTTTAGGAGCTACTGCCACAGGCCCCAGCTCTTCCCCGACTCAAGCTATTTTCACGGGAGTGGATGGGATATTCGACAGTTTACAGGCATTGACACCAATTTGCGACATCAAAGTACCCCGGCGTATCACCCTTCGAGGATCCTGCCGCAAGTGCAATTATTTCCTTAGTATTCGAAGTGTTCGGCAACCGAACATGAGCTGCCCATTATGCTCAAATTTCCGTCCACAGGAGGTCAAGAACATGGCCCCGGGAACCAAAGCTCGAGTGGTGCGACTGATTCTTGTCAAGGACCTGATGTCATCTGATTGTGACGAGTGTCGATTGATGTGGGAAGCCCTCCAGCTTTTCCAGTCAACTTTCGACGACCAGAGCCTCGTCCATGTTGAGATGGCTCTAGATAGACCAATACTGGTCAGATATCAGGGAATGAACAGGTTGACCGTCGAGCTTTTGTTCGTCATTCAGACGGAAGCAACGACTCCAGTGACCAGCTTATCGGCTCTGTGGCAGAGGTTTCGCCCTTGTCCGGTTCCGAATCATGTCACTCCCTCGCTGCCTCTTGGCTAAAAGACTGCATCGTGAATCACCCGACTTGTGGGGTTCCTGGGCCAGTACCGCTGCCTACTAGGGTCATCGATGTCGGCTGTACGGATGCCAGCGAGCCACGCCCTGTCGAGTCCAAAGGTCTGCACGACAACTACGTGGCTCTCAGTTACTGCTGGGGCGATCCCAAGGTCCACCCGCCGATGAAGACGCTGAAGACAAACTACGATGATCATAAAAGATGCATCGAGTACTCTTCGATGCCGAAGACCATACAGGACGCAGTCACAATCTGTCGAAAGTTACGAGTCCGGTATCTCTGGGTGGACGCGCTTTGTATAATCCAAAAGGACGAACAGAACTGGATACAAGAGTCCGTCAAAATGTGCTCGGTTTACTCCAACGCGATCTGCACCATTTCCGCTGCTCACACGGATGGTGTGACCGGCGGCATGTTCTCAAAGCAAGAATTTGCGTCCCACACGTACGAACTCAATCTCCGAGGGCGCCCGATCTACACGAGAAGATTCCTCGCGCCGTACCACGAACACTTTGACTTTGGCAACATCTTTCACTGCCCATCAACGACAAGCATGTTTGAACCTTCAGCCCGTATGACCGAGCCCCATGCCGATCGTGGCTGGACGCTGCAGGAGTCCATACTGTCGAACCGTCTACTCCATTATACGACCGACGAGTTGATGTGGGATTGTAACGAGACACGGAAGTGCGAGTGTGGTAATTCTACTGGGGCTACCGATATCTCCGAAAACTACAACGCATTGCTGCGCCGCCCGGACATCCCTGTAAGCGGTGTTGAAGAATGGCGCATCTGGATGTTGTGGCAAGGGTTCGTGGAAACATTCTCACTGCGTAGACTCTCTTTTGAGCCCGACAAGCTTCCCGCCTTGGCCGGCCTTGCCGAGCAGTACGTGGCGCATCTTCAGCAGCGCTTTGGCAGAAAACCCGTTTACCTTGCAGGACTCTGGGGTGTCTTTTTGTTGAGGCAGCTTTGCTGGAGCGTTCAATATTCTAGGATAAGCTGGCGCCCAGATGGCCAGTACAGGCCCAGGCGTCCAGAGGTCTGAAGGGCACCCACCTGGTCGTGGTGCTCGGTAGAGGCGCCTATCAAGATAATCGAGGCCCGGGTGTTTGAGACCTCGGCCGAGGTTGTTGACGCTTTGACCGAGCTACATATCCAGACCTGTATCCCTTCTGCCCAGTGAAGTCAGGAAGACTGATATTACGAGTAAAGGTGATCAAGAATCTCAGGGTTGAGCGCACGGGAACTGATCTCGTACTGGAGGGGCCTACTACGAACGAAAACAACAATCTCTTCATCTTCAGATTATTAGATGAAGAGGGAAACTCGTTGGTGTTTCTATGTGATGACCCATCATCAATTCCTTACGGCTGCAGTCCGGGCTATGCATGTGTCCTTATTGGGCACAGGATTTATGGGCGTTTCCCGAAGGAACCTTGCTTTTTAGTGCTGAAGCCTTCAGAGCAGGAAACAGACTGCTATGAGAGGGTTGGGTGAGCAGACTCTACGGCGCTTCCGGTTCATTTCATGGAGACTTGGGATGCCAGCTGGGCGGAAAACTCATGCGATGTAGAGGAGATGGCTCTCACTATTCTCTAGGAAGAGTACTCAAATTGACTTGCACTCATAAAGCACTCTGTGACCAATCTAAAATCCCACTATCTATATTTCCTTAGCCAGTGTTCGCTCAGAGTTGAGACACCTTCTTTCTTTTGTTCTCAGTTCTCGTGTATGCCTGTTTCTAATCAGATGCCCTCATTTCGCCATCCTATCCTTAATATTTTTTTTATCTTTATTTCTTTTGGTTTTTTTCTCAAAAAGAAATACAGGAACGCACTCAGGCCCCAAGCTACCGATTTTCAACACGTCTATAAAATATGTTAAACCAGGGTCATAGAGCGGCATACTACTAGGTCTCCTTGCAGAGATGTATTGACTGCCTCAAGTAATAGCCGACCTTGCTGGACAAAATTTAACGACAATTCGTAAGCGACAAAGTCCCGATCAAGTCGAAAATGTTAATCTTAACCACCCCCCCTTCCCCTCGGACCGCACCTGGCGGCAGCTAGGCGGCAGCTAACAGACAGCCAAGCTTAGTAATTCGCCAAAACTCTTATCTAATAGACTTCCCTGGTGGATTTCGAGAGCCGCTGATCGGAGGGACCTTGAATTCTTCAAAGCATACAGAAAGATTATCAGAGAAGCAAAGAACGTGATGTCGAATGGGTTTTACATGTAATCCAGAGGCTTAAATCAAAATGTTGATTAGAAGCTATCATCCTTTGTTGAGTGAATTGGAAGGGCTTTCGGGCCGGCAGGGCGGAAAACCTCGAATCCTTCGGGGCATGTCAACCCCCCGCCCTATCCCGGCCTGCTTTGATTTGAACGCTTTTGAACCTACACTAAATTACATCCTGATTCTTACTCTAATGTGACTTTCCTGCCGCTGGATCTCAGCTACCGCGCCACACACATACAGATCTCAAGTTAACTTGCAGTTCATCATGTTCTCCAACATTCCCCCAAGTGCAATCACCACCACCCCGGACGGCGTGGCACCAATGGAGATGCTCGCCAAGCGTCCCGGGCGGCGCGGCCTGCATATCGTGGAATACAACCCCTCCTGGGCAAACGACTTCTCCGAGCTGGAATCCCGCATCCGCAAGGCCCTCGGCCCCGCCGCACTCGACATCCACCACGTCGGGTCCACCAGCGTCCCGGGCCTCTCGGCCCGGTCCGTGATCGACATCGACCTCGTGGTCGCCGACCCCGCCGACGAGGCCTCGTACGTGCCGGCGCTCGAGGCTGCCGGTTTCACGCTGTACTTCCGGCAGCCGGCGTACTACGGGCACCGCTTCCTCGGGTGCCAGACGCCTGATACGAATATCCACGTCTACGGCCCGGATTGTCCTGATGTTGCGCGCCACTTGATCCTCAGGGAATGGTTGAGTGAGCATCCGGAGGACAGGGACAAGTATGCGGCGGTGAAGAGGGAGGTGGCCGTTGTGGCGGAGGAGAAGGGCGAGACGGGCAATCAATATGGCAAGAGGAAGGAGTGGGTTATCCGGGAGATCTTGGATAGGGCGTTTAGAGCGAATGGGCTGTTGCCTGGTGGTGGTGCTGCGAGGGCTGAATGAGGCAGTTAGAGCTTGATTGTTGGACATATCGTTGTTCAACGCAAGATGATTTAGAGTGCATATCTGATATGCCTCGCTGCTATTTACACAAGTCTTACTTCGAG
This sequence comes from Diaporthe vaccinii, assembly GCA_039880775.1. Classification (NCBI taxonomy): domain Eukaryota; kingdom Fungi; phylum Ascomycota; class Sordariomycetes; order Diaporthales; family Diaporthaceae; genus Diaporthe; species Diaporthe vaccinii. Next base: position 570,148 of record JBCEDN010000008.1, read on the forward strand.
ACACTGTTTAATTCTCTACCTTTGTGCTTGAGTTTTAGCCGGGGCAAATATTCCGTAGTCTACGCATCCCATGGGCATCTAACAATAAGTACATATTCATAACATGGGGGAACTTCACATTTAAATGACTGAACGATACGTCTTGCACTAAGACCGTCAGAACTACTTGTTTCCTGCCATTACCAGGGCCCTAAACCAGGACCCAGCCTCCTTTACCAACATCATCGGCTTCCCTACCTCCACAACTGCGCACGTAAGTATCATCACTTTTCCTTTCTAATATACTTATATTGACACCGATTCTATATATTTACAGCTTTCCTGCAGAGCCTACATATAGAAGTAACAGAAACATAAACAAGGAGGGGGGGGGAATATAAGTTTTAACTACCTCCCCCCGCCCCTAAAAAAAGTATTCTAGTATAAATTTAGATTTATATCATAACAGTTTATTTACATTAAGTAAACTAGATATATCTCCTTCTCTAGCTTCTCTATTAAGAAAAAGGAAACCTCCTGCTTTCCAAGGTAAAAGGAATATAATAATCACACCAAACCTTTATAGGGTTTAATAGGTAACCTATAGGGTTTATATTAGCAATTTAATATAAAGGCAATACTTAACTATTCTAATATATAAAGATACTATTTTAATACTTAATATTTAATAATATAATCATTAGCTATAAGGCTATTTAGTTATTAAGTTAAATATTTAAATTAATAACTAAAGAATTTATTCTATAAAAGCTATCTATTATAATAATAACTATATCCTTATATATTTTAATTCTTTAATAAGCTTATTAATTTATAAGGTAAGCTTATAAGTTATAATATAAGGCTTAATATTCTACTTATTAAGCAGCTTACTTAGCTTATATATAAATCTTATAAGCCTAACCTTAATCTTAATATATATAAGTCCCGTAATTTCGCACTTTAATATTATTAAGTCTATATTAAGGTATCCTTTATTAAGTCCCTTATTTATTAAAATTAAGTACCTTAATGCTATTAATATTAATTTATAATATTATTTCCCTTCTTATATCCTTTATCCTTAAAAATTAATTTATATCCTTCCTATATATTCTTCTATATTTATTTATACCTTCTTAATTTATTATATTTAATAAAATTAAAGATTTTTATATTTTAAAACCTTCCTATTATTCTTATAAAGTTAATTAATAAGATTCCCTACTCTTAATAATTTTATAAAATATTATTATTATACCTTATTATTCCTTTTATAATAATTATAATATTAAGATATATAAAATCTTTATTTAAGATTCTAATTAATATATTAAATATATTTAATAATAACGCTTTAAGTATAATATCTTAAATCTTAATAATTTAAAAAACTTATTATAAATCTTAATTTAATATTAAAAGCTAAAGGATAAGATTAAAGAATTAAAAGAGAAGCTTTTAAGGTTATGGAAGTAAAAATATATATAATATAAAAAGATAATATAGGCTATTTATTAAGGCTTATAAAATCTTAATAAATTAAATCATATAAAAAATAATAAGGTTAAGGCTAAATATAAATATATTACTAAGCAATCCGCTAAGGTTATCTATAATAGCTTATTTAATTCTAAAAGAATAAAATTATAAAAATTATAGCTTTATATTAAAGGTAAAGTTAATATTTTTAATTAAAGTTTTATAATAAATAAGGATATTAATTAATTTAAACTTAAAATAATAGATTTAAATATTAATATTAGAAATGAAAATATTAATAATAAACCATCTAATAAATAATTTAATTAATAGATTAAATATATTAATAAACTGGTTTAATTAATTAAATTGCATTAATTAATAAAGCCAATTAACTAATAGAATAATTAATTAATAAGATAAGTTGCTTAATAGGATCGGATTAATTAATCGCATTATTATATTAATTAATTAGCTAACTGGTAAAGGGTTTTTTAAGTTAATTAAGGCTTTCCTTAATTAATCTATCTCTTAATTAATAGATTTTATTGCTTAATTAAGGATTTAATTGCTTATTAGGTTATTATAAGGTTCTATCCTAATTAATTTTATTAATTAACTAATCTTATCTTTATTTTATCCTTAGCCGTATTCTAAACCTAATATTATTTAAGGAGTTTAATATAATAAATTAAATTCTTTATTAATTCCTATATATTTTCACTTAAATTATATCCTTTCCACTTAATAAAATATTTTATTATATCCTAATATTATTATAAATCTAAAATTTACTTTATTTTATATTCTTTATTATATTTATTAATAATTTCTATTTATATTTTAATTTTTATATTCTATAATATTAATTTTAAAAGTAAAATATAAAAGTTATTATATTATCTTATTTTATAAGGTAATAAAAGTTTATAATTAATATTTAAAAGTTTCCATAAAATTTTAAATAATTTAATTTTCTTATAATTAAGTTTATTATTAAGTCGCTTAATTTTAATATTTTATTAAAGAAGATAGACTTTATCTTCCTCCTTAAGAATTAATCCCTTAATTCTTTTTTAATTTATATATTTTATTATTTATTCTTATATAAAAGAAAGTTTATTTTAAATATCTTTTTAAATTTATTTAATTTTAGTTGCTTTTTATTTTATTAATTTTACGATTATTATATCTAATAATAACTTATAATATACCTAAGGTTTATATTTATAAACTATAAAGAAAGGTAATTATCTAATTATATTAATTATTGCGCTATTATAAGCGAATTATATTAATAATAGTAATTTAACCTAATTATCCTATAATTAATTAATATAATATTAAAGGTATTATTTTATAATCTAATTAATTCTTTCTATTTATCTATCTATTTATAAATAAGCCATTATTAATAATTTATATTTTACTTTAAGTTATTTCATTAATAACTTTTAGAAATTTAATATAAAGAGCTTATCTTTATTTAAGATAATTTCTTATAATATTCTATAATTATTTATAATGATTTATAAAAATATATATATAAATTCTTTTATTATATTAACTTCTTTATATAATATAAAATATATATATTTATTTAATTTATAAATTATTATTAAGATATTATTATAAAATATTTTAATTAAGGGTTTTTATAAAAAGGATAGCTTAATAATAAAGTTTAAATTAATAAATAATTAAATAGCTATAAGTATTAATAAGGGCTTTAATAATTTATAAGGTTTATATTAAAAGGTTTTATTCTTATTATAAGAATTATATTATTTAATAATTTCTTTTATTTTTTATTTAAGGTTTAAGATTTAATATATTCTTTAAATTTATTTAATTATTATTATAACGCCTTAATATCTATATATTAAGGCTTTATAGATTTCCTTAATTAATTTATCTTATTCTTTTAAATTCTTAAGTATTCTCTTTAATATCTTATTAATCTTAATTATAATATTAAATTCTTTATTAAATATAAAACTTTTATCTTTCTTTATTTTAAATATTATCTATTTTAAAAGAAATTCCTTAATATAATAATTTAATTATTTATTTAAAATATCAACTTAAGTATTTTTTATTCCTTTAATATAAATAACTTTAATATTAAATTAAAAAAGAAACTTTATATATCTAATTTATTTTTTATTAAGTTGCTTAATTATTATAAAGGTTATTAAATTCTTATAATTTATATAAAGTTTAATTTATTTCTAAGCTTTAATAAGATAATATTGCTATTCTTAAAATATATATATTATTATTATAAATTCTTTATTTAAAGTGATATAATATATTTCTAATCTATTAAATTTTTTATTAAAGTTTATAATAATTTATATTCATCCCTTATTATTTTATTAAGTAAATTCTTTATTTATTGCATTATCTAAAGTATTTATATAAATCTTAAATTCCTTCTCTAAGTTTATTTCTTTAAATATTAGGTTTTATATAACTTTTTCCTTAAATACTTAAAATACTTATTCTTCCTTTTAAATCTATTAAAAAGAGATATCCTTTTATATTAGATTTATAAAGGGTTTTATAATATTATTATAACTATTAATAAATTATCTATAAAAATTAATATATTTTTAAAAGGCTTTAATATCCTTAATATTAATTAATGTTGGGAAAAGTAATAGATTGATACCCCGTGAATTTATAGTGAATTCATGGGAAATGGCTATATAAGTAAATACATGGTGAATATACCGTGAATTCATACGAAGCTATAAGTTTCCGGTGAATTTACGGTAAATTCACGGTACATTCTTATATTCACGGTGAATTCACCGTGGATATCTAAATATACCGTGAATTAACGGGCTATGTATTGTAAATAGCTCCCATGGTGCATCAATTAATATCGGCCATTCCTTAATTACTTAGATTTTATCTTTTTATATTTTAATAAATCTTAGCTTAATAATATATCTAAGGTAGTTAACTTTCTATATATAAAAAAAGCTCTTTTCTAATTCCATTAAAAGGTTTATATCTTAAAGCTTCTAAAGTATTTTCTTAATATATTTTTTATAATCTTTAGGATTCTTAAAAAAGATAAAAATATCATTAAGATAAGCAATAATAAAAACATTTAAGTATTCTTATAAGATATTATTAATTATTTCTTAGAAAATAATTAAGGTATTAATTAATCTAAAGGGTATAACTTAATATTTATAATATTTATAATAGATATAAAAAGCTATTTTCTATTCTTCTCCTTTTTTTATTTTTATTAAATTATAGCTATATTTAAAATCTAAGGTTATAAACTATTATACTCTTTTAAGTTAATCTTATAATTCCTAATAAATAATAATAAATATCTATTCTTAATAATAATATTATTAAGCTATTAATAATCTATATAAAGCTATAATTTATTATTCTTCTTAAATATAAATAAGATTAAATATCCTATTAATAATTTTAATAATTATATATATTATTTCTTAAGGTTTTTATTAAGATATTCCCTAAAGGTTTTAAATTATTCTTTATTAAATCTATAAATCTAATAATATTTTAAGTTTTTCCCTTCTTATAATAAAATCTTATAATTATAATAGCTATATTATAGCAAAACTATATCTAATCTTTCTTAAAAAACTTTTTTAAATTTATAATATATATATTAGGAAAAGTAATAAATTAATACCCCGTGAATTTATAATAAATTTATAGGAAATAGCTATATAAGTAAATATATAATAAATATATTATAAATTTATATAAAGCTATAAGTTTCTAGTAAATTCATAATAAATTCATAATATATTCTTATATTTATAATAAATTCATTATAGATATCTAAATATATTATAAATTAATAAGCTATATATTATAAATAGCTCTTATAATATATTAATTACCCCCCTTTATTAAAGAAATATCCACCTTTAAATAAATATTAGAATTATAATAAAGATTATATATATTTTAATAATGATAATAGCGGCTATAAATTAAAAATTAAACTTCGCCTTTAGCGATATTAGCAGCAGTAATAATAATAATAGTAAATTAAAAGTTAGATTCTTAGCTATAATAGCAGCGATAATAGCGGTAGTAGTAAATTAAGAGTTAAACTCTTAGTTATAAGGGTGGTAATAATAATAATAGTAGCTATGAATTAGAAGTTAGATTTTATATTTAATGGTATTAGCAGTAGTAGTAGTGATAATTATGAATTAGAAGTTAAACTCTTAGCTATAATAGCAGTAATAATAATAGTAGTAATAAATTAAGAGTTAAACTCCTAGCTATAAGGGCGGCGGTAATAACAGCAATAGCTATGAATTAAGAGTTAGACTTTATGCTAATAATGTTAATAGCAGCAATAACGGTAATAGCCTAATTTAAAAGCTTAACCTTTAATTATAATAGCAGCAGCTAAGGTAGGTATATAGCTATTATTAAGTGGCGCGCTTAATACAACATAATATATATTTATTATAATTATAATTTAGGTTAATTATATTATTTATTAAAGATTTATTAATATAGCTAACTATCCTTAATTACTATTTTAAATAAATATTAAATAAATAAATAAGGGATTACCTAAGGTATTGTAATATAATAATGAAAGGATATATTATAATGGTAAATAAATATAAAAAGTCTATAAGGTTATAATAGGCTAAATATAAAATAGTAATGATAATAAAATAAAGGTAATAATAGCTATAATAAGTTAAAAGTAAAGTAGGAATAATGATAAAGGTAAAATAAGTTTAAATATTATTAATATAGCTTTATACTTATTTATATTAAGCCTTACTATTTAAAATATTACCTTAAAACTTAGCTATAATTTTATTTATAATAATAGCTATTAATTAATAAATCTTTATTTATTTAAATATATAATATTTAATAAGGCTATATTTTATAATATAATTTATTAAGCTAGTAATATAATAATAGAGAGTATTAAAGTAATCATAAGTAATATTAAATCTATATTTATTCTGCTAAGCCCTAGTAGTTATAAGCTTATCTATTATAATAATGCCATTATATATCTTAATAATTAAGCTAAAGTTAAAATTTATTTATAATAAGGTGATAAGGATAAAGCTAATAAATAAAGTAATAAATAAATAATCTTTATTAAATACTTAAATAATATTAATTACTTAAATAATACTATTAATATAAATAATAGGTATAAAAGTATAAAGGTTATTAATTACCTTAAGGCAAGAGATAGTGATATATAGGTTTTAAATAATAATAATAATATTAAGGATAATAGCCTTATTATATTACTAAATATACTATAAGGTATTATAACTAATATATTTTATAATCTTTATATTAATAAATTAATTAAAGAAGTTAATAATCTCCTTATAATAGTTTCATTCCTTAATAATAATAATAATGAAAGTTAGATTAGCCTTATTAAAAATAATAGATATAATAACCTTTTTAAATAAGGATATAAATAAGTTATCCTTAAGCTTAAACTTTAATATATCTTTATAAATATATTATTCTTCTAAGTTAATAAGGTTAATAAAGATTTATTACTTATAGTTAACTAAGGTAAGCTATAAGTATTTTAATACTTAAGATAGGATTTCTTATTATAAGGAACTAGTTATATTATTAGCCTTCTTAATAAAGTTAATTATGGTTTATTTATACTTCTTTATATTAATAACTTAAATCTTAGGGATAATATTAATATTTTTAGATAAAAATATAAAGGTAGCTGTGGAAAATTATATAATATTAACTTCCTTATTAATTAAGGAGATTTAATTCTCTATATTAAATATAAACTATTTATATTTATTATAAAGCTAAGAAGCTATATTGTTTATAATATAGCGGTAAAAGTGTTATTTTAAAATGTTTTATAAGTATATATTAAGTAGCAGATTATATAAATATAGGTTTAATGGGTTGCTATTTATAAAAGCTTTATATATATATTTTTATAAGTTATTTATAATCAGCTTAAGGTCTTTAAGCTACTATTTTTCCTATTAATTATCTTTATTTAAATCCTAGCCCTAATATAATAAATTATTATAATTAATTTATATTAAGATAGGGAATATTATAAGGTAAATATAAGTTTTTAATTATAAGATAAGTATATTTATTAAATACGATAGTAAAATATTATATAATATATAAATATTATACTTAATCTCTTATATAAATAAGCTATTATAGCCCTTATTATAAAAAGCTTAGCAGAAAGTAATATAATTATTACTTTACTAAGTAAGGAGGAAATTATATTAAGTGGAAGTTATATATATATAGTTAATGATAATTATTTCTCCTCTATAAAGATATATAACCCAATAATATCTATTAAGTAAGAGCTTTCCTATCTTATATAGGTTAATAACTTAATAATAATATTTAATAATCTTACTTTATCATAAGAAGATATAATTTAAGTCTTAATTTATAAGATATAATATAGTATAGAAGTTAAATATATTTAATAAACTTACTTAAGATACTATAATGAAATATATAAATAATAATATGCGATAGAGCGATATATAAAAAAATAATATATATATAGGTTATTAGATAAAGTAATATAAATAAGCGATATAAAGATAGATAGCGAGTAATTAAGCAATATAATAAAGCGAATATAGATAACTTTAAATACTTAATAAATAATAATGATAACTTAAGTTAAATTAATAAAATAATATAATAAATATATAGTAAATGGAATTAAATAATATAATTATATATATCAATAATATAATTAAGTATAATATATAGTACATTTATCATAGATTTATACATTTTAATATTTATTTATCCACTTAGCTGCATAGCATTATAAGCCTTTAAGTCTACAGTTATAATAGCGCACTTATACCCTATTTACTATATATCATACTACTTTTAACTCCCTTAAGCTATCTTCTTTTCTAGAAAGGATTAAACAATTTATTTAACTTAAATAAATAAGATTTCTTATCTTTTTTTAAAAATAAGCTATAATATAATACCTTTATCTTTATATATCTTATTTTAAAATCCTTTATTAATTAATCTACTTTTAAATATTCCTTAGGTATTTATATATTATAATAGTTGAAATAACTTATTTACTTAATTAAGTATTTAGTAATTACCTTTCCTTAACCTTATTAATAATCTCTTCTCTAAATCATACAGTTAACTTTATAATACTTAAATACTTCCAGGCCTTTTATATTATCTTTAACTTTAATTTTACCTTTTACTTTTTAATTATAACTATATAAATTAAAGAGCGGCATCTTTGTTAATATTAATTGCATTATTAATATTATTAGGTATTAGTTTATATTAAGTAGTAACTTTAGTTAATATACTAACTTACTAACTTTATTCTTAATAAGGAATAAGTTAGTTTATTATTTTAAAAACTTATAAGGAGGTTTGCCTAAGAGGTTATAATTATGATTAAGGTTTAAATATACCTAATCACCTGGATTTAAGTATATTTAGTAATAGCTTTTATTATAATACTATTTAGTAAATATCTAGGCCTTAACGATGAAAAGTTAAGCTTCCTCTTAATATATATAATGGAGTTCCGCAATAATAATATCTATAATTACTATTAACCCTATTAAATTGAAACTATATAATATTTAATTAATTAAATACTTAATAGCTTTATTATAAACATTTCCTAAGTTAAATTAAAGAGCTAATATAATATCTATTTATTTATAAGTTAAGTTTATAACTACTTATATATAAATAGTGACTTTAATTATATAGTTTTTCATTTTAAATTAGCTATTTATTTATAAATATTATATTATAAAGAAAAGGAGTTTAATATTAAGGGATTCCTATAAGCCTTATTAGAATTTAAATAAGAATTTATAATCTTAATTTAATATAATATACTTTAAAATACCTTAGTTTGCTAAATAAAGGATCTTAAATATAATTCTAGCTTAATCCTTAGCTATATAAATAATATTCCCTAGGAGGATAAGCTTAGCTTTAAAGAATTTATTAGTAATTATTAGGAATATATTAAAGAAAGGTATTATATCTAGTTTCTATATTATTTATATTATAGGTATATTTGGTAAGCTTATTATAAAATCTATAGTAATAATATGGAAGGTTTATGCTAATAATAAGATTAATTAAAGCTTTTTAAGTGGTTATTAATTATTATTCTGATTCTTTTAATAGACTTAATAATTTTAGATATATTTATAGATTTACTTATAATATTTATTTATAATATATTATAAGATTAAGTCTTAATAAACTTTAATTTCCTTAAAATAATATTTTAAGTTATGAGTTTTAATAATTAGAATGATAGTAGCTTTATATAATATATATAGCTATCTTTTATTATTATACTCTTTAAAGTAAAGCAATTTATCTTTATTTATCTTAAAAGGCAAGTTTACTTTAAGGTTTAAGTTTTATAATTAATTGATTATAGTTAACTATCTCTTATATATTAAATAATTATTTAATATAGTCTTGTGGAAATCTTTATCTATTTTTACTTTAGTTATTAAATAAAGAATATAATCATATAGCTTAGTGAATATTCCCTTATCCTTTATAAATTCCTGATATATTAAGAATTATAATAATATATTAATAATGATATTTATATTCCTTAAAATATAATAGATATTTAGCTAATATTAACTAAGGAATTCTAAGGTTAGCATTAGCTTTAAGTTTATCTTTATCTTATTTATAGTTTTTATAAATATTTAATTAATAATGCTAATAATAATTAAATAGTTAATAAGGATATTTATTAATTAAATACAGCTAAAACTAATAATTATCTAGAGTTTCCTTATTAACTATATTAAGTAAGCTACTTTAAGCTTTATTAATTAATATTTCCTTTTTATAAAGTTAATTATTTTATTAAGGTAGGTAATTAATTATATCTAAGATTATAGAATTAATGATTTACTATCCTATTTTTACTTATTAGCTAATTAAAATATTATTTTAAAGAATCTAACCTCTTTTAATATATTAAGTTAAATAAATAATGCTTAATAAGGGTTATAATGAAATAAAGCATTCTCCCTAATTAAAGTTATCTTTAAATTTATAAATACTTAGAGTTCTTTAATAATTAAATCAAAGTTAGCTTATTTAATATATTACTTCTAAATATTACTTTAAGGCAGCTTACCTTTTATTTATATAATAGATAGTATTTTAATTTTTTACTGCTATAATAAATTAATCCTTTAATTATATTAAAGAATTAAGTATTATAGGTATTTTATAAGACTTATAAACTTTTTAAGTTATTAAAAAATAATAAAGAATTAAAGTTTATAGAGGGTTTTCACTTAATCTATAATATTATAAAGCCTAAAACTATTAACCTTAAATCTTAAAAGGTTTATAAATAAATATTTAAGGAATAATTTCTTAAAAGAAAGCAAGATATTTTAATTAATAAATAGCTTAAAGATAATATATAAATACTAAAGATAATTAGCGGCTATATTTAAAAAGATAATTATATTATTTATAAATATAATTATAAAGGATTATAATGGTTATAATAGATGATTTATATAATATTATATATAAATAAGGGAGTTTTTAAAATTTATAATTACTACCTTAAACTATTCTTATCTATAATAATTAATTATTATGAATTAGTTTTAATAAAGTGGGTATATTAAGAATTAATAAAAGAATAGGCTAATATTAATTATAAATAAATATTTCTTACCTTAAATCTTCTATATTACTTTAGATTATAATGGTAATAAGTAAATATTAAGTATAATAACTTTATTTAAAGCTTATAAGTTTATAACTATATAGCTCTTCTTTTATTTATTAATGATATATTATATTATAAATATTAAAGATCTAAATAATATAAATTTATATATTTATTTAGCTCTACCCTTTTTATAAAGGTTGGTTATTATATTATTAATAACCTTATAATCCTTTTTATTAAAATAATATAATTATTTCCTAATCTTTTAATTATATTAGCCTTTAATTAAAGGGATCTTTATTTAATATACCCTTAATAAGTTTATAAATCTAGTATTTTTAAAGATCCCCTTATATTCCTCTATTAAGGTATTAGCTTTAGAGATAAATTATAAAGAGTTATAATATATATAAACTTTATTATTAAGTTAAGCCTTAGGTAAATCTTTAATTTTATTAATACTTAACTTATTATTAAGATATAAATATTCTTATAGCTTTAATTCCTTTAAGTTAGGTAGTTTATCTAAGTTAAGATTATATAAGCTGAAAGAATAAGCTATATTAATATTAAGTTATAGTTAATCTATAGTATTAAAAAATATAATTGGGTTAAAGGATATAAATAGGTTTATAATTTATAATTATTTTTTATTTAAATATATAATTTATAGAATATTTATCCTAAGTTTCTAGTTATAAAAGTATATATATTTAAGGGTATATAATATTAAGGTACTTATTATAATATTATATTTAATATATAAAGGGTATAAAGATTGATTAATAGCTATAATATTAATACTTTAATAACCTATTAAATAATTAACTTAGCCTTCCTATTTAAGCTAAAATAAAAAAATAATGTTTTTTCCTATAAAAGAGATATAATAGGTAATAAATAATAAGATATTAATAAAATTATAATATTTATTATAGCTTTCGCTATATAGGTATATTTTAAAACCTTTAAGAAGATTATAATATTAATAACGGCTCCCTTAAAATAACTAAATGAAATTTTATTAATTAAATTTAATATATCTATTTTATAAGATATTATAAATTCTTACTTAATTAATAGCCTTATATAAAGGTTATTTATAACCTAGGCTTTAATTTTAATAATAATTATTATAAGATAGCCATTAATAATAACCTAATAATATATATTAAACTTAGCCTATCCCTTTATTATAATTCTATTTATACCTTTAATACTTATAATAGCCTTTTAATTAATATTAATATTTAAGATAAGCTTTAAGATTAATAGTGATATTATATATTATAAGGCTTTAATATTATAATATATAATAAATATTATTCCTTCTTAAGATCCTTTGATTTATATATAGGTATAAGTATATCTATAATTCCTAATTAATAAAACCTAAGGTAGTTTACTTACTTAAAGGAATAATCTGGCCTATAGAGGGCGCTTTAAATATAGCTTATTAAATATAGCATTACAGCAGGCTATATATTAATAATATACCTTATCCTTTTAAAAGTTAATATAATAATTATAATAAGTAAATCTAGGTATATGATATATATATTGGTTTATATATAACCTAGTATCTAGAGCTATAAATAGTTTCCTTAGATAATTAAAAATGAATAGGTATATATCTTTTAAAAGATAATATTTTTTTTCAATACCTTTTAGCGGCTTATTATTTAATGACTTAATTGATTCTTTATACTCTGTTATATCCTTAAGGGGCTGATTAATCTCCTCTTATATTTTAAGTTCTTTATTAATAAGGTAATACCCTTCCTATTCCAGTTTAATTTCTTGAAATATATTATATTAAAAGCTTCCATTATTAATATTAAAGGCTTATATAGTAGGATTTATAATATTATTATAATTATCTTACTTATTAAAATATTTATTTAATTAAGGTATTAGATTTAGATATATATATTAAGGCTTTCTTATTATTTTAGCGGAATTAAATATATTAATTAGGAGTTTTAATAAAGGGTAAGTTAATATACTATATTTATATATAGCCCTTTACACCTTTTATAACTTCTATCTTTATTCTTAATTTATATATTAATATATATCATTTGATATATATACTTTAGGTTTATTTATAAATTATAAAAGTTATATAGTAGTTAATCTTGCCACCGCCTTATATAAGTTGAAGGGGATGTAAATATAAATTAGTGGTATGATTTATAAATCCATTAGTTTATAAGCTATTATTTATAAAGTTAGCTTAGGTTTAGATTATTAGGCCTAGAGTTTTATATAATCCTTCTCTCTTAGGTATTAAATCTTCTATTTATTCTATAAATAAATCTCTAACCTATATAAATCATAACTTATTAATAATTAATTAAAATATAAAATGATTAAGGCCTTATTAATATTATCTTATATATTTTAAGCTATGAATATTACCGGTTGCTTAGTTAAAAGTATAAACCTATAAACTCGCTAGGTATATTCCTAAATATTTTAATTATTATATATATTAACTTAGCTATAGCGCTATTAATTTAATAATATTTTTATTATATCTCTTAATATATTAAAGTTATCTAAGAGGTATTTCTTTTAATAAAACTACCCATCATAACTTATAATTAAAGGTAGTCACTTATAGCTCATTAATATAATTTAAAACTATAGATAAGTAATGCTTAAAAGGCTTATAGGTAGATTTTAGTATAGCTAATACTTACAGCTAAAAATTCTGGCGATATAAAGCTTATATCTATTAATAAAGCCCTATAAATCTTTCCATATCATAATTTTCTTATTAATTTAAAATATATAAATAAGCTTAATATAATTATTCTAGTTTTTATATAATTTAAACTATTTAATAATAGTATTTTTTTAATCCTAGTTTTATTAAAAGGTTGAAAGTTTAATTAAGCCTTTATTATTATTAAGGGGTTTTGATAATATTAAAAGCCCTTAGCTATATATAATTAATCCCTAATTCTAGTTATTTTAATTAAGGTTATATATATAATTATCACTAATCTTATATTAACTTTAGCGGTTAGTTTAACTATAATCTTTAAGATAAGCGGTAGATATTATATAATAGGGTTCTTAGTATAACTAAGAGGCTCCTTAGCCCTACCTACCCTATATAGATAAATTAAGATAGGGATAATAAGGAGTATCTTTTTAATAGGTATTATACTTAGCTACTAAGGAGTATACTTATCTAGTTTTAAAGGCTTTTAAGAATAGGATTTATATAATAGCCTATTAATTTAAGGGTAGATTATTAAGATAATTTATAATATATTTAGATTAAAGGAAGTCTTTTATTAATCTTTAAGGATTATTAAAAGAAAAGTACCCTTATATTAAAATTCTTTAATATAAAACCTAAATATTAATATTTATAGTTAGGTTTAATAAATTTAAAGTAAAGTAGGTTAAATAAAGTATTTTAAGTTTTATAATTAATTCTTATAAAGATTAGGGGTTTAAGATAATCCCCCTTTTTTTATATACCTTAAAGTTCTCACCTTAATTACTAGATATTATAACTTAAGGGTCTTATAAGCTATATATAAGAAGGCTAAATTTAATATTACTTTAAAGGTTAAAATATTATTTAATAATAGTTTTATAATTAATAGCTATTAAGGCTATATTGATTTCTTATTGAAATTCCTGGTATTTAAATAATAATTATAAAGGTTATAATTTATTAAATATAGTATTTTAAGTAAATAGGTTATTATTAATAATGAATTAATGGTATTAATAATAATAATTATATTCTTTAATAAATTAATAATTTTTTACTTTCTAGTTAAATAATAAGGATATAAATTTAATAATTAATTATCCTTTCCACTGTTAGCTAGATAATATAAAGGCGTTTTCCTTAAATTATATTTAATTTAATATTACCTCTAATTATTATTATAAATTTCTTAATAAATTATATATTATAATATATCGTTTATAAAGGGTTTATTAATTAATAAATCTAGCAGCTAGCTATAATAAATCGCAATCCTCTTTAAAGGTTTAATTAATAAGGTTTAAGAAGTAATGCTTAAGTATAGCTTAGAGATAAAATAATGCTTATACCTAATAAATAAGCTGAAAGTTGGTTAATTTTAACGAGAAAGATAATAGGAACTATAAATCTAAGGCATATTACTTCTTAAATATATCTAGATGCTAATATTTAAGTATTCTATAAAGTTAAATAATAGCACCGTTATATTAAATTATAAGAATATAGATATTTTATATTTAAGTATATCTAGATATTAATATCTAAATATTCCATAGAATTAAATAGCGGCGCTATATAATAAACTATAAATATATAAGTATTTCGCATTTAAAGCTATATAATAAGGCGGTATTAATTTATTAATAATAAGCTTACTCCCTAATCTAAGGCAAAATAATAAAATATATATAGCTAAGGCGTATAATTATAATTATTATATATTAAGAAAAGTAATAAATTAATACTTTATAAATTTATAATAAATTTATAGGAAATAATTATATAAATAAATATATAGTAAATATACCGTGAATTTATATAAAGCTATAAGTTTCCAGTGAATTTACAGTAAATTCATAATATATTCTTATATTTACAGTGAATTTACTATAGATATTTAAATATACCGTGAATTAACGGGCTATGCATTATAAATAGCTCCTATAGTGCATTAATATATAAGGTATTTATATAAGCCTATTTATTATTTCTTTATTTATAAACTCTTCCCTTTAATATAAATAAAATAAATATCATTATATTTCTTATTTATATATATTATTATAATAAATTATCTTTTTATCATTATATAGTAATCCATTATTTTCTTATTAATTTAATTAACTTCTACCCTTTTTTAAGATTTAAGATTAATTTAATCCTTCTCTATTTTCCTAAAGCTAAATCCTTAATTTACTTTTAAAAGTATTTATAAGTTTATTTAAATATAACTTTTCACTATCCTTAATAACTAAATTTCTTTTTATATTATTAATTATAACCTTTTTCTAAGGAATAATATTATCCTAAAAAATCTAATTAATAATCTAATTAATTTAAAGATTTATAACTTATAGCTATAAAAATCCTAAGATTAATTCATAATATATTATATCCATAATATTTAAAATTATAAAAGTTTTATATCCTTAAATTAAGATTAAAAGATAATTAATCTCTATATTAATTATATCATCTTTATATCCTATTTCTATACCTTTTATAATATTAAGTTTATAAAGGTTTTCCTTTTAATACTATAAGATCTTATCCTTATTAATAATATTTAATAATATAAAGTTACCCTAAATACCACTATTTAATAATATATTATATATTTTTCTATTAATCTCCGCTTTAAATATAATATATATATAATTATTTATCTATATTATATATAAGGACTTATAATTTATAATTATTTATTATCCCTTTATAAATAATTATTATCTTTTCTTAATTCTTATACTTTCTTAATTTAAATATATATAATATACCTTTTATATTATCTATTATTATATTAATTTATAATCTTATATTCTTTATAAATAGGGTAGCTAAATAATTTATAATCCTTAGTTTATTATTATCTTTATAAATATTTTAATAAGAATTAAGGATTAAGCCTAAATATTATATAAGCCTTATCCTATTAATATTTGCTAATTTTTTAATAATTAAGTTTATCTTTTTTATAAACTTAAATAATAAGTCCTTTTCTAAAATATCTAGGGAATAAATTAAACTTAATTTTTTCTTAAAAATAAAACTAATATAAATTTTAAATATATAAGGCTTAAGATATATTTAAATATTTAAGATATCCTAGCTATAAATATAATTTATTACCTAATCTATATTTCTTAAAAGGTTAATTAAATTCTTATATTACTTAAGTTATCTTAATTCTTATAATAATAATTCTTATAATATTAATATTTAAAGCGATTAAGATATTATATTTTAAATATCATTCTAGGTTTATATTAAGATTTTCTATAGGGTCTTCTTTTAATTTTATTATTTAATTAATTTATAATAGATCGCTATTTTTCTAAATATCATCTTAAGAATCACTTACTTTTATATATTTAATATTTAAGCAATCTAAATCGCTATTATTTATTATTATATTATATAATAATCTTTTTCTTCCTATAGCTAATTATCTTTTTTAATAAAGTTTCTTAAGAAACTAATTAAAAGCTTCTTTTTTTAAAAAGTATAATATATATTAATTATTAAAGTAAAAGATTTAATTAAAGGCTTTATATTTATCATTAGCATCTATTATTTACTTAAATCTAAATAATAGGTCTTTTAGTTCTTTATTATTATTAAGATAAATTAAATATTTTATATAAAGGTTGAATTAATAAATATAAGATATCTTACCTTTTAAATATATTAAGTATTACTTATTAAATAAGCAGCTATAAGGTATAATTAACTCTTATCTTTAAGTTATATTAACTTATTATTATCCTTTTAAAATAAGTTTCCATTACTTCTTAAGCTATTAATAATCCTTAATAAAATATCTTAATCTTTTATAATTATAGCAATTCTTATTATTTAGCTTCCATTAAGCTATATTAAATTCCATAAAACCTATATAAATATTTATTATGATATTATTATATCCTCTTTAATATCAAGGTTTATTATTATTACTAAAATTATTATTATATTAATACTTCTTACCTATATTTAATTAATTATAATTTTTCCAATAATTTCCAAAATTCTTATAATTATATTCCTATTATTATTTAAATAGCTAATTATCAATATATATTATTATAACAATATACTTAATAAAATCATTAAGTTAATCTATTTTAAAAATTTCATCTTTAATATCCTTCTTAAGTCTTTTATAAAATTAACTTATAAATACTTCTTCTCCCTAATTAATATAAATAATAAGCTATTTAAAATATATAATATATTTAAAGGCTAATCCTCCTTATTTAAGTTTTATAAGTTTATATTTTATAAACCTTTCCTTATCTAGATTTCTAAAGGCATTCTTAAAAGCTTATTTAAAATAATTAAATCCTTTAAAGATTTTCTTAATATTTTCATCTTAATATTTCTTATTATTCTTTAGATAATCTTTAAGGATAAGTTTAAATTATATAAAAGCATTACCCTTAAGCCGATATCTTATAAAGATAATTATATTATATTAAAAGCTAAATTAATATCTATAATATTTAAAGTAAATATAATATTAAATAATAAATCCTTAAAGAGTTCCTTTATTTCCTTTATAAGGGGCTAGCTTATTTATCTTATAAGCCTTAACTTATTATATAATATAAAGGAGGTTGATCTCTTATTAAAACATAATAATCTATATAATTATATCTTAGGAATAGTTATTACTAATAATAAAAGGGGTAAAAGTTAAAGATACTATCATATCTTTATATTACTTAATTAATTAATTATATAACTATTTTAAATAAAAATCATTAAAATATAATAATTATATTAAACCTTTATAAGATTTAATAAATAACCTATAGGATTTATATTAATAATTTAATATAAAGATATTATTTTAATACTTAATATTTAATAATATAATCATTAGCTATAAAGCTATTTAATTATTAAGTTAAATATTTAAATTAATAATTAAAGAATCTATTTTATAAAAGTTATTTATTATAATAATAACTATATCTTTATATATTTTAATTCTTTAATAGGCTTATTAGCTTATAAGGTAAGCTTATAAGCTATAATATAAAGCTTAATACTTTATTTATTAAACGGCTTATTTAGCTTATATATAAATCTTATAAGCTTAACCCTAACCTT
The DNA here is from genome assembly GCA_039880775.1 of Diaporthe vaccinii. Classification (NCBI taxonomy): domain Eukaryota; kingdom Fungi; phylum Ascomycota; class Sordariomycetes; order Diaporthales; family Diaporthaceae; genus Diaporthe; species Diaporthe vaccinii. The sequence goes on from JBCEDN010000008.1 coordinate 589,221, forward strand.
AATATATATAAATCCCATAACTCTATACTTTAATGCCATTAAGTCTATATTAAGGTATCTTTTGCCGGGTCCCTTATCCGCTAAAACTAAGCACCCTGGTGCTGTTAGTATTAGTTTATAATAAGGAGAAGCTAAGACTTAAGGATAAACCTATACTAATATATTATTAAATAGTCTCTGCCATATAGCATTTATATATATATACATGCTAGTTTAATTAAATCTTAGATTTATTTTTCTTCCTAAACTATAAAATATAAGGAGCTATTATATAATAATCCCTTTTAAGGCATATAAGCTAGCTTAATCATCCTCCTCTATTAAGCTACCCTTATATAATCAGCCTTAATACTATTCTAATACTAAAGGTTTTTTATTTTTTAATTATACTCTTATCTCTAAATAAATTAAATAAGTTAAATTACTTATATATCTTTTTTATAATAAAAGAAATTTCTTATTATCTAAGTAAGTTAAGTTATTATAATCTTATAATTATATAATACTTATAAGTTTTCTAATTAATAGCTTATACTAAGCTTTTTATATTATCCTTTTAACCTTACTTTTACTTAGCTTTCTAAATACTTTCCTATTTACTTTCTAAATACTTTCCTATCTACTTTTATATAATTAAGTAGGTATTAAAAAGTCTACTTTCTATAATTTACTTATATAAGTAATTTACCTATTACTTAAAAAAAATAATCTATACTTAATACCCTTTTAATATTAATATAAGAATCCCCTTTTACTTATCTCTACTTACTTCTTCTCTTCTTCCTTTCTTTATTATATAATATATATATATATATATTTACCTTATATATTTATATAATTATCCTTCTTTTCTCTTATTATTAATAATCTTAATAATTCTTTATATAATATTTAATTATAGCTTTTATTTTAATTTATATAATTTTTATAATTTGCTTTATCCTTTATTTAATATACCTTTTATTAACCCTAACCTTAATAAGTTACCTTACTTAATATATAACTTACTTATACCTAGCCCTTATATATTACTTCTCTTAATATATAGCTTACTTATACTTAGCCCTTATATATTACTTCTCCCTATATTAATATATAATATACTTATACCTATTAATTTATATATAATAGCTTCTCTTATATTTAATATTATAATATTTACTCTTATATCTTAAGTAGCTTTTATTCCTTAGGGCCCTCTTTAACTTCTCTTTAATACCTTAACTTTTTAGGTTAACTTAATTATAAATATTTAGATTATAACCTTCTTAATTAATTACTTTATTAATTATACTTTTATAACTTTTATTATTATTAATATTTATATAACCTTTTCTTACTTATTATTTTTTAATTTTAACTTATTATATAATTCTAAGATATTAAGTATATAATTATTACTTATCCTTTATATAATATTTAAATCTTATATAATATTAATATACTACCTTTAAAAATCATTAATTATATTATTTATTATCTAAGCTACTTTTATATAATTTTTATTTAATTATATAGCTAAGATAAAAGAAGATATACTAAGTATTTATATAATAATCCTAATATATATTAGTTTAAGGAGTATTATTAAATTCCTAGGTTTTAAGGAGGTATTTATATAAGTTATATCTAGTAATCTTAAGGCTATTAATACTAATACTATGAGAATTACTAGTTATATAAAACTTATACTTAAAGAGGAGGTTATAGAGGTTATAATAATAAAAATAATCTAGATAATAATAATAATCTAGGACCTTCTTATAGCCTAGTAATTATAAAGGATATTAAGTAAGAGATTAAAAAGGAGGAGGAAAAGGAACCTTTAATTAACTTATATGCTTTTAGGTATATAGTTAATTAAGCTTATCTTAGCCTTATAACTTTATATATTAATTTTTAGAAATCTTATATAATAAGATAAGGGATTAGTTTATATAATAAAGGGATTAATTTATATAATATATTTCTTTATATATTACTTTTTATAATAAATTTTAAAAATCTCCTCTTATTATTCTTTCTTATATAATTACTTTATATAATAGATATATCTTAGATATAACCTTTAATATCTTTTATATAGCTTAAAATATCTTAGATCTAGCCTTTATTATCTTAATTATATCTTAAAAGGGTTTTATTTATATCTTAAGTTAGTTCTAAAGGGTCTTAATTATATTTTAAAGTTATCTTAGTTATATCCTTAGCTTATTTATTATATATCTTAGCTTTATCCTTAGTTTATCTCTCTTTTTTCTTTTATATAATTATTTAATAACCCTTTCCTTATTTTATACCCTTAATCCTTATACCCCTTTTTATTAAGGTAATTTATATATACCTTAATCCTTATTTTTAGCTTATTTATTAAAATAAGCTTTTCTAGTATTTTATTTAATATTTTCTTTATATAAGTATCTATTAGATTATCCCTCCTTTTAATCTATTATACTTTAGAAATTTCTTTCTTTTTATATACTTCCTTTAAAGATATAATATTAATTATAAGCTTCTTCTTATTTATTATACTTAGCCTTATAAGATAATTATATAATAACCTTGAATTTATATAGATAATTATAGGGATTTTAAATATCCTTAAATAAGTTATTATCTAATTTAGCATTATACTTAATATTATATTATTATTAAAACCTATCATTATCTTATATAACTTACTTATTAATATACTTCTAATTACTCTTTTATACTTTATTAAGCTTTAATATATAATATTTTTATAAATCTTAAAGTCTTCTTTTATATAATTAATTTCCATTACTAATATAATAATAAAACTTAATTATAAGCTTAGGTTTATATTATTAATAAAGGATTTATCTATAAAAATATAAAGCTTTATATATATAAAGTTTAATAATATGAAATTAATCCTTTTATTAAGGTTTTTAATCTATTACTTAATTTATATATTTAATACCTTTATATCTTTTATAATAAGCTCCTTAATTTATATTATTATTAATAAGTTATATATTACTTCTAGCTAATAGATTAATATTATATATATACCCCTTATATATTATATAATATATTATTAAGGTATATCCTTTATATAAATATTAATTATATAAAGATTTATAATTTATCCCTTTTATATAAAGGTTATATTATCTTTATTAAACTTAATTCTATTATTATTAAACTTAATTAATTAGCTTAAGCTTAAGATATTTTTATCCTTTATATAAAACTCCTTCTTATATAATTCTTCTTTTTCCTTTTAAGAGAACTAGCTTATTATAAACTTAAAAGTATCATTTATCTATATCCTTATAATCTTAAAATTATATAACTTATTTATTATAAATAATAGATATAAGTTATATATAAAGACCTTTATTTTCAAGGTCTTTATATAATATATATAATATATCTTATATTAATATAAGCTTAACTTTATAAGCTTATATAATGATTTCTAGATTAATAAGATTATCTTTAATAAGTATTTATTATATAACTCTATTAGTAATTTTATCAGGATTATATATATAAGAGGATTATATAATTAAATATAAGCTTAAGTAATATCTTTTAGTTCTCCTTATATAATAAATTATAATATAAAGGTTAGTCTTAATATTAGAATTAATCTTTAGCTTATCCTTTAAATCATTAAGGCTTAAGTTAAAATTACTTTCTTTTTTAAATCCTTATATCCTTATATAATAAGCTTAGATTTTTTTATTAGTTTAATTAATTTATTCTTTATTTCTTATATTATCCTTATTTTAAAGATTTATAGTCTTTTATATAAATCTAGGTTATATTAAATAAACTAGAAAATATCCTTATTAGCTAAGGTATTTATCTTTAATATATCTAATTCTTTAAATAATCTTTTAAGAATAATAATAATATTATCTTAATAAAGCTTAATTATTAATTTATATAAATCTTTCTCCTTTTATATTATAAAGATATATAAGAGTTATAAATATATAATAAAAGTTAATTATATAATAGCTTTATAAAAGTATCCTTATCTTTTAGGCTAAATAGCTTATATAATAGCCTTCCTTAATTATCTCTTCTTTTTAAGTTAAGGCTATTCTTATATAACTAGCTTATTAATATCTAATTTATCTTATATAAGGGCTTCTTTTATATAATGATATGGCTTAATATATATTATATAGAATAAGATTAAGCTATTATTTATATTTATTATAATAATATAATTTTTAATATTATCTACTTTATATAATCCTTTCTATCCTTTATTTTCCCTTTATATTAAGACTTTATTTTAAATTAATAGGGAAAGGGTAGAGTTAAGATCTAGGCTATTCTTAATATTAATTATATAATTAACTTCTACCTTTATTTAAATTATATATAATATTTTTATAGCTTTTTATATTATTAATATTTATTATATAATATTTAATAAGGGAAGTAAATTATATAAGATTTATAGGTATACTTTAAAGATTAGGAGTATTAATATAATATTATTTAAGCCTATTATATTATTTAAAGCTTTTATAGCTATTTAAAGGATTATCTTATTATTTATATAATAGCTAAGTTTAGCCTTTAGAATATTAAAGGTTCTTCTTAAGGGTTTATATAATTATTTTACTTTTCTTATAGCTTAATATGCTTTTATAAGTATTTCTTTATATATAATTCTTATGATTTTTATATTATTCCTGAATTCTTTAAAAGTAAAATTAATCCTTAAGTTATATATAATATAATTTAATAAGCTAATATATATATAGATCTAGTACTTATATAGGGTATTTTAAATATCTTATATAGATAATGAGTTTAAGAAAGTAGCTATTTAGAAGCTTATATCTAAATTAATTATATAAAGAGTATTCTTTTTATAATTATATAATATTAATTATTATTTTATTAAAGTAGTTATTATCTTTAATTAAAAACTTAAATCTTTTAAATAAAGTTATATAATTAATAAAAGTAATAAAACTTTTAAATCTTTTTAAGGATTACCTCTTTAATATTATTATATTTTATATTCTTAAAAAGTTTATATAATCTATTTATATAAGAGTATTTAAAGTATTTATAAAACCTCTTTAATTATAATTCTATTAGAATATTTTAACCTTTATATAATTTATATTAAAGAATAAATATCCTTACTTTCTTATTATTAAGATTATTATATTTCCTTATATAATAATATTTAAGAGTTATTAAAATATATTCTTAGCTTATTTATATTATATAATAAAAATAAAAATAAGGTTAATATATTTAAGATATAATATATAATATTTTTTTAATTAATTAATAATATTAATTATATTAATTATTAAGATAATATTATTATTCCTAAATTTAATTTTTATTATATTTATATTTTATTTAATTTTTATATTAAGGTTTTTTTATATATAAGCTAATGCTTAAAATATTCCTATTATTAAAAATTTAATAGCTTTAATATCTTAAAGCTTATTTTAATATTTTATATTATATAAATTATATAAATTATATAATATAAATTAATTTATTTTTATTATTTTAAAAATAATATAAATATCTTTCCCTATTATATAATAATTAAAAGCAAAATCTATTAAATTTTATTATAAGATCTCTTTATTATTTATATTTTATAAATTAAAAATTAAATCTTTTACCTTTTATAATAAGCTTTCACCTTTATATATAATTAAATAAATAATAAAGTTCCTCTTTTTAAGGATAAGTTTTTAATTAAAATCTTTATATATTTAAAGGTATTATTTTTATATACTTATCCTCTCTTTATCTATATAATTAATTAATTAATATCCTTCTTTTTTATATATAAAGTATTTCTTTAATTAAGTTATTATATAATATAGCTTAAAGAATTACTTTAAGAATTAACTTTAAATTAACTTTATATAAAAGGAAGTTATTAAATAAAAAGGAGTTATTAATATAAATTAATAATTATATAATATCCTTTAATGGTTTTTAAAATTTAAGTTATATTATTTATTAATAAAATTAATTTTAAGTTTTTTATATAATATAAATTATTAAATTAAATTTCTTTTTATAGTGATTTATAATATTATATATAAATTAATAAAAAATACTTTATATATAGGTTTTTAATTAATTATTACCAGCTTTAATTTTAATATTATATAATAAGCTTTAATTATTATTATATATAATACAATTTTACCTTAATATCCTTTTTTAAAGGCTTATTATATAAGCTAAAGCTTATTCAGGAGGGTTTTTAAAACTTTTAAGAGAATTTTATTTAAATTCTCTTTCTTTATTTATATAAAAGATAAAATTATTAAATCTGCTTAATATTAGCTATGATTTATTATTATATTAAAATATATATCTATTAAGTTATATATTTTATCTTATCTTTTATTTAATTTAATATAATATATATAAAAGTCCTTTATATTATTAAATAATATATTTAAAAAGATTATATAATATTAATCTTTTATAATTTATAATTATTTATAATAATTAATAAAGATTTATACCTTATTATATAATAAGTTATATAGCTTATTAATATAATTCTTATCTCTTCTTTATTTTTTTTAAAAGGTAAATATTTATTAAGGTTTTATTAATCTATTATAAATAATTTAAATTAAAGATAAATCATATAATATATTATTTATATAAATTAAATATATTATAAGTATTATCTTATATTATTATAGAAAATTACTTACCTTTTATATATATCTTATCCCTAAAGGTATCTATTATATAGCTTATATTTTAATAATAAGTACTTATATATTTTATAATATTTTAAGTGATAGTATTCTTAAGGATAATTAAGATAATTTAATTGATTATTATATATAAGGTGTTTATATTTAAAGTTATTAGTTTTTTAATACCCTTTTAATATTAATAATTTATATAATTTAAGATATAAAGGGACCTCTTATTTAAGGAATTCTCTTCTTTTTAATTATATTTAAAAGTACTTATTTAAATATATAATTCACTTAGTTAAATTAATATATTATTTATCTCTTAAAGTTATAGATAAGGGAGTTTAATATACTATTTTAACTTAGATCTAAGTTAATTATATTTATAAGGATTTATATAAAGTATATATTAATTTAAGTCTTAGATAATAAGTCTTTTAGATTAATATCTTAGTTTTAAAAGTATAGATTTATTATACTTTATTATATATTTAATAAGATTATACTCTTAAAGCTTATCTCTTTATATATTACTTGAGTTATTATTTAGTTATTTAAACCTATTATTATACTTAAGGTAGTTAATTTTAGTATATTTAAGGTAAATATTATATATAATTTTATTATCTTATTTATATAATATCTTTATTATTATATAATAATATATATTCCTTCTTCTTAATTATATAATATCTTAATTATAAATATATTCTATAAGTATTTAATATAATAATCTTAATTTATATAATAGAAAAATTTTATCTTCTAAGTTAATTTCTTTTCTCTTAATAAGTAAGGGAGTTAAGGTAATTCTTAGGCTCTTAGTATAAATATATGATTCTAATTGCCTTTATATTTTATAAGTATTTAGTAGTTATAATTATAATTATATTAATACTTATCTTATTACTTTTATTAATTTATAATTATATTAAGTAATTATTAATTAGTATTGAATAGTTTCTATTATATAATATTTATATATATATATATACTAGTTTAATTAGGTCTTAGATTCGTTTTTCTTCCTAAACTATGAAATGTAAGGGGCTGCTGTATAGTAGTCCCTTTTAGGGTATATAGGCTAGCTTAGTCATCCTCCTCTGCTAAGCTGCCCTTATGTGATCAGCCTCAGTGTTATTCCAACATATATAGCTAATTATTTTTACTTTTTAAATCTATTAAAGCATTTTCTAATATATTCAGCCCTGGTATTATAAATGAGAAATATCTAAAGTATAAGATTACATTAATTTGTCCTAAGAAGATAAATGGATCTTTAATATGTTTTATACCAATTTACACAATATTAAGAAATTCGCTACAAATATGAAGGAAGCTATGTTACTTATGAGTCACCTGCCCAATCCTAAGTACCACCGTGTCAGATTTGATACTTCGATCCAGAAAATAGCTAATAAAGGTTACCAGGTACCTCCTCAGGTTCGTGTAAATTATCTCGTACAAGATACGCTCCATTTGTTAGCCCATACTTAAGCCTTCCTCATCCGGGATCAAAAATTCCGCCGAGCTGCGGGCTACACCTGTACTCGCAAACAGGGCATCAGAGTATCACGAAGCCAAAGAGAGCAGCTTTCAATGGTTCCACACATATTTGCTCTCTTCTGATTAAAGGCACACTGTGTCACATGAGTAGGCGGCAGTTGGTCTTAGTTCTAGACTCGAATTCGACTTGGGCAGCACGATAATTAGCATTTTGTATTCCGTTCCAAATTCCTCCCGTCCACTTCACTTTATCTTGCCATGGAATCTCGACACAACGACCGATTTGGGCGAATCAGCTTAGAAGGAAGGAGGTATGTGTCCACCGACCGGGCTCAACAGCGTCGAATTCCTCAGAATCTCGAGGGAGATTCCCGCAATGGCGAATATTTCGATCCGGCGAAATACCGAGACTGGGGTTACCAGATTGTTCCGCTCAACCGGATCGAAGCTCCCTCTGAGAGTCCGCCTCGGATGGACGGTGTCATGGATGCTGACACAGGCGCTGATGGTATGATTCCTGTGCAGGAGGAGCGCCCGAGGACGCTTGGCCAGCGGGACGCGGGGACACAGACTGTCTTGGGTGGTGAGGAGAAGACATTCTGGGTCAACCAAATACTTGACCTTGCTTTGATACCCTTCATGTGGGTAAGTCGCCGCTCAGCCAGACACGTCTCGGGCTCCCTAGCCTGACAGGTTACTGTCCAAAGACGCTTATCGAAGTCTTGCAGTTCGTGTATGGCGTCGAATTTGATGGGTTCGTCCAGGGCGCTCCGAACACCATCGTTCGGGGGTGTGTCACCAGCGTTGCAGCCTTGGTCATTCAGATCTTGAACTACAAGCTCTTGTTCAGCATTCGCGTTGGGCGCTACCTTGCCGTGGCTGTCCTGGTCAAAGGTAAGTTCTATAATACCCACCAATCTACTAAGCTTGATTCCTTGTCTTTTCAAGGTTTCCCCGTGTCTGACATCGTTCGCCTTTTCGCAGACATGGCCGGACTCGCCTCGAGCGTGGTTCTGCTCCTAAACCCAGGGGCAGCGGATCTCGGCGGTGATATTGCTCTCCAACTACTGCTTGTAGCATCCCGTGCTATAATCGTACCCTGCTTCGTGCTGCTCACTGCCGCCTGGTATGCCAACATAAATGGTTGTAGCACCGTGCGATTGCTGCTCTGGGCATCCGGTTACCCACTCTTGGTCTTAGCAGTAACTCACGTCTCCGTTGCTGCAAACGCATCTAACACGGTCTACCGCGCCATATATGCCGGTATTGCGACAGTTTGTATACTGTTGTCCGTCTACATCTTCAACTATGTTGACATGCCAGGCGTGTCCGTGTGGCTGGACGGTGCCCGCCGAAGGGGTCCACTTCAAGGCCCTGAGAGGTGGCAACAGCTTCACAGCTCACTACAGGCATGCTTATGTGGCGTTTAACTCTGCTTTATTGTAAAATGGGGCTGATAATGCGCAGTTAGCAAGACTAGTTGCGCAACCAACGGCTTGGTTTGCTTTTGGGGCCAGCTTCTTCGGTGCAGCCAGCGCCCCTATAGATGGCGAAGTGTTGCAAGTGTTCTACGAATTGCCCCTATCTAAAAGAGCTGCTGCGGAATTCCTTGCCCTACTCCCTGTTGCGACGTCAGCTTTCTAGTCGTAAAATATCCCATTACCTGTGGTACGTTCTCCTCCACTCTTGGTACTTCCCATCTATCATACCTCTTCCCTTTGTCAAACTGTTGTCACTATGGTTCTTTTCAGATTACTTTAACTGATTCTGTGTTACGGCACCCCATAGTTCCTATTCTTGGCCTGACTGCTAGTCTCGTATTTACCGGCCAAATGCTCATACTGAACACATCCCATGTTGAATATTCAAGTTACGCCGCTTATGTGCATAGCGAGTTCTATTTCAACTTGAATACCGGCATGTTGTTGTTGCGTAATATGGTGTTGTACTGGCAATATTATAGGTAATGTCTAGCCTTATCTGCCCCATCTACCCCTAATATGCTCGCCGGTGGTACCGTCTTGCAGCCTGGATACAATTCTTCTGTTTATCTCGTTTCCGACTCAACAACTAACGAATTCGTGACAAGTTCTCTGGGCCACTCTTATATTTTTAAAGCTCGGAAACGACGCTGTCGACTCCCGAAACCTTGTGGCTTACGTCGTCGTCACGTTTGCCGCAAACGCCCTGGGTCGTGTGCTCGGATATGGCGCGATCTCGGCCCTGGCTGTTAGGGGCGGACAGTTCAGGTCTGTGCGGCTGGTACCGATGAAGATCTTCTTGTCCGTACTGTTTGTACTGCAGATTTTGGTGTTGCTGAGGTGGTTCGTGTGGCTTGTCTGGCAGCGGCGGGGGGACGAGCGACAAAGGGTTAGCGAAATGCAACTCACCCCAGCCGGGCCGGAAGCCGCAACGGAACTTGAGCGCTAGGTCGCCGTCCTTCTGTAGCAGTAAGATCAATCTGGGGTGGGAAATGGGGCTGAATTTTGATAATCGAACGGTTCTGTTGAGGATGGGGTCTGTTGAAAACTTAAAATCCTAAAAGTAACGCAATGTGCGATTTATAAAGACAC